>OZ020310.1:48643016-49268016 GCA_963971305.1 Arcuatula senhousia
TTTTTCATAGTATTGGGTTTTTTTTCTTGCTGTTCAGGTATGTGTTAACTGGTTTTGGATTATTGACATTCAATTGCCTCATAGAAAGACCTCAGCTTCTTTAAAGTTTGTATATTTGAAGTGTACACTTAAATATATTGCATTTTTTGTGATTTTGAAAGGTCCTATCCTATTTATTTAAAATATGCTATTAAGTTCTCACCCAGTCTTTGCAAAGTTAGAGATATACGTCATCAGCTCAAGAGACAAATCCTTTTCGTGTGACGTAAGATTTGTTTTCGTCATCGCAAATGGACGTAATACACTGTTTGGAAACCCAAAGAAATAAGGAATCTCGTCTGCGTGTAGATTTGGAGGTTTATAATCCACAGGTAGGGTAAACGACGAATGTCTGGCAAATCCCATCAGGTAAGTCTGTTTTCCGTTTGCTCGTTTTACATGCGACATGGCGGTAAAAATAGATGGAATGAAAAAGCTAAAGTCTGTGTCCAGATTTAAAAGTGTGGTTTCCCAAGACTTATTTCCTAGATTTCGACTCCAGTCTGTGTAAACAAAATCTATTATTTTTGATAGCGTTGGTGACGTAACATTGTATCTGTCTAGAAGCATTTTTGGTATAACGTCCTCCTCTATGACCGTGTCAGGTGAAATTGTTCCAGTTGTATATTTTTGAACAAAAGAAAGCATACTCGCACCTGTCACAACGGTTCCGTCACCGGTCAAGGCCACAAACGCCATGTCAATGTTATTGAAAACACTTCCGGTCTGATCATTGATTGCTGACGGATTTGTAAATATGTCGGGTGGGTATTGCAAAACGAACTCTCCATCAAGAGAAGGGACAAATTCAGGGCGAAAAAGCGTTTCTGTTTCCGTTCCAACTCGTGAATTTGCAAGAATATCTTCTACCGGAACCCGACGCATACACTCCAGCATTTCTTTGTCATAATCGACAAGGCAGTTCAAATTTGCAGCCATTCGTTTGGTAAAGTCAAGCATCTTCTCTCTCGTCTGATAACCCCATGCCGACATGGCTACGCCACTTTCAGAAATTACCCGATTAATAAGATTCATATTTCCCGGATACATGGTCTGGTATACCGTACTTCCGCCGCCAGCTGATTCACCAAATAGTGTGATTTTATTAGGATCGCCCCCGAATGCGGCAATATTGTCATGGACCCATTTAATGGCCAAGTGCTGGTCCCAAAGACCAAGGTTGGCTAGTGCATCGAGTTCAGATGACGCAATGAAGCCTAGTGGACCAAGCCTGTAGTTAATACTAACCTAAAAGAAAAAAAAAGACTTCATGTATTACAAAACAACATAATAAAATACAGATGATAATTTTTCCAAACCTGAGAAGGTAAACTGCAAGTAAATGACAGATAAGTTGAAGAATTTCTGTTTTCCAAAAAGTCTGGGTTTTTTTTTTCGCGTTGTTCCCCTTTGTGTTAACTGGATTTGTATTTGCCCTTTTATTTTTTCGGTATTTCAATTTGAAATGAATATATTAAAATTCATAAAACTACAATTACGTGAGAATGGTTTATATTTGATAGGGTGGGTCAGTATTACAACCTGTACGTTCTCAGCGACTTAGACTACGGACCTGCCGGACTTCTACTTCTTGTTTGTGACTGGGCCGATATAAAAATTGACATGAAAATTTTCGTCAAGCTTTTCTCTTAAACTGTACATGAGAATGATTTAAAGTTTGGTAGAGTGGCTTGGTAAGACAAACTGTTTGTCCTAAAAAACTTGTCAGACTTCTGCTTTCTGTTGATCATTTGAACTTGTTAAGTTAAAATAAAAACCGGTTGTTGTTTTTCTTACCACAATGACGTTTGTATATGCTGCAAGGTTTTCTCCGGAATAAATACTTGACTGTCCTATCTGGTAAGCCCCACCATGTATCCATAGCATAACCGTCTTTGGTTGATATTGTACACTACCCACATCCTTTTCCGGTACAAAAATATTCAAGGTCAAACAGTCCTCCGATAAAAAGTCCCTACCAGGCAACCACATGGACATAAGAAATTTATTTTGTATACATCCTGGCCCGAAATCGCTTGCATTAAATGGGTTGGCAAATGGTTTTGCTGGCCTCGGTTTCCGAAATCTTAGATCTCCAGTCGGTGGTTCCGCGTATGGTATTCCAAGAAACTTAATTACACTGGCTGACTGACCTTCAAGGGTCGCCCTTTCTTCGAACCCAATAATTTCCCCTACATTAGTTCTAACACGAGTTTTTAATTGTTGTCCAAATATTATACACAAATGAAAATTTAAAAATAAATATACTAACATGACCTTTGTCAACATTATTACTCTGGGCCTCCTTATCGCTTAACAGCGGTGTGCTGATTTGACCTTTTTATCAGAAAACCGGTTAAATTTGGAATGAACGAGTTTATTCACACACTGACAATCGAACGATTGAGAAAGATCAGTTTCGAAATATACAAAGTCAGCAGAATCCATTTTATCTTAGAAATTTTAATATGCTATGTAATGAAAGGTTCTTTCACGTTTATGAAGGTCCAGTTGAATGCCTCTATAATTATAATTAAGACCACAGGCTCAATTGATGAGAAAAAGTTTTTTTTGCCTAATGCTTTTGTTAATATAGCTTCCCCAACTGAACTTCCAAATAAACGAAAAAGTTCCCTTTTTATTCTAAATGCTATGCCAAATTATTACAAACTGAAAGAAAGCAGCGAGGTACCAATTGACCATTCGAATGTTATACCGGTAAGTTCGAAAACAAACAACATAAACACACAAAAAACATCTGAATAGCTATCAACAACCTGATCAAAAGTAGTTATGAGAGTTGAGTCGAAAACAAACAACATAAACACACAAAAAACATCTGAATAGCTCATATATCCACAGGAGCTTGAGATAAAGGACACAACGGATTCTAGGAAGTCTGCTTCATATTTAGATCTACATCTCGAAATTGACTCTCAAGGAAGACTTTCAAAAAGGCTCTATGACAAACGTGATGACTTCAACTTTCCAATCGTCAACTTCCCCTTCTTGTGTAGCAATATTCCGTCAGCTCCAGCTTATGGAGTTTACGTATCTCAATTGATTCGTTACTCCAGAGCGTGCGGGACTTACATCGATTTCCTTAGCAGAGCGACACGTCTGACGCAAAAATTGCTCATACAGGGTTATGTTGCTCCTCGGTTGCTGTCTTCACTCAAGAAATTTTACGGAAGACATCATGCACTTATAGACAAATATGGGATTTCGATCTCTCAGATGAGTGCAGATGTTGGTTTGTCATAGTGTGTTTACTGGATTTGACACGCTGAATGGACTATTGGCAACGCGACGGGTGTGCTATAGCAAGCAGGAACTGCTTACTCTTCCGGAGCACCTGAGTTCACTCTTGTTTCGACTGGAGTTCGCGTTGTTGATTGATATTCAGTTGTTTTGTGTTTCCATGTTTTACGTGTTGTCTGTTTTTGTCCCGTTCTTGTTTGTGTTTACTGGTTTAGTCTCTGCCCTTTCGGACTTTTGACATTCGGATACCCCATTGGTACCTCTGCTTCTAGCTATCAACAACCTGAACAAAAGTAGTTATGAGAGGTGAGTCACTGAAACATTGAGAAAGACATAATAAAAAAAATGATGGACAATTAAGTCTTATCTATACAAAACAAAACAAAAAATACCAATTGTTAGACCAAACTGGCATTTGCCATGAATTAAAGTATACATGTGCATGTAAATCAGAAAGGGGAAGAACACAATTACCAAACATTAGTTATGATAATCAATCTCAAAAGAAAGAAAAACCAATGTGACAATCTGGACAAAAATTAAGATAGCAATGGCCCATACATGTAGTTTTCTACTCGCACAGACATTTCAAAGGATATGGTAGAATTTTGTTATATGTACAAGGACAATTAGTGCTGTCGCATTTTGATTTTTTCTTTTTGCGTTTTCTAATGTACGAATTTGTTTGGAATCTTCGAATTTCTCCAAATCTTTAACATCTAATCCATAATGATGTTACTGAAATAAAGCATTTAAACATCAAAATCAAGTACAACTACTCACTGTCATGTATCTAGTCTTTGCTTCATTTGTCTTGTTTATGATTTAGCTGTGTTTGTCACATTATGAAAATTGTGACTTGATTTGCTTAAAATCTTAAGATATATAGTTGTGACTGAAAAGAATGACCGTCGTCCGAGGATCCGTCAGGGCATAATACCATAGTCAGCCATCGTTTGTGGAGAGTGCATCGCATTGATTCATGCACGTGAAAGATATTTTGGTGGACTGCGAAGAAATTTTCAGCCCTTTTCTCTTGTATCCCTTTTCAGTAGTTTTCAAAATCTACTGCTGCTTTGTTTCCCATGCACTCTGTCTTTATTATCATTACTTTATGTCCATTTAGTCTTTTCATGTTAGTTTAGTTTAATAATATTTTATTGCAAAAAAATAGCAAATGGATTGGGCGTTAAGTTATACCAACTTATTTATTGCCCTCTCCATGAATATACAATACAGAAATTTGACAACGACATGCAGTGTACATAAATAACAAAAACATTTTTGTATTGATAGACTCTATTGACCTGTCGGAAATCTATTGGTTCGGCCTATATACGCTCGGACTTTTCTAAATAGTACAGAATTTGCTTCAAATGTGGCATTTTCATTTCCAAAAAGAATATATTCGATATTCAAATCCTGAACATCAAAAATTGAATACCTTTGGAGTACATAAATAGGACACTCAAGAAAAAATGATATGCATCTTCATACGTAGCACCACAAGTGCACATGGGATTTCCAGTTACATTTATTCTATACAAATCATAATTTAAAGAACTGCATCGGTGACGTAGTCTTGTGTGGATAATATTTAGCTTTCTTGGCCCTTCGCTGAAATATTTAGGTGGTTTAAGAAAACGGTTTTTAAGTTTTAATTTGAAGCTTTCAAATGTTGGAGAATTCCTGACAGAGACTGCAATGTTGTTCCAGAGGGATACTGTAGACGGGATAAATGATTTTGCATACACATTTAGTCTAGAACGAACTGGAACATAATCTTCGTTGTTTCGTAGATTATATCCAGTAATATTCGAGACCAAAGGTGGCAAACAGTCACTTAGATATTTAGGACAAATTCTATTGTGCATTCTATAAAAGATACACAATTTTTTGTGGTTACGTCTGTCAGTCAAGGTATCCCAACCAGTTTCAAAATAAAGAGCTTCTTTACTAGCAAATTTAGTCAAACCAGTAACAATTCTGGCAGCTTCCAATTGGACCTTTTCGAGTTTCTCAGTTTCACGTTCACAGCAGCCGTCCCAGACCTCACTCGCATATTCCAGCAAGGGTCGGATAAATGTCATATAAATAGTCGATAGACTCTTAGACGAAAAAACAAATTTTAATTTTCTAAGAGCATTAAGCTGCTTCAGGGAAGATTCAACAATATTGTTTATATGCGTTGTCCATTTTCCATCAGACATAAATGTTACACCTAAATGCTTATGATGGTCTACAATTTCTACGACCTCGTCATTGAATAGAAGATTTGGTTGAATATAAGCACTATTAGAAATAATAAGGGCTTTTGTTTTCTTTGGGTTAAAGTCAACGAGCCAATCTTGTGACCAATCGTGTAGTTTTTTCAAATCATAATTTATTCTGTTTTCTAATAATAAGAAGTCATTTCCAGCATATTGCAGGGATGTGTCGTCTGCAAACAGTTGTGCGATGTTCCCCAAATTGTCAGTTATATCATTAATATATAAAAGAAATAACAAAGGACCAAGGACAGAGCCCTGTGGTACTCCCGCTGTTACTGTACCAATTGTAGAAGAAGTCTGATTTAGGGTTACAAACTGTTTTCTATTTGTTATATAATCTTTAATCCAGTCCAATACAGGACCAGTTATTCCATATGATTTTAATTTCGTTATTAAACCCCGATGCCATACTCTATCAAATGCCTTGGAGATGTCACAGAAAATCAGTATAATGTTATAATGTTAATTGCCCTTATAGCCTATAAAGTGCTACCGGGGCGTAAAGCGTCAAATCATAGAAGCATATGTATTATGCATTGCTCTTATAGTTTTACTTGGAAGTAACATTTACGTTTAAATATCCAAGTATAGTAATCACTGATCCCAGGTCGTATAACCTCATCTGTTGTTTTTTTCGGCACACAAGTATTTGATTTTAATTAAGTCAACAAGTATTCTGAATACTTAAGATAAAATGCATGTCATTCCTAAAGAAGATAGAATTTGTTCATTATGTAATGAAGGACTATTAGGGGATGAGTTTCATTATCTTTTTATTTGTAAAAATGAAAGAATTTTACATTATCGTCATATATACGTACCAAACTATTACTTTTTATATCCATCGGTACAAAAATTTTAAGGTATGTTTTCACTGTGTAATACTAAGTTACTTCATAAAATTTCATTCTTTTTGAAAAATATCTCTCGCCTGTTATAACTTTATCTTTGTGCGCTGTAGATATGTCTTAATGTATTGTTCTGTGTATTTGTTATTGTATATAAGTTGTGTTCTTTTCCATGTCCATGTTTGCTTTGTCATGTTCAATGTATTTGTAACCACCTCATGTTCCACATATTTTGTGTCTGAGTGAAATAAAAAATTCTGAAATCTGAAATCATTTCTTTTGAGCGCTGCGTTGAAATTTTCGACATTTTTGTTTATTTTTTTACAGAACTATAAAGTCCGAGTAGGAATATCAATTTCCTGTTACATTTAAAGGCGGGATATTTGAAAACTTTAAACAATCCATTGGCAAAATAAAGGGACTTCAATTTGTGTTATGCTTTGAATAAATGTAGATACTCTATTGCATTCACAAGGTTGGGCGGAGCTTAAATTTCTCAGTCTTTAAGGTAAGATTAAAGCGAAGAATCCCGAAATAATTGACCCATGACCAACCCGGTCAATAAAATAGTCATAATATTAACGGTATTTGTTCAGCTTCACATTCATGACATTTACAGGTCGATGCTCTTTTAATATAAACTAATAGATACAACATTTATTATTAAGGCTAATATAAACTAATAGATACAACATTTATTATTAAGGCTAATATAAACTAATAGATACAACATTTATTATTAAGGCTAATATAAACTAATAGATACAACATTTATTATTAAGGCTAATATAAACTAATAGATACAACATTTATTATTAAGGCTAATATAAACTAATAGATACAACATTTATTATTAAGGCTAATATAAACTAATAGATACGTACATTTATTATTAAGGCTAATATAAACTAATAGATACGTACATTTATTATTAAGGCTAATATAAACTAATAGATACAACATTTATTATTAAGGCTAATATAAACTAATAGATACGTACATTTATTATTAAGGCTAATATAAACTAATAGATACAACATTTATTATTAAGGCTAATATAAACTAATAGATACAACATTTATTATTAAGGCTAATATAAACTAATAGATACAACATTTATTATTAAGGCTAATATAATCTAATAGATACAACATGTATTATTAAGGCTAATATAATCTAATAGATACAACATTTATTATTAAGGCTAATATAAACTAATAGATACAACATTTATTATTATTAAGGCTAACATTCTCGTAACAAACATCTGCCAAGAGTGAAAAAAAATCTTATAGACAACCATCATTAAAATAGAGAGCCCAGATGCTTTGTACGAGTCGATCGGCAGAGTATGCGTGTTTCAACACACTCAGTTAGAAACTAGATTCGCATGTTTCTCCCCATTAACAAATACTGAAATATTTGTTTCCATGGGATATGAGATTTTTTTCGATACAGTATATTAATGCGATAACTACTGCTTCATGTACATTACTTTAACGGTAAATAAAATATTTACAAGTCATCCTTTGTAAGATCACGAACATTTACACATTAATATGTGACATTCAAATATTTATAAATCTCAAAACATGGATCTCCAAATAAGGAGTTTCCACCAACTGGCAGGCATGATAATTTCCACTGACACTGAGTTGCTATTTCTTGTGTAACCGGAAGTGTACACTGATACGTCTTCAACGGCGAAACAGACGGGTTTGGGCAAACTGTTGAATTGGTTCGACCATAGGAAGCGGAAATGATATTTATCACGTGATCATCCATGCATTCGATTGGTTGACCGCCTGTGTCTTCACAGTCGATAAACGAAAAAGCGTGCTCTAAAATATATATATATAATATATACAATTTTTTTTTCAACTTAAATAATAAATTACTAAACATGAATACATTACTGAACATGGATTAACGATCGCAAACGTCCAAGAGAAAAGACAAAACAAGGAAGACATTTCGGAGAAATTAAAAATCGCTATAATCCTGTCGTGACATGATACTGACATTTTTTCTAAAGAAATGATGAGTTAAACCTGGTTTTATAGCGCTACTCTCTCCCCTTTCGATGTCGGTGTCCGGTAGTATCGCAAAACACAACACGATGGTGAAACTTAATAGAAATAGTGAGGTAATTATCGCCCCACTTTAACAGTCAGTCAAATATCTTTAGGTATATTAGGTTTGGTGCACCACTTTCATTGACTTTTATATAGTTTATTGATTGCAAACACAAAAAAGTGGTTTAACTGAACATTTCCTATCTCTGTAAGATATTACGACTGTCATAATGGCAGTTCTCATTTTATCAATTTTTATCTTCTGAACGAGAGCTTTAAAATCAAATTTGGTGTAGACATGAGCGTACATTGCTGATTGAAGTTATTATTATTGGTAGTGGTCGTCGTCTATTTTCCGTTGTTGATTCCCGTTCGGTGGATTTTGTGTTCTGTCGTTCTTCGTGCTGTTTTTGTTCGTGTTTACCGGTTTCGTCGTTGCCTTTTCGGACTTTTGACACTTGAATGCCCCATCAGTCCCCCTTTGCTTATTCCTGTTGTTTTTTCTTTGATGCTTGCAAATTTTTAACTTCTGGTAACCGAATATGCAAATAATACTTCCTTTTTTGCAGTCCATCTCGACTCGTACATTATGACAACCTAGGGTATGAAGTTGACACAAAAGACAACTCATTTTGACACGCAAGGTTGGAAAAAAATGATGTGTTGCTCGAAACTGATTTAATAAACAACGTTCGTATTTAAGCCTTTTTTTTTAAACCTTATTGTTTTAATTTTCCTACCTTTCTGAAAGAAAACCCATGATGATACATCAGTAACTGTTATATTCGACTTGCATTCTTGGATAACAACACACTCTTTGGTGTTTTCATTAAAATTACCATAACAACACGTAGGCATCCTTGTACATTTAGAAACGCATTTGATGTCTGTGGTTAGACCAGTTAATGTGATGGACGCTTTTCCGAATAAATTTATCTTCTTATTTGGCATCAATTCATATTTACACACAACGGTCATACTTGCAAAATATAGCAATTGCTGATATACGGTAAACTGAAGGATAAATTTCTTTTTATCCATTTTGAATCCGCATAAAGAATTTCGAATTTTAACCTTATTACAGCGACTGAAATAATCCAAAGGCTTAATAGATTCGAAAATCAAATCAAATTTTTGATTTGCATACTAAGATCTATTCGCTTACGGAAATTGCTTAAGAACCTTTGTCTTTTTTTTTAATAATTTGAGGATTGTGAACAACTGATATTAATATTGGGAAAGGGTTTATACCGTAAGGAAGCACCTGCAATTCTAATCATGAATAAATTATCGAATGAGTTACAATAAGATTGAAACTTTACCTATTAAAATCCTTATTATATGCCACAATTACATGAACTCAAGGCATATATACCACACTGAGGGTCACGCCATCGCTAGAAGGTAATGCAGAATGTAAAACAGATTTAAATTAAGCAAAGACCAACCAATGGGGCATTCGAGTGTCAAAAGTCCGAAAGAGCAACGACAAAACCGGTTAATACGAACAAGAAAAGCACGAGGAAACACAAAACACAAAATCAAAGTCATCTCCGGCGGTGGGGTGTCATGACTAGCCTATAGTCTCTCTATAGATTACAACATAACCCTGACATTGCCTGTGTTAGAAATTTGTCTGTTAAACGTTACACGCTAATTGCTAAAACAAACAAATGAACATACAAAATTGAATGTTTGTTTTGAAGTACTTAAACTAACTTTGTTTTATGCGTTTTTTAGTTAAGCTTTAGGTTACTGTTGGGTGTATTAAAGGCAATTTCTTTAAGTGAATGAAAAACGAATATGTTGTGTAAGATAATCCTGACAGGCTTTGGCATACATTTTTATAGTGAGGACAAAGTAAATTGTCGTATTTATTTTTTGTAAAATTTGACAACTGATATTTTTTTCTCACCCATGTTGAACTTTGCTGGTGACGCACCAGATTATGAAAATTTGTGAGCAAAAACATCATAAAATTATATCAACCATCAAACACTTGTATTTACAAGTATGTACACATGTATTCGTGTTCTTCAAAACTACAATATATATACTGTAAAAAGAAAAGCATGAAATACAACAATAAATCATAACGCCAAAGAATTACTGGGGTACACTTAACAAGAGTGAATACACGTGCATGATCAATCATACCATACTATATATGACAACATACAACCTCCAAATTGTTCATAAATACAATATATATCTAAAACATCATAAATGTAAGCACCATTTGCATTGAAAAGAATGTACTTCGGGTCAAAGAACTGTTAAAACCTGGTATAATTTGAAATGCCTGTACCAAGTCAGGACCATTGCGATCTACAACTGTTCCGTTTTGTTTTCCATGTTTTGTCTCTCTTCTCTAAGACACTGAGATTAATCCTCCAAGTTCGGTAATTTTGTTTTTACCTTTATTAAATATTTGCTCCCCGTCCCCGTGACAACTTTCATCTCCGCCCCTTGTGTCAACTTCACTTGTTCGCAATTTATGAAATGTTCTTTAATGATTTTTAAGACAGAAAGGATTAAAATAAGATGCATAAGTTATGATCTGTCAAATTAGCTACAGAAACCGACTGTACCTCTGTCTGTTTTAATCTGCTACAGCCAAAAAGACATTGGCAGGACAAAAATCAAGGAGGTACACAGATTGTGCACGATGTTTAGAAGGTAAAACATGAGAATATCTTTTAGTGCTGCGTCTCAAATAAACACATGACCATTCCTCCGTTCCGAAATGCATCTTATATGACCAGAAATATTCTTTATTTGATGAAATTAGACAAAGACAATCGACCTAGCTGTTATCCCCCGCTTCGAATCCCCACCCCCTAAACAATTAATCTCCGTCCCCAGACCGGTGATTATTGGTACAAGAAACTAAAAAAAAAAGATTTTTTTAAATTCCATTTAACCAAATATATGCCAAAAATAAACATTTTACAATAATTTGTGCCTTTAAAACAAAATAGACCTTGAATAGAATATTTATTTTGAATGAAAGAACCTTAGTGCGCACGCTCACATACCCCACGCGTGCCGCTAATGGACTATCAATGTTATCCTTGAGGAATTAGTATCAAGCTACAGGAATCAATAATATTGAATGATTGTAAAAGTGAATGTGCAAGTATTTGAATATCATAACAAAGTTATGTCAAATTTCTTAGTCCAATGGGCCATAACTCCGACAAAATTTGGGGATAAAAAATTACTTGTAATATGCACAACTACATATGGTGTTCTTCTTGTAAACCAAGTTTCGTTAAATTCTGTTTAGTAGTTTAAGAGGAGTTGCGATCACAAACTGTAATCATGATTTTCTGCAAATTTCTAAGTCCAAAGGTCCACAACTCCCACAAAAATTTGCGAATCAAAAATTCCCGGTAATATGCACAACTGCATATGGTGTTCTTCTTGTATACCTAGTTTCGTTAAATGCTGTTCAGTAGTTTTAGAGGAGTTGCGATTACAAACTGTAATGATGATTTTCTGCAAATTTCTAAGTCCAAAGGTCCATAACTCCCACAAAAATTTGCGAATCAAAAATTCCTGGTAATATGCACAACTACATATGGTGTTCTTCTTGTATACCTAGTTTCGTTAAATTCTGTTCAGTAGTTTTAGAGGAGTTGCGATTACAAACTGTAATGATGATTTTCTGCAAATTTCTAAGTCCAAAGGGCCATAACTCCCACAAAAATTTGCGAATAAAAAATTCCCGGTAATATGCACAACTACATATGGTGTTCTTCTTGCATACCAAGTTTCGTTAAATTCTGTTCAGTAGTTTAAGAGGAGTTGTGATTACAAACTGTAATCATGATTTTCTGCAAATTTCTAAGTCCAAAGGGCCATAACTCCCACAAAAATTTTCGAATAAAAAATTCCCGGTAATATGCACAACTACATATGGTGTTCTTCTTGCATACCAAGTTTCGTTAAATTCTGTTCAGTAGTTTAAGAGGAGTTGCGATTACAAACTTTGATCACAGACGGACGGACGGACGGACCAGTTAATAACATTATACCCTTCGCAACTTCGTTGCGTGGGGTATAATAAGCTTAAGATGAAAAGGGAAAAACTCTTCAAATCTTTAATTCTTCAAATGAAAAGAGCAATGTTTTTAAACACAATTAACATTTTTTTAATAACAAACCAACAAACATAATCTAAATTTGTTTGTCTGATATTGTTTTTATCTTGTTACGGCTATTAAAGCTGCTTAGAAATATCTGTCTATGTCATGTATGTACTTTATTTGAACTACGTTTTTGAACACTAAAATTTTTACCCTTAGTCTTTGGTCTACTAATTTTTTTAGATTTCAAATTCTGCTGTTGAGACGCTAATCCTTGAAATTACAAGTTTTAGTGACATCACGATTGGTACTGTACTTTATACTTTGCTTTAAAAAAGTATGAATATGACAAAACTTTTAACTTTCATTTTTGCATAAAAACATACCTTTTTTTGAAGAAAGTCCATGCCGGATGTTCAACTGTGTTGACACTTACATGTACACACAGACTGTGTCCAAGACACACTGACTTAATTGAGCAATGTAGCTTCCGTAACAACATTGCTCTTTAATTGAACATTGCAAAACACAAGAAAGAACACTCTTGACTTCGAAAAGATTAATCGTTGTCTCAGAAACATTAATCATTTGATTTTCAGTAATGTCGTAATTATTGCGTAAACTATAATCCGATTCGTATGTATACCAAATATCAGCTTTATAGATATTAAAGTTTAATGAAGCTTGGTATACATATGCCCCAGTAGTAGCTTAGCACAAATGCAACCTCTTCTTTTTACCTTGACTTTGGTTTTTCAGTTATGTGACTTTGACACCGTTCAAGCTTTGACAAGTTCACACCGCTGCCACCGGTAGAGTAAAACCAATGGCCGCTCAGCTTCACAGGCGAGACAAAACGCTATATAAAATCATGCCTCAAAATTGTTTTACACTTGAGTCGTCCCAATTTGCCTTTATGGGAGTGAAATTTTGGGATTTAATTAAAGCCCTAGCTATAATTACACAGACCCTTTTGAAAAACTCCATATTAGATTTCTGAAAGAAATACTACGAGTCAACTGTAAGGCATCAAACACCGGATGTCTAGCAGAACTAAATAGACTATCCTTTAATGCAAAGATAACAACATGGTGTCGATATCCTCGGTGCTGGATTTGGTTCCTTGTTCGAACGTTTTGGTTTTGAGTACTTTTCGTTTTCAACAGTTTTGAATTTGACCTTCCAATGTTTTGATTTTAATGCTACTGATGAGAGGTTACTCCTTGAAATATCGATATATAGCATAAAATTATCCAAATTAACCGTTTATACCCGCGTTTTGGTATTTGTAATTCAGGCTATCAAATATTGGTGTCACATTCTTGAATCAAATGATATCCTTGTGCATAGTGTATACGAAGCAACAAAAGAAACAAATTCTTGGGAAAAACAGCTGCATGAAAAAAAAAAATCTTTAAAAATCTTGGATTTTCATACATTTCCAATACCCCATCTCTACTGAAAATAAACATTCAAATAATTGAATGACGAATTAAAGTTTTGACCCTCCAAAATTTAGAAAATGATATTAACAAGAGTTAACACTAAAGTAGTCTCGCCGGCAACATCGGAATACCTTGTTATTCCTCAAACTAAATCAAAGCTACTATTGGGCATATGCATATTAAGTTTCATCAATCTAGGACTTATAGTTTTTGAGATAGTAAGAGGTGAAATTGCTATTATATGTACTTTTGAAAATTGTCAAAGTCACTAAACTTGAAAATCAAGGTCAAGGTCTAAAGATGGGGATGCAACTGTGCTAAGCTACTACTTGGGCATAGGCATACCAAGTTTCATCAACCTAGGAGATATAAAGGTGCTCGCAAAACCTTAACATTGCTTTTATATAAATTAAAAATTGTGTAAGTCCCTCAACTTGAAAACTAGAGGCTCCCAGGAGCCTGAATCGCTCACCTGATCTCTTACACCAAAGTTTGAATTAATTACACAACCTTTCAAGAATACAAAGTTGCAAAACAATCCTTTCAGTAGTTTCAGAGAAGATTTTTTGAAATCAGTTTAAATAAATAGAAAAAAAAAACAGTTAAAGGGCAATAACTCCTTTAAGTACCATAGCAATGGCGGCCTTGTTGGTTGGTCGACATGTATATAATTCACAAACTTGGTAGAGGACATCCTAAAGATCAAGTGTACCAAGTTTCAAAGCAATCCCTTCGATGGTCTTAAATAAGAAGATTTTTGAAAATCAGTGTAAATTAATGGAAAAAAAACAGTTAAAGGGGAATAACTCTTAAACGGTTGATCTGACAATTTTGACCCTGATATCATTTTCGTAGATCTCAATGAGCTTAACAATTCTACAATGCTAACTTTTCCTGTCTAGATCTAACATTTTTCAAGATAAAAACTGAAAAATGGTCAATTTTGATGATTAAAGGGCAATAACTTCT
The DNA here is from genome assembly GCA_963971305.1 of Arcuatula senhousia. NCBI lineage: Eukaryota > Metazoa > Mollusca > Bivalvia > Mytilida > Mytilidae > Arcuatula > Arcuatula senhousia. The sequence goes on from OZ020310.1 coordinate 48,658,015, forward strand.
ATAAGGAGTGTTTCACAACTTCGACTCAAAGAAGAGATTTGTAGAGCTTTTGATGCTGAACAAGGAAGGTTGCTTCGGATTTTCTCTATCTCTTATACTTTTCGAGTTATACTCCAAAAACAATGGTCTGACCCCCTGTTCTATTTTTAGCAACGGCGGCCATGTTGGTTGGTCATCATGTATATAATTCACAAACTTGGTAGAGGACATCCTAAAGATCAAGTGTACCAAGTTTCAAAGCAATCCCTTCGATGGTCTTAAATAAGAAGATTTTTGAAAATCAGTGTAAATTAATGGAAAAAAAACAGTTAAAGGGGAATAACTCTTAAACGGTTGATCTGACAATTTTGACCCTGATATCATTTTCGTAGATCTCAATGAGCTTAACAATTCTACAATGCTAACTTTTCCTGTCTAGATCTAACATTTTTCAAGATAAAAACTGAAAAATGGTCAATTTTGATGATTAAAGGGCAATAACTTCTATAAGGAGTGTTTCACAACTTCGACTCAAAGAAGAGATTTGTAGAGCTTTTGATGCTGAACAAGGAAGGTTGCTTCGGATTTTCTCTATCTCTTATACTTTTCGAGTTATACTCCAAAAACAATGGTCTGACCCCCTGTTCTATTTTTAGCAACGGCGGCCATGTTGGTTGGTCATCATGTATATAATTCACAAACTTGGTAGAGGACATCCTATAGATCAAGTATACCAAGTATCAATGCAATCCCTTCAGTGGTTTCAGAGAAGATTTTTGAAAATCAGTGTACATTAATGGAATAAAACAGTGAAAGGGGAATAACTCTTAAACGGTTGATCTGACAATTTTGACCCTGAAATCATTTTCGTAGATATCAATGAGCTTAACAAATCTGCAATGCTATTAAACTTTTCCTCTAGCTCTAACGGTTTTCAAGATATTGACCAAAAACTGCAAAAATGGTCAATTTTGACGATTAAAGGGCAATAACTCCTATAAGGAGTTGTTTCACAATTTTGACTCAATGGAGAGATTTGTAGAGCTTTTGATGCTGAACAAGGAAGGTTGCTTCGGATTTTCTCTATCTCTTATACTTTTCGAGTTATAAGCCAAAAACAATGGTCTGACCCCCCTGTTCTATTTTTAGCAACGGCGGCCATGTTGGTTGGTCAACGTGTATATAATTCACAAACTTGGTAGAGGACATCCTAAAGATCAAGTATACCAAGTATCAATGCAATCCCTTCAGTGGTTTCAGAGGAGAAGATTTTTGAAAATCAGTGTACATTAATGGAAAAAAACAGTTAAAGGGGAATAACTCTTAAACGGTTGATCTGACAATTTTGACCCTGAAATCATTTTCGTAGATCTCAATGAGCTTAACAATTCTGCAATGCTAACTTTTCCTCTAGCTCTAACGGTTTACAAGATATAGTCCAAAAACTGAAAAAATGGTCAATTTTGATGATTAAAGGGCAATAACTCCTATAAGGAGTCATTTCACAACTTCGACTCAATGGAGAGATTTGTAGAGCTTTTGATGCTGAACAAGGAAGGTTGCTTCGAATTTTCTCTATCTCTTATACTTTTCGAGTTATAAGCCAAAAACAATGGTCTGACCCCCCTGTTCTATTTTTAGCAACGGCGGCCATGTTGGTTGATCAACGTGTATATAATTCACAAACTTGGTAGAGGACATCCTAAAGATCAAGTATACCAAGTATCAATGCAATCCCTTCAGTGGTTTCAGAGAAGAAGATCTTTGAAGAAAAGTTAACGGACGGACGGACGGACGACGGACGCTTAACGACGACAATAGCTCACATGACCCTTTGGGTCAGGTGAGCTAATAAAGGACAAGGTCAAAAGAATGGGATGCAACTGTGCTAAGCTATTACTGGGGCATATGCATACCAAGATTCATCAACCTGTTGTGCTTAGAGTTCTTGAGATATAAAGATGCTCGCAAACCTTAACATTGCTATTATATGTATTGAAAATTGTCAGTCATTCAACCAACCGGAAAATCAAGGTTAAGGTCAAAAGATGGGGATGCAATTGTGCTAAGCTACTACTTGGGCATATGCATACCAAGTTTCATCAAACTAGGACTTATAATTCTTGGGATATGGAGGTGCTCATAAAACCTTAACATAAAAGTTAACGCAGCCGCCGCCTGTAAAGAACACCTATGTCCCGCTCCACTTCGCAGGCAAGACAAAAACATCAATAAGCTATCTTTCTTTAATTACTTTCATTTATCTAATATCAGACCTTATTATGTTGACCTTTGTAAGTTTAAAACAGATAGATCAACTTTTACAAAACTAAGAATTAGTTCTCACGAATTAGCTATAGAGAGAGGTCGATAGCAAATAAAGGTAATAACAAAACTACCGAACTTGAATGATCAATCTCATAGTCCAGAGAAAATGACAAAAACGAATCAGTCATACCGGAGAACTGGTGGATCGCAATGGTCCTGACTTGGTACAGGCATTTCAAACGAAATGGTGGGTTAAACCAGGTTTTATGGCGAGACATAGCTAAACATAGCTAAACACAACACAGACTATGTCTTTGTTGTTATATGGGTCTTATATAGAACATGAAAGTCATTTTCTTTTTAATTGCAACATACTGGTACACAACAACAATAGAACAATTTTATTGCTTAACTTAATAGAATACTCTTATACAAAACAATAACTTAACAAACTGTATTATTTTTAAATAATTCAATAGCAAATCCCCTACAAAACTTAAGCTTATTGCTAACTTTATAAAAGAATGCCTACAAAGGTACTGTAGGCAAACTAAACTTAAGGATGGTCACTCTTCATGCTTCAGAATTTCAACCTGATTTCGGAACTTCTCTAAACTCTATATTCCGACCGGTGTGCTATAGCAAGCAGGAACTGCTTACTCTTCCGGAGCACCTGAGTTCACTCTCATTTCGACTTGAGTTCACGTTGCTGAATGCGGTTTTGTTGTTATGTGTGTGTGTTTTTTATGTTATTATGTGGTTTGTTTTGTTGTGATGAGTTTTGTCTGCCGGTTTTGTCTTTGTCTTTACGGTTTAATGATACTGATTACCCCTTTGGTACACCTTTGCTTCTTTCAAATACTTGCACATTGACCCCTACTTTTTTATGACATTTTCTGATCATTTAGACCTTAAATACCAAATGTATAAAATTTCTGGAAATTCTTGATACAACTTCGTGGTTTATAAGATCAAAAACGTCACAATGTTAAAGATAGGTACGATCTAGAGGATTCCGATTTCCCGCTAATTTTTGACATCCTATATCTTGAAAACGAGCACACGGACCTATATTTTTCTTTTAGTCATATGATTAAGTGGATAAATAACTATCATTTTCATCACAATTCACAAAATCTTTGATATACAAAATTTCAGGAGTGACCATCCTTAAAAGGAGATTATTAATTGGTATTTTTTCTTAAACAAATAATTCCAACAATGTATTTTAATGTCACTCCAAACCATTACATTTGTAGTTTAGTAACCATTATGTTTGTAGCTTAAGTTTTTTAATGTGTTAGCAATGACCATTTATTGTAAATGTGTTTCGCAAATAAATTATGTCTTATGTCTTATGTCTAATACACTTATGTAACTAAACATGAAAAATATAAAACAATAATTGGACAAAAAAAGTCCCCACAAAAAGGACGGCTGTCAAGATCATGAGATTGCCAAATAGAGATGGCTGCTAAGGCAGGTTTGACCTATATGAAATCTTTTCATTTTCTTTCTTTAATTTTGATAATGTAATGCTGCGAATGATTATAATATAATTTTTTGACATTTTAAAAATGTCTTCTTTGAGCTCATGATGAAACAAGAGGCTCCCAGGAGCCTGAATCGCTCACCTGACATATGTGCCTGAAGTAAAGGTTATTAGGCAAAATATATTTGACGTTGAAAGGGTCATAAGATTAATAAGGGGGTCATCTGACAATATGGTGGATCTTAAGGTGCTGATCACTTTTGTTTTCAATCAAAATCTAAAAATCTGTCACACTTTTTGAGTTATTTGCAAAAAATGCAGTTTAACCTAATGTTCTATTTTTAGCCACAGTGGCCATGTTTTACAACCAATCAAAAATCCTAAATCAGTTCTATACAACAAATGCTAATAAACAATAATACCAAGTTTGGTTCCAATTGGACTTAAAGTGTCAGAGGAGTTAACGTTTTCAATGTAATGAGGAAAAGCTGTTAAAATGCTAAATTTTGACGTTCTAAGGGCAATAACTCCTAAAAGAAAAGGTCCTACAACGTTGACCCTGTTACATATTTTGTAGATCTTGATGTGCTTAACAATATGCAATTTAAATTTCTCAAATATCTAGTATAGTTTTCAAGATATTGAGCTAAACAGGTGCAAAATTTGCAAAAAAAAAAGGGCAATAACTCCTACATGGGTCGTTGGATTTTCTTCAAAATTTCAGGGTAGGTAGATCTTGAGGTGCTGATCACTTTTACCCAGAATTTTGATATCTGTAGCCGTTTTTGAGTTATTTGCAAAAAACTGCATTTTACCCCCTATGTTCTATTTTTAGCCATGGCGGCCATGTTTTACGACGAATCAAAAATCCCAACATCAGTTCTAAGCACCGAATGCTAATGAACAACCATACCAAGTTTGGTTGCAATTGGACTTATGGTGTCAGAGGAGTTAACGTTTTAAAAAGTTTACGGACGACGGACGAAGGACGAAGGACGACGGACGCCAAGTGATGACAATAGCTCACATGACCCTTCGGGTCAGGTGAGCTAAAAAAATCAGATTTTTTTCGGCAATGTGCTAGGTCGCCGCGAGCACAGCATGATAGGACTACAACATGTTGAACCCTGTACGTTTGAGGCCTAATATGGATAGTCAATTGCTTTGGATGGGGATCATCAACTGTACTCTTACTATGGCATATGCATACCAAGTTTCATTAACGTATGACCTATAGTCCTTGAGATATATGGAGGTGCTAATAAAACCTTAACAAAAAAGTTAACACTGCTGCCTCAGCCCCCGCCGATAAAGTAACACCTACATGAATGTCCCACTCTGCTTCGCAGTCGAGACAAAAATCCTGTTTAAAAAGTTACTAATATTCAGACATAATGAAGTATACAGTGCATACAAGGTAAGTGACATTTAATTAGATATTTGTATGAACATTTAAGGTAAGTAACAGTCCTCTACATTTCAATTGAAAATTGGTTCAGAATAATCACTATATATCACATATTATATGTTGACCACCGCTCCTGCTGCAAATACCATCTCAAACAAAACAAAAATTCTACTGCTGGCCATTGTCCCATGTAGAAAATGCCTCCACAAGAATCTGTTACAGGCAGTCAATGGCCAGACCAAGACCATTTCCAAGTCCCTTCGTCTCTTCGTGGTGGAAAAAATACAAACTCTCCTTAATCATTTGCATCTGATAAAAGCTCTTTTACTTTTCTATAATGAATAAAAATAACCATGTGGAAATAAATAGTTATAACATCTGTACAGTTTATATCAATACAAATGTGTCTTATTATGGAAAAATACAAGTAATAAACGGCCCCCTTAAATGTCTGGATGCTTTGTAATAGCCAATTTGAAAGAGCATAACATGACACGATCAAAGCAAGTTAGACCTCTGAAATTGAAATTTCTGTTTAGTTCCTTTGCTCTAAAGATCCAAAAACTGTCAAAGATATATTCCGATTCTGATTGAAGAAAATGGTGTTATATCAGGCATCTAATGTGAAACAAGAGACTCCCAGGACGGCCAGGAATCAGAATAGCTCATCTGACTTCAATGACATAAAGTAAAAATATTTCATATTGTCAAAAGCCCGTCATGACAATATAAACTGTTAACACAGAGACATGTCTCGCCTGTCGCAACTGGACACAGTATAAAATGAAGTAAAAATCCTCCTTAAACTGACCTTAACTGATGCTTAAGCAGCTGCATACCAAATATAAATGGTGAACCATAACTGCTTTATATAAAACACCAATGACATAAGTAAAAAGTAACAAAGTGTAAAATCTCAAAGTCAGTAGACTGTGACTGCAGGATCATACAGATAAAATACTTTTGAAATTGATCTGTACTGATGCTTATGCAAGTGCATACCCAATATCAATGGTGAACCATAACTGCTTCATGTTAAACAGACTTAAGAAAAAAGGTTAACCTCGGCCAAATCAGTGTAAAATTTCAGTCAGTAGACCGTGACTGCAGGAGCAAACAGGTGAAATACTTTTAAAACTGATCTGTACTGATGCTGATGCAACTGCATACCAAATATCAATGGTGTAACATAACTGCTTCATGTTAATCAGACTTAAGAAAAAAGGTTAACCTCGGCCAAATCAGTGTAAAATTTCAAAGTCGGTAGACCGTGACTGCAGGAGCATACAGGTGAAATCCTTTTAAAACTGATCTGTACTGATGCTGATGCAACTGCATACCAAATATCAATGGTGTTACATAACTAGTTCACACAAAACAGACTTAAGCAAAAACTTTAACCAATTGCCGTCGCCGCTGCCGCCTGAATCACCATACATAAGTCTCGCCTTTTGCGACATTCGTCGCAGGCGAGACAAAAACCACATAAATGCTCTACTAGCAAGCAAATGTGTGGTACAACTTTCTGTCTCTATTTTAATTACAAAATTAATGTATTATCACAAGTCACAAACACGTTTTATTTATTTGTCTATTTTTAAACCGATTTCAATGGCTGTTTTGGAGTTTGGAATCTATTATTTACTTTTTTCTTATTTTTTTTCCTTTCGAGTGCATTTTAGGCAAATTTGTATTGATAACAGTCCATTCTCTTTTTTCATTTAACTGTAGGACCCAGATCTGCCGCTGATTTGATTCAGTTAATTTTTCTTAAAAGTCACGAAATTGCAAGGTATATGTAATCTTATCACATTAAACATGTGGTTTTGTTTTTTGTTTTGTTTTCATGTTTTTTTAGTGTTGAATCTTATCCATTCTACATTGCAACTCATGTGCAAATCTATTTTTGGTATTAGGGAATAGGCATTGAAATTTAACAAGAGGCTCCAAGGAGCCTGAATCGCTTACATGGCTTCATTGACTTAATGTAACAATATTCACATCGCCAACAGCCTGTCATGACAATGCCACCATTTGAAAGCTCTAATAAGCTTAAAATTTAAGCATGAAGATGTGTGGCATAATTTTCTATGGAACACAATCTATCATGTACAATCCACTATTTTTGACATTTAAGAGGCCAAATCTACTATATACATGATTTTATATAAGGGTCATCTGGCAACTTTTGGCTAGTGGACAATTTTGTAGCGTGCATTTAGCTTAACATTTTTGCAAGCAAATCCTTTTCCTTATCTTTTATCATTCACAGTCTACAAGTCAAAAACCACTATTCTGGGGGTTTAAGGGGCCAAAATCCCTATAAGGGGTCTTCTGACAATTTCAACCTAATGAACAGTTTAAATTGTAGATCTTAATAAGCTGGACATTTAAGCAAGCAAAAACTTTTCCTTGTCTTCTATGGACACATACTATAAGGCTATAACCACTATTTTTGGTGTTTATTGGCCATAAGGGGTCATTTGACAATTTCAACTGAATAGACAGTATTGTAGATCTGAATTAGCTGTACATTTAAGCAAAGAAAACCTTTTCTGTATCTTCTATCGGTCACAATCTATAAGGCTAAAATCACTATTTTTGGCGTCAACAGGGCCATAACCCATAAGGGGTCATCTGACAATTTCGATCTACATGTATGATTAATTTTGCAAAGCTTAATTAGCTGCAAAATATGCAATTGAAATACCGTATAGTGGGTTATTTTCGCGGTAATTTTTTTTTCACTCATTTTCGCTGGTCAATGGAAATGCAAAAAATTAATCCCTTGAAAATATTTATCTAAGGCAAGTACAAGTCGTATACAAAAACATTTACAAACCGCGAAAATAAAACCCGCAAAATATTTTTATAAACCTTATGACACAAAAACCGTGAAAATTTACCCCCGCGAAAATAACCCACTATATCATGTATATATGGTAACTTCACTATCTTATATACATTGTTGTAGTTCTTGAGATATAAGATAAAATAAGTGCAATACGAGGACAAATTCAAGAAAAAGAGTGATAACTCCCATATATTTTGTTGGAATTTCTTCCAAATTTCAGGGTAGGTATACGTAGATCTTGATGTACTGATCAGAATCAGATTGGTGGAAAAAGTAGGTTAGTCTTCCATGGAAGATATATGTCGCCTGCGTCTTAAAATATACAGTTAACAGAAAATAGATGAGATACGGGCATAACACCCGTTTTACACCATAAAGTATCATAAGAGGAAGCCACATACCAGATATCAAGAGGTTGTGACTTGTAGTTTCCCGGAAAACTGCGACGGAAATTCTTGTGACGCCACAGGACAACGCAAGACGACGGATGGTGCCAGAGTAACCCCTATATGTCGCTTCTGCAACACGTTGCAGGCGACATAATAATAAAATATGTAGATTATTAGATTAAAGTGTAAGTTCACATTTTTTTTCAAAATTTGTATATTGAAAGAGTACAAATGTACCATTTAAAAATAATTATACAGCCAAATCCACATTGCTCAAATAAATAAAGTTTCAACACGAAAGTTTTTGGCAGACTGCATCATGACAACAAAATCAATGTAAATACTTACTCTTGACCAAATTCATTTGGATTGAGTGTAGAAGTATCACGAGTATGAATAGGCGTTCTTCTACTTTCAAATTGGCAAACCATTGATGAACTTGCCACTATTTCATCAAAATAGTCAATTGGAATTATATCTTTCTGCAGTGTTGATTTATAATTATTCAGTATATCTGATGGCAGCTTTGAAGCAAATATGTGGTGATGCACAGCTAACCACAAATTAATAACTGCTATAGATGCTAATGATCCATCACTTTCAAACAATTCCCCTGGTTTATAAGATTTCAGTAAAATGTCACTTTCAGGGTCATATAGTACCATATCAAAAGTTGTAGAAGTGAGACCAACGACAGGAACAAAAAGAGGCCTATCATTGCTACAAGTCTTTACCCTTTTTGATTTCCTACAAAGTGCAGCAGAAATTGCCTGCTTGCATATTTGATTAAAATATTCTGTTGCTGTAAAGATATCCCTTTGTAGGTTCTTGAATTCTGACACAGATACATCAGATAATAATTTCGAATTCAACCGGGAGTCTTCATCCTCTTCTTCATCGCTAAATGAAAGAGATATGTCATCTGGTTCAACTAAATTGTAACCATCATCCTGACAGCGTTTATCCAACTCCGTACGTATGGTAAACAAAGATGCACCATCAATGTCAAAAATACGGTCTTCATAAGAAAACATGGCCAAATCAACAGGACCAGAAAACAGCTGTGGACTTCCTGAAAAAAAGGAGAATAGTTTGATGTAGCCAAACCCGAATTATACCGCCGTTATATTTCGCTCCTTTCAGGCCCTACATTAACCTGTTCTGCCGAAGACGGATAGGGCTTGAATTATTCGAGTTAGATGTAGCCATGATAATACCTTATTCTGAATTACATAACTATATATAGATGTATTTGAAGTGCAATTATCGATCAATCTTTAAAATGCCTCTAAAATATTGTACATGTACTTATTTTAGGTCGACAACTGGGAAAATGGGTTGCCATTGTTAAATAAAGCACTAATGACTTCAATATGTCCTCCAGAATTGGACATTAAAGAGACCACCGAATCAAATTGCTTCACGTCTTTTTTGGATTTGCACCTTGAATTTGACCCAGGTGGTAATGTGGTTGTCACTTACAGCCCATTGTTTACTAACTGCCACTTCTGTCACATGTTGCCCATGGTGAACTCACTCACTATATAGGCATGATAGCTAAGGTTTGAAATAAATGGTAGCCCACTTCTGCTTGTCTATCTAAATTTTGAAGCCTTGCATGTAATTCTACTTTTTGGTACTTGCCATGATATTGCACAACATAACAAATTATGCACCTACATGTATTTGAAAGAGTCTGAACTTTAAATACATACATTAAAGAGCTGTTTATCTTTTAAACTTTAAACTCAATGGGATTAAAAAGAGTCTGGAGAAATTTCGAGTTTCAGTCTTAATGTTGCACCAAAGCTTCAATACTGTGAGGGCAAATTGTGTGAAAGCAGGGCAGGTCAAATATGTTCTTGGCTTGCCCTTCAGACAAGTTCAAACAATAACTAACTTCAATCCCTGCTCACCGTCATCATCCGCCAGATAGTTTGCAGAATTTGACAAAATAAGATGGACGACAGGCATTATCAATCTAGAGGCATGAGGAACTGAATTTCTTACTTGATCTCAAATGCTAAAGCTCGTGTAAAGGATCAGAGCTGATCAAGCCCTTTTTTGCCTCAAATTCTGGCAAAAAATCAAATTTCTGGTATTCGATGTATTCACTGTGCTATTCTAAAAGGCAAGGGATGGGGACATACATGTAATAAAAATTGAAAATAATTTCAATTTCATTAATCTATAATAAGAAAAATAAAGAAGCAATGTGTCCAGAAAGACGCTTATGGCATACAGTTTGTCATACTGAACCATCCTACCAAGTTTCAAATCATTCTCATGTATGGTTCCTGAGAAAATATTGAAGGAAATTTTCAAGTCATTTTCACATATTTTCAAATCGGCCTAAGTCCCAAACAGGAAGTAGATGTCCGACAGGTCTCAGAATCCCTTAGGACGTACAGTTTGTCATACTGAACCATCCTACCAAGTTTCAAATCATCCTCATGTACGGTTTTTGAGAAAAGCTTGACCGAATTTTCAGTCATGTTCACATACTAAGTCCCAAACAGGAAGTAGATGTCTGAGAGGTCTCAAAATCGCTTAGGACGTAACGCGTGTCATACTGAACAAGCCTACAAAGTTTCAAATCATTCTCATGTATGGTTCCTGAGAAAAGCTTGACGGAAATTGTCATAGTCATGTTCACATATTTTCACATTGGCCTATGTCCCAAACAGGAAGTAGATGTCCGACAGGTCTCAAAATTGCTTAGGATGTACAGTTTGTCATACTGAACCATCCTACAAAGTTTCAAATCATTCTCATGTACGGTTTTTAGAAAAGCTTGACGGAAATTTTCCAAGTCATGTTCACATATTTTCACATCGGCCTAAGTCCCAAACAGGAAGTAGATGTCTGAGAGGTCTCAAAATCGCTTAAGACGTAAAGCATGTCATACTGAACAAGCCTACAAAGTTTCAAATCATTCTCATGTATGGTTCCTGAGAAAAGCTTGATGGAAATTGTCATAGTCATGTTCACATATTTTCACATTGGCCTATGTCCCAAACAGGAATTAGATGTCCGACAGGTCTCAAAATCGCTTAGAACGTATTGTTTGTTTTACTGAGCCATCCTACAAAGTTTCAAATCATTCTCATGTACTGTTCCTGAGAAAAGCTTGACGGAAATTCGTACAGACGGACATGAATAAAACTTAATGCCCCCCCCCCCCCCGATATGTCGTCGCGGGAGCATACAAAACATCTCGTGTGCCGAGGTATAAAAATTTGACAAAACACTATTTTATATAGGGGTCATAACCTCTATAAGGGGTCATCTGACAACATTGAACCTCGGGAGACTTTTTTTAGCCAACGAGCTGGACATTTAAGCAAGTAAAGCTTTTCTCTATCTGCAATAGTTTTCATTCTATAAGCAAAAAAAAAACATTATTTTTCACCTTTAAAGGGCCATTACCCCATTAAGGGATCATCTGCCAACTTGTGTTGACTTTTGTAGAGCTTAATGAGCTAAATGTTTAAGCAAGCAATAGCTTTTCTCTATCTGCAATAGTTTTCATTCTATAAATAACCCCTTTAAGCCTGAAGGGATCATCTGCCAACTTCGACCCTATGAAGATTTTGAAGAGCTGCGCTGAATGTTAAAGCAAGCAACAGCTTTTGTCTTTCTGCAATAGTTTTCATCCTATTCATTCTGAATGGAGACTTTTGTAAAACTTTTGATGCTGAAGCAGCAGGGTGGCATCAGATTTCATCTATCTCTGATACTTGTTGATTCACAAGCCAAAAACAGAAGTCTGAACCCCTGGACTATTTGTAGTAACAGTGGCCATGTTTTATTACGGATTAAAAACAAAACACAAGTTTGGTGCAGGACAAACTAACAATTTTACCCCTGGAATCGTTTTTGTAGATATCAATGAGCTTACAACATGAACAATGCTAACTTTTCCTCTAGCACTAATGGTTTTCAAGATACAAATGTATAGTCTGAAAACCGCAAAAATGGTTGGTCAACGCGCATAAATTTCTCAAACTTGGTAGAGGACATCCTAATGACCAAGTGTACAAATTGAGTTTCAAAGCATTCCCTTTCGTGGTTACATAGAAGAAAATTAACGATGGACGGCCGACAGACGACTGACAATGGCAATATTTCAGATGACCCTTTGGGTCAGATGAGCTAAAAAATATGACTGTTTTTTTTTTTGGAAAGCATTTAAGTTGACAATTAAAACACACAATACATCATGATACATATTGATAGAATAAGGACCTTTTAAATGTTGCCTGACCAATTTTCAAAGGCTAGAATTTATTACTAGGCCAGGTTTATATAGCTATTGCATTATAAGAGCGAGCCAGATCTGCCCAACAATTGAAGATTTCGATTGTTTGTCGTAAAAATAAAAAATCAAATAAATAAGTTAAGTTAAGTTTTTTTAGTGCCTTAAATGTTCATAACTTATAAAAAAAAATTAATAATACTTTCAAAGGGCAAAAAATCAAAATATATTTAATATCTTTCAGGTTTTTTTTTTTTGGTTTTTTTTTTGGCTCTGGCTCATATTCATGATATTTATTTCTATTGGAAGCTGCAGCCTTAACACTCCGTTTTCAGGAAAAGTGTTTTTTTTATCTTTCTGACATCATTAAGAGGTCACTATAGACATTTTTCTGAATTTGTTGCATTTAATTTAGATATTCATATTGTACAATGTTAATACATGTATTGTTAAAAACATTTCAATAAATCAGCTCAAAATTCCGTCCCCTCCTGCTTATGGAGTCAGCTATGATGTATCATCACAGTTGATTCGTTACTCCAGAGCTTGCGAAAATGACGTCAATTTGGCAGAGCGTCAGGTTTGACACAGAAATTAATGAAAAAGGATTATGTTGCTCCATGGTTGCTGTCTTCACTCAAGAAATTTTACGGTAGACACCGTGCACGTGCACTCATAGACAAATATGGGCTTTCTATATCTCAAATGAGTGCAGATGTTGGTTTGTCGTAGAAATTTGTTTTGTCTTCCTTACCAGATTTGACACACTGAATTGGAAATTAGCAACACCACGGATGTGCTATAGCAGGCAGGAACCGCTTTCTCTTCCGGAGCACCCGAGTTCACTCATGTTACAACTTGAGTTCGTGCTGTTGATTTCCCTTCGGTTGATTTTGTATTTTGTGTTTCTTCGTGCTGTTCTTGTTTATAGGTTTCGTCGCTGCTCTTTCGGACTTCTGACACTCGAATGCCCCATTTAAGCCTCTTTGCTTCTTGCAGTATTATATTGATTTTTGTCTGTTGTCAATCTTAGGGTGTCATTTCATTACCATAGAAACTAATCTTGGTCATTGTACATTTTTCGTTGTTGATTTACAAACACAACATATTATGCATCTTACCGATTAAGGTTTTCCCATAATTAGTGTTGTCTCTGCATTCACTGTCTCCACATGGACAACCATCCATTTTGGGATTCTGCATGTCCAGAAAGTGGTTTGATGGACGTGGAAGAAACTGTGAGAGAAGATGGTTTACTAGAATAGCAGCTACATGTGCTTCTTTTAAATTCTTGTTTTCCTTCAGAAGAGTCTGTAAACTAGTCTGGTGTCTATCTGCAAATATTTTGCAAGAAATTAAACCAAGTGGCATAGCTAAAAGTAAATCAATCTTGATTTTCATCCTAAATAGACGATATTGAGATGTGGGATAAGTGTATGGGACACAACAAACATAAACAAACAGCAATTCAAAAAATCACAACGGAAAACAGCAAGCAGTCTTCAACATGACCATAGGTCACCGCTTACCGTCTTGCATTGGCCCAAGACTTATAATACAATACAAAAGTATCAAAACCAATCCCTAAATCATCAACGAAAGACCCAATTCTTGACATAAAACAGTTAACACAGAATGACAAGGACAAACAAAGGCTTTGGCAAAGTTTCCTGGCTTAGGACAGGCACATATAAAATGTGGCGGGGTTAAACTAGTTTTTTGGATCCAACCTTCCCCCTATTGATAAGCTTGCACAAAGCTAAAAACACTTTGGATATTGAACATGTTGAATAGGCCTAGGATTGATAAACATATACATGTATACCGTATAATAGAATATAATGAGATGTGGAATAAGTGTACACAACACAGCCCACAATTAAACAGCAATTTAGAAAAACCACAATATGTATACTGTACATGTATAAGTTGTTTTTTCGTCGGTATCTAATTTTTGCTTTAACATGTTTAATGCAGTACTTGGCAACTTGCAAAAATATAAACCTGCAAAAATTAAATCTAGCAATAGTATATGTAAAGTACGTTGTACTGGCAAACCCATGATAACAGTGATAGCTAAAATTGAATTTCGTGAAAATCATTCATGTTTTAAAGAAATCTGTGAAATTGAGCTCAAATTTAGTGAAAAAAAACAACTCATACGGTATATAGAAATTAGAAATATTCAGGTCCGGATACATTACAAGTAAATAATTTTTTTGCCAAAAATATTGTCAAATTGCGGATTTTGTAGACCTGGGTCTCCCTATAAAAATGTACATTTTAAAACTGATAGATTTATCAGAACTTCAGATAATTCACTGATCTAAATTGTAAAGCTTTAATTAAAACTCTGACAGTGCATGCAACACTGTTTCATGGTTTATTAGACTGAATTAACATTGACTAATAAAAATCTTGTTAGGCGCAGCATGATATGACTGCAACATGTCAAATCCTGTAAATGTTCGTTGAAGGCCCAATATAGATAGTCAATTGCTCTGGATACATAAAGCCCATGATGGACTAACAAAGTTTTTGACACATGCAGCCTTTTGTGGATTTTCAATCCACATTTCACAAGGAATTAATTTTATTCAAAAGCATATTGCACAGACCAAAATAAATTACAGTGTACATGTACACCGTTTTTGAGTTATATTGTATTTGAAAAAAACTGCAATTTTCCCCTATGTTCTATTTTCAGCCACAGCCGCCATGTTTACAATGAATCATAAATCCCCACATCAGCTCTAAACACCTAATGCTAATAAAGGTCACAAGGCTCACCAAACCAGGCGAAGTGGGCGAAAAAGTCGCCCTGAAAAGTTAAATTTCGCCTTTGTAATGTCACAGGGAGAAGTTGAAGTCGCCTTCTAAAATCGCGGTAATCGCCGACATTTCCCGTTTCTGTAAAAACTTAAACAGAGCTACCTGTTTATATGGTCATTTTACCTATCCCAGAGCTAATTAACAACCTGTCATGATGTCCTGTCACTGTTAATTACCAAATTCAAAAGTTTATTATCTTGTTAATAAACCAATTAGCGCCCAAGCCCGACGGCGATAGTCGGCTTGTACACCAAACATGTTAATTAGATGGATCCAACTCCCAGTCATTAATTGGCTTCCAGGATTGATAAAAACTTAATATTAATGTGATTTGTTCGCAAATAATTGACCAATTAACTGTAATTAATCCTTATTCATTTTGAAAGTAAAATTTCTGAAGTTTCTGAAAATATTGAACAGAGTTATGCCCCTTTAAAATTAATAAATTTCTAAACTCTTAATCTTTCTGCACATACTTTTGTGCTCTTTTACCATTAGTTCAAAAAATGATATAATTAAATAAAAATAAACACCAACAAAGAATTTGAGCATGATAATTCTTGCAAATCATTTTTTTCATTTACAAAATCACCTTTCTGATTATTTCCAGAACCTCAGCTGGGTTTATATACATTTTCCCTATTTTGAAATTCTCTCATAAAAATAATTTAGATTATAAATATGGAGAAAAGTTGCTTCAGACCTAAAACTAGAGATAATCACGGCGTTTATTAAAAAGAGAGTCTTCTTAGCACTGGGAGAGATCAGACGTGTTTTTAACCTCTCCCAGATGTGATAATCATGGATCATTATTTAAATAGTGATGTTATGTCTAGAACCTTAAGGACTCGTTTCTTGGGTGATCGTGTCCCTATTAAGAGGGGCCCACTGGTGGAAAGGCTTCAGAATATACTAGATGTTAAGCAGCTGACCGCCATCTATAAAACAGGAGATGACCGTGATTGGTATCTTACCTTTCAAACTAATCGTGAGGCTCAAGAGTTGGGAACAGGAGAAGCCAGAGAAATAGATGCCAGAACCAAAGTTATTTTTGAGGCTCTTGACAGACGGCATGTGAGATTTAAGATTCACTGGTATCCACTACATATGCAGTTAGGGCTTCTGAAAGAGTTTTTAGAGAAGTTCGGGACTGGTGTACAGTTAGATTACATGACAGAGAGTATGCCAGGAGGAGTAAAAATTAACACAGGAGTTGTAGTCGGAACAATGGTGTCAACAAATAAACAGTACGAGGCCATTCCATACATGGGGACAGTATTTGGAAGAAAGAAAGTACTAATTATGGTACAGGGACGACAGACCCTCTGTCTCCGTTGCAATTCCCTTGGCCATCAGAGAGCCCAGTGTGATGCACCACTTAGACAGCGAAGTTGGGCCGAGCGTGTAGCAGGAGTGGGTGAAGGCTCTAGAGCTGAGGTACCTGGCACCAGTAGCAGTGAAGGGACCCAGCGTCCTGATGTACTGACAGACCAGTGCGGTGAAGGGTCTACCCAAGGACCTGATGTACCGAAAAGCGGTAGGTGGAAGAGGTAGACGAATCAAGGAAAAGACACAGAGAAGAAACAGAGGAAGAAGGGGATGTATACAAAAAATTAAGTAAAGAATCAGAGGAAAAAATGGACAACCAGTTTAATATTCATACCCCTAGTCCGGACCCATTATTAGAGGTGGATTTAGGGATGGATTCATCTGATTCTTAAACTTTAACTGTTCAATGGATCACGAATATTGTGTGACTCTCCCTGAAATGACTGCCTTATCGTCCACGGACTTTTTTTTAACCTATAATAGGTGTATTCATTGTAAGGTAAGACTTGTTTTGTACTTCTTATCTGTATGCATTTTTCATATTTTTCTTTTTTTATTAAATATAATTTTGAGAAGATTTTTTAACATATTCTATATTAGAATTGGATTCATGATTGTAACATTTCCTAAATTATTCTCGCTGCCTCATGAAGAGCCTCATGGGTTTCTCCATGAAGGTGTGTCAAACTTAACATTTCTGACATATCTAAATTCCAATGCTGAACTGAGAAAAGTGCCTCTATCAGCACCATCATTTTATGTAATAAATAATAGCCTAAACTGTCAGTGCCAATGTTTTGAACTCCCACGATATGTCAAATATTCATGTTTGTTTATATTTTTGTTAAAGTTAAGAATGTTATTTCTCACACAAAACTAGTATGACTGACAGCACAAATTATTCTAATGACCTTTGTAATTTAGCAATTGGTAGTCTTAATGTGAATGGTCTCTTAGGTGCAAAATGTCAATATGCTTTAAAAGAATTTTGTTTCAGACATCACATAGATATTTTATTTTTACAAGAAACACATGTCAGTAACTCAAAAATTAGTAAAGATTTAGACAACTTTTTTGATATGTACAGATGTTTTTGGAATTTTGGTTCTAACTTTAGCAGGGGTACAGCAATTTTAATTTCACACTCCCTGAACTTTACTATCATTAAATATCACAGAGATTTAGATGGGAGATTCCAGTTTATCGATGTTAAGATAGATGATGTTATTTATAGACTTTTTAATTTGTATGCTCCTAACATAGCTTCAGAGAGAAAAGAGTTTTTTGATTATGTTTATCCTTTTGTACTTACCAGCTTTTGTAAAATTTTTGTTGGTGATTTTAATTGTATATGCAATCCTAAGTTAGATAAGATAGGTGGAAACCTTGAAAGAGGTTTAGACGGTTTACATGAACTAAATAGTATCACTAAAGATTATAATTTGTATGATGTATATCGTTTACTATATCCTTCACAGGTTAATGTAACCTGGCGAAGCACTAATGTATCTTGTCGTTTAGACAGGATTTATTTTTCTGATGATTTAAAGCATTCCTTAAAACGTGTTGTAAATCTACCCTTTGCATTTTCTGACCATGACTGTGTTCTTTCCACTTTTAAACATTGTAATGATTTTAAAAAAGGCAACGGATACTGGAAATTGAATAACTCCATACTAGATGATAAAACCTTCAGTGTTAAATTTAGAGAATGGTTTATAGAATTTATAGATGATTTAGATTTATGTATAGATACTTGGGATCACCTAAAATATAATATCAAATTATTTTGTATTGATTATTGTAGAAAAAAAAAGAAGGTTAAATATAATGTCATCAAAGAGTTAGAGAGAACTTATTTTAGATTGTGTCATTTAGAAAAGAATAATCCTGGAAATTATTTTGAACAAGTTAATGAACTAAAAAAAGAAATCAAAGCATATTATACAAATGAATGTTTAGGCTCAAAAATTAGATGCAGAGCAAAGTTTTTAGATAATGCTGAATTACCTAGTAAATATTTTTTTCAAAAAGAAGTTAGAAATGGAAAAAAGAAACACATTTCAGAAATAACAACAGATGGTTATACTTATAATAAGAGGGCACCATGTATTTTACAGAGTGGAGTCTTGGAGTGGAGTTGTAGAGTGGAGTCTGGAGTTTGGAGTTTAGAGTGAAAAATTATTTAAATTTGACACAGCTGTGCTATAAATATTTGTCATATATGCTGATTGGTTATAAACCTAGATCAGCTACAGCACCATTCACCTTTAAATAGATGATTTTCATCATTGGCAGGAATGTCTAGAGTTTTAAAACAAAAGAGTTTTATTCATAAAGTAAGATTTATGACATATGAACCACATATGGTTTAAATAACTATGCAGTCACAGACATTAAACTTCACAATAAAGCTATTTACAGGTCATTGCCCTGTACAACCTGTCTTTAATGCATTGCTATTTTAAAACATGATCAAGCAATTTGAATCTTCTCAGTCAACATGCATTTACTATAACTCAAGACATAACAGGACAAACAAGCACTTTTTATTACATAATTTTGATTATTCTTGTTAAAAAATGGAGCCATGTCTAACTTCTTTTTTATCAGTCATCTTCACATTGTCAAAAAAGAATGCAAATGACCAAGATTAAGTTTATGGATAACTGGACATGCCATTAACTTTAATTAACTTTATCAAGTATTCATTTTTGGCTTATAAAATCTATCAAGAATGAAAATGATTTAATGCTGATAGAATTGATAACATTTAGGCACAGAAACACAAACCTGTAACTCTTTTAATAATCTGGCTCACAGACCATGATTAAATTACCAAATTGAATAAAACAGAAATATGTAAAATTTCTAAAAATTGTTTTAAAATTAACATGATTATTAAGAGTGGAGAACTATTATTATTAAACTCCAGACTCCAAACTCCAAACTCCAGACTCCAAACTCCACTCCAAGACTCCACTCTGTAAAATACATGGTGCCTAATAAGAGTACTGATATAATCAGACAATTTGAGAATTTTTATACTAAACTATTTACAACTGAAGACCTGGATGAAAATGTAGTCAATTTTTTCCTTAATGAATTACCTGTATTAGATGATTGTGACAAAGAATTTTGTGATGCACCTATTGTTTTAGAAGAAATAGTTACTTCTATTAAAAGTATGGAAAGCAATAAATCACCAGGTCCTGATGGTTTATCCAAGGAATTTTATATAAAATTTATTGATATTTTTGGTCCATTATTATTGCAGTTATATGATAATATTTTTGCTGAACATAGTTTGTCAGATTCCCAGAAAATGTCTTATATTACTTTAATTTGTAAAGACAAAACTAAACATAATGATGTGAGATGTTATCGTCCTATAAGCCTTATGAATGTTGATGTTAAAATCTTAAGTAAACTTATTTGTAATCGTATGACATCTGTTTGCGAGAATATAATTGGTATAGATCAGACCTGTGCTGTAAGAAAGAGATCAATATTAGACAATGCTCACTTACATAGGAATATTGTGGACTATGTAAACCAAAAAAATTTAAAATGTGCCTTTATATCATTGGATCAAGAAAAGGCATTTGACAGAGTTAACCACTCTTTCATGTTTAAAGTTTTAGAAAAATTCAATTTTGGTAAAAATATCTTGAAGTGGGTTAATATTTTGTATCATGATTTATCTTCCTGTATTATTGTTAATAATTTTATTTCTAACCCAGTGAAAATAACAAGATCTGTAAAACAAGGCTGTAGTCTTTCACCCTTATTATATGTATTATGTCTTGAACCCTTTGTTAGAAAAGTTAATTCAGATAAAGATATATGTGGCATTAAATTGCCAGGTAGTACTGAAGAATGTAAAATCTCTGTTTTTGCTGATGACAGCACTGGAATTCTTACTGATGATAAAAGTATTAATAAATTTTTGTATTTAATTTATTTATATGGAAAAGGTACTGGGTCTAAATTAAATATCAATAAGACAAAAGGTGTTTGGTTAGGGGCATGGAAGTGTAGAAAAGAGAATCATAGGTTTGGTATTGAATTTGTTGATCAATTAAAAATTGTGGGAATTACTATCGGTAATGATATTTCCCAAGATGATATATGGAATCCTATATTCATCAAATTCGAGAAAGTACTGAACAGTTGGAAATCTAGAAAATTGTCTTTATTGGAAAAAGCTATGATTGTAAACAATATAGCATGTTCCAAGTTATGGTATGTTGGAAGTGTGCTGTATATGTCCAACTTTTATATTAAGAAATTTCAGAGATGTGTATTTTCCTTCATATGGAGAAGTAAAACTGAGCCTTTAGCTCGAAAAACTATGTACTTAAATAAATTTGATGGAGGTTTAAATGTTGTAGATATTGGTATGAAGTTGAAGGCTTTAAGGTTGAAACATGTATCAGATATAATTAGTGATAGAAAGATAAAGTTTGTAAAATTATCTATATATTGGTTAGGATTTACACTTAGATTCTATAACATAGAATTTGCTTCACTGAATATACCTCATAGTACAATTATTGTACCATTTTATTTAAAATGTGTTTATGATTTTCAGTACTTAAAACTGAACTGTGCTGATTTCGATCTGAGAGAAACAACTACAAAACTTCTGTATACTTCCTTGTTAAAAGCCACTGAACATATTCCAAATATTGTAAAGAAAAATCCAGAAATTGAATATAAATTTGTATTTAAGGATGTATTCAATCGTTTTATTGACCCTTTCTCTAGAGATGTCATGTTTAAAATTGTTCATGGTATTTTACCAACAAATGGTTTAATGTATTATTATAATATCTATAAAAGTAACAAATGCACTTTTTGTGTAAGGTACCCAGAAACTATAGAACATTTATTTGTCAGCTGTAAAGATGTATTACATTTATTTTCATTGCTAAAGAATTGGATATTTGCTTTATCTTCTGGTAGTTTATTATTCTCATACCAGCATATATTATTTAGGAATGTAAACGTGTATGGCAAGAAACTAAAGAGTTTAATCTTGTTATTAATTAGTCTCTATTGTAAAACAATATGGCTTAGCAGGAATATGAAAAAATTTGACAGAAAACATGTATTACCTAATGATATTTACATGTTCTTTTTATATCAGCTGAGATTAAGAATTATGTCAGATTTTATTAGAATGTCTGAAGTTGATTTTGTAGAATTCTGGTGTTTAACTGATTTATTCTGTAACATTGATGATGATAATCAGTTGGTTATTAAGTTTATATAGAACCTTTTTAACCATTGTGTAAACTACAAGACATACGATTCCTATTCAATGCTAAAGTTATAGTTTCATTCAATTGTTTCTTTCAGATATCTAAATGTAAAAAAGGATGTTTTGTTACATATGAAACTGCATTGCCTTGTTCAATGTGTATAATGATTTACTTCTTATTGATGATACAATGTCTCAATCTGTGATATTATATTTTATATGCCACATTGTATCTTTCGGAAATAAAAGTTTGAAATATAAAAAAAAAAAGAAATATAAAAAAAAAAAATATGGAGAAATAAAGATAAAATAAGTAATAAATCTTTAATAATAAGACTTAAAAATAAATACATGTAGCATCAGCAATCTCTATACTTATGCCATAAGGAATAACCTCATCATGACTAAAGAATACCACTTTTAATTTACTTAAAATAAAACTTATAGAGATTTCATATGTAGGAATATAAAGCACTTTACAAAGGAGTACTGTAAATTATTAAGTTTATTTGTTTCAACGGTAGTGTCACGCGCGTCTCACTTCTCCCTTATTTGTTGTCACTTCTCCCTACTTGGCTCAGAGGGAGAAGTCACTTCTCCCTGTCATCCTGAAGTGTGGTGACCCCTGAAGGACCATACAAATTTTGGTTTCGCTTTGACTTCAAGTGTCAGAGGAATTAACGATTTTAATGTAATGAGAAAATCCTGTGAAAATGCTCAATTTTGACATTCTAAGAGGAACAACTCCGAAAAGAAAAGGTACTACATTGACCTAATACTGATGATCGCTATGTTCTTATGGTTACAATTGCGTATTGATTTACAATGCATTTTCCATAGGGGGGTACCCTGGTTTTCGATTTTTTTAAAAATAGATCTTACCCGAATTTTAATTTCTTTGGCACAGAACCTTTGTGTTGACATGCATATGTTTATTTTTAGCCAATAAAAAATTGGGGTTCGTGCGGCGTTTATGGGCGTAATTTTTGGTCGAAAAAAGGGGGGTGCTTTTTTAACGTTATTTTTATTGCACATTTTTACATTATTATGAGCGCATAGGTGACTTCAGAATTTCTTTGCCAGTATTACCCAAAAGCTTGCTTGGTGCTTTATTTAGAAACAACAAATATATCAACCAATGGAAATCATTTCTGTATTTTCTCCTACGCTTTATGTTGGGTTCAAAAACTTACCGGTGACCGAGATTTGCTAATGCGCAATTGTAACCTATACGCTGGACATATGAATTAGGGAAAATCTTTTACTTCATTAAAAGATACCTTATTATAATTTGAGTTTATATTACAAATGACAGAAAATAATCTTTTCTTTTACGCCAAGGGGAGCTGATCAAAGAGTGGTACCCCCTTCTTGAAAAGGTCGAAAAAAATTGGAGGGTTGTCTGAGGAAATACGGTATTTCACAAAGATGTTTTAACTTGCCGTAAAAATTGTTACCGATTTTTTGGAAGATGTATATGTACTCAAAAGAACGGGCATAGTTTGAATTCTGCTTTAGAGTGTTTACTTCAAAACACTGGTTTTAATAAAAAAATAAATATCATTTTTCGCAATTTGAAAAATGGCATATTTTGAAACAGACTATAACCTAGTAAAATCGCCCAAAATCCGACCAATTTTGGCATTTATAATTACTTCTCTATCTAAACAAGACATTGGTTACAGTTTGTGATACTTTACAGCATGATTAATATTTTTGCTTGCATTCTTTGTGTTACACCCATTTTTCGTAAAAATGACAATTTTCACGAACCAAAATTTCAGTCATGTTCTAACTTCAAATCCCATTTTAAATTTTTAAAAGTGTTTAAAAGTTTGGTATTTGTATATGCAAAATAAAACAAAAAACAGTTCCGACATTTATTGAAGCAATACTGATTTATCAAATATTCTTAGTGTCCATCCGATTTTCTCTTCATTTTCATTAATGTAGAAAAAAGAAACAGACTATAGTCTGGTTTTTTGTGTCTAAATTTAGATCGAGTGTCATAATACTTGTTTTTATATAGAACTTTCACTTTCAAAACGATTAAAGTTTCAAACCAAAGGGTGCATCGTAAAAAATCATTTTTCGTCTAGGTTACAATTGCGTATTGATTTACAATGCATTTTCCATAGGGGGGTACCCTGGTTTTCGATTTTTTTAAAAATAGATCTTACCCGAATTTTAATTTCTTTGGCACAGAACCTTTGTGTTGACATGCATATGTTTATTTTTAGCCAATAAAAAATTGGGGTTCGTGCGGCGTTTATGGGCGTAATTTTTGGTCGAAATAAGGGGGGTGCTTTTTTAACGTTATTTTTATTGCACATTTTTACATTATTATGAGCGCATAGGTGACTTCAGAATTTCTTTGCCAGTATTACCCAAAAGCTTGCTTGGTGCTTTATTTAGAAACAACAAATATATCAACCAATGGAAATCATTTCTGTATTTTCTCCTACGCTTTATGTTGGGTTCAAAAACTTACCGGTGACCGAGATTTGCTAATGCGCAATTGTAACCTTTATTGGCTTAGCTAAATTTTGTAAAATTGTAATGTCAATCTTCAAATAATATTTACCCAAGTCAAATTATTTTTAAATAAATTGCAAATAAATCGATAACAAATTGCTTTCAAATCAAGAATACATGATTTGTTAATGCGATTTGTTTGTGATTCATTTAACAAATCGTAAGCAAATCAAACCGTGACATATATGGCATTTTGATTTGAATACAATTTGTTGCATATTTTTGATTTGATTACAATTCATTTGAAGTCTACTTCACTGAAAATTAATTTGCTTACAATTTGTTAAGCTTAGTTCTTGTCATTATTTGATTTGTTAACAATTCATTTAACTTTGTCATTTTGCATTTTCATTTGTTTCCAATTTGTTTAACTCAGTACTACATGGCATGGGGTTTTTCGATTTGTTTATAATTCATTGAACAATTTTTGGTTTTAAATTCCCATGGGTACCTATTTGCACATGATAATCTTATTGGCTCTTGTGGTTATCTATCTACATTATTTGAATTTCAAAAAAGAAGGAAGAGGTCATGTAGCTTTTCTTTGGGATGTAAAGTGAATTATACTTTGTAGAAGCATGGACTATATCCTATTTGGAAGCTCTGAATTGTAAGACAATTAATTGATTTAGTTTCATTTATATAATTTTAATTTTTAAATGAACCTGAAAATGATTTGAAAGAGTCTGAAGTTCAATCTATATTGAAGATCAGAATTCTTCAACATGCAGTTTTGCAATTATAAATATATATTTCTTCATATAGACAAAGTAAGGATTACATTTAACATGAATAAATGGGAAGTAAAATATAAAGCATGAACATTTAAATATTCTAAAAATATGTACATGTATGTATTTGTGTCTTAAAGTTAAAAAAAAACTAAGTAGGTTATAAATTTAATTCCTATTTATATCTTTGCTTGATAAAAGTTAAAGTCAACTCTATGCATTAAATGTACTAAGTATGTTTTTCTTGATAAAGAATAATATATTACCTGTTTAAAATTATATAGTGGGATGTAAACTATAAATACACAGAATAACTATAGTGGCTCCAAGAATTATACATTTATTTTGCACACTTACATTTACAGGATATTTGATTTGTTTTCAATTTATTTATTTGATTTGATAACGATTCATTTAAGGTCATTTAAAGGATATTCGATTCGTTTTCGATTCATTTATTTGATTTGATTACAATTCATTTGAGAATAATTGATTTGCTTTCGATTCATTTCTTCGATTTGATTACAATTTGTTTACAATTTATTTTCGATTAATTGAATTCGATTCGTTAGCTCATTTGCATGGGAATTTACATCGATATCAAATTGTGAACAAATCGTTGATTTATTTTCGATTCATTTACACGATTTGTTTGGCTGATTTTTTTACTTGGGTACCTTCCCAAATATCATTATAATTTGAACCTTGACTTTGTACATACGTTTGTTCACTCATTTATTCATTATACATGTATATTGTTTGTTATTTTTAATTGTACTATTATGCCTCAATAAAAATTGTGGGTGAAATAAAATCTTTAAAAAAAAAATGTTACATAACTTGTACATGTAGATCTTGATGTGCTGAACAAAATGCTAAAAAAACTCTCCTAATTTTTTTTGCCTTATAACGGACCCCTGTGGTAATGGACAGGAATTGTAACTCTCAGAAAGAGTAGGCCTTAAATTATTATGTTGTGAAAGTAACATTATCACAACTTGGATAGGGCTAATTTCAATGAGATGTTACATTACATGTATAGCTCCAATGGTAAATTTATGGATTGGCCTGCTAATTTTTTGCAGGGCAGGGTTGATCTAAAATTGGATTTTTGAAGTTTATTGAAGAATCTTGACTTCAAAAAGCTTAATTAAAGTTGGTTTGGTACATTATATAAACATACAAACACAAGCTCTAATGACCATGATGACATGAATGAGCCTTTATCATTCAGGGGCCTTAATGAGAGATTTTTAAATCACTTGTTTACATGTAAGTAATATTTTGTTTTTATCCTACATTGTATAAAAGCTAGAGTTACATTCAGATTGTACATGAACCTCTCTTTCAAAATTACTTGTTCGAGTACATGTAGTACAAATGAATCACTCATTACAGTGATTTCATTTAAATGTTAACGTTCTTCATATTGAATGCTGTGGAGAGAAGTATGAGTCTTTCATATTGTATAATTTAAGATAGAACACACACCCATCTAGATACATGTTCATGTAATGGAATGTCCGGTCATGACAGGACATGACCCTGAACTGAATTTTGGATAATTACCCTCCAAAACACTTGTTTAAGTATAATATTCTATTTATACCATTAAAAAATAACTTAAGTAATATTGTTCAGTGACCCCTACTACAAATGTGTTTTCAGCCATCGCAGACATGATAAATGGGTTATCATGGTCATCTATTACAAAATCTGAAACCTAAGATGTTGAAGTTATTGGGAAATGAGAAAATTCAGAAAATGAAGTAATAAGTTGTTTCATTTGGCCTTTCTTTTATTATGTTTATATTTTGGGGAAATATTGATAACAGATTGCAATAAAATTTTTAATTTTGTAATTTTTAGGAAGCTTAATAAATGTTTTTGTTTTTGATATCAATTAATTAATACATGTACAATTTTTCTTTTACTGTTTTCTTTTGGTATAAAATTTTGTTTATTTGAACTATCTTTAGCATTTTGAAATGCTACTTGAATAAGTGATTTAAACATGTTAAATATCACTCATTTAATGTAATGCCCCCGACTTTTTATACCGACATTACATAAATAAACAATGGCATAACATTGTACTAAGGCCATGAAAAATTGATAGTTGGTTTCCCCTTAATATGGGCAAAATATTACATTTTGTAAGTACAGGCAGGCAGGGAAATAATTTCATTTTTAATTATTTTTTTTATTAAAACAATTATCATAAACATGATAAATTTTGTAAATTAAGTGTTATTAATCATGATAATCATGGTAATGCACAAGAATTAATGATATGAAATGATGATTTTCTCTGCTAAACTTTCATTTTTAAAACAGAATAAAGAAAGAAAATTCTTTGATTTGTAATGTATGATTCAAAATTTTCATCTAAAAAAAAATAGCAAATGTCACACATTTGTCACAGGGAGGATCCAGGATTTTCGATAAGCGGGGGAGCGGATATCAATCATTCGTCGAGCAGAGCGGGGTGAAATTTTTGCGCCTATTTTGATTGATTTCAATATGTCAAAAATTTTTTTTTTTACACATACATGTATAAGTGGGGGTGCACACCAGAAGCACCTCCGCCTGAATCCACGCCTGTGTTATACTCTTAAATACCCGCATGACCCGGCAGGCCAGAAGTAATTTTTTTTTAAAATGGCAATAAAATCTATTTGACCAGGCACCAAAAAAACAGACCCTGGGCGGGCATAGGTAGGGGGAACCAACAGTAATTTTTGTTTGGCCTAGTCTTGTAGGTAGGCAGACTTACCCTTTTCCCTGAAAAATCTTGCTAGAGCCTTAAATGCAGGAACAGAATCTTCCTGTAAGGTGCTGTGATTTACAAATTCCTTCAAAGAAAGTATCCCTTTTGTGAATATTAACGGGAGAGATAATGTGGTTGGGGTCATATCATTCTTAATTAACCCAAACCCCCACTTTGAATGCTGATGCCCGCTGAAATTTTCTTCAAAAATTATCTCGTTACGTTCTTTTAAATAATCTATCGTCTTTTCAACTTTAGCCGGGGATCCAAAAACCCATGGAAAAAACAACGCACGAACGGGTGACAATCCATAAGAATAGCCTTGTTCTTGAAAATACCCCCTAATCTCATGTTTCAATATGCTTGTTTCACTTTTACTCAGCCTGTCGAGCGTTTTAGAATGTATGCAGCGCCTGACTAAAGTTGTCGGAAAAATATTGTTTAACAACTTGTAAGCGTTGTGTGGCCACATATTGACATATTCAATTGATTTTCAAAAACATTCTATTTAGATCTACCAGGGGTTATAATATTGTCGGGGACAGAAACAAACTATAAGATTTTCCGTCCTACTAATAAACGTCCGGGTGCGTCCGGCATGGTAAGTGTGTGCCCGGCAGTATATAAAGAAGATAAGGCACCCGGTAGTACTTAAAAAGATTTACCTGAAAGCATTATTAAATTATAGATTAGTAGATTATGGTATTTGGAAAAAATGAATATTTGTATGTGTCTTTTGATGCATGGATATGTCTGAATGTATTAGGATGTGCTTGTCTGGTTCTTGGGTCTGATGGTATAAGAACTGTTGATGGTACTGCAACGAAGTGGTGAACAATTTTGTAGAACATAACAAGTTTTGTTTTCAGTCTACGTTGTTGTAGAGTAGGCCATGATAGATTATTAAGCATGTCTGTTACGTTGGAGGTATTATGATAGCGGTTGCAGGTATACCTAGCTGCTCGTCGTTGGACTCCCTCAATCTTATTGCAAAGTTCTGCAGTGTGGGGATCCCAAACAGAGCAAGCATATTCAATTTTAGGACGAACGAGTGATAGGTATGCCTGTGATTTGATATTTGTGTTTGAGGTTTTGAGATTACGTTTGAGGAAGCCAAGACTTTTATTTGCATTTGAGATAATGTTGTTTGTATGTAAATTCCATTTAAGATCCGATTGTAGTGTTACACCTAGATATTTAGCTGAGGAGACAGATTCTAAGATATGGTCGTGCAGAATATAGTTATGCTTAAAAGGTTTTTTCTTGTTTGTGACTGACATTACCGTACATTTGTCTGGATGGAAAGCCATCAGCCAATCTCTTTCCCACTTGGCGGCAGCATCAAGATCAGATTGAAGGCTATCACAATCTTTTTGAGATTTGATAGTCCTGTAAATGATGCTATCGTCAGCGAACAGTCTGAGTTTGCTTGAATTAAGGTATTCTGGTAAGTCGTTGATGTATACCAAGAATAAAACCGGACCCAGCACTGTTCCTTGTGGGACGCCAGAGGTTACAGGAGCTATGTCTGATGACTCTCCATCCAGGACTACTGTTTGTGTTCGGTTTGAAAGGAAAGCTTGTATCCAGTTAAGTGTTTTTAATTTTTAATGCCATAGTAATGTAGTTTGTATAGGAGCCTTTGATGAGGTACCTTATCAAAGGCTTTAGCAAAGTCCATAGCGTGTTTTGGTCAGAGTTAGCCGAAAGTTCTTGTATGAAAGATAATAGCTGTGTTTCACATGATCTGGAATGTCTAAAGCCATGTTGAAGGTCATATAATAAATTATTATTTTCCAAATGAGTTAGTATGTGTTTAGTAATGACATGTTCCATAATTTTACAACTAATGCAAGTGAGAGAAATTGGCCGGTAATTAACTGCATTGTACTTTTCACCTTTTTTATAAGCTGGTGCAACATTTGCATGTTTCCAGTCTGTTGGGATGGAGCCTGATTGGAGAGATTTTTGAAATATTATTGTAAGAATTGGAGCTGTAATGTCTTGTAGTTCTTTCAATATTTTGCCACTGATATTATCTGGGCCACTAGCTTTATGAGGGTTAATGTTGTTAAGTAGTTTTTTAATTCCTGGTGTTGTGATGGTAAGAGATGGTATTTGTGGGTGTGGGCTTGTGCCTTTGTCTGGGATGTTGTTGATTGATTCAGTGGTGAAAACAGATTGGAATTGGGCATTTAAGATGTTTGCCTTTTGCTTAGTGTCAGCTACCAGCTGTCCCTCTTTCTTCAAGGGTGCTACACCACTGTTGTCTGTTCTGATAGACTTAATGTAGGAGAATAGTTTTTTGGGTTTAGATTCATTGTTTGGTTTCTGGTCTGGGTCATTTATTGGTAGATCTAGAATAAGTTTTTCTATATAATTATTATATGCTTGTCGTTGTTCTTTTTGTACTTGTTGTTTTAGTTTCTTATATCTATCAATAAGCTTTTTATCTTTTCTCATTCTGAAGTACATTTTGTTCTTTTTGTTAATCAGTTTTCTTAGGCTGTTATTTATCCAAGGGAGTCTATGCTTGTATGTTAACATTTTGTGAGGGATGTTCTTATCAATTGATTCTGTAGTGGTGTTTTTAAACAGATTCCACATATCATTGACCGTGCTGTTTACATCAATGGACATATCTTTTAGTTTATCTAATGTGTGTTGTAGGTCAGATTTTATTTCATCCCAATTTGCATTATTGTATTTTAAGATTTTTCTTGGGTGTGGACGTACTTTTCTTAACCATAGGTCAGTTTCAACATACACAATGTCATGATCACTGAGTCCTAGGGGTGGTAATGTAGTGACCTTGTTAATTTTAGATGGATTGGAAACAAGTACGAGATCCAGTGTTTTTTCTTTTCTTGTTGGTATATCAACTATTTGATTGAGATTATTATTTTCAATTATGTCTAGGAGTTTGGTGTTAAGTTCTAGTTCAGGTTTACCAGGTATTGTTTGTGGGACAGACCAGTCAATGTGACCCAAATTAAAATCACCTCCTATAATTATATTTGTATTTGATGAAGTATTTATTCTACTAAGTGCTAATTCAAGTTGTTCAAGTGATGCTCCTTTATCGGAAGGTGGTCTATAGTATGCACCTACGAGTAAGTTTTTACTTCCAGACATGTTTATTTGCGACCATACTATTTCACAGTCAGTTTTTAATTCTGTTACTTCTGTGCTAATTAGCTCCTTGTGTATGGCAATCAGGACACCACCATAGCTTTTATTATTTTTGTCAGGTTTTCTGTCATTTCTGTAGACATTAAATAATTCAGATGGAAAAAATGCATATGAAGATACACTTTGGTCAAGCCATGTTTCAGTGCCAATAATAATATCTGGCTTTGCAGAATCTATAAGTTGATTTAGGTCTTCTTTTTTGTTTTTAATTGATTGAAAGTTTATATTCAGAATTCTAACTGGTTTTGTATTCTTGTTTGGAATTTTCTTTGTTTTGTATGCCTTGGATGGTATAGGTTTGGCTTTGGTCATAGGAGAAGAGGAGGCTTGTGGAGCTCCTAAGCTGTTATTAAGAGAATTATTCAGGAGTGACCAGTTACTAGATGTGGTAGAACATGAATTGTTTTCAACTGATATATCATTATAGGTATTAAATAAACTAGTGGAAAAGTTGGGCATTTCACAGTTATTGCACTCCCAGTTTACGTTACTGGTGCCCATGTACTCATAGTGGTAAGAACTCATACCCTGACAGTGTATGTGATACCAGGTATCACAGTTATCACGGCAGATAGCTTTCTGCTCCCATGTAACTGTCTTCTGGCAACTGCCACATGGCCAACGAGTAGCTCGTTTATTCTTATGTTGCTTTGTGAATGTTTGTTTATTGGTCTTAGATGGTATAGTAACATGTTCATTTTCTTTATCTTTTGGTTTCATATTCAAATGCTGGTTAGTATGAGTGTTAGGTGTGCTACTAACATTCTTTAAGCTGTTTTAAGGATTATGTGAGAAAAGGGATGGATAATTAAATATTGAGGCAGATACGTTAGGCATTCCACATTGAAGGCAATGCCAGCTGATGTTACTGGAGTTCATACATGCATAGATGGTTTGATTCATATTCTGGCAATCAATGTGATACCATGAATTACATGTATCACAGCAGACAGCTTGATGTTTGGTCGTGACTGCTTTTTGACATGTACCACATGGCCACTTTGGGGTTCTAGGGCCTGGGTTTGTTTCAGTGTCTGATGAGTTGGCTAACAGCAATAAACAGAGATATAGGTTAACATTCTTGTTTGGATTGTGTTTTAAAAGATCTTTGGTAATTTGTAAGCTGTTGAACAGACTGCAGTTTCTGCATGTTTGGTCATATACAGAAGTCTTTGAGGTGGTAGCATTGGAGAACAGTCCATTCTGGTAATGGTGTCTCTCAGTGGCTGCCAATGACAGAGTATTAGTACCTGAACCAAGTATCCTAAATACAGTGCTAATAAGGGCTAAAAGACAAAAACAAAATTTCCACATACCTGTAGTCTAATTTCTGTATCTTTACTGGTCTGTGCTCGAAAATATGAAATTGTGAAAAGCTGGGACTTTTGTTAGCAGAGAAGTTGTTAAATCTTCGACTCCCGGGCGACTCAGGAGTACAGGTAATGAGAAAAGCCTTTATTAGTATAAAGTCTAGACAGAATGAAAGCAAGCTTTTGTTTACTTCCGGTGTGTTTGCATGTCATGTGTCTTTTCAGCGGTAAACATTGTACTGGATATTGTCAATATTTAAAGGTCTAATTTATGTGAAAATTTTGGAGTTTTGACTGTATTGTTTGTTTTACCACAACAAATAACTTTTTGGCAAAGATTTTTCCAAAATAGTTGAAGAATATTTGAAAAATTTTCAGCTGCTAAATAAACGTCCTTCCTGCTCCACGCATGCGCAGACCATCACGGGTGTTAGAAATATAACCACAACAAAGTTCCAGACAAATAAACTTTGCACCTTCTGTGTTCACTCTTGTTACGACTTGAGCTCGCGTTGCAGATTTCTGTTCGGTTAATTTTGTGTTTCCTTGTGCTGTTCTTGTTCGTGTTAACCGGTTTTGTCATTACCCTTAAGGACTTTGGACACTCGAATGCCCCTGTTTGCTTCTGTCGAAGAATCAATATGTAAACCCTCAATAAGAAGACAAACTACGAGATTTAGAATAAATGATAAGCGCTAGTTAACTATGGACAAAGAAGTACTCGCGTCAAAGAAGTATAGTTCATCATGTACTCTGTAATGGTTTTGAGTCCCTGCAGAAACAGATTTCAGAGATATAAAATCATAATAGAACTTGGATTCTATGAAAAGGAATGCCAATTCATTATAATAAGTCTGACCATATTTGCACATAACTTTTCTAGTACGAGATTAACATAAAATAGGACTGAGCTAATTACTACCTCATTTAGTGTTATTGCTTTATGACAAAAGGGCAAGTTCAATTGATAATTCACAAAATGCAGCCGAATTTAAAACAAGAATATGTCCATAAGACATAATGTCCCATCTAGCAACATTTGGGATTGACGGACGGACGAACTGACCCGAAAACTATATATCCCCTTGACTTTCGTAGATATGGTATGATTTCTTATACACATGGCTTATAGGTTAGTTTAGCTTTCAAATTTGGGTACCAGTACTTTGCTTTTGATTCTGATTATCATGCAATTATTTTGATAAAACGGTTGCTAATGAGAGTATATCGGGTCTCTATAGGTAAGAATGTACTTTTAATTTTCGTAAGGTCATGTGCAGTAATGCGGAACGGCAGTCCGTCCCTCTCTTTCATATAACATGCATCAGTAGATAGGCTTGTTAAAAATTGCAAATGACGTATTGAATTTGATTGTTTAAGATTTTACATTTTTTTTATTATTCATTTTTGTTTTGATTACAATATTTAAACTAAACATGATTTTCTACTTTTCCTTACTGTGTCCAAAGTGATATATATATGCAGTGTTATGACCAATATTAGATTTAGATTTAGAATTATTTTATTTGCTCTAAACTGCAAACAAGGATCAGACACAAGTTGGTAACAATATAACAAGTTACATTTAGCTTAAATATAATAATCAATACATATACATCTAACTTATGAAGTCTTCTCCTTTAAAAAAATATCAAGATAAATACCTGAAGAGCATGCATTAAATAATTTGTAAATTTGAATTATTTTAAAAAATGATGGTGGCTGTGTGTGGTGTTTGTGGTATGATGACCCTCTCGTAACTTACAGTTTACACGAGGAATCTTTTTGACAACTGGATATATTTAAAAACAAGTTTAAATATTTGGCAGTTTTCTTCATATGAAAGATCGGCACTACCGTGTATTAAGAGGCTTAAAGTCGGTTGCACTTGAAGTATGTTTGAAATATTTGATAGGAGGTCATTTCTTAATTGTCCATATTTTGTACATTGGAAGAAGAAATGATTAGCGTCCTCAAAAAGAGCTCCACAGGAACAACACGGTTCGTATATAATGTTGACTCTGTGAAGGTCTCTATTTAGGAAAGATGCCCTACAACGAATTTGAGTTAAAATAATATTCAGTTTTCTTGGGCCGTATTCATAATGTTTTGGAGGATTAGTGTATATGTTGTTACCTCTTATAGCTTTTTTGAAACTTGCAATATTTTCTGAATTTCTAGTAGATAGTGGAAGCTTGTTCCATTCCCTGATTGTTGAAGGGAAAAAAGAATCGTTTGTTAGAGTTAGTCTACAGAATGGTACAATTAAATCTGACCCATTTCGCAGTGGATAATTTGTTAAGCTTTCTATTGGGGTGGTACTAAATCATTTAAATATGAAGGGGCATCATTATTATTGATATTATAAAATAATTGTAATTTTCTAAGATGGCGGCGCTTTTCTAAGAGATCCCATCCCGTTTCTGAATACAATTCTTCGGTTTTTGTGAAAATTGGGAGCCCCGTTACTATCCTTGCAGCTTCAAGTTGTAGTTTTTCAAGCTTGTTAGAATTCGTTGTATTGCAATTATCCCAAACTTCACAAGCATATTCAAGTAATGGTCGGATGTATACGAGATACATTTTAGCAAGGTTTTGTCTGTTCATAATATATTTCAGTTTCCTGAGGACACCTAACTGTCTGTTTACACTCTTTACTAAATTATTAATATGTTCGTTCCATTTTGCATCTTGAGAAAAGGTTATGCCTAAATGTTTGTGGCAGGGAGTAGTAGTAATATAGGTATTATCAAAAACAAATCTGAAATCGTCTGGGATTAACAATATTAGACGAATGGTATGAATGGTTTTCATTGTCGTTCTTGGTCACGATGATAAGTAGAGACCCAGCCTTGTTTGACACCGAGCACTTACTTTCAAATATGTCCAATTGCTCAAATGTCTTCTTGAATTACAAATTGCTGATTTCATCAACGGAAAATTTGGCTTCCTTTATTTAACTTTTTCGGACTACAGTGACTCTTTTTAACGACAGTTTGCTTACTACCCTTTTTATTGTTTTGAATTAAATGCTAGTTAAAACCGTTACGCCTCTAAAACTATAATTTATGTTAGCTTCGATTTCGTAACTCTTTATGGTCTTATTGCTGTTATGTTTTAGTTTTGCAGACTATTCAAAAAGGGACTATCAAGAGCTTCAGAACCGCAGCTATGTTCTTTACTGTTTAATTCTCATGGTTTAGAATGCAGCGTTCACGTTTACCTTCAAGCTAAGTCCCACAAACCTGACCATTTGGGTACAGCTGCATTCATCATAACAAACATCTGCTATATGGTACTCATGTTAAAAAACAAATTTGAATGATAAAGTTCTTTTATTATGATTGCTTAAACTTTTTTTGATAATCGTAGCCTATCAAAATGTTTGGAATTCGGAAAATCATTTTTCTTCTTGTGGATTGAGAAATGCATTATGCAACGTAATAAAGACCAGTTTATTCATAATTGGAAGTCAAAGATTTTTAATTCTCCAACAACTCTTTGTTATAGATTATTTATAACAGATTTTGGATTTGATATTTTGTCATATAATTAATATTCAATCAAGTTTACTCCTTATTATGCAAAAAAATATTGATAAATATAGAACCCGGTGTCACTGCTTGCCAATAGAAACAAGAGGACTGCAGCGAACCCCGAGAGAAGAGAGAATATGTTTATTGTGTAATTTGAATGACATTTGGGATAAATACCACTATATTATGAAATGTAAATATTTTGATAAATATGCTACCACAATTTTGTCATTCAAATTTTCACTCAATTGTTCAGTTCAAATGATATTAGTCAAAATTTATAAAAAAAAAATATTTTTACGAAGGTCGTTTCTCCGGGATAGCTATGTTTTTTTCACACACAATATTATTGCAATTTTGTATTGTTTACATTTTCTCTGTAACAAATTGTTTATGATAATAAAGTATTCAAGACATTCTAAATGTTCTAAGAAGAAAAATACATACAAAAAACATTCTTAAATTTCATTTTTAAACAATATCTACTATCCTTTTTGCTTTTCTTCAGAAAGAAAGCGTCGATGCCAAGTGTTTCTCTGTCAATTTTAAATTATTTTGTTGCATATATACGTCGTGTTAACATATTTGGTTTTCCCGGGACAGGGGTCCTGTCCAAAGAAATCGTTATTAACGTTCAGATAACAAATGTTATTCAACTCGCACTGAGTAATCATTTTTTGTGTAACATCGATTTTGCAATCGTATGTCGCCAGTTCATCGGCTGCTGCATGCAGGCAGGTAATCGGTCTGGTTCTCCCATAGGTTGCCTCAATCACATGAATCACATGATCTTCTAGACATTTGACCGGTTGGTTGGTATGGTCACAAAGGATTGACGTATAGAATTGTTCTAGAGAAAATAAAAAGTTGTGAAATAATGACAAAGATATCCGTGTTTATATGATATTGTGAAGCAGTAAGACTACCTGTGAAAAGAAAGTTATCGGATTTAACATGTTAAAAGAAAGAGAAAACAAATAAAGGAGAAAGCGAGATCAGAGCGTTTGTGTTAACCCTTTCATTATTATTAATTGTTTGTTGATGTTTCCTGAAACCTTAGAATACTAGCAAGAAGCAGAGGTACTAATGGGGTATCCGAATGTCAAAAGTCGGAAAGGGTAGAGACAAAAATATGAGTAACAAATGTATTGCTAGAAGCCATTAGAATACTTAAGATAATTGCATAATCACATTAAAATATGGCGTTGCCCCTAGCGGAGTGCGCTGTTTTGTCCTTAAATTAAAAATTTACAAGAAAATAGTCATCAGTGGTTTTTATTTCTTATTAATTATTGGTACACGAAACTAAAAAAATATGAAAAAAATGTTATTCATAATTGTTCTGTTATTAAAAACATGAATGCAAAATATCCCATTTAATCTGTACATTCAACACAGAATGGACAATTTTCGTTCTATTATTGCCGTAACTTTATGTTTTCCATTAATAGCAAATAACTGATTATTTACTTAAAATAATATGAAAAGGACGAAACTCTTCAAATCTTTAATTGTACTACTGAAAAGAGCAGCGGTGTTTCACCTAATGATATCAAACACAAAATATTTTAATGACAAACCAACAGACGCAATCCTAAAAAGTTTCATTAAAACCCATCAAGCAGTTTAGGAGGAGTTGCGCTTACGAGGTCTCCCATTGAACACAAAGTCTAAAAAGTCTAAGTCCAATTATCTCCCTTGAATGATGCCCGACGGCAACCAAAAATCTTCATGCACATCTCATATGGTGTACATCCTTCCTGTAAAGTTTCATCAAAATCCATCAAGCGGTTTAAGAGGAATGTTTAGGAGGGGTTGCGCTTACGAGGTATGTGGACAGACGGATAAACAGACATTCAGACACACAGACAGACAGACAGACAGACAGGGTGATTCCTATATACCCCCAAACTTTGTTTGCGGGGGGTATAATAAATATAATTAAAAAACGATATAATTATATGGAAATAACGATAAAATATATGGAAATAACGATATTATATATGGAAATAACGATATAATATATGTAAATAACGATATATTTATATTGAAATAACGATATAAGAATATATCGTTATAACGATATATTATATTGTAATAACGATATATTATATTGAAATAACGATATAATATATGAAAAAAAACCGATATAATCTATCGAAATAACGATATAATTAAACTGAAATAACGATACAATATATTGAAATAACGATATAATTTATTTTATCGAAATAACGATATAATTTTTTTTTCGGTGTCCCTTGCCGGGCTCCGCGTAGCAATCCATAATTGTTTGTCTGACATTCTGAATCTTGTAACGGATATTGAAGCTGCTCAGGAATATCTTTATAACTCTTTTTCTCTAATTTTTATTTTTGCAAACTTCAATTTCGACCATGGTTTTCGGCCTGATCAATATTTGGATTTTAAATTCTACTGTTGAGAGGTTAACCCTTGAAATTATTAGTTTTAGTGATATCAAGGTTGGTACTTCAAATTTTTCTTTGCTTTAGAATAACCGGAAATACACATATATTTTATATGACAGAACTTGCAAATTAATATTTTTTTGCATACAAAACGTACCTTTTCTAAAGAAAGTCCAAGTCGGATGTTCAACTGTGTTGACACCAACATCACAGACTGTATTCAAGACACACTGATTTAACTCAGAATTGTAGCTTCCGTAACAACAATGCTCTCTAATAGAACATTGCAAAACACACGAAATAACACTCTTAACTTCAAACAAATAAATCGTTGTCTCAGAAACCTTAATGATTTTATTTTCAGTAAGGTCGTAATTATGTGCTGTTTGTTCGATACATCTAACCCTTTTATACAACATAGCCATCACAAAAGCCATAAGAAAACAAAACTCAAGTCTGTAAAGCATCATGTCAAAACTAAGACCGGTTTGTTGTTTTTAGGTAGTATGAAAGTGTTGCAAGAAACACTTCCCCTTTCCTTAAATAGTTAAGATCAGATGCAGTTTTTTGTTCAGCTTTGTTAACAATATCGATTGTATCACTGTTGATCGCTTCAAAACTTCATTAGTTCATTAATCTAAAATGTTTATTGTTATTTCAAATTAAAATTGTTTGGCAAAGCTTTTGAAATACATGTTTGCACAATAATTTGTTGAGAATGTGTTTGCTTTTTTCAAGTGTTAAAGTATAAACAAACAAAAATTTATCAAATATTAAGCTTTTTCCCTTTTTAATGTTAAAATTGTCACATTTTTTTTTTCAATGGTAAACATTTTTTATTTACTTCTCAGTTACTGACAATTGTTTAAGCTTTTAGTCTCCATCATGTTAATTTGTTTGTTTTATTGCATTTCAGCAAAACACAACAACGTCCACTAACGTAATCACCTTTGACATTGCACATAATATAACAATGATTTATTAGAGATAGAACTGTGCCCCTTGCAAAAGTCAATGTAGTAATCATACCAATATGAAGTCAATTACAATCCTGCTATGTCTAAGCTACTTGACGACAAAATGTATTACAAATTAATTCAATAAAAGAAGAAGCGCACCCGCGTAAATGGTGTCTTTCTTTGTAGTATTTCTTTTTTTTAATGTTAGTACTGTAAATCGGGATATTTTATTTCTCAGAATACAGGTACATGTAGTTAAATAAACGCAATTGGTTGAATTATACCGCTACTATTAAAATAAAATATATCTTAAAAGGCGTTAAAAAGAGAAAAATACCAAAGTGTCATTCCATTTTCGAACTTGTAATGAATAAAGGTAATGATCAATCTCATAGTCCAGAGAAAATGATAAAATAATATTGGGTATACAGGTAGTTCAGGTTATGATCTATGCAACTATCACCATACCATGTGACACTTACCTCATTTTCACGCTCCAGTGACTCTGTGAACTTAGGTCTATTTTCAGGCCATTAACTTTTTTGTAAGACTTGTGGACGATGAATTGCTGGAAAAGTATTATAGCTAGGCAGCTGATATTGGGTATACATATAGTTCAGGTTATGGTCTACACACATGTTACCATGCCATGTGACCATGACCCCATTTTAACGCTCCAGTGACTCTGTGAACTTAGGTCTTTTTTCAGGCAGAAAACTTTTTGTAATACTTGTGTGGACAAAGAATTGCTTGAAAAGTATAATAGCTAGGCATCTGATATTAGGTATACAGCCACTTTTTGTGTTTATATCAAGAAATGAAAGCTCAGATAGTTGAATTAAGTGATGGTGCCGGCAGGCGAGACATACTTTTAGTGGCCACACTTGTTTTCATTCTATAATCCTTGGGGTATGTTTTGACGAACTAAATCCTTGGGGAATGTTTTGACGAACTAAATCCTTGGAGTATGTTTTGACGAACAAAATCCTTGGGGTATGTTTTGACGAACAAAATCCTTGGGGTATGTTTTGACGATCTCAATCCTTTGGCTATGTTTTATAGAACTATATATATATATATATATCCTTAGGTAAGTTATTGATGAACCATATCATCGGGTATGTCAAGTTTTATTAAAACATGCCTCTCGTGCGTGCTGGAAGTTGCTACGCCATAGGGCGGGACTGAGCTTTTTTCTTCTTCTTCTCGTTCTCATGCACAACAACCAATCCGAAAATACTAAAATATCGATATCGTAGGTTAAAATCACTTCAGATTTATTAGAGCGTAGATTCAATTATCATTAAGAATACTGCCAAAAATTCAAGTGCCGAATACCATCATAAATCTGATTGAGCAAAACTTTCCCTAATGCTATACGCCTGCGACACATACATTTTGAAAAAAAAATCAATTTCTTTAGTTCT
This sequence comes from Arcuatula senhousia, assembly GCA_963971305.1. Taxonomy (NCBI): domain Eukaryota; kingdom Metazoa; phylum Mollusca; class Bivalvia; order Mytilida; family Mytilidae; genus Arcuatula; species Arcuatula senhousia. The sequence goes on from OZ020310.1 coordinate 48,698,979, forward strand.
CCAATATTTTGTTCCGAATGTTCAAAATTGTTTTATGTGAATATTCGACTTCGTACGATTTTTTGTTAAATCTACCAATAAACTTTCGCGTAAGGTTGAACATACATGTGGACAAACTGTTTGTTCAAATCTTAAGACCGGTAGCGTGTCTGATGGCGGTTAGTCCAGAAAAGAGCTTCACACGCATTGAACGTTTGTTTTTTTATCAGTTATAAAAATAACATCAATATGTGGATCGTATCTTTCTGTCACATATTCCATATTCTTTCCTTTTAAATTTGATTACCTAAACTCTAAGCAAAGTATCAAGACGAATAAAAAGTACTAGTACACACACACTGCTTGCATTATAAATAACAAAATGAAAAAAAAAAATAACTTAAGAAATAAATATTTTTGCAATTTCTAAATGCATGCATGCAACGTAAAAATTCATAAAAGTGCGAGAGAAATATAAACTGAAATCCTTTTTTTTTTATTGCATGTTCATATTTTACGTGGTTACAAATTCACAGTTTTGATTGCATTGTGTATACTTTTTTATCAAATCAGAACCTGCAATGCGTATTCAAATGGGTTGATAATCTGACATGTGCGTGTTTTAACGTTGTTTAGAAGAGTGAAATATGATTTTGCGAGCATGCAGTTTTTCAGATCAGTATACTAAACAGAGTGTTCAATAATATTTTAGGTATGCTTGGGAGTTCATTGGAAGACAAGATATGATAAGCAGATGTTCAAGATTACATGGCTGGGCAAAAGTCGGAGGAACAACCGTACAAGAGATTAAAGGTTTTTTGTCCGTTATTTTGAATATGGGCTTGATTAGAAAGCCTAGCATTGCCGAGTACTGGAATTGTAAACTTGAAAGTCAGGAGACGTCGTGGTTCAAAAAAATGTTCAGTCGGAACAGATTCCAATCTCTGCTTAAGTTCTTTCATTTAGTTGACAATAGTAGCATTCCAAACCGTGAACATCAAGATTACAACCCAGCAGCAAAATTCCAGCCAATAATAGATTTGTTTAACGATCAGGCTAAGCTTTATCTAAAACCTAATCAAACACTGAGTATTGATGAAAGTCTAATAGGAACAAGGGGAAGAACTTGCATCCTACAATATATTCCGTCTAAAAGCTCTAAATTCGGAGTAAAGGTGTGGATGTTGGCGGAAGCTATCACTGGGTATATCTTTCATGCAAAGATTTACCGTGGCAGAAAATTTGACAAAACTCCGGCTGGAAGAACACAAGGGTTTCATGTGGTTCAAACTTTAATGACAGAGGCCAATTTATTAAGAAGAAATTATCATGTAATTTGTGACTCTTTCTTCACGTCTATTGAATTAGCACGAGAACTTTTAAGACAAGGAACTTTTTTTACAGGCACATTACGAAGTAACCGGTTCATGCCAAATATGATTAAGAATATTACACTGGCTGAAAGAGAATTTAAGTACGTACGACAAGGAGATCTAATGATTTGTGCTTATCGCGAGCGGCAAGGCCGAAAGCCAGTAAGAGTGATTAGTACACGCGAGACCGCTAATCAAGATGTCAACGGCAAACCCAAAGTTCTAGACTTTTACAACAAGAATATGGGTGGTGTAGACCTTGCCGACCAAATGGTAACTAGCTACAATGACAACAGAAAGTGTTTGAAAGTATGGAGAAAGGTTGCCTTTAATTTCATCCAACGTATGGTCATCAATGCGTACATCTTGTACTGCAAAAACACTTGTGAAAGACCCGTTAAAAGCCGACTTCAGTTCACCCAATCTATCGTGGAAGCGTTAGCTAGTGAACATTTATTGGCCCGTCCCGCTAATTTGCCTAACCCTCCAAGGCGTCGCGTGGACAGAGTTACACTGAAGAAAATTAACAAGTACAGAGACTGCAGTGTGTGCTCTGACAGGGATGGATATGGTGGAAGACATCGAACTAAAACAGTTTGTAGACATTGTGATAAAGGACTACATAAGGACTGTGTTAATAACCATGTCTGTATTGAACAGTAAATGTGGTAAAGAAATTGAGAATGTAACTTAGTAAAAGAATATTATCTTTGAAAATTTTACATATTTTTTTCCTTATTGGAGTTTTCTTCCATTTATTTCATCCGTAAAATTAGGTTCAATTCACCGTTCCAACTGAAATACAAGGAGCATTTCGGTCTACAATTTCTCTGGTACGTCTTTGGCTTGTTGTGTCTCTTTTTCTCCTAAGACAATTTAGATTGTCATCCAAGCCCGGTTATTTGTTACTATCTTTACTATATATCGTTTGATCATGATGAAGTTGCAATTTTGAATACACGTCAAAGTAACACATGAATTATGCAAAAGCTGAAGATAAGAAATACAGCAAGGTACATATGCTAGGTGTATATATATTTCACATGGCAGAAACTGCTAACCAATTAAAAAATCGGATTGCCTGGGTTAATTTTTCAGTGATTTGCACAAGTGGTTTTGCAAATTAGATTGGATCTTTGTTTGCGTGCAGGTTTCCGAAAATAACTACTCCATTAACAATAATATAATTTTATACAATTATACATTCAAAAACTCTCATTTTATGGTGTTATTAAACTAAGTAATTGTTTATGAATACTGAGTTGCCAGTTCTACAGATCTACCGAAAATAAAAATGCAAAAAGAATGTATTCGTATCCAGTGTTCAGCTTTCGATAATTGGTAATATTGAACAATGACGTTACGTCATAGTATCCTTAGTTCTATGGTAACGTTCCTAGTAAACAGTGGCCGAAAAGTGGCCCCTTGGCACTGAACGTAGTATGAAAAAAATGGCCCAAAAGTGGCCCATGGCACAGAGAATGTTAAACAGATAGAAATGTTAGGCTCTTCAGCAGCCATATTCACAAAAATTCGTAGACGTAAAGTCAGGCGTAACTAACATGGACAACAAGGGAAGGTACGACTAAAGTTACGTTTCCGAACTTTTGTGAATAAGTGTCCAGGCCTGGGCGCCACAAAACTAAAAAACTACTAAAGTTTGAGAATATTCTTATTTTCCATGGCGACTCCAATCAAAACTTTCTAATTTGATGACGTCACAATGAGTTGAGAGTATTCATTAATTTTTTCATGTTTCGTGGTGCCAAGCGCTACAAAATTATTAAGTCCTAGTTATTAAATAACCCTTTTGATAAGGTTTTGCCCTTCAAGATAACCGATACATATTTTCATTGTTTTCCCTAGAGAATGAAAGCTATAAGACATATAGAAGAGCTATTTATTGCTTGCTATAGCATTTTGCTCATCATATGTGAAAAAGTAGTTATTGGGTATTCAGACATCCCCCTTGATGAGGTAAAAATGCCGCTTTTCATATCTTTGTCCTGTATAGACATTGCATAGATATTGCAGATCGAGAAAAGATTTTGTTTGCATCAACCTTCAGCTGATTAAGATCAACTAAAGACTTCATTGGGTCGATGTAGTCTACTCATACCTTACATGGGCTAAGGCCCTTTAAAATGTAAGAAAAATATTGCTTTAATGCTTTTGTCCTATAGAATGAAAGAAAACTATTGTAGATTTTGCTGGCATGAACACTCGATCAGCACATAAAGTTTTTCAAAACTTTCCATTAGGTCAAAATAACCTAAAGATTTCTTGTACATATATACCTTTAGGGTTATGATAACATCATTTTTATGTTTTTGACGCACAGAATAAAACCTATTGCAGCTCACTAAGCCTTACAAAACCTCCATCGGGTAAAAGTTGTCAGGTGACCCTTTAAGGTTTTATGTTTATGTTTGAAAGTTTGTTTGCTGCATTTTGTACCAAGATCTGTGTATTTGATACCTATTATTCGTAAAGGAAAAAAAATCCACTTTATGTTGTGCAAGTAAAAAAGACAGAAAACTGAGAAATTCCAATAAAGTCTTAAATTAAAACTAAACTGCTTCCAATATTCTAGCTGTAGGTGTCTCTGCTCATGCAGTTTTTCCCGCCGATTTCAATTCACTTTGATACATTTATACGTAGTATTTATATATTTGAGAACCATACCACAGGGATCCCCAAACAAACCGTTTCCACCGCTTGGATAACAGATGTGATGACACTGTGTAAAAAGTTCGTGTGTTACATCGTTGGTGCAGTTATATGTCTTTTGCGTTTTTACGGTAGGATGTTGACAGCTTATCGAGTCTGTTCTCCCATAGGTTGCCTCAATAACATTGATCACGTGATCTTCAAAACATTCTACTGATTGGCCGTTTGTGTGCTCACAGATTACAGATGTATATGCTTGCTCTGAAATTTAAAAAAAAAAAACCACATAGGCGGGTGACCAAGACCACTTTTAAAAAAGTTTAATCGTCATGAATAACATACAGCTATATCATACCTCTTTCGATTCCTTATAATATCTGCTTCAAAATAAGCTTGGTCGTCAAAGTCAAAACTGGTGCAAATTTTCTAAAATCAAGGTCAAAGGTCAACCTGTGTTTTTAACGGTTTTTTGAGAAACACCAATTTTCTGCGATTTGACAATTATTTTAGGTACAAACATCGAACAAACAAGTGAAATTGAATATTTCACTTTATTTAATCCATTATGCACGCATTTTATAAATAAAGGAAAAACCGTTAAGATTTCATTTCACTTTAAAAAAGGGGGAGGCGTTTGTGCTAATTTGGAACCTAAAAGTTTTTATCTAGAAAAGATAATGAGCTTTTAGAAATTTATTTTGGTAAAATTTTGAAGAGATATCATATCTTATTTGAATACTAAAACAAACTTTGACATAACTTAAACACAAGGCTTACAATTCGGACACAAATACATGCACCCTACAAAACCACGAGAATCACAACAATATATTTTTTGACAATTTTCTAAATTTTGTTTAGATAATGATTTATTTTCGACGACATTTAAACTGGAAGTTTGCTTAATTCAACAAAAATATCATCGAGAATAAAAATCGGCTATGAAAATAATATTAAAATGAGTTTTATTAGTAAAAAGGGGGCGGGTCAACCGATACATTTAATATAAAAAACAATGGTTCGATGTTTTCAAATTAGTTTTGTTTAAGAAATGTTAATAAAAACCAGTTTTGTTTATTTATTGTCATCGGTTTTTTTACTACAAACGAGCACCATGCAAAACTATTGAAAACGAAAAGTACGCAAAACCAAAACGTTCGAACTTTTTCGTTTTATATCACATTCTTTAGTATGATTTTGCTGAGCAACCAGTACTTTTCAAAAAAATTGTTTGTTCTATTGCTATTTAATTATTTTCCAAAGGGGCATTCCGAAGCCAAATGTCCGAAAGATGGAAGGAAAAATAGGTCAACACCAATCGGAACATGCATGAACAAATAAGAAACACAACAACACATAAACATCAACTAACAACCCGAACTTAAGTCGTAACGAGAGTGAACTCATGTGCTCTGGAAGAGTAAGCAGTTCCTGTCTAGCTGTTGCAACACACCCGTCGCGCTGCCAATGAAAAACACAAAATGACAAATCTGGTATAGGAGAACAAAACAAAAGTCTATGACAAACCAACATCTGCACTCATCTTAGAGACAGAAACTCCGTATCTCTCAATGAGCTGATGATGTCTTCCATAGAAGTTCTTAAGTGATGGCAACAAACGAGGAACAACATAACCCTGTGTTAACAATTTTTGTGTTAAGCGTACACCTTGCAAGCTCTGGAATAACGAATCAATTGTGAAAGGTAAACGCCATACGCTGGAGCGGACGGAATGTTTCCTCACAAGAAAGGAAAGTAGGAAAGTTGAAGTAATCACGTTTGTCATATAGATTTTTGTTTAAAGTTCTCCCTGAGTGTCTTTTTCGAGATGTATATCTAAATATGAAACAGACTCCTCAGAATCCGTAGTGTCTTTTATCTCAAGTTCTTTGAGATATATGAGATGTAGAAAATCACAAAAGCGAGGATTGTTTAGAAGCAGTTGAACGATAGAGCCAGTCTACGGTCTTTTTATCCAGAAGTGATTGTAAGAAGACTGCTTCATATGAATGAAGAAAACAAATCGGCAAGCAAAGGGGTAAAAGTGGTGAGTAGTTGAGTAGGTGAGTAGAGGTGGTAATCCTTTTGGAAGAAGCAGAGGTACCAATGGGGTATCCGAATGTCAAAAGTCCGAAAGGGCAGAGACTAAACCAGTAAACACAAACAATACCGATATAGATTTTGAAGCCCATACATTTGTGTTCTTATTAAGTTTCCTGACACGTTTAATCTGTGGTGAGCACATGGGTGTTTTTATTATAGAAATTATACATGTAAAGTTGTAGTGCATGATTAGTTTTTGTATGGATTTGTGTAATGTACATTTATTTATTGGACCAGTGGCAGTTTGCGAGTGTATCCTTGGGTAACCATCCAAATGAGCCTAATAGTTTTTATCGACATCTACATTTATGTGCATAGAAGACACTGAACAACCTTTTTTGTCCTTTCTGAAGTTCTAGCAACATTTCTGGATACCATTCTTGCAATTGAAAGTCATAAAATTTTCACCATTGACAAACATATCTAACTACGAACCTTTAAGTTAGTACCCGACATGTTAACGACGCTCTTGGGGATTTATCAGACCAGAAGAAAAGGTTAATGTAACCTCAAAAGAGTCAGTAAAAATGAGATGTGAGAAATATAAACATTAACTTCGGAGACAAAATAGCGATAAATTTTGATTTTTAAGTTTAGATTCACTCAGTGGTGCTGATATCGTACAGGCTACATGTACTTTGGATCCAAAAAAACTAGTTTAACCTAACCATATGTAATATGTGCCTATCCTAAGTCAGGAATTTCTATCAAAGCTTATGTATGTACTCGTCGACTATGTCTTAATAGTTTTTTTTTTTTGTCTAGAGGGGTTCTTTTTTGACGTTTTTAGAGCTGGTTTTGAATTGTTCCCATTATGTTTTATTATCCGGGGCCAATTTCAAGAGTTAGACAGCGAGCAGTAACCACTGGTCAGGTTGAACACTGCTAGCTGTTTTACATTGTGGATGTTTTAATAGCTGTTGTTAATGTATCATCTCTTTATTCACTATTCATCATATATATTCCTTATAAACTTGGCAAGTCGCATTATATCACTGCAGCTGTAAAACACTTGCTTTAATCATGATAAAGTAAATGTAAAATTCAGTGGCTTAGACAAAAATGGTCATATGCTAAATGTTGAATCAGGCATGAATATATTACCCGGTATCAGACCGGAAACTACTTATGCATATAAATTTAACTTTTAAACAACAGTCATTGCAATTTGTGTGCACTGCATGTCGTCGGCATATTTTTGTGTTGTAACATTTACGGAGATGACAACCAATAAGTTGGTATAACTTGATGTCCAATCCATTTGCTATATTTGCGATAACAAATTATTAAAAGACTAAGAGACTTCTGTCAAAAATCGTGCATCTGTAGGATAAAAGCAATGTGTCTATCACACAATTGTATATGCAAAAGGAGAAAATAAAAAACGAGCAATCAACAGAAAAAAATCATATACAAAGCCCAACACAATACAAAGGAAAGAAAAAAAAATCTATGACGTAAATTTGCACTCAAGAAAAAAAACCCACTTCATTTGGGAAGTGAACTTATGCCATAATCACTGTCCAAGTATAGTCCTATTCTTTCGTATTTAATCATAGTCTATAAATATCAACAAACAGATTTGTTTAATATGTAATTTGGTATTTTAAAGTCTGGAAATGACCAGTTTGCATTATACATGTATATGATAATATTAAAAGAACTTTTCCAATACAATGTTTTGAAAAGGATGGAGAAATTTCCATTTCCAAGATAAAATTCATTGATACACCGTCTTTGTTTTGGATATCAATTTTGTCATATTTTAAAATTATATTTACATGCTATCTCTTAGAAGTCAAAGATGACAGACGATTAAGAATTATATATTAAACAATTAATATAAACTTTTCAACACAATATAAAAATGCATGTTTAAATAAATCAAGAAAACACATGCTTAATTAATCGAGTGTTTGGGTGCGCTCGACTTGTTTTACAGTGCAAAGATGATTAAAGTCCGAACCATAACGGATTAACAGAAATTTCCGTGAAATAGACAAGACGTCTCATTTCATGTAATGTTTAAAAATAATGTTATTTCTTGTATATACTAGAGGAATTATATAATTTTAATCATGCATTTAAAGGCCCTTGTCTTATATATTATTTTCAACCTATAAATTTTCACCAATGTCGTTGTATCTTTAATAATTGAGAAACGGAAGTAGGTGTATGTTGATTTTTATACAGAAAAAACGCTTTTTAACGCCAAAAACTCTTTGACCAATTAGTGTATACTCTGTAAATTTGTGTTTTTATGTAAAACAATGTTCCTTTTTGTAAAATATGTTGTGAAACAGACAATTTATCTTATTTTGAAAAGAAAATAGACCTTACACAGAAGCAACTAACATAATTTTTTAACTATAAAATTTGTCAAAAAATCCACCTTTGCGAAAATTTGCACCGTACGACTTTTTGACGACCAAGCTAAAATCAAAGAATAATCATTTTTCTACAAATGTGCAAATTTTCAGCTGTATGTTATGAAGTGAAATTAAACTCTCTTAATAATAGACTTTATTATAGTTGGTCACCGCACTAACATTAAATGACAATCAAAAGACAAGTGTAAGTGCTGACCTTATAGATAAAGCATGTTTTTTTTCAAAGTCTGATTATACATCATACTGAAAAAAGGTGCCCAACACTTTCATTTTTAAATTTGGAAAATTTTCATTGAACATAATGGAGAGATTGATCATTGAGAAGCTTGACTGATTTGAATAAACATGCCTTACTAAATCGTTTAAATGAATTTTAAGAATTTATTTCCCTTAGGTGCTTTGTATCCCCTAAACATGCTTAAGGATAACAGTAGATACAAATTAAAATAACAGAACAGGAGTTATTAACCCCTAAGTACGAGTACACAAAGTATGAAAAGAACAAAGTTGGAAATTAGAGCAACGAATCTGACATTGTTCGTACAGGAATTTTAAAAGTATATGTAGTAAAGTAGTTTGAACCAGGTTTTATGACAACAGAACCTTCTTAACCCGTACGATCGTAGAATAAAGCAATGACATCAAACACAAAACATTGAGACAACTTTCATGGAAAGTAAGCTCGAGGCGATTATCTCAGAAAAACATCAATTAAAAAAACAATCACGAATATAGGTCTTACACTGCGATGAAAATATAATTTTTTACTGGTGTTTGATATTGCTGACTGAATTTTATTTGATCGACGGCTTTATTTTTCCTTGGTCTACAATACAACAGTGGATCCCAATAACACAGCTTCGGAGAGAAAACAGTTAATATTGGTTTTAAATATGTGTTTTACACACATTATCTGCTTATAGCTTCGTGAAATGTTATGATTAAGAATATTTGAAATAATAAAAAAAATATATAATTTGTTATAGTTTTAGTTGTGTAAATATCAGTATTTTTTTTCAATTTAAGCAATGTACTACTTTTTGGTAACATATTTTCTAAAAATGTACACACTTTTTTGCAATGTATGCTTACCAAAATTTAACATACCATTTCGAAAGAAAATCCACGATGTATCTTCAACCATTTTGACATTTGAAATACAAATAGTGCCCAAGGCACACTTTTGTAAATCAGAATTGTAGCTACCGTAACAACACTGGATGATGTTAGTACATTCCAAGACACATGAAAGAACAGTACTAACGTCGTATAGATCAACTGTTGTCTCTGAAACATTAACCTTTTTATTTTCTGTTAGGTCGTACTTAGGGTTTGTAAGTACATTACATCTTACCCCTTGACACAATAAGTACATTGCAAATACAAAATAACATGAATACAGTCTTAATAACATCGTTGTGTTAAACATGTCAAGACACTTTTAAAGCACTCTTAAAACCTTGCCACTATTAATTCATTATTAGTATAGTAAGCTCTGTTTAAAAGCTATCAATCAAACCATTGGTTTCAATGAATAAAATATTCTATAGGTCAATTTTATTTTTTAATGTTATTTATCTATAAAATGGCAGCTTTGTAAAAAAAGCAAAACAATGGATGTCGTAAAAAGTCACATTACTCTTTCAAGTGTGTTGACAATGCAAGGTTGCAATCGTCAACTTCCCCTTCTTGTGTAGCAATATTCCGTCAGCTCCAGCTTATGGAGTTTACGTATCTCAATTGATTCGTTACTCCAGAGCGTGCGGGACTTACATCGATTTCCTTAGCAGAGCGACACGTCTGACGCAAAAATTGCTCACACAGGGTTATGTTGCTCCTCGGTTGCTGTCTTCACTCAAGAAATTTTACGGAAGACATCATGCACTTATAGACAAATATGGGATTTCGATCTCTCAGATGAGTGCAGATGTTGGTTTGTCATAGTGTGTTGTTTTGTCTTCCTTTACTGGATTTGACACGCTGAATGGACTATTGGCAACGCGACGGGTGTGCTATAGCAAGCAGGAACTGCTTACTCTTCCGGAGCACCTGAGTTCACTCTTGTTTCGACTGGAGTTCGCGTTGTTGATTGATATTCAGTTGTTTTGTGTTTCCATGTTTTACGTTCCCGTTCTTGTTTGTGTTTACTGGTTTAGTCTCTGCCCTTTCGGACTTTTGACATTCGGATACCCCATTGGTACCTCTGCTTCTTGCAAATATTTGCACTTTTATTGTGAATTTATTTCACAATTCTTATTCAACGAAAACATTTTAGCCATATTTGTTATTACTTTATATTTAGTCCCGATGAAAATGATTTTGTAAATGAAACAAACATAAGACACAAAAATCGTTACCGAAGCAAACCCTTTCAAAAAAGGACATAATTTAAACTAGGATCTTTACACTTTTCCCAAACTATGTCCCTTGTAAAAGTTGATCAGTTAATAAAAATAATTTGAAAACAAGTATAAGCTTCTAAAAAGCCTGCTCGGGCCCGGCATTTATTTTTTTACAGATGTTTTTAGTATTAACGAAAACACATATAAGTCGCAATTAAAGAAATCCGCAACAACCAGAAGACTTGAATATCTTAATCAGAAGTCCATGAGCAGTTTTTGTTAGAGGAAGAGGTAAAATTGGGCATCCGAATGTTATAATTTCTAAAAGGCAAAGACAAACCCAATGACAGCACGAAGAAACGGACAGGACAAGATAAAACACAAAAACTACAAAAATCAGAATGGCAATCAAAAACGCGATGTCAATTCGTGACGAGAGTGAACTCTTATAGTGCTCCGGGAGATTAAGCAGTTTCTGTTTGCAATAGCACAACCACCACACTGTCAATTGTCAATTCAATGTGTCAACTGTGGTTATTATAAACACGAACAAGAACAGCACGAGGAAACTCAAAATGAACTTAACAGAAATCAACAACGCGAACTCAAGTCGTAACAAGAGTGAACCCTGGTGCCCCGGTAGAGTAAACGGTTCCTGCCTGCCTGCCGATTTCCGACTCAGTGTGTAAAATCCGGTAAAGGAAGACAAACAAAATTCTATAACAAACCAACATCTGAGATACTTATTAATTAACGAGTGTATAGTATCTACCATAAAATTTCTTGAGTGAAGACAGCAACCTAGGCGCAACATAACCCCGTGTTAGCAATTTATGTGTCCAACGTGACGTGTCAGTTAGTTTAATGTACGTACGTGGTCATTCATGCAGAAAATATTGGTCACATCCAGCATCGGAAGCATACATTGTGCTTAGCATTACTAGATCTACCATACCAATATGATTGATGTGGCGTTGTCAGTAAGTGGCAGCTAGGCAATAATGTTTTGAAATTGTTTCGATTTGCATTAAACCTACGGGCAATTTTCTATCTATGCGTAACTTTTTTTGAAGAGTATATCTCCAAATGTATCCAGTATTATTATGGGGTGTAAGATTAACAATTATGATACTGATAGTTCCACTTTTCGGAGTAAATAAATTTGATAAACACAGAAATTCTGTTTTTGAACATGTTTTTATTTTTCTACTTCTCCTATCGCCTTTCATTTTATTTATAACTCCGTTGACAAAGTTTTTACTTTTTGTGTCCATTCAATCCGCTTATGATAATCATTTTGTCAGATAGTTTTTGTTTTGGCCAAAAAACAAACTATTCTTTCAAAAAAGTAATGATTTTGTACATAAATGACTTTTAAAACTAATATTTACTCTTAACAGTTATAGAACCGACTCGAGTAACAGACTTCTGGCGCATTTATCTCCATGCTACATGTAAATTAAAACAAATAAAGTATGTTGCACTGTGGCTTGTGTATAAATAAAATAGATAAATAAATGGATGGTGAAGCCATATTTAAAAGGTAAAAACTAAATAAGAAATATAAAGAAATAAAACCTTTAAAACAAATAAAACAAGATACCCAAATTTTCGGATATAAAGTCCTTCTTCAGGGGCTAAAAAGTAAAAGATGTTCACACATCGACTGACGAGGACAGAATGACATAAAATTGACTCGAAGAACATCACGTGGTATTTTAATCCTGAACTTGATGACTAATTTATAAATATTAAGAAAAGGTCTGTCTTTTTACATTCATACCAAAGGGTTGAAAAGTGCCTATAAAGTTGATTATTCTTTGCTCAAGAAACTGTCTTTGTTTTTCGCCGGTGCATGTTTCAAGGAGAACGGTCACTGCATATCCTGGACGCCATGGTTTGGCAATGAAAAGTGCTGGCCGACTGGGCAATCGTCGCATTTGAGAACACTTCTCCTGTGTTCAGCAAATCTGTCACCCAGTCGACGATAAGTTTCTCCTACGTAAATTTTAAGGCACTTGGCACAGCGGATGGCGTTAATGATATTTTCGGAGATGCAGGTGTAACCGTTCTTCAACTTGAAGGTGTTGGAGGGGCCAACTATCTCTTCAGTCTTCCAGGTGAAAGGACATGTGACACAGATAGATCGACCACAACCCCTGGTGCCTGAAAAGTCAGAGCGAGAACGTCTCTTGGATTTATCAAATGAACTGGAGGCAAGATGTTGCCTCAAACTCTTACCTTTGCGAAAAGCAGTCAGGGGTGGCGAGTCGAACACTGTCGACATGTGTTCGTCCTTCAAGACGATGGACTTGAAATTGCGCAACAGAATGTTCCGTATAACGATGTTATGAGGGTGGTATGTAAGTACCAAAGGTATACGGTCATTCTTGCGTCTTGGCCTGGGCTCCAATCAGCTTTGTCTCTTCCTATCACCCTGCCATTCAGTACACCTTTACAATCTCGCAAGAGAAACTCTCCTTCCTTGACTTGGAATGTAACATCCTTAACGGCAAAATAGAAACGTCTGTGTTCTATAAACCCACTGATGCACACTGCTACCTGAACTATCAATCTTGTCATCCCCAGAACTGCAAAAATGCCATTCCTAGGTCTCAATTTCTGAGACTTAAACGTATTTGCAGCAATGAGGATGATTTTAAAGTTCAAAGCAGCACTATGAAATCATTCTTTGTCAAAAGGGGATATCCTAACAACATCTTAAATAAAGCTATCGACTCAGTTTCCCGGGTGACACGATCTAAGGCTTTGGAGCCCAGGCCAAAACGCAAGAATGACCGTATACCTTTGGTACTTACATACCACCCTCATAACATCGTTATACAGAACATTCTGTTGCGCAATTTCAAGTCCATCGTCTTGAAGGACGAACACATGTCGACAGTGTTCGACTCGCCACCCCTGACTGCTTTTCGCAAAGGTAAGAGTTTGAGGCAACATCTTGTCTCCAGTTCATTTGACAAATCCAAGAGACGTCCTCGCTCTGACTTTTCATTCACCAGGGGTTGTGGTCGATCTATCTGTGTCACATGTCCTTTCACCTGGGAGACTGAAGAGATAGTTGGCCCCTCCAACACCTTCAAGTTGAAGAACGGTTACACCTGCATCTTCGAAAATGTCATTAACGCCATCCGCTGTGCCAAGTGCCTTAAAATTACGTAGGAGAAACTTATCGTCGACTGGGTGACAGATTTGCTGAACACAGGAGAAGTGTTCTCAAATGCGACGATTGCCCAGTCGGCCAGCACTTTTCATTGCCAAACCATGGCGTCCAGGATATGCAGGTGACCGTTCTCCTTGAAACATGCACCGGCGAAAAACAAAGACAGTTTCATGAGCAAAGAATAATCAACTTTTTAGGCACTTTTCAATCCTTTGGTATGAATGTAAAAGACAGACCTTTTCTTAATATTTATAAATTAGTCATCAAGTTCAGGATTAAAATACCACGTGATGTTCTTCGAGTCAATTTTATGTCATTCTGTCCTCGTCAGTCGATGTGTGAACATCTTTTACTTTTTAGCCCCTGAAGAAGGACTTTATGTCCGAAAATTTGGGCATTCTTGTTTTATTTGTTTTAAAGGTTTTATTTCTTTATATTTCTTATTTAGTTTTTACCTTTTTAATGTGGCTTCACCATCCATTTATTTATCTATTTTACATGTAAATTAACAGTCTTTCGCTCGTTTGACCGTCTGGTGGCCGTGTGCCTGGTCACATTCGACCCGGTAAATATATCGTCTGTAAAAGTTATATAATTATCTATCCAGTTGGTAACCATTACAAAACACAGATTCTATTTATAGTTTAGTAGAGCACACTTATCAAAATTAATTGATCGAAAAAGAATCCCCCGATAATGCCCAATAATGGACTGAACCAGTTAAAATAAAAATATTTAAAACTCCAACAGCAGTGCTAACCTTCACGTGTGTTCGAAATAAAAATAACAACAAAGTTCCAGACGGTAAATTTAGCTACGCCTGACGCGCGTTTCGTCTATTTAAGACTCATCAGAGGCGCTTTACCAAAAATATTGAAAATGCCAAATACTATATGATTATGAAGAGCATGGAACAATAAAACCGAAAATACCAAACGGGGGAACCAAATTATTACTTAGATGATCAACCTTACCTGGGGTAGGAAGAACCTTAGGGTTTAGACAATTTTGAAAATCAAACGGATAATTAAAAGCCTTAATGTTTTCTCCAACACAAAAGCGTTGGTGCCGGAGCGGGCTAACCTCGGGGAATAAAAACTCCACCAGCAGTGCTAACCTTCACGTGTGTTCGAAATAAAAATAACAACAAAGTTCCAGACAGTAAATTAAGCTACGCCTGACGCGCGTTTCGTCTATTCAAGACTTATCAGAGGCGCTCTACGAAAAATATTGAAAATGCCAAACAATATATGATTATGAAGCGCATAGAACAATAAACCGAAAATATCAAACGGGGGAACCAAATTATTACTTAGATGATCAACCTATGTCTGGGGTAGGAAGAACCTTAGGATTTAGACAATTTTGAAATTTAAACGGATAATTTAAAGCTTTGATGTGTTCTCCAACACAAAAGTGTTGGTGCCGGAGCGGGCTAACCTCGGGGAATTAAGACTCCACCAGCAGTGCTAACTTTCACGTGTGTTCAAAATAAAAATAACAACAAAGTTCCAGACAGTAAATTTAGCTACTCCTGACGCGCGTTTCGTCTATTCAAGACTCATCAGAGGCGCTCTACCAAAAATATTGAAAATGCCAAATACTATATGATTATGAAGAGCATAGAACATTAAAGTGTTGGTGCCATATAGCTACAGAGGATAAGTGTATATTGATTAAATGCTTGATTAGGAAATAAAATATCTTTATATCTATCTTCATATCTGAGCTTTATATTAACTGGAAAATGTTTTGCGTTGATAAATTAAAACTACTAATAAAATGTAGATCTAAGTATACTCACTTGTTCGTGTACTGTACATAAGTTCATAAAGAATGAATCCAAACACGGAAATCAACCTTTGATATTTATTTGATAATTAAGACCCACACTTAATAGTCGTGAAATTTGAAGACGAATACGGGTCCAAACGAAATCGTACTAGGCAGATTCCGATAAGTAATCGGAATCATTCGGCCATTTACGCTGCCCGGAAGCGTCTTCAATTCTAATGCATTGATCATTTAAATGTTTTGAAATGGACAGAATCCAATGACTTGATTTACAAGCGCTGTTTGTACCGAGATCTTCATGCAATTGCTCTGAATCTAGAAGACGGTCGGGCCCTTGAGCCCGAGCCCGAGCAATAAGCAAGCTAAGCAAGCTTACATTTTATTTTTAGGGGGGGGGCTATGGTGAAATTTGAAATAAAAAAAGAGAATGCCAATTATCAGACATCCCTAGAATGACTTAATTAACTGACAAGAGGAACTACACAACCAAGACAGATAGTAGGAAATTGACTGCTTTGTAACGGAAATGAATGGCCTCCCGTTTTTTGATACAAAAAGTAAATCACTAGAATCATGGTGAGTTACATTCCACGTGCAGCACAGAAAATGAAATAGTACCAGGCTCAAGAAACCACCCTTCACAGAGTAGCATCTCTACTATTTGGCGTCATATTTAACATTATCTTAAACATGTTAAATAATTCAACCGTGTTGTGCCCTTAACTCGAAGTGATGGGAGATGAAAACGTTTGTATAAGGAAGTGGATAGGCTTGAGAAAGCTCTGCTGAAAAAGATGAAAATTTTCTGAGAAGTTGACAAATTCACATAAACAATTCGCAGGGTGTTTACTTACCTACGTTACCTTATGTTATTTACCTACGTTTTACCTACCGCCATTGGTACTTTGTAGCGTTGGTCTGTTTTCCCGTTGTAGGTAGTCATCTTTGATTCACTTTAATAAGTATTATAACATTTGACTTAGAAACTTTAACACAAACCAAGAAATTGATCAGTTGAAAATACCGTATATCGGGTTATTTTGGCGGGATGGTAATTTTGGCTATGTTGGCGTGCAAGGAAAAATCGCCAAAATTAAAATCGCCATCTTTTTAATCGTGTTTAATTTCATTGGTAAAAATTGGAGAAACACCAAAATATAAAGCACCAAAATAAAACCTGCAAAAACAATTTAAAAAACACCAAATTTTCATCCGCCAAATAACCCGATATACGGTAAATTATTTTTGAATCAGAAAAACTTAAATGTTTTACACTTGTTTAGTTGTATACACACACTAGTTTAATATCCAAATACACTTGCACCCCCTTTTTGTTTTTGTTTTGTTAACAATTGAAATGTAGTTCAGGTACCAAATGTGTATTAGCGTCTTCTTTATACTTGTCTCTTTTAACTACTGCTCGAAGAGGTTACGCTTGCTGGAGACTGAATAGTTTTTATCTCGTATATAAGTCATATTTGTCAAGGCTTTTCTTCATTAAGGGGCTAATTTATAAACTAAATGACAGACATTAACAACGATGTTGTGAACCAGGTGTCGCCCTAACTCAGTGTTCACACCAAGTCGTTCATCAAAGCCATCTCAAATACAGTATGAATAAAGACAAAGCACTGTCGCAGAAACATGATGCAACATGTTTCAGAGGGACCATCTAAGTGTGGAATATAAAGGATGTAATCTAATACTAACAATCTCGGACACGCCTTTTAGGCCTCCCCGGGTGTATTGTCACAGTTTGTCGATAAAAACCCATAGCCGACCATAAGCTTTGACGCTGAGGTAAGATCATCGAAAGAAGACCATAAAAAGCAGTGACAGTCTGCACAACTGATAAAAATTCATACAGAATAAACTTATGTCTTACAATATCTTTTTTTTTTAAATTCACGGGAAAGATCTGAGTACTTTTCGTTTTCAACTGTTTTGGATTTTGACCTTCCAATGTTTTGGTTTAAATGCTACTGATGAGAGGTTACTCCTTGAAATATCGATATATAGCATATCCAAATTAACCGTTTATACCCGCATTTTGGTATTTGTAATTTTGAAACCACTGGGCGATAACCGCTGCTGGTGGACCAGAGGTCCCCGAGGGTAATCGCAAGCCTGGTAGTCAGACTTGTCTGACACGAATTACCATAAAATTTCTAATATATTGTCTCTGAAATTTCCGATTGTTAAATTCAAAATTGATGAAAACACCAGGTTTCTTTCCTTGAAATGCACATGGTCGATATCCTCGGTGCTGGATTTGGCTTCCTTGTTCGAACGTTTTGGTTTTGAGTACTTTTCGTTTTCAACTGTTTTGGATTTTGACCTTCCAATGTTTTGGTTTAAATGCTACTGATGAGAGGTTACTCCTTGAAATATCGATATATAGCATATCCAAATTAACCGTTTATACCCGCATTTTGGTATTTGTAATTCTGAACCTATTGATGAATAATCATATGCCAGCTGTACTACAAGAAATGAACAAAGTGGGTGATGTAACTGCTATGATAATTTACAAAAAAAACAAACAAACTGAACAAGTCTCATCAAGGGAAAGCATTAACATTTTATGATAACAAACAATAAACCTTAAAAGAAATTAGTTAGAAATCGTCAGTTACTAGTGAGTAATATTGACGCTTCAAGCATGTCAAGTGATGCACAAAAATGTAACAGCAAGAAATGTGTGAGAAATACTCTTTTATTGATTTGAGGCTTGAGCACATATATGTCAACACAAGCTCATACACTCATATCATTTATTTAGTTTGTGAAGTGACGAAACGAATCTGTGAACGTATATCTAACCTGAGTTCAAGAAATACTACATATGTACTAGTTGTAATGGCCTACTATTTCTTGATATTTTGATAGATCAGAGGTTCTTCAATTAAACTTCAACATGTTTTCAATCCATAACAATGATGACAAATACGGTAGATTATGGTTTATATTTAATAAATATTTGCTAGTACAAGATTTATTATAGAGCTTATAAAAACACATCTTTAAAACGATCTGACATATTGCCAGGTTCTTTAAAGAAACTGAAAGAGATATTCTACTATATAAGACTTCTAAAACGATCCTTACGGGACGACAATTTGATTCTGAGGGTGGCTGGCATTTTTTCTTATATAAATATTCTGGCCTGGAAAAAAAAATAAAAATAAACAATCTAACCTCTACCTTCAAGAAAATAAAATAAAAATAATCTACCCCAAGATTCTTAAGTATTGTATATAGTAAATAGATATTCTCGCCGCATAGCGACGGAAAATAAATATTCTGACCCGCAAATTTTTGAAATAATAAATAAATAATATGACTCGACCCAAACTGCCAGTCCCCCTCATAATCAAATGGTCTTCCCCTTTATATATGATAAAATTAGATAAACGAATCTCTCTCTTTGTTATTTCTGTTTTCTTCGTTGTTTTCATCGACGCTCCAGTCTGTCTTTTTCCTTGCAATTAAATATGCTACAACATCGATGCAGATGACCACAAGTCGAACACCGAGTGCAAAGCCAATAAAAGCGAATCTAAAACTGATATTGTCATAGAAGGCACAGGCTCCCGTTGTACCACATTTAGATGACCATATTTTACAACATAAGTCTATTATCTCTCCAAAAATGACTGGACCCAGAAACCAACCTATGAAAACAAAGAGCAACAAGAGAGCAAATTTGCCGTTGTTCATATCATATAAATCACAATTTCTTTTTATCCACTTAGATCTCACAACCGGGCTGTTGTATACCACTAAAGGTCACAATGGAAGATAGAGGTTTGGCGTCAAAAATAAATTTTAACACTCCGTTATATTTGAAATTTCACAACCAGGTCAGGACCATTGTGATTTTTACATTTTGTTATACAACAGTTTATATCTTCAAACATTACCGGATGAAGACACCAACCTAAAAGATACATTTTGATTAATTTTTTATTTAATTTAAGATTACACGTAGTGTAGCAGATAATGAGATGTGGAATAAGTGTACGAGGCACAAGCTTCAATATAAACGACTATTTAAAAAATCTACAAATGAAAACAGCGAGCACCCTTCAATGTGACCAGTGGTCGCTGCTGGCTGTTTTGCAATTGGTCCTGGACTGAAAATATACTACATATGATTCAACCCCAATCCTAAAGTGTAAATGAAAGACCCTCTTCTTGACAAAATAACAATTAATATAAAAAATACAAATACAAACATCAGCTTTGATAAAGATTCCTTTTTATATAAAGATTGTCTAATAAGAGCATATTCCGGAGAAATGTCCAATATACACAAATCTGGTCTTTTTCTCTTTTGCAGTTATGCATATGACTGTTTAAATCATAACGTAAGGATGAAATCATCATTGAAATGGAGTGGTACATTTTGTTGATTTTTTAAATGTTATCAACATTATCAATATCAACGATATCATTATCTTTTATCAATGTTTATATGTGTTTTAAAGTTTCAGTACCTAGATTTTTAAGGGTTGCATATATATTTGTCCTTTCTTAACCTGTACATTTTGACACAATGCATTTAATTTTCCGTGAAAATTTTAATGCAATTTAGACACTTTCACAATGAAGATTTTAGCGTCATTTTGACATTTTACCATGAAGATTTAAATGCAATTTAGACCATGAAGATTTTGATACAATTTTTGATTTTTTACAAATTTAACCATGGGGAATTTGGTAGATTGCAGCACTTTTTTAGAATTTTAAACTATGCAGAATTTTATACTATGCAGATTTCGAAAGAGTGCAATATCTTTTTCAATGATCTTAGGACCATTGTCCGGTTATTTTTACCACGAAGATTGATAGACTGGAGTGGGTTTTTAGCTCACATGACCCTTCACATGTGAGCTATTGTCATCACTTGGCGCCCGTCGTCCGTCCGTCGTCCGTAAACTTTTTAAAACGTTATCTCCTCTGTCACCATAAGTCTAATTGAAACCAAACTTGGTATAGTTTTTCATTAACATTCGGTGCTTAGAATTGATGTGGGGATTTTTGATTCGTCGTAAAACATGGCCGCCGTGGCTAAAAATAGAACATAGGGTAAAATGCAGTTTTTTGCAAATAACTCAAAAACGGCTACAGATATCAAAATTCTGGTAAATACAAGTAATCAGCACTTGAAGATCTACCTACCCTGAAATTTTGAAGAAAATCAAACAACCCATGTAGGAGTTATTGCCTTTTTTGTGGATTTTATTGCAAATTTTGCACCTGTTTAGCTCAATATCTTGAAAACTATACAAGATATTTGAGAAATTAAAATTGCATATTGTTTAGCACATCAACATCTACAAAATATGTATAGGGTCAACGTTGTAGGACCTTTCCTTTTAGGAGTTATTGCCCTTAGAACGTCACAATTGAGCATTTTAACAGCATTTCCTCATTACATTGAAAACGTTAACTCCTCTGACACAATTGGAACCAAACTTGGTATAGTTGTTAATTAATTAGTATTAGGTTTTTAGAACTGATGTAGGGATTTTTGATTGGTCGTAAAAAATAGAACATAGGGGTAAATGGCAGGTTTTTTTGCAAATAACTCAAAAACGGTGACAGATTTTAAAATTTTGAATGGAAACAAAAGTGATCAACACCTCAAGATCTACCAGCTCTGAAATATTGAAGAAAATTCAGCAACCCATGTAGGATTTATTGCCCTTTTTGTGGATTTTTTGCAAATTTTGCAACTATTTAGCTCAATATTTTTGCTAATAACTCAAAAAGGGTGACAGATTTTCGAATTTTGATTGAGAACATAGGTGATCAGCACCTTAAGATCCACCATATTGTCAGATGACCCCTTATTAAACTTATGACCCTTTCAATGTCAAATGGATTTTGCTTAATAACCTTTACTTCAGGCACATATGTCAGATGAGCCATTCAGGCTCCTGGGAGCCTCTTGTTTTACATTGAAGATTTTGACCTAATGCAGTGATTTTTATCACACAACATTTAACTTATGAAGACATTTAAACGATTCAGATTTTGACACAATACTAAAATATGTACTATGGATATTTTGAAACAATTCAGTGAATTTTCCATTTTGTCACATTACATTGATTTAATTAAATTTTACACAGATAGTTTTGATAGGATAAAAGTGATGTTTTTAATTTTACCTGACTGTTAAATAATACGATAATTCGAATTTTATTATCTTTACAAAGGCGATTCAGACATATGATATGGCAGTGATTATTAAGAAATACAAGTATTCAACAGAAAAAAAGCAAAGAGCACCAATGAGGCATTCTAGTATCAAAAGTCGGGAAAAGGCAACGACAAAACCGGTAAACACGAACGAGAACAGCACGAGGAAACACAAAACACAAAATCAATCAAACGGAAATCAACAACGCAAACTCAAGATGTAACAAGAGTGAACTCGGTTGCTTTGGGGGAGTAAGCGGATCCTGTCTGCTATAGCACATCCGTCGCGCTGCTAATTACCTATTCAGTGTGTCCAATTCGGAAAAGGAAGAGAAAACAAAATTTTAAGACAAACCAACATCTACATTCATCTGAAAGATAGAAATCACATATTTGTCTACGAATGCAAAGTGTCTACCGTAACACTTCTTGATTAAAGACAGCAACCGATGAGCAACATAACCCTGTGTAAGCGATTTGTGTGCCAAACGTGACACAGACAGCCAGAAGGATCAGACAATAGGTGGCACATTGAATCCATTTGAACATGAACATAAACCTAGCTTTTTTATTATAAAAAAGAGATGCATAGATATTTTTCAACTTGTTACATAGAAAAATATTTGTGCCACCATATAAATGACATCTGCCTGATTCTAAGAGTAGTTTCTTAAATTAAAAATTGTTTACCTATAAGATTTTGACAGAATGCTGAAACAGCAATAGCTATTCCTTTTTGGTTTTCTTTTACAGCTCTGAAATTTGTAAGTTGTGAAACTAATAACAATATGCAATTTCAAAACAGTTACAATGTAAAACAATAAAAAGATATTTTTCAATACCTTAAATGTAAATAAAATTTTAGTTGTCTTTACGGTCATGACGGTGATGATAAACCATAAATTGAAAATTGAAACATTTCTTTTGACGATTTCAACATTGTCAGCTTATAAAACTAAAGCAAAGTAGCGAATTTGTCTATATTTAATCGATTCCAGTAAAATCTTGATTAGAAGAAACATATTATTGGGAAAGTCGTTCCACCTATTGACCTAAAAATGTTTCCAATATATATAGAATATTATGTACTTTCCTTTTTGATACTATCTATATCTAGGTGAGTATCAGACGAGTCCGGTAGGACGAGTCTGATACGAGACTAGATGTAGATAGTATCAAAAAGGAAAGTATATAATATTCTTTTTATCGGTTATGACGTCACAGTTATCACGTGCTCCCACCTGATATTTTCTTGTATCACGGACTGTCCATGATACTAAAAAATATCAGGCAGATGAGATCAAAGGAAAAAAACGCTTTTTACCGATAAATTTCGATGCACAAGGGTTACAATTTACATGTACTTTAAAAGAGTATTATTGTTCGTGTGTTTTACTTTTAAATAAGTTTTACCTACCGTTTATGTTCTTTACTTTATTTTCCTTTATGTTCATCGTGTGTATTCAAAGACTAAAAAACATCGTATGAATGTAACTGAAACTTGAAAAAAGTTGAAAAAACACCAGTTATTGTTTACCATCTATGTTTACAGTATATTTACCTGATCATGAAAATAAAGCCTGGCATTATAATAGTTGATTCAACAAGTCCAAATACAGCTGTCACCACGATGTACGGTATCATCATCTTACATTCAGGATGACAAAGTCCCGGGACAGCCGTCTCATCTCCTCCAATACAGGTACAATTTGAAAAACCCTAGAATTGATTTTTTTTTATTTTTACTGTGAAAGTATTGAAATGCGATTGAGTGACAATTACAGCTTTTTTCAAATTCAGAAATATGATAATCTATCTTCCAAAGTGGTAAACCACGCAATAAATTTAGATATGAAAGGTTTAACCATATAAAATACCAGAAAGGCATTGAATACATAACGATATGAATGCATTATTAGAGTTGTTTTTATTTGTTTAAATGAAATAATCAAGTTGCATAAGGTTAGAATTTTTAATAACTAACAATAAATATAGCTTTGAATTAAAAAGCTACACTTTACTACCCACTTTCAAATCATTCCCTCCCTTTACAAACATGCCTTAGCTTATACCGGTTTTAAAGGAGGATTGTCCAGATTTTTACTGTTTTTACTTGAACTTAGCGAATTGTTTCTGGTGTATTACTGATATGCTATGCTTAATATTTGACCGATTCAAATTTCGCCCTGTCATGCCTGTGTGAATTTAAAAGCATTTGTGATTTTTTATTTACACTATTTTGAAACAATAGACAGCAGGTGATTGACTCATAACATAGGTTTCACAATACTACTGCATTGTATCAAAAATTATTCACGGTTGACAAATGAAATGACAGATTTCGTAGGTGTACACTCAATTTCAACCTGTTCATGTGTGTCCCAGCCGGTATTTTCTTATAACAAGATATGATTTTACCAATCCAACTGCTTTTTGAGTACACCCAGCATGGCACGGCGAGTAGTAGTTCTGGTTATCGGACCCACATACGGGAAAGAAGTCCTCATCATCACAGAGGCAATTATCAATACATCGGCCGAATGAAGAGTTTTTGGTTACTCTGATGCATGAAATAAAAGTACTAGTACTTGTTAATCAAGGCTAATCAAAGAGAATCATCTTGCGGCTTTAAACTTCTGGACTGTCTTGGAATCATTTTGTAATGATATTTATTTATTGTATTTTATAAAACAGATCCATAACTACAACGCTCATTTCATAAGATGATAGAAAACTGACAAGTCTTCTCCTTAAGGCATTGAAATTAAATCATTTTTATAAAAATAAATAATTAAATTAAAAAGCTTATTTAACAGTTAACCACTATATGTCATACTTTTTTAATGTGATGTGGAATCCGCAAATATTAAACCAATGCCATCTCAAATGGAATAGACCCAACATAACCTAATACAATTGAAAAGGAATAATCGTTTTAGAAATAAATAATTAAACCTGGTCCTATTTCGATTTCTAAAAGATAAGTTGCCATCTATTACTTACAGATCTAAACCATTTATATCCGGCGTGTCACATCCAAGTACCAATCCCAGTATTTCGCTTATTGATGATATAAGTCCCAGAATGACAATAAAAAATCCACATTGAAGAGGGGCAAACTTCCTTTTAGAGATGACGAAACCCCCGATAAATGTTCCAACCGATACAGCAATAATCCGTGTAGAACCTGAAATAGTTTTGATAGGAGCAAAGATGTACAGGGTGCAAATAAATATCGGTAATTTAAAAATCGATAGAAATAAAAATATCACAACAAACCAAGAAATAAATAAAATGAAAACAAATACAACCGAACCACAATCAGCAACGTGAACTCAAGTCGAAACGTTTCTATTTCAATAACTTTTCTTGAAGATTTTACATATTCAAATAACCAATCAGTCGGTTTCAACCCAATTGCTTAGAAAAATGTGCTTCCTACTTGTGGCGATAATAAAGTTGATAATTATATATATTTAAATAGATCATAATTATTACACTAGATATATGAGCTGTTTTAATGTTCAAACCTGTTAGCATGTTTGCCCTCCATGCAGGTATAGTAAACTGAGTTTCAATATACTTGGAGAAAAATGCAACAGACCCACTAACCGCGATGAGTTTAAGGCATCGTCCAATAGTAGTTAAAACAAATATCTTGTTCTGAGACAGATCAACCAAAGCTTTTACGAAATCTGAAAAAGGTAATATATATGATTCTACTTGTTCATGTAGTTAATGTTATAGGATTGTTCGGATGCCTCATTGGTACCGCTGCTTCTTGTTTAATGTTTCAATGCATCTAATTAAAACATATTAGACGAGAGAAAATCCTATGGAAAATTATATTTGTTTGCCACATATTTTCTCACTTCAAAACCACATCCGGTTATTCAAGGATATTTCTTCCTAATGTAGTTTTGTCAGCCTGAAGGAAAACTTTCTGAGATATCTCTTGGTATTTCCATAATTTAAGAAAGAAGTAGAGATTATTTGACTGTCGAAAGTCTGAAAAGGATTTAGACAAACAGTAAACACCACGAAAAACACAACACCAAAGTACAAAAATAACTGTTAAGCAATCAACAATGCTAATTAAGTCAAGAGTGTCTGTGATATTTTTATTGCGATTACAGCAACTGAGGTGCAATTTTTATTTTTTAACTTGTTCGTTTTGTAATTAAAACAAACCTTTGAAAAACTGTTTACACGAGTCTTTTTGTTTATGGTTATCCAATGTAATCCTTTTTGGTCTTTTTCGCATCCTTTTTGGGAAACACATGACTGGAAGCGCTGTAAAAATACTTCCGGCTCCAAATATTATGAATCCAAGCCACCATGCGCCTACCCACCTGGGGTCTCTTGGTGACATATTCACATCTGTTTATAGAATAAACTGAGTATAACTTATAAAATTCTTAAGTTTAGTTAAGGTACTATTAAAGTTTTTTGTTGTATTAAACATGCCAGATTTTGTTTATTCTTCGAATAGTTCTACCAATATTATATTAAGCTGTTTCTTAAATACAATTCTTAATCTTTTGGGTTTTCAGGAATCCCCCACTTTCATACTAATTTAAGTACATGCTATATAACTGATTACTAGTATTCCAGTGATATCAATTTGAATATATACATGTGCGTCTACATAGAAACAACACGAAACAATTCAACAAAAGTCGCAATTGCAGTTGCGATTATATGGGAAAAAAGCTGGTTTCCTCTACAAAAAGAGAAATTTCGCTTGTCTCAAATGTAGGCATTGACAAGATAATAAAATGAATAAGTAAATGAATATCATATACCTTCAAGCGTCACATAGATTTTGTTAAATAATCCTCCCAGCATAAATCCTAGAGCTGGACCAAAGATAGCCAGTGCTAAGATGCTTCCTGTTTGATAAAAGAAAAATATATCAATTCAGTTCAAATTTTATTGAAGACAAAAATCCCTGTTGGAATATTACAATAGATGAAATTATTACAGAGAAACAAAATACTATAAAGACATGTATTAAAATAAATATTAATGAAACAACAGTTATAAAATCAATTTATTTTTCCCCTTCCTCAAGTCTAAAAAAAATTAGGGATTTTATATCTTCTGGTGTTGATTGGTTTAAAATACCAGACAGGTTTAAAATTGGTTTAGATTGTCAAGATGAACAATATTATGTAAATAAGGGATATATTTTGATTTAGGTTTTCATTTGTTTTACAATGGATAAAGAAATGTGGTGTATCTTCAATCTCATTGCAAATTTTACATAATCTTTGTTCTCTTTAGATTCTATAATTTCTACCCTTTTCTATTAACACATCATGGTCACTTATTTAAAATGTAGTTAATAATATTTTTCTCGTTTCTTTATTTAATTGTTGCAGGTAGAACACATCATCATTTTGTTTCATATTTTTGTAGTATATATTAATGGATAATATGCAAAAATATTTCATTGAGAACTACATGTATGTGTTGCATCATATTCATATGATACCATTCTTAGATTTAAGTATGAATTATAAATGTATTTCATGTTGTTCATTAAGTACATAGTCCATGTATGACCCTGTTACACTCAGGCTATGACAAAGGCAATTATAACTGTCAACCAGTCAGAGAGCATTTGTTTGTCTGTATTAACTTTGTGATCAACTATTTGCCAACCTCTAGTAACAAGGCTCCCTACCACTTGTCTGGGAAATCTAATATCTTACCCAAATATGCTGCCGTATGAGTTTTCGGTACGTTGCTATCGATGTAGGTTGCCATAAAGGCTTGTCTTGGACTCTTTCCGATGCCCTGAATGATCATTCCAACTGCCACAATTGCCATGGCAACAGGGGTAAAACTATTAGCAACGCCTACTGTCTTTGACGCTTCATAGCAATTGGAACCCTGTGTTGAAACGTTACTCCTCGACTGGTCATGGCACATTTGCACTGATGACATTGTAATAGATTTGCTGGTACTATTCGATGTAGAAAGGGAATGCGTTTCTATTGGTTCGATAAAATGTGGAATAGCACATATGATACCAGCTATTCCGAATAAAATGGTGGCAAATGACAACACACGTGGTGCGTGAAGTCTATCTGCTAGGAAGCTGACAAATAATGTAACAGATAAATATCCAATGTCATTGCAACTAACCAAAAACCCACTTTGAGTACTGCTGAATCCAAATTGTTTTTCAAGTGTGGTGATCTGTGACGCAATATACACAGATAGTGTTGACGTCATCAACGCTGATATTGAATAAAAGACTGTGAAAAGTTTAATCGTGCCACAACACTGCAATGCACCCGGCTTGCACGATCCTATCCCACACTTTTCACCTTCATCCATTGCTTTTGTTTTTTTCCCAGATAAAACCCTAGTCAGACTCTAGGTTATAAATCTAAAATATATGTGGTTTTTAGTAATAATAAAAAGCAATAAGAATTGTTCAAATATAGTGCGAACTTATGCTGTACGCAAGTTACCCGTAATAAATTACTTAATGGTTCTGTTCCACTTACATGTACTCAATTTAATGAATATATGTACTTCTTTCTCTGAAACAGATTATAAATATCAAAATGGTTTGGGTCTATTTGCACCTAAAACCTCTAAGAAGATTATGTGCAGTGTTAATAGACTCAAGCCATTTTAAAAAATGCAAAGAGGCAAAAATGAAACATTGAAGTGTCAAAAGTCCGTAAAGGCAACGACAAAACCAGTAAACACGAATGAAAACAGCACGAAAAACACAAAATCAACAAAACAGAAATCATAAACATGAACTCAAGCCTTTACAGGAACGAACTCCTGTGCTCCGGAATGTTAAGCAATGTCTGCTTGCTACATCAAATCCGTCGAGCTACAAATTTCCAATTCAGTGTGTCAAATCCGGTAAAGAAAGACAAAAAACCCTATTACAAACCAATATCTGCACTCTATACTATATAAAGTATATACAGGTTTCACAACTATAAGTGATGAGATACGGATTTTTATCACATCGAGTTAGATATTTGTCAAATTAGGAAACGAGCATTTGCGAGTTTCCTTTGACAAATATCTAACGAGTGTGATAGAAATCCGTATCTCATCACTTGTAGTTGTGAAACCTTTTTCTCTAACTGTCTAACTAAAGGTAATAACAAAACTACCGAACTTGAATGATCAATCTCATAGTCCAGAGAAAATGACAAAAACGAATCAGTCATACCGGAGAACTGGTGGATCGCAATGGTCCTGACTTGGTACAGGCATTTCAAACGAAATGGTGGGTTAAACCAGGTTTTATGGCGCCAAACCTCCCTCTTCCATTGCGATCTTCAAGTCTAACGTGAAAGTATAGGCCCAGAATTACTCACTTAATTTTAACTAATAGGAAAATAACCCTATTCATGCTTTATGTATATTGTTTAGTTAACATGCGAAAAAAGTAGTCAAATAAAAGAGTACCACTTTTTTTAATTAATTTTAATTAAAATTAGACTTTATTACAAAACAAAAGTTTAAGTACATTATTTGGATATATTTTATTTGTCTTTTTATTCAAGCGAGATCAACAGGTGTTCAAACGAAAGTAAGCACGCTTTCCACGAGATGCATATCTAACTGCAGTGTCTCGCGCGGACAGCCAATCAAATTTCTTGAAATTGAATATCACATCGTGCGGAGTGTGATACGCAAAATAGTCTCATCTCGCGATAGCTAGATAATATTGCACAACAGTTTAACTTAGAGAAACTATGTTCCAACAAATTCATAGACTGAACATTAAAAGCGTATCTACACGTCACGTGTCATCAACCAATATCATCCTGTGTTACATAGGTTATCGTAATAAAATTGACCATTTGAGCTTATATTGTATTAAAAATCATCAACTTATTAAGATATTCGTATATAATAGAAAGCTGAACATCACAGACATTAAAGGGGCCACCTCTTTTTTTTCATATTTCTGATTTCTGATGGAGTTAAAAAAAAATTGATTTGTAACTGCATTGAGCAGTTGCTTAATCTGTTTTATCCGGCGAGTCCTACAAACTTTGTAATCCTAAAAGTGGTCATTATCTAAGAATATGTTTTCTCATTTTCTCAAAATTAAGAAAGGGAAATTCCGTTGGGCTTGAAGAACACACCATGAAATAAAATTCATAAAAATTAAGATAAAAGGTAAAATATTCTTGGTATAAAAACATATAAAAATAATCATTATGATGATGATCGCTACATTTATAGACAAACAAATGGGAATCAAATTTGATGCCTTGGATATTAATATAATGGGTTAATACATGTATATGAAATAGGCGAAATTTATTTAACTCTTTTTCAAGATAATTTACATGTACGTTAAAATTTTATGGGAAATGGTTTTCACTGATTTTTTTCCATAGGCGTAGCATTATGTCTATTAAGCTGTAAACACCAAGACAGAATAAAAAAAGATCTGATACAACTTTGTTAATCATTTGTTTATGATGCATTACAGAACACTGGTCAAAAGAAAAATGGGGTTTCTGCCCCCAACTTTAACCACTTATTTTGGTGGAAAAAACTAAGGATTCCGAGAAATGATACAAATCCCCCCCCAAAAAAAAAAGACCAGCGAGCTTCCTTCAGCTTGATAGAAAATTGAAATATTGTAATCTTTTCAGTTTTAATTCTTTTAGTACATGTAGTAAGCTTAAATTGATTTTTGGCTGTAAGTTTCTCCTCAAATGTGTTTAAACACATGGAGTTTGTTAAAAACACTAATACTAAACAAGCAGGTAATTTTTACCTTCAAGCATAGGTAAACCAATTAACTATCGCGAGCGATTTATTTTCGTTTTTTTTCACGACGAAAAGATTGCAGATATTGAACTGCCGCGAAAAAGTCATTTTTCAAAATCTTTTTAACGAACATAAATACATTTTAAGTCGCGCCGTCGCCGTCTGACATTAAAACGCAAAATAAATAAATGTGAAAAAAGTAAGTTTAAGCGTCCTCTCCGATATTGTGAGTTTTATGATGTTTTAGTAATACAAATACCTAAACGACTAATTCGGTTATGCTGTATATAAATCTAGGAATAACATTTCATCACCAGTATTTAAATCTAAACATTGGAAGGTCAAAAACCAAACGTATTCATCGAAAAGTATTTAAAACCAAAAAAAAAAAAAACGTTGAACAGGAAATCCATCAGCACCTAGTATATCGACAATGTGCAGTACATGGAAAGAAACAATTTTGAATTTACCTGGAATTTAACAATCGAAAATTTCAAAGACAAAAAAATAAATTTTAAAAAAATATTGGTAAATTGGTGCCAGACAATTTTTACGATATGTTAAATTTGTGATTATCAAATTATTCTTCCATTTATAGATATATCCACAAACATATACTGTAAGCATCAACCAATACATGTTTATAAAACATCGTAATGGTATGGTCTGTTTAAATTTCAATTTAGAGATTAATAACTTTGATCAAATAATCACGTTAATACTCATATGATACTACAAAGCACTTTATTTTCCTTCCCGACGAGCCCTACAGCCATCATAAATGATACTATTGATAATACGCACTTGGTACTGTTGATAATAATCACTTGCCACTATTGATAATACTCACTTCAACTTGCTAATATTGATATTACTCACTAGTTACTATTGATAATGCTCATTTTGTACTGTTGATAATGCTCCCTTGTTACTGTTGATAATACTTACTTGGTACTGTTGATAATGCTCATTTTGTACTTTTGATAATACTTACTTTGTACTGTTGATAATACTCACTCGCTTATGTTTATAATACTCACATGGTACTATTGATCAGACACCGATTTCTTCGTGCAGGGCTATAAGAAAATACGTCTCATACGATCACTAAAAAAAATCTTTCTTCGTTATCAGCCACTAGTAGAAAAGTTCAAAATTGAGTTAAAAGATATGGTAGTTCAGTTTTAATTAGTGTTTGACTGGTCTTTTGTACTGAGATGATCACCTCAATATCCTTATTGTGTCTCACATCTATGTTGTGTTCTATGGTCATTACCGGATCCTAAGATCGCAATGGAAGAGGGAGGTTTGGCGCCATAAAACCTGGTTTAACCCACCATTTCGTTTGAAATGACTGTACCAAGTCAGGGGCATTGCGATCCACCAATTCTCCGGTATGACTGATTCGTTTTTGTCATTTTCTCTGGACTGTGAGATTGATCATTCAAGTTCGGTAGTTTTGTTATTACCTTTATTGATAATACTCACATGGTACTGTTGATTATTTTCATTTGGTACTGTTGATAATACCCTCATGATACTGTTGATAATACCCTCATGATACTGTTGATAATACTCACTTGGTACTGTATATTTCACTCACATAGTATTGTTGATAATACTCTTTTGCTACTGTTGATAATACTCACTTGGCACTTTTGATGATACTCACTTGGTACTGTTGATAAAACTCACTTGCCACTATTAATAATACTCACTTGGTACTGTTGATAATACCCAGTTGATACTGTTGATAATACTCACTTGGTACTATTGATAATACTCACTTGCTACTGTTGATAATTCTCACTTAGTACTATTAATAATACTCACTTGGTACTGTTGATAATACTAACTTGCTACTCTTGATAATACTCACTTGGTACTGTTGATAATACTCACTTGCCACTATTAATAATACTTTTTTGCTACTGTTGATAATACTCATTTGGCACTGTTGATAATACTCACTTTGGTACTGTTGACAATACTTACTTGCCACTATTAATAATACTCACTTAGTACTATTGATAATACTCACTTGCTACTGTTGATAATACTCACTTGGTACTGTTGACAACACTCACTTGCTACTGTTGATATTAATCAGTTGCTACTGTTGATTATACTAACTTGCTCCTGTTGTTAATACTCAATTGGTACTGTTAATAATGCTAACTTGCCACTGTTAATAATACTGAGACTGGACGATACACTAAACCCTTAACAAAAAAAGAGGAAAGAATTTGTCAAAAATGTAATTCAAATGAAATTGAAAATGAACTCCATTTCTTTACCTCTTGTCCTACGTTTTCTGATCTCAGAAATAAATTATTTGAAAGTATACAAAAATATAGTATTAACTTCACCCAGTTATCTAAGTTTAATAAAATCTACTGGTGCTTCAATAATGAAGATATGAGAACTCTTGAATGGCTTGGGCTCCTTCCTGCTAAACTGTAATGTGACTTAATTTTAGTATTTTTGTAGTTAAATCTCATGAATGTTAATAGACTCCTATTTTACATACTTTTGGTTTTTTTTCCTTTTTGATTATAGTCACTCTATATTATATGTGAGTACACTGATCATATGTGTCTGTATTTGTAAATGCCCTTCGAGGGGCCCATGATTGGCTAATAAGTAATTTGTATTTGTATTTGTATTTGGTACTGTGATAATACTCACCTGTTACTGTTGATAATACCCATTTGCTACTGTTGATAATACTCACTTGCTACTGTTGACAATACTCACTTAGTACTGTTGATAATACTCAGTTGGTACTTTTGATAATATTCACATGGTACTGGTGATAATACTAGTATTCAGTTGGTACTGTTGATAATACTCACTTGGTACTATTAATAATACTCACTTGCTACTGTTGATAATACTCAATTGTTACTTTTGACAATACTCACTTGGAACTGTTGAAAATACTCATTTGTACTGTTGAAAATACTCATTTGTACTGTTAGTAATACTCACTTGTTAGTGTTGACAATACTCACTTGCTACTGTTGATAATACTCATTTGCTATTGTTGATAATACACACTTGCTACTGTTGATAATACTCACTTGCTTCTGTTGATAATACTCACTTGCTACTATTGATAATACTTACTTGTTACAGTTGATAATACTTGGTACTGTTGATATTACTAACTTAGTACTGTTGATAATTATCACTTCCTACTGTTGATAATTATCACTTCCTACTGTTGATAATACTCATTTGCTACTGTTGATAATACTCACTTGCTACTGTTGACAATACTCACTTGGTACTGTTTACAATACTCACTAAGTACTGTTGATAATACTCAGTTGGTACTTTTGATAATATTCACATGGTACTGTTGATAATACTAGTATTCAGTTGGTACTGTTAATAATACTCACTTGGTACTATTAATAATACTCACTTGGTACTGTTGATAATACTCACTTGCTACTGTTAAAATACTCAGTTGATACTGTTAATAATACTCAGTTGGTAATATTGATAATACTCACATGGTAGCACAGAAACCAGCTTTCCACCTAGACCATGGATTGCTAACTGATCGTCGTCCAAGTGTTAAAAGATAGTTATAAGTGCATTTAAAACGAATACAATTACTTTCTTGTATCTATCATGTAAGTGACCCAAAGATAGATGCATTTCATTTAAAACCAATACAATTAGTCTCTTGTATCTATTTCTTAAGCGACCCTAGAATATATATTCTGAAAACAATTTAAAGAATGAAATGCTTGTAAACTTATTTTCAATTATTATAATTTATATTTATTTATTGGCCCCCGTACCAGTAAGAATCAAATTATGTTGAAACTATATTTCTAAACTACATTAAATGATTTATTCAAAAATACAGTTCAGTTGTGAAAAGATTATTAATATTATGTCTATGTAATATAAGTTTTCTAATAATTCGATTTGAAATTTCTACGACAAATGATGAATTTTAAATATTTGAATTTCTCGAAATTTATATTTACAGTTTAAAAGAGACAAAATTTATTTGAATAGTAAGCTTTTTCTCGTCAAAGATTAATTGTGATGGTAACAACATGTGTATATAGATAACGGACACTATGCAAGGATCTTGACAATGGATGCCTTGTTCTCCATCATATTTGATTTTCTCAGATCACTGTAATAAAGTTATAGTAGCTTTGTGTTACAAAATTAAGTTTTTGATGAATTAACATGACCTTCATTCTATTTTAAATTTAATATTTCTCATGTGAGCTATTGCCATTACTTGGCGTCTGTCATCCGTTGACATTTTTTTTCAAAAATCGTCTCGAACAGAATTTAATGCAACTTGGCATGATTGATCTTTAGGGTGTCTTGCACAAAAGTTGTGTTTCGATTTTTGATTCATCAAAAACATGGTCGCCGTTGCTTAAAATAGTCCAGACGGGGTCAGACTACTGTTTTGGCTTGTAAATCAAAAAGTTAAGAGATAGAGAAAATCTTATGCAACCTTAAATCTCTAGCTTTAAAAGATCTACAAAAGTCTCCATTGCGTCCAAGTTTTGAAATGACCCCTTATAGAGGTTATGACCCTTTTTAAGGTAAAAATGGCGGTTTTTTCATGTTTTTGCCTTACAGAATGAAAACTATTGCAGATAGAGAAAAGCTGTAGTTTGCTTGAAATTTCAGCTCTTTAAGCTCTAAAAAAGTCTCTATTGGGTTGAAGCTGTAAAAGGACACCTTATAGGGGTTATGACCCTTTAAAGTTCAAAAATAGCGTTTTTTTATGTTTTTGCCCTATAGAATAAAAACTATTTTAGATAGATGATAGCTGTTGCTTGCTTAAACCTTCAACTCTTTAAGCTCTACAAAAGTCGCAATCGGGTCGAAACGGTCAAATGACCCCTTATAGGGGTTATGGCCCTTTAAAGATCTAAAATAACGTTTTTTTTTATGTTTTGCCATACATATTAAACAATTTTGTAGATAGAGAAAAGCTGATGCTTGGTTAAACCTACGTCTCTTTAAGCTCTACAATAGTCTTCATTGGGTCGAAGATGTCAGATGACCCGTTGTATGGGTCATGGTCCTTTAAAGGTCAAAAACAGCGTTTATGCATGTTTTTGCTCTAAAAAAATGAAATAAATCAAATCAAATCAAAGTTTTATTTAGAGTCGGTACATTACATAACAATAAAACACAAGCTCTAGCGAGCTTTTAACACCGACATATAAATACAATAAGACACACATACATGACATATATACATAGTATAAAACAGCACATTCAAACATAAAACAAGACAATAAGACAATACACATGCTAAATATAAGCTAGAAAGCATAAGCATAAGACAACACACATGCTAAATATAAGCTAGAAAGCATAAGCATAAGACAATACACATGCTAAATATAAGTTAGAAAGCATAAGCATAAGATAAAAATGCAAATTAAGCTTAGAAATAGTGTTCATGCCATAAATCGTTAAGACAGTCAAAAGGATATAAACTAAAAATGGCAAAAGCTGTATAACTAAAAAACAAAAAAAAGAGAATCATATGCATGCGCTGCACTGGCATGAGCCACCATCTGGATCCCAAGTCTGAACAATTCTTTTGAATTGTTCAAAGTTGGACTCCTGTCTACAATGATTGGGCAACTCATTCCAGATTTGCGCAGCATTGAATCTAAAAGATTTTTTACCATACTTTGTGGTTCTGACTCGTGGTATAGCTTAAAGCTATAGCTTAAAGAGAAAAACAGTTGCTTGCTAAAACTTTCAGCTCATTAAGCTCTACAAAATTCCACATATGTCAAAGTTGTCAGATGACCCTTTATAGAAGACCCGTATGGCTTAAGGACCAGGTTAACGATTCAGGGTGCAGGGAGCCTCTTGTTAATATACATGAAAGTTTTCTTACTTTTATTTTATAAGATGTTCTAAATTCAAAGTGGAAAATTAGTTAAATAGAAACAATTACATTAACGTTGGGTTATTCAACTTTTGATATTATCTACTTTATGTATTTTCAAAATACTTCAATGTAGGTGTCCATACATAAGAAAATAGACAAAGCGCTAAGAAACGTAAGGTTGTGTAAAACACTTGAAATTTTCCATTAAGAGAAAGTGCCTTTCTATGTTATAAGATTACTCCGGACATTGGCCAGACAATAGGACATGTAAGTAATTGATTGTAATGCTTTCGGCTGATAAGGAAGATAAGAATAAGTTGTAAGTATCATTGACAGAAATAGGGCGCCGTTCACTAAAAAGGGACAATGCCTGATTGGTCAATTGTCAGGGAGTCAAGGCAGAGATAATCCTTGACACCTTGGTTGCGAGAAGTAACCATCTAATTTAAATAAAGTTGTACCTGTCTGTATTTTCATATGGCCAACAGATAACCTTACACCCAGTACAACAGCAACAAAATAAAAACATCCACACAACCAGCATCACAGAGTGGCGTAGAAAAGGTTTTCGATCACTGAGGCATGCTCCAAAATAAATATAAAAAACATTGACTACCCAACCCGTTCACTGTTTCTTCATGAAGGTGCATTCAAAGTTTCATTAGATTCAACAGAAAGCTGCAAAATTAAAACTTCAAAATTATTTAAAATTCCTGCACAGAGTATAACAGATATAACTGTCAAACTTCATGAAAATTGAAACACAAAATGATGATGCTTGAACCATTGCCTAATTTAGAACAACATGAGTTAGTAGACACTGTTTCATTAGTGACCAATCAAAATTCAAACGCTAAGATGAAAATTATAAATATCACAGACA
Source organism: Arcuatula senhousia (assembly GCA_963971305.1). Taxonomy (NCBI): domain Eukaryota; kingdom Metazoa; phylum Mollusca; class Bivalvia; order Mytilida; family Mytilidae; genus Arcuatula; species Arcuatula senhousia. The sequence continues at coordinate 48,736,587 of OZ020310.1, forward strand.
ACAGCATAGCTATTCCAAAATTTAGTATGGTAGCAATGCTCATTCCTGTTTTTGAAAACTCAATTCAAAACATGTCTGATAAAAAAGTAAAAAAAACTTCAATTATAAATAGCGAGAAGGGTAAATATAGGAAAAAGACCCTTGAAATAGAAAAAGATGATTTTGAATTTCTTAATGTGATGTGTCTCAAGAGCAAAAATCAAAGTTTAATACTTTTTTACAAAAGAAAAGGAAGTTTTTGCAGCAGTCAGATCTTTCAGAATAAGGTCTTTGGAACATGGGTGAATATGAAATTGAAACTTAAGGTAATGTTCTAGGTAGACTTCCATCTTACAGGCATACACCTAAAGTTAAGGAGGAAATTTAAAACCTAATAGACAAAATGTTAGAAAATGGAATTATTGTTCCTTTAACATCTCTTTACAATAGTCCCGTGGTCCTTGGTCAGAAAAATGACAAAACTTTTAGATTTTGCACTGATTACCTCAAGCTCAATAGCATAACCAAGCCAATGTCTTACCCATTACCAAATTTAAATAATGTTTTTGATACAATTGGAGAAGCAAAAGATACAACTTTATATGTGCTAGATATGTGTCAATGGTTTTGGCAAATGCACAGGCAATTACACAGGCAATTTTGTTCATGTTAATTTAACGTTAAGTTGGTGTCAATTGAGCTTCGATTGTTAATTTAATCTTAAATTTTAACATTTGAGGTCGCATTATTCAACGGGAAAATTACCGTTAAAATATGAACACTAGATTAACGTTAATATTCAACACTAAATTAATGTTGAAAAACTAAATTAAGACAAATTGCCTGTGTAGGGTTAAACAAGAAATCCCGTAAGAGCATTTGTAACTCATTCAGGAGTTTATGAAGGGACAAAAATGCCATTCAGTTTAAGAAAAAGTAGCATTACTTTTTCAAGAGTGGTAGGAGTTTTGCAGGGTGTGGTCTCGTGTTCATTTACTTCATATCCTTTCATAAATTATGTAATACTTCTAACACTGTTTATATGAATAAATATATTATATAATACATATAATAAAACAGTTTCTCTTGTTTAGTTAGTCATGTAAGTAATAAGATTTTCAAATACGTCATGATTTATAGAACTTATACCAAGCACCTATACAATTACCATATTAAACTTGACATCGAATTTTTTATCGATTCATTGGAGTATATTTGATATTTTTTATTATATACAAACTTACTGGTGCTATAAAAATGACGTCCTAAACCGTGAATTCGACAAAGTCTAAATTCTCTGTTGTTGGCTTAAAGACAATTCTTAAAATGTGCGAAACAAGTCTAACTAGAAATCAAGACCAGAAATTGAATTACGGAATAATATTTGAAGATAAATGAAAAGTACATTTTGGAAATGATGTCTAGACACATTGGTTCCAAATAAAAACACCGCTAAAGAAATCCAAACTTGTTCAGGCAAATCAATATGTAACACACTTAATGAAATCATTGATAAAATGAATAACGTTCAAAAACAAAATGTCATTAACTTGAACCAAACTGTTGAAATAATGCAAAACTTAATTCCTCGTAATAAGAAATAAAACACAAATCCAAGTCTAAGAGAGCCATTTTATCTTTCGTTGGACAATAATCAAAAACTATTTTGGGACAGCAACAACGGATGATGTCGATATTCTTGCTAGACATATCAATAGTTTGGCGTCAAAAACATTTTTTTGTCACCAATACCGGTAATGGCCAGACACGAACAACATGAGTCTTCGTTTATGACAGCAGTTGACAAGAGAATTTCAAATTTGGTTACTAAAATATATAACAATCATAATGAAATTAATTTTTCATCAATCTTTTACAGCAAACTGTATCTTATGACGTTGTGGATTTTGAAAATTTATATTACATATATATTTATGGAAACTTATTCCTTATCTTATAAGAAAAAATCTAAACTCATTCAATTAAAATTAGGTATTTTTGATTTAATTCAAGGAAAGTTGTCTCCCTTACTGACAAAACTAAAGGTTATCTCTTTTTTATCAGATTTAACAACTTTTACATAAAGATTATCCTGGATTTTATGTTTCTCAAACAAATCCTAACTTTTATTATAACTCTGTAGATATTATGTTTTATAACACAAGTCCCACATTTTTGTATTGATTAAAATCCCAATAACTCACAAGGTAGTAAGCATGAATCTATTCAATGTTTTCTTCTTTTCCCTTTCCTATTAATGAAATAAACCAAGCTTCTCAACTGTAAGGTACCCCTGATTTTATGGCAATTGCAGAAGATAATAAGCAACATTCGGATAATTCTAAAATTGATTTACAAGATTGTAAGATGTATCAAAATAAATATCTTTCAGTAATTCTTTTAACAAAAAAACAACAATTTTTGCTTATTTTTCTTGATAAAAAAGATAAAGTTAATCAAGTTTGTGACTATCGCTTTATTCATAACATTATCAGACCAAAAACCATTCAATTTTCTCAAAGCTCCATTTTGGTATTTGACTTATGATTGCAATATGTCCGTTGTAGGAACATGAGTCATTTTCTACATAATGATATATTATGCTATTTTATTTGATTCACAAGGAGGAGAAGTGGACAAAACCCATTTATATTTATTCAAGGAGGACAAACAAATAGGAGCAATGACTGTGTACCAACTATTTACATGTACATTTGTTATTTTTGTATTCTCATAACAAAAGTTTGTAAATAATTGTGTCATACTTGTTTTATGTCCTAATCTACTACATCTATATAATTTTTCGAAAAATGAAGATGAATGCAACTATGTTATTTGAGTAAACTTTATGATTTGAGTCTTTTGGTATATTTCCAGCCATGCTCATTATTCATTCTTGATATGTTTGCATTTTACATTGTATTATTTGTTGTGTCTAAAATTTGCTTTTATTTGCCAATGTATAATTGTATATTCTATATTTTCTGTTATAGATGTTTCCAAATTCCTATTTATTTCCTCAAGCAGATGTCGTGGACTCCAACACAGATTAAATTGCAATGAAATTCATGTTAAACCGAGAGCCACACTCAATTCACTGCTTAAAACAGCCTTCAATATAAAGAAACACCATGTTAAGTTCATATCATGGCAGGAAGTCCAGACATTTGTAAGATATAAAAATGAACAAATTGCATATGAAGAAAATTGCTTTGAAATAAAAGAAGACACTGAAACAAAAGTTATAGACATATTGATACATATCGATACACAATTAAAACAGTTAAACTGTATCACAATTTTCCTACCTGTTACTACAACAAATTTAAACATGTGACACACGCATAGAATGAAAACCAGTAAAACAAAGTACCTTTTCTTTCAAAGGCAGTATCCTAAATTGCAAATTGAACTAAGCAAAGCCATTCAAAATATTAATAACAAAATTACTGAACTAAATGGGAAAAATAGCATCATAGAATCTTTTGTTCATAGACCTACGGGAAATACAATTAAATATTCTTACAACAGATTAGTAGATGGAGTCTGTCCCTCAAAACACTTGTTACAATCCTGGCTTAAGACATTTAATGAACCAATGACAACAAATGAAGCCATGTTACAAGGTTAATGAACAAATAAAGATCATATAGAAACAGCATCTGTATTATTGCATGTTAGTTTACAAATTTATTATTCATGTGTATGTAGTACATTTTCATTTTGTTTTTTTTCTTGTACGTGCAGATTTGCATATTTACTTACTATGTTACTATATATATTAACTTTGTAGGAACAAAGTTTTATTTATCCAGTAGGGTATTTGTAATGCAAGTATAGTAGCTTTGCATTACAAAATTAAGTTTTTGATAAATTCACATTATTTTTATTTTATTTTTATTTTAGCATTTCTCATTTTTATTTTACGCATAAAAGTTTTTTTTTACTTTAATTTTATAAGATGTTCTAAATTCAAAGTGGAAAATTAGTTAAATAGAAACAATTACAATGACGTTAGGTTATTCAACTTTATATATTACTTTATGTACTTGTCAATTTTCAAAATACTTTAATGCCGGTGTCCATTCATAAGAAAATAGATAAAACGCTTAGAAACAAAAAGATAACTGATTGACAAATTAATTTGGATTTTGCGACAAAAGGCCAAATTTCGTACAGGGCTTACTCATGAAACTATATATAAATTTATCACACACTCACAAAAAAAAACATATTCAAATTTCTGCAAAACTCCTTTTTTTTTAACTTCCACTGTAACACTTATTGTAGAATCCTTGAATAATGTGGTTTATTTAGTTCATTTTTAACTTGATCATCAAAGGTAAAGCAGTTTTGTTACAGATTTCTTGGCGACTATTTATCACAGCCTCTGTGGGCAGCATCGGCGTAAGTTCCATATTGTAGGATTCGAGTTCAGGTCTGCCGCTTAAGTTATAATTAAGTACTGTCTTTGATCCATTTTTTTTGTGATAAACATGAATCATTAACTTTTACTTTTATTCCACTATCATGACCGGTAAATCCTGTATCCTTCACGATAATTTAATTTAAAAAAAATACTCACATGGTCCAGATATTAATATTGTCCCTCATACTTTATTAGCCATATGGTTATATACTTAGTTTGTCCGACCATAGGAGTATCCATATGCGTATGGTCCAGATCCTAATATTGTCCGGAACTTGGTCATTGTAAAGGATGGGTTGCGATAAGGCCCTATTTTGGCCCATCTATAGGCGAAAAATAAAAACTATTTCATAGCCTGTTAATTTATTACTTATTTTGTAACAAAATGATTGTACTGTTGTAAAAGACGACTTTAAAAGACTTTTACATTTTACACGAACATAGCTTAGAAAATCATGTTCAAAATTAACCCATTTTGAATGAAAATTTCACTTTGAAAAAATTTCAAGGTAGGGCTTCAATAAATAAAAAAAAATTGTGCTTGAAGTCAGTGTTTACAATTCTATAAAAAGGTTCATCATAAATATATATATATATAGGCTTTTAAACAACAATTTTGAATTCGAGATGACCGCTAATCTCAAGAAAAACGAAAAAAAAGGAAAGATTTCGCACATTTTTAACTACTGACAACATGTTCAAAAATTATTGCCTTTTTAAATATTCAGCATGTCTTGCACACGGAATCAGCTTAAAACTTTCACAAAAAATAGAAATATTAACCTTTCCAACAAGACATTTTGTGATAGAATTTACCTAATTTTATTTCTGACTTTCGCAGTGGACTGAAAAAGGGTCTTATCGCAACCCATCCGTTGTTAAATATAAGTGATAGTAAATTCGAAATTGTCCGTTTTTACAAATTTATGAAGAATTTATTTTCAACATCTTCAATAAATTTTTAAAGTAACTTATACTATACTAGTACTTTTCTACAATTCATTCGTGAAGAATTACTCTATTCTATTCATAGGTTTGGCGGAGTTTACGTTTCTCATTCTTTTAGGTAAGATTACAACGAAGTAGAAAGAATTTTCCCGGGAGCAAGCAGGTAAATATCATAGAGTAATTAATCATATGTAAATGGATACAAACTATTTCATTTATAAAACTCTTACAAGAAGTTGGAATTTGAGATCCTCAGCCTATATGTTACAGTAAAAAATTGAGGGTTAATTGTTGAAAAACTTAGTACATAAAGGTAACACTTAACCATAACATAACCAGACACATTTTATTTCCTATTCATCTTTGTACAAAATTGTAATATTAATTATTCCAATAATCATTACAGTCTTTGGTTACAGTTCAAATATTGGGCGATTTGTATCGTGCAAGTAACAATAAAGTTCAAGATAAAAATATTTATAAACGGTTTATTTTATATTTTCATTAAAAAGTGGCTTTTTCGTTTTTTATTGAAGTTTTAAATAAACTATAATTTCATGCTTAATTTAAAACCCGTATCTAAACCAAAAGATAGTGTTCAAGGATGTTTGCTGTTCAATTAAAAATAAACAAGGTACATTATGTCTGTTTGCTTACTTAATAGCGAGCGCAACTCGTGGCGGGCACTAAGTGCCCGCGAGAGCAGAGAGCTTTCGTCAGGTTCCCGCAAAAATTTTGCCAAATTGCTGATATAGAGTGCAGATGTTGGTTTGTCGTAGAAATTTATTTTGTCTTCCTTTACCGGATTTTACACACTGAATTGAAAATCAGCAACACGACGGGTGTGCTATAGCAGGCAGGAACCGCTTACTCTTCCGTAGCACCTGGGTTCACTCTTGAGTTCGCGTTGTTGATTTCCGTTCGGTTGATTTTGTGTTTTGTGTTTCTTCGTGTTGTTCTTGTTCGTGTTTACCTGTTTCGTCGTTGCCCTTTTGGACTTTTGACACTTGAATGCCCCATTGGTGCCTTTTTGCTTCTTTCATTGAATACACCCTTTCACGGTTATTGCAGCCATATTGAATAGGGGCTAAAATTCGGGAAAATGTCATAGAAACAGCTCTATTGCTTAGCAACACACATATTTTTTCTCGATTTTGTATCATATTCTCTCCTCCTTAAAAAAATTGCCCCTTATCCAATATCGCTGCAATAACCGTGAAAGGGTCTATTATTTTCGTCCGGGTATGCTTCTCAACGTTACAGGTCCGTCGTGAATATCAATAATATCGCTTGTAAAATATAGTCTTGTGTTTTAAACATGAAAAAAAGTTTGAAAAATAAGTGGGGCAAATATTATCGGACGAAGTCCGACTAAATGTTGAATATGGGTGTCACATGAAAGTGTATTGGTGTTGCAAAACGGAAGTAGCATTTTGTAAATCAATCCCAGAATCCCCCGAATGCCAGCTTTAGCTGTGTTTTCGCATAAAAAAACTTATTTGAATTTTCAAACGATTTATTTTCAAGTTTTTGTGCGCAATTGAAACTTTATTCAAAAAAATTCCGTCAGTGACCTACAAGAAACACCATAACAATGGATCCCAATATGGCAACGTGTTTACATGACGACAGACTATTTAAAACATTACTATGACGTCACCTATAACAACATGACACCATGTCAACGTATTTAATATGGGAATGCTTACAGACGAACAATAATGCACCATGATCATAAATAAGCCTTAACCCGATTAAGCTAATCTCAGCCTAATGACAAAACATAATTTAAAAATGGAAATTAAGGGTCCTACCCCACATGCTGAGATGCATCCTTGGAAGTTTTCAATCCTGCAGGATATCCTCAAACCTTCATGTCGTTTTTTTCCGCCAGGTTCCTAAATCCATCTCTTGATGTCAAAATGTACGGAGAATTAAATACTGACACCGAAAATCTTCAATACCTGGCTGAATGAATGATGACATTTTGTTTGTTGTCTACTGAAGCGCGAAATTCTCTGACAGGGAAATGACGTCATGGAGAAGTTAATTCATCCCCGCTTAGTGTTGTTCACAAATATTAGGACAGTATTTGCACAAATTAATTTCAAATTCGCATAATTATTGATCCAAGGTATTTTAACAAGAATGCAAATGCCATGGTTGTCCGGGTGATTAAAATCTTGGACTAAAATAAAAGAAGGGGCTTTTAATAATTGACATTATTCAAATTTTTATTTGTATTATTTTTTCTTATTTTTGACTTCGTCCGATTTTAGGCTAAAGCCTACGCCATATTAACTACATGTAGCAACGTAATGTATTTGCGCTTTTTTGCACAGTTGGACATCAAGGAAGTAAATATTGTCAATGTTATTATCCAAAATGTAAAGCTCATAGGTGCCTTTTCAGAATCAAACACAGAATTCATAGCGTCGTTTGCTAAAATAAGATTAGGATTGTTTGAAAGAATTTGTATGATTATCAAGTTTTAAAAAAACATCCATTTCATCCTCTTGTTTTTCCTTTCACATGAAGAAAATTGAATGATTATGCTGTGCTTGCATCTAGGCAATGCCTAAATCGTATAAGCGAGCACAGCTTTGTGCCCACGAGAGCGGAGAGCTCTTCGGTAATCAATTAAGTTCACACGAAAACATTGCCTAATGTTACAAGTGTGGGTGAACATTAATAATATCGCATCTAAAAATAAATTTGGTGATTTAAAACATTTGGAGGAAATTCTAAAATATTAGTGGGGAAAATATTTACTAGCAATGTAATTTATTTGCGCTTTTCATTTATTTTTGTTCATTGCATATCAATGAAGTAAATATTGACAACATCATATTTCAAAATTTTAAGCAAAACAACTCGCGCTTAAAGACGCCATTTTCAAAATCAACCACAGAATTCACGATGCCATTTCCGAATTCGAGTTTTTGAAAGAAGTTTTTATGATTATCAAGTTTCGAAAGCATTTCATACTCTTTTTTCTCTACCAAATGAAGCAAATTGAATAATTAATCTGTGGTCACAGCTAAGCAATGCCTAAATCATAATAGATCAAAAGTGAAGGTACAAAATAAGTTTCAAACATTTTAAGTTGCTGACCTCGTTAATCAAAATGAGTATGTTCAGGAAGTACTGCTATTTGCCAAATATTTTCACCATATTTTCAAATGGCTGTGATGTAATATTCAGTCATTACATAATCTTACATAATCAATCAATTACACATACATGACATAGTGATAAGCATTATGTTTGATATTATGACGTCATAAACTCGCTGAAAACTCAGAAAATGTCAATATAAGCTTCATTTTTGAGGAGTATTTAAATTAGTATAGAGCACATTCGTCGACAACTTTTAAAAATTACATATCTTCACTAAATTGTATTTGTCAATGTGTGATCTCTATGTTAAATTAAAAGAATTCTAACTTTAAATGCCCTTAAATTGTCAATATTTCATGAAATCATATGATTTTTAACCCAATTTAAAAATTGTCTTAACCCTAAGGTTCCTCCTACCCCAGACATAGGTTGAATATCTTAGTAATAATTTGGTTCCCCAGTGTGGTATTTTTGGTTATACTGTTCTATGCTCTTCATATTCATACAGTGTTTGGCATTTTCAATATTTTTGGTAGAGCGCCTCTAATGAGTCTTGAATAGACGAAACGCGCGTCAGGCGTAGCAAAATTTATTGTCTGGAACTTTGTTGTCATTTGTATTTCGAACACACGTGAAGGTTAGCACTGCTGGTGGAGTTTAAATTCCCCGAGGTTAGCCCGCTCCGGCACCAACACTTTTGAGTTGGAGAATACATCAAAGCTTAAAATTATCCGTCTAAATTTAAAAATTGTCTTAACCCTAAGGTTCCTCCTACCCCAGACATAGGTTGAATATCTTAGTATTAATTTGGTTCCCCAGTTTGGTATTTTTGGTTATACTGTTCTATGCTCTTCATATTCATACAGTGTTTGGCATTTTCAATATTTTTGGTAGAGCGCCTCTGATGAGTCTTGAATAGACGAAATGCGCGTCAGGCGTAGCAAAATTTATTGTCTGGAACTTTGTTGTCATTTGTATTTCGAACACACGTGAAGGTTAGCACTGCTGGTGGAGTTTAAATTTCCCGAGGTTAGCCCGCTCCGGCACCAACACTTTTGAGTTGGAGAATACATCAAAGCTTTAAATTATCCGTCTAAATTTAAAAATTGTCTTAACCCTAAGGTTCCTCCTACCCCAGACATAGGTTGAATATCTTAGTAATAATTTGGTTCCCCAGTTTGGTATTTTTGGTTATGCTGTTCTATGCTCTTCATATTCATACAGTGTTTGGCATTTTCAATATTTTTGGTAGAGCGCCTCTGATGAGTCTTGAATAGACGAAACGCGCGTCAGGCGTAGCAAAATTTATTGTCTGGAACTTTGTTGTCATTTGTATTTCGAACACACGTGAAGGTTAGCACTGCTGGTGGAGTTTAAATTCCCCGAGGTTAGCCCGCTCCGGCACCAACACTTTTGAGTTGGAGAATACATCAAAGCTTTAAATTATCCGTCTAAATTTAAAAATTGTCTTAACCCTAAGGTTCCTCCTACCCCAGACATAGGTTGAATATCTTAGTAATAATTTGGTTCCCCAGTTTGGTATTTTTGGTTATACTGTTCTATGCTCTTCATATTCATACAGTGTTTGGCATTTTCAATATTTTTGGTAGAGCGCCTCTGATGAGTCTTGAATAGACGAAACGCGCGTCAGGCGTAGCAAAATTTATTGTCTGGAACTTTGTTGTCATTTGTATTTCGAACACACGTGAAGGTTAGCACTGCTGGTGGAGTTTAAATTCCCCAAGGTTAGCCCGCTCCGGCACCAACACTTTTGAGTTGGAGAATACATCAAAGCTTTAAATTATCCGTCTAAATTTAAAAATTGTCTTAACCCTAATGTTCCTCCTACCCCAGACATAGGTTGAATATCTTAGTAATAATTTGGTTCCCCAGTTTGGTATTTTTGGTTATACTGTTCTATGCTCTTCATATTCATACAGTGTTTGGCATTTTCAATATTTTTGGTAGAGCGCCTCTGATGAGTCTTGAATAGACGAAACGCGCGTCAGGCGTAGCAAAATTTATTGTCTGGAACTTTGTTGCCATTTGTATTTCAAACACACGTGAAGGTTAGCACTGCTGGTGGAGTTTAAATTCCCCGAGGTTAGCCCGCTCCGGCACCAACACTTTTGAGTTGGAGAATACATCAAAGCTTTAAATTATCCGTCTAAATTTAAGAATTGTCTTACATGTAACCCTAAGGTTCCTCCTACCCCAGACATAGGTTGAATATCTTAGTAATAATTTGGTTCCCCAGTTTGGTATTTTTGGTTATACTGTTCTATGCTCTTCATATTCATACAGTGTTTGGCATTTTCAATATTTTTGGTAAAGCGCCTCTGATGAGTCTTGAATAGACGAAACGCGCGTCAGGCGTAGCAAAATTTATTGTCTGGAACTTTGTTGTCATTTGTATTTCGAACACACGTGAAGGTTAGCACTGCTGGTGGAGTTTAAATTCCCCGAGGTTAGCCCGCTCCGGCACCAACACTTTTGAGTTGGAGAATACATCAAAGCTTTAAATTATCCGTCTAAAATTAAAAATTGTCTTAACCCTAAGGTTCCTCATACCCCAGACATAGGTTGAATATCTTAGTAATAATTTGGTTCCCCAGTTTGGTATTTTTGGTTATACTGTTCTATGCTCTTCATATTCATACAGTGTTTGGCATTTTCAATATTTTTGGTAGAGCGTCTCTGATGAGTCTTGAATAGACGAAACGTGCGTCAGGCGTAGCAAAATTTATTGTCTGGAACTTTGTTGTCATTTGTATTTCGAACACACGTGAAGGTTAGCACTGCTGGTGGAGTTTAAATTCCCCGAGGTTAGCCCGCTCCGGCACCAACACTTTTGAGTTGGAGAATACATCAAAGCTTTAAATTATCCGTCTAAATTTAAAAATTGTCTTAACCCTAAGGTTCCTCCTACCCCAGACATAGGTTGAATATCTTAGTAATAATTTGGTTCCCCAGTTTGGTATTTTTGGTAATACTGTTCTATGCTCTTCATATTCATACAGTGTTTGGCATTTTCAATATTTTTGGTAGAGCGCCTCTGATGAGTCTTGAATAGACGAAACGCGCGTCAGGCGTAGCAAAATTTATTGTCTGGAACTTTGTTGTCATTTGTATTTCGAACACACGTGAAGGTTAGCACTGCTGGTGGAGTTTAAATTCCCCGAGGTTAGCCCGCTCCGGCACCAACACTTTTGAGTTGGAGAATACATCAAAGCTTTAAATTATCCGTCTAAAATTAAAAATTGTCTTAACCCTAAGGTTCCTCATACCCCAGACATAGGTTGAATATCTTAGTAATAATTTGGTTCCCCAGTTTGGTATTTTTGGTTATACTGTTCTATGCTCTTCATATTCATACAGTGTTTGGCATTTTCAATATTTTTGGTAGAGCGTCTCTGATGAGTCTTGAATAGACGAAACGTGCGTCAGGCGTAGCAAAATTTATTGTCTGGAACTTTGTTGTCATTTGTATTTCGAACACACGTGAAGGTTAGCACTGCTGGTGGAGTTTAAATTCCCCGAGGTTAGCCCGCTCCGGCACCAACACTTTTGAGTTGGAGAATACATCAAAGCTTTAAATTATCCGTCTAAATTTAAAAATTGTCTTAACCCTAAGGTTCCTCCTACCCCAGACATAGGTTGAATATCTTAGTAATAATTTGGTTCCCCAGTTTGGTATTTTTGGTAATACTGTTCTATGCTCTTCATATTCATACAGTGTTTGGCATTTTCAATATTTTTGGTAGAGCGCCTCTGATGAGTCTTGAATAGACGAAACGCGCGTCAGGCGTAGCAAAATTTATTGTCTGGAACTTTGTTGTCATTTGTATTTCGAACACACGTGAAGGTTAGCACTGCTGGTGTAGTTTAAATTCCCTGAGGTTAGCCCGCTCCGGCACCAACACTTTTGAGTTGGAGAATACATCAAAGCTTTAAATTATCCGTCTAAATTTAAAAATTGTCGTAACCCTAAGGCTCCTCCTACCCCAGACATAAGTTGAATATCTTAGTAATAATTTGGTTCCCCAGTTTGGTATTTTTGGTTATACTGTTCTATGCTCTTCATATTCATACAGTGTTTGGCATTTTCAATATTTTTGGTAGAGCGCCTCTGATGAGTCTTGAATAGACGAAATGCGCGTCAGGCGTAGCAAAATTTATTGTCTGGAACTTTGTTGTCATTTGTATTTCGAACACACGTGAAGGTTAGCACTGCTGGTGGAGTTTAAATTCCCCGAGGTTAGCCCGCTCCGGCACCAACACTTTTGAGTTGGAGAATACATCAAAGCTTTAAATTATCCGTCTAAATTTAAAAATTGTCTTAACCCTAAGGTTCCTCCTACCCCAGACATAGGTTGAATATCTTAGTAATAATTTGGTTCCCCAGTTTGGTATTTTTGGTTATACTGTTCTATGCTCTTCATATTCATACAGTGTTTGGCATTTTCAATATTTTTGGTAGAGCGCCTCTGATGAGTCTTGAATAGACGAAACGCGCGTCAGGCGTAGCAAAATTTATTGTCTGGAACTTTGTTGTCATTTGTATTTCGAACACACGTGAAGGTTAGCACTGCTGGTGGAGTTTAAATTCCCCGAGGTTAGCCCGCTCCGGCACCAACACTTTTGAGTTGGAGAATACATCAAAGCTTTAAATTATCCGTCTAAATTTAAAAATTGTCTTAACCCTAAGGTTCCTCCTACCCCAGACATAGGTTGAATATCTTAGTAATAATTTGGTTCCCCAGTTTGGTATTTTTGGTTATACTGTTCTATGCTCTTCATATTCATACAGTGTTTGGCATTTTCAATATTTTTGGTAGAGCGCCTCTGATGAGTCTTGAATAGACGAAACGCGCGTCAGGCGTAGCAAAATTTATTGTCTGGAACTTTGTTGTCATTTGTATTTCGAACACACGTGAAGGTTAGCACTGCTGGTGGAGTTTAAATTCCCCGAGGTTAGCCCGCTCCGGCACCAACACTTTTGAGTTGGAGAATACATCAAAGCTTTAAATTATCCGTCTAAATTTAAAAATTGTCTTAACCCTAAGGTTCCTCCTACCCCAGACATAGGTTGAATATCTTAGTAATAATTTGGTTCCCCAGTTTGGTATTTTTGGTTATACTGTTCTATGCTCTTCATATTCATACAGTGTTTGGCATTTTCAATATTTTTGGTAGAGCGCCTCTGATGAGTCTTGAATAGACGAAACGCGCGTCAGGCGTAGCAAAATTTATTGTCTGGAACTTTGTTGTCATTTGTATTTCGAACACACGTGAAGGTTAGCACTGCTGGTGGAGTTTGAATTCCCCGAGGTTAGCCCGCTCCGGCACCAACACTTTTGAGTTGGAGAATACATCAAAGCTTTAAATTATCCGTCTAAATTTAAAAATTGTCTTAACCCTAAGGTTCCTCCTACCCCAGACATAGGTTGAATATCTTAGTAATAATTTGGTTCCCCAGTTTGGTATTTTTGGTTATACTGTTCTATGCTCTTCATATTCATACAGTGTTTGGCATTTTCAATATTTTTGGTAGAGCGCCTCTGATGAGTCTTGAATAGACGAAACGCGCGTCAGGCGTAGCAAAATTTATTGTCTGGAACTTTGTTGTCATTTGTATTTCGAACACACGTGAAGGTTAGCACTGCTGGTGGAGTTTAAATTCCCCGAGGTTAGCCCGCTCCGGCACCAACACTTTTGAGTTGGAGAATACATCAAAGCTTTAAATTATCCGTCTAAATTTAAAAATTGTCTTACCCCTAATGTTCCTCCTACCCCAGACATAGGTTGAATATCTTAGTAATAATTTGGTTCCCCAGTTTGGTATTTTTGGTTATACTGTTCTATGCTCTTCATATTCATACAGTGTTTGGCATTTTCAATATTTTTGGTAGAGCGCCTCTGATGAGTCTTGAATAGACGAAACGCGCGTCAGGCGTAGCAAAATTTATTGTCTGGAACTTTGTTGCCATTTGTATTTCGAACACACGTGAAGGTTAGCACTGCTGGTGGAGTTAAAATTCCCCGAGGTTAGCCCGCTCCGGCACCAACACTTTTGAGTTGGAGAATACATCAAAGCTTTAAATTATCCGTCTAAATTTAAAAATTGTCTTAACCCTAAGGTTCCTCCTACCCCAGACATAGGTTGAATATCTTAGTAATAATTTGGTTCCCCAGTTTGGTATTTTTTGGTTATACTGTTCTATGCTCTTCATATTCATACAGTGTTTGGCATTTTCAATATTTTTGGTAGAGCGCCTCTGATGAGTCTTGAATAGACGAAACGCGCGTCAGGCGTAGCAAAATTTATTGTCTGGAACTTTGTTGTCATTTGTATTTCTCCTGTCTGTTTAATATTTCACATCTAGTCTTTTAGCATTCCTTTAAAATACAAGATTTCAAAACATATTTCCCTGCAATTCTAAGAAGTTTACTCCAAGTTGAAATTTTGGGCTGATTTTGGCTATTACTGAACCTACTCCTTAAGCGTGAAAAGGCTTTCTCTGACTTTTTCATAGGTTAAGCATAATGTTAACTCCTATGTAAAAATAACAAGAAAATTATAATACTTTGTAAATCAGCTCTTGATGAAAAAAAGGGGTTGCCGGGCAAAATCTGACAAAACTTTCAAAAATTGACCAGCGGACACCCTTAAAGAATGTTATCTCCTTTGATGATTAATAAATGTACAAATTTTGGAAAATTGTTCTCACGACCAGACATTCCAAAAAGTTAAGAGCATAAGCTTTCAAATTAAACCAAATTAAGTCGTGTATTAGGTGGGTTCATATTTATAATAATGTGCTAAACGTCTTTTTCAAATTTAGAACCATTGTATCAGGTAAACAAATGTAAGCAGGTAGTGGAACTGCATTTTACGTATCTACTGTACCAACCACCTAATTAAACATGTCAAAGGTGCCACGTTATGTAGCAAATGCAGGCAAAGCTTTCAATCAACAATGTGATATTTGAAGGCAAAGATGTTTGATGAAAGAATTTGACACGGACATCAAAGATTCCGCCATTTCGACAACACTGGGCTGTAGCTAAAACAAATCAAACAATACATTAATACCCTCATTATAAAAATGAAATAGGAATACGAAGATTCACATCAATTTGTTTTAATTCAAATTCACGAAAATCCTAAACCGCTTAATCGGTGTATATTAAAAAAACAACTAACATAACTTCGAAAATACTTATTCTCGTATCGATCTCAATCAGAAATGAATTTCAAAGATCTCAAAAGATTCTAGCCGATTCTAAATCCTGATCTTTTGATGTTTTGAAAATTCTTTTTTTATTGTTTGGTTTTTTTTTCTTTAACAAAATCTTGCTAAACGACAGATTTTTCGGAAGTAAGTTAATCATACAATAACTAGACCTATTTTAAACATAGAAAACGGTTTTTTGTTTTAAGTGCTTTGAATCCAATGAATATATTTCTAAAAACTGTCTCTTCTTTGCCAATGTATTCTAGTTCTAATAATGAAACCAGCTATAATGCTCGCTTACTCGCGGGGCGCCTAATCAAAAAGATGTCGAAGTAGCTATATTATTATAGCTAACTTTATCTATATCCCTATTGTGCCTCACAACCACATACATGTATCTACCATACCTGAATATCACAATAAAACAAAGGTTAGTTAGTTTATTATTGCTTTACTCCAAGGCAGCGCTATATTCGAGAGATGTACATGAAAGGGGTGATACAATGATGAAGTGGACAAAAGGGGTACACAAGGCGAATCGGGGAGGAGACTGTTGACTACCACTGTCAAAAGGAGTAATGAGCAGGGACAGGAAATTTAGGCTTCTGCATTGGGGTCATATTCTTACTGAGACCTGCAGCAGGGTTCTAAAACGTGCGAGGAACGTGACATTTTACCCAACACGGTGCACCACTATGGTTTGTGGTCAGGTTATCTGCATTATAGCCTGACGTTTGTCGCTATAAAATCCAGTTCAACCAAATTATGTCTAAAGTACAAAAACAATTACAACAATTGCAATTTTTGTTGTTGTCCTTTCGGATTATTGACACTCGAATGTCCCCCATTGGTGCCTCTTTGCTTTTTTTTTCTTGATTTTGATTATTCAAAATCGGTAATTTATTTTCATCTTAATATTCCATTTGGTTAGCATATTTATTTAACATTATATTTCACATAAAACAACACAATTCTAAGCTCGTATCTCCAAACAAAGTGTTATCTAGACAAATGAAGTTAATTTTACTTACCGGATACTGTAATTTAGACAAGGCCTTTAGAGAATAACCATGCTTCTTTGTTCCTTAACACATTTCGCGTTCGGGTTTCTAGTGACGATATTTGAAAATAAGTAAAGTCAAACCTGCATTAAAGGGCACCTTCATATTTACATCCCAGCTCCTTTGATTTGAGCCGGATCATCCTTCGGAATACCCTGTTCTATTTTTTTCAACTCTATTGTTCCTTTTCTTTAGTTTTCAAAGCACGTTTTTTTTTAGAAATGTTCACTTAGTTTAATTGAGGAAAATTATAATATCAGCTTCAAAGTTTTTTTTGAAGATTGAAAAACAACACAGTTCCCACTGGAATTTGATCGAGAGTTCTCGCTATTTCAAATCGACGTTCATATCCGCTAGACCACGAGACCGATGGGAACTCTTAGCTTTAAAAAGTGTACATAAAAATATTGAAAGGGCCAAATAAGGATACTCTTTATTATATATTATAAAAATGTTTTCTATTTGATTCTAAATGAACAAATGTATTTTTATGTTTAAATTTGAATTCTACATGACATATTTTGAAGGCTGTGATGGAAAATAGTTATTAGATTTGGACTTGGTATGTCAGTAAGATCAGCCCCTCTGGTGATCTTTACAGACACATCGCGTCCTCGTACATTGTATAAAAACTATTACGGAAAATCACTGCCTATAAGGGGCACCTGAAAAATACTCTTTTATGAACAATACAACCTGTAAGAACCTTATATTACTCTATTTTATTGACCGGGTTGGTCACGGGTCAATTATTTCGGGATTCTTCGTTTAAATCTTACCTAAATCACTGAGAAATTTAAGCTCCGCCCAACCTTGTGAATAGAATAGAGTAATATACATGATATAAAAGGCAACGGTTTTTAAAGGCACAGTTTTGTCGTCCCATGGCTGCCCTTTATCTACAGGTGTGACTGTACAAACTTTTTTCTTCTTGTATAATCGATGAATTCGGTTGAGATGAAGTCTGGATGGATGGTTTTAGTGCAGTAAGGGTATCTTATCTTAAACGGTACTTAAATCGAATTTGAAAGTCAAAAAATGACAAAGGCCCACCTATATTTATATACATAAATTTACCAAGAAAATTGTAAGAAAAGATTTATTGAAGTTTAGAATTACATCACAGCGTAGATAAAGCAGAATATTAATATATTTTGGCATATTCTTTTTCTGTCAACCTAATAACATTTTAATAAGTCAATAATACTCAAGATAGTGTTTTGGTGCGTAAAAAATATCTTTTTAACTATATTTTTGTCAATTACTGTAGCATATCTTTTATTTTCATAAACAAAAATTACAATGGTATAGATTAAAAGAAAAAAATCAATAAATCAAAGAATAATATGTCACATAATAAAAGTACATGCATCAATTTGTGGTACCTGGTTACAATGTTAAATTCACATAAATACAAAATAAATAATGAACTGCCAAGAATTTGGTTAGAATATTTAAATTTAAGTAAATAAAAATGAACTACCCCGGAGAGGAAAGTATCTTACAAATTTTATGTAATAAATTTACACAAATTGTTAAGGTCAGCAGTATTTGTTGACTGGAAAAGTTCCTTCATCTTTTAGCATTCGACCGGAATTTTTATTTGATGAATAATTTTCTATCATCTTTTAGAGCAGAGCATACGCAAATATAATGAAATTGTCTAAGTTGTTACATTACGTGCATACACTTTGAATCATATCAATATTTCTCCATCTGCCTGACTCAATTGTTATGGGATATAATATTTATCTGAGATTTTTTTTGACAAATTTTCGACTCAAAAGTTCTAGGACATCACGGCAGCACAGCATTAGTTGTACCTACAAGAAAAGCCCGATACACCCTCTTCTCACAGTAGTGTCTTGTCTTTACCTGTTACTTCATTTTTTTCCTGTTGTCTTCCGTTTCAGGTTTATTGTTCTATGCTACTCATATCCATGACAGTTTTAAAATTTTAAGAGACCTTCCATAACTGAACACTGACATACACCTTCCAACGCTTTTGGTGGAAAGTTAATTTTTTTACAGTAGCTGGTCTAACAAAGGAGTCATAAAACCCACAGTGGTCTTGCTTTTCTTGATAAAATATTTACTTGTACAAGATATAAGCAGCATTGTTTTTTTTTAATTTTTATGACAGTAAAACGTCAGTTGGATTACATTGTACATGTCGTAAACCTTGACCAACACAGCAGATCTCACTAAGCGGTATCATGTAAGTGGTAGTAGATATAAAGGATTAAATGTTATGTATTTGTCAGTGTTCGGTCACGGAAAGTCTTTTGGTGAACTTAACCGCTTCTTACTTCATCAATTTGCATACTGGGAAGGTGTTCTCGAAGCTTTACTAAGAAAGGCTCGAAAAGGATTCTTCAACAAACTTTTGGAAATAATAAGAAATGACTTAGCTAATACTTAGGGCGTTTCTCGGGGCATTATCAACAACTTCTTAACTTCGGCATTTCAAACAATAGTATCATTTTTGTTAAATAGTGGGTAAACTGGTAAAGGTAAAACTATTTTTATCAATAATCTATGATTTCTTATTTTCTATTTAGTTTTTGTGAACCAATTAAGTACTACTTTTTCTAAGAATCAGGCAGATACCATTAATAGGGTGGCACATCGATAATAAATACACAAAAAAATTTCAACAGAATTAGGTAAAGCAACCCCAGTTAACTTTGTTTTGACCACTAAATTTTTCAGTCTATCTTGGGTTTAGGAGATATTACCAGTCAAAATTTAGTTACATTGTATAGTGAAAAGTACGTAGAAAATGTCCTGCCATATTTTTTTCCTATATAACCAGTCAAAAAATATCTAGGCACCAAATACATATTAAGATGTAAAAACTGCATTGGGTTTGTTTTTATGGTAAAATGAATGCATCTATACCCCAAAATCTGAAATTGGAAATTATCGATGTGCCACCCGCTGCCTGATCCTTATGTGGAATAGTACTTAAACTTTAAACATATCCAATAAAACATACAACTATATGAAGAACTGATTCTACAAAATGATAATATGTAATTAATAACGACTTTATAACATATACTTTTAGCATATTCTAATATAAATCATTCTAATGATAAAATCCCATAAGGTCCATTCCTGTCATAATATTAGCGGTTTTTTTCATGAATACGATATCCTTTCAGCTTCATGAAAAATATTCCAGGGACGCAACGGGACCGTATTCGAGTTGAAATACGTTTGTTTCTTCGTGCTGTTCTTACTGGTTTCGTCGTTGCCCTTTCGGACTTTTGACACTCGAATGCCTCTTTGCTTCTCTAAAACGTTAACGTCCTAAGTCAACTACCTTGGTGACTTTAAGTGCATCCAAAATTGAGAGATCTATAAGAAAATAGGCCTAATATAGGACTTGGGAATGGTCCTAAGGATGGGAATGCTTCGAGAACACCACTCCAAGTGTTATGGTTGTTTTCTTAGAGGTTTTCCGTGTTGAAATTGAATAATATTTATAGTGTGTACGTTTCTCTTGATAATGCTGAGTTGGTCAATCGTAGACTGTAATGCATCGATAAACTAAGAATATGGTTTAACAGAGTTAATCTTTGGGTGCAACATGGCATACTGTACAAAACATTATTCAGAGAAAGAAGTGTGTTATTTAAAAATAGATCAAACAGTTATTCTGCAATCGAAATTTAGAAAACAATACATTCATTGACATTATCAAAAATTCTTCTTTTTTTGCTATGTTTATGTTTGCGATTATCTGCGCGTACCTCAGATACGTTCCGTGATTGCCTCTATAAACATTTAGGGAGTTCAAGAACATCTGAAGATAAAAACATTTTAAAACATTTAATTACACAAAAAATCAAGCAATGATCTGTACTTAGGAATGATGTTGTCTTTCAAGATTTAGACTTAATTATTAATAAATGAAAACATGAAAAGTATTTCCCTCGAACGCCTTTAATGAATTGTTTCGTTTGTTTAGTTATAAAGCTTGCTTCATGTACTTACAATCACTTCTAGACAAAACGTGTCGTAGACTTTTTTCCTTAAATATATTAATAATTTAATTTCACAGAAACTAATTATCGCTTGTTGACTATCTTATGTATCTCCTGATCCCCTGGAACTTGAAATATTTTGGAAATATTCTAGGTTTCGAATTCAATACACTAGGAAGGCTCTGTACAAAACTCTATGACAAATGCGATAACTGCAACTTTCCAATCCACATCTTTTGTGTAGCAACTTTCCATCCGCTCCATTATAACATCCGATTCTTTTTTTAAAGTTCCGTAATTTACTTGACATAGCATCACGTCTGACAATCAAGTTGCTACATGTAACACAGCAAAATAACATTCAAATATTTTTGAAACAGCGACTTGGGTGCTATATAATTATTCAGCAGGAATTTCTTTCTCTTCCGAAGCACCTGATTAATTCTCGTTGCGACCTGGTTTATGATTATGGTTGTGTTGTAATATGTGTGTATTTTTGTTGTTTGGTCGGTTTTTAGGCAAGCGCCAGCGAAGCCTTATGGAGTCTATAGAGTAGTGATGATTTTCGCGTTTTTTTTTCTGTCTAGACGGAGTGATTTTCCTGCATCCAGACTGGAATAAAATGCTTTATTTTCTATATTACTTTTCAATATTTGTTAACATGATATACACTTCTATAAATCTCAATTTTTATTGGCATTTTATATGACCGGCACAAGTTTTATTTATTCCTTTGCATCTTTCATGACGAACTTTTTAGTTAAAGGCGATAGAATATACATTATGTATTCATCTATTACTTGATTGGTTCGTATAAATATTTCTCTCATTTGATTGGTCAATGCATGGATTCAGATTCTAGCTTCACCATTCATAAAATCATCATTGGGACGAGTGCATTTTAATCGAAGGGGTGTTTCAATCGATACCGTTTTTACACGATTGCAATTGTGTTCATTAACTTTTAATTTGAGGGCATCTGCATGACGATCCTTTCTTCGCTCACCAAAATTAATAATTCGCAAACATTTTGAACAATATACTTTAACAGAGAATAAATCTATTATAGTTCTTATATATTTCGCTTGCCTTTAAACGCTTTAGCGCTTTGATTAATTATCTTTTTTCTACCTATTTGGTCTTAGACTTTTCGGCTTTTGCAAAATTCGACTGACTCATTGGTACCTTACACTTTGCTTTCTTCATACATGTGTTTTGGGTTTTTTTTGCAATAAAATTGTAAGACTGTATTAGGTTATGCGCATTTGTTTTTAACCACCATCGTTTGTATTAATGATTTATGGATATGAAAGCAAGCCTGTGAGATATTGATGTAATTAAAGATGGTCACTCCTGGATTTTTTTTATATCAAAGATTTTATTATTTGTAATGGAAATGATAGATGATAGTCAACTTTATCTAATAACAAATAGAAATCTACAGGTCCGTGTGCTAATTTCCGAGATATATGACGTAACGAATTGGCAGGAAATCAGACTCCTCTAGATTTTAACTAACTTTAATAACGTGACGTTTAAGGCTCTAAAAACCATGAAGGTGTATCAAGAATTTCAAGAATTTTTATACAGTTGGTTAATAATGTCTCTTTAATCAGAAAATGTCATAAAAAGTAGGGGTCAGTGTGTAAAGAATTTCTTCAGTATTTAAAGGTATAGTAGAGAAGAGTTCCGAAATCAGACTAAAATTCTGAATCATGAAGAGTGACCATCCTTAACACACATACATATCTGCATTTCAGTCAAGGCATCCTTCTACATTTCTACTGGTAGATAAAAGTCATATTTAGCTACATTTTTGACAAGAAGTATGAATCTACAGTAAATGCATTAAGTAAAAAATTACCATTTTTTCTCACCGTGTTCTTCCTTCCAAAATAATGGCTTTTCTACAAAGAAGACCATATATAATTTGAAAATGCTGTTGAGTTACTATAGTAATACAAATAAAATTAGATAAATTGGTGGATCCTGCTGATGTTTATCTTAAAGTAAATTAAAGGAATGCAGCTGTATCTCTTTAAAGGAATATGGACAAATCATCAAAACTAGCAAGAAAATATGTAGATCAATGTTCTATTTTTCATGCTATACGCGTTAATAATTTAGGCCGGAAGGTTTTCTTTAGACTTTCTTATTTCTTTAGCATTGCCGATATATGACATATTATATCCCCATTCACATGCACAAATAAAACATATAGCCTGTACGTAGGTAAATATACACGTGTGCAAATTTTCACACGTTTAGAAAATAATGAGATGTTGAATAATTGTATGCGACACATCTCACATAAAAAGGGATAATTTAGAAAAGCACAAATGAAAACTGCAAGCAGCCTTCCAGGGGACCAGTAGGTGCTTCTTGTCGTTCAGCAATCGACCCATGGTCTCAATAAAATGCATATAATTCAAACCCATTCCTAAATAGTCAAATAAAGGTAATAACAAAACTACCGAACTTGAATGATCAATCTCATAGTCCAGAGAAAATGACAAAAACGAATCAGTCAGACCGGAGAATTGGTGGATTGCAATGGTCCTGACTTGGTACAGGCATTTCAAACGAAATGGTGGGTTAAACCAGGTTTTATGGCGCCAAACCTCCTTCTTCCATTGCGATCTTAGGATCCGGTAATGACCATAGAACACAACATAGTTGTGAGACACAATAGGGATATTGAGGTGATCATCTAAGTACAGCAGACCAGTCAAACACTTATTAAAACAATTATCTACCATATCTTTTAACTCAATTTTGAACTTTTCTACTAGTTGCTGATAACGAAGAAAGAATTTTTTAGGGATCGTATGAGACGTTTTTTCTTATAGCCCTGCTCCAAAAGTCGGTCACGAAGAAAGCGGTGTCTGATAAAAAAATCTGTGAAATGTGAGCAAGCTCTTGCATATCGAATAAGTTGTGAAATATAAACACCGCATGCAGGGGAAGTATGTATATTGCTCTGTAGAGTAGGAAAATTAATAATTTCAAAAGTAAAATCGTCTCGTTTATCGTAAATTTTTGTACTGAGATGACCACCTGGGTCAAATTCGAGGCGCAAATCCAAGAAAGACGTGAAGCAATTTGATTCGGTGGTCTCTTTAATCTCCAATTCTGGAGGATATATTGAAGGAATCCATCTACCAAATGAAGTGTTATTGACAGAAAGGACATCATCAATATATCTGAATGTAAGATTAAATGACCTTGCCTCTTTCATCTTCTTGTTCTTTACGAGTTCCTGAAGAAATTCAGTCTCGTATGAGTATCAAAACAAATCGGCGAGGAGAGGAGCACAGTTTGTGCCCATTGGAATGCCAATTTGTTGTTGAAAAATCTCTCCTCCGAAGGTGACAAATATGTTGTCAATGAGGAAATCAAGTATACTGCAAACTTGATCCAGTGTGTGACAAATTTTATCTTTGAAAGATGTGTTGGAAAAGAATGTAGAGCTATAATCCAAAACAACACAATTCCTATAGCTTGTAAAGGCTTTTTCGAGAAGTTTTTTCGGGCGACATTTTAGTTTTTCGTGTGGCAAGGTAGTGTATAAAGTTGAAAAGTCGAACGTTTTCAAAGAGAGAACCTCAGAAAATGATCTAGATTTAAAATGATCTAACAAATCTTTTGAGTTCTTCAAAATCCACAATCCAAATTTTAATTTTGCATCCCATGTTATTGGGTGCGGATTTCTGACTAGCTTACACGTCTTCCAGTTAGAGGCATCATACTCAGTCAATTTAGATCCCGCTGCGTGGGAGCTTAATAGCATTAGGGTGGTATTCGAACCAAATCCATAAACAAATTAGCCAGCTAGGCCTTTACAGACATAGAAGAATGATTTCTTAAATTATTAATTAAACCTTTTGCAACAACATATTTTATTTTTTCTTTCTCCTTTGCGAAAGCAAAGCAGTTTCATAGACTTTGGCTTTTTGTGCGCCATTCCGTCCAATAATGGTTTCTGAGTAAAACTTTTGAAGTCATCAAATTAACATTTTGTGAAACTTTAATGTGGTATATGTAATGAAAAATAAAATGTCGTATACAAAAAAATGGAGTATTGAAGAACATATAAAATACAACTGTCCGTGGCTCCCGAATAGTCTTCTAGATTTCCGACCAGTACCTCACTGTTGTGGAAGACGGGCCCTGTTTCAACGATAACAAAGGATACTCTGGAGCAGCTAACACTGGCGATGGTGTGTAATGGGCTGGACGCCCCGTGACACATAGTGAGTCTATACCTCTATAGGTAATAGTCGATGCAGAGGGGAATTCCCCTATAGTCACGACTATAAATACCCATCAGTCAACTCCCGAATTCCAGACAGAACATACACGTGGTGGAAGACGTTTCCTGTGTCCGGTTCAACTGTAACTGGAGCAGCCAAACCTGGCGGTGGTGTGTCTGGACGACCCATGACACATAGCGTGTTTTGTTTTTAACAGTCACTTCAGAGGCTTTTCAACCAATAGTCAATTTTGATTTTTTTAGCTGGAGATTGGACAAAAAAAGCGGGATATTTTCAATGCTCATTAAAATTGCCCACTGAAGGCACTGGCGTGTGCCAAATATACCTGGCTTCGGTAATCAATCTCTAACTGTTATCAGGTTATCAATTATCAGGATATTTGAGATTTTAATGATTTGATATGTATCCAGGAACATTGGCTTTATAAATTTGAGCAATCACACTTCTACGACTTGTTCCAGTCAACATCTGGTATAACTAAATCAGTGGATGATAATAATCCCATACCACCTACACAAAAACCTAGAGGATATGGCGGGGTTGCCATAATCTGGAATAACAACATAAATCACTTGATTTATAAGCTTGAAGATGGCTCAGAAAGGATTGTTTGTATTCAACTACAGACAGTACCAAAACCAACTGTTATAATTTGTGTATATATGCCATCGAGAGGAACCAAAAAATCAAATGAAGAGTATAAAGAATGCATAGATCAACTATATAAAATTGTAGCCAAATACACTGTATCCAACAACATGGTACTGTGTGGTGATTGGAATTGCGACATTACCGCTGCCACGGGTAGCTCCACTAGACATCAACGGCTAGAAAAATTTATTAAAACCCTTAACCTCTCATTTAAACCTACTCCTAAAACCTTCATACATCCAAATGGTAAGGAAGCCTCAACTATTGACTACATCTTCTACAACTCTGAAATTGCTCCAAAAACAGGGAACACCGCCAGGCTAGATATGCTCCCCAACAACACGTCTGATCATTACCCGATTATGACAGAATTTTTTATAGATCTAAAGGTCAACTCCGAAAACCAACAAAAATACGAGACGCCCCTTGTCAAATTCCACAAAGTCAAATGGGACAAAGTCGACATCGACAGGTATCAACAAACGCTAGATCAAAAATTAAAAGAAATAGAGAAAAACTCTGAAAGTCTGAATATCGAAATTTTGATGGATACAATTTTGGATGCCCAAACCTCAGCCACACCAAAGCCAAAAACTTCAAAACAGAAAAACAAGCATACCTGGAATGACAAAATAGGACTAGCATGAAGAGCTAACAGGTCAGCTCTAGCAAACTGGATAAAGGAGGGGAAGCCACCAGAAGGCGAATCTATGCAGTTACGGAAAACAACAAAGAAAAATCTACGTAAAGCAAGAAGACAAGAAATAGCCAGACAGAGAGACGAATCTCTACAGGAAATAATGAATGCTAAACCTGGAGACCTGAAGATCTTCTATAAGCTGATCAATTCTAAAAGCAAATCCAAGACAGATATGTTAATGGATCTACGAACAGATGCCTCCACATACACATCCAAAGCAGAAATTTTAGAAGGATGGAACCACCACTTTTAAATGTTAGTAACACCAGAAACACAAGACGACCTAAACACAGAGGATCTGATTAGAAAGGTTGATGTTGACAGTATCTGCAGACACGATAGTGACACAATTTACTTTACCACAGATAAAGTAGAAGAGGCTATAAATCAGTTGAATACGAATAAAGCTCCGGATATCCACGGATTAGACATTTTCATGGTAAGCCGAAACCGAATCCGAAACCGAAATCGAAACCGAAACCAAGTTTATGGAACGCAAATACTGTGTCATTATCATAATTTGCTACTTTGAGATGTCCAAAGAACGTTTTTCTTGTGGTTTATTCATAATGCTCTTTGTTTAGTCATTATAATATATAAAATAATATATTACATACCCATTATGATATGGGCTTGTGTACTGAAATGACCCATTTGAAAGTCTGAAAAAGCAATGGTGAAATCAGTAACACGAATGAGTATAACACGAAGAATCAGGTAACGAAAAAAAAAACAACCAACCACCTAACATCAATCAGCATCGTATACGTATTTCAAGTCGTTTACAATGATTTGTGTTGGTTTTTTATCTTTGTTAATTTATAAAGTTTGTTACTACATGTAAAATGCATCATATTCAGTCTTTTATGATGCAGATGCATAACACTGTTTTGGACATAGAAAAATTATGTAATAATCAGAGCTACTGTTAATCAAATCTGTATTTAATTTGTAAACGATTTTTTGTGTCATTCTAAGTCTTTGTGTTTGTTTTTGTTTGCTACAATGTGTACTTCACGACAATTGTGAGCCTGATACTTCCGATCGATTTTCCGTAGCAGCAATTAACTCAACTTGTTTGTCCATGGCTTTGTTGCTTTAGATAATAGTAGTTGATACGTTTTTACTTTTCGATTCAATTTTGATGATGATAACTTTTATCAAGATTTTATGAAAAATGTTTGTTACTATTCTCTACAACATCCTAGTCTTCTTGTCTGAAATACTTAGTTCTTGGGATTGCTCTGTGCATTAATGTATTTAGCAAAAACGAATATCCCAATATGTGAACTTTTATTGGATGTCTTTTGTATATGCCATGTATAACAAAGGTCTAATGACAGTGCATTGTGGAACACCTATGAGTGCATGGTTCTATTTGACTCGGGATCGATTCTCCAAGCTAAATAGTTTCGTTATTAATTTTATTTATCCCCCGTTTGCAATCTGTTGATGAAATAGGGGCACTTTTATGTTATATGTTTTAATCTTGAATATCTTTATCATTATCCGATTTTGAATGGCAAGATTGACAGTACCTTTGTCGGAAGAAGCAAAGAGGCCCAATGGGGCATTCGGGTGTCAAAAGTCCGGAAAGGCAACGACAAAATCGGTAAACACGAACAAGAACAGCATGAGGAAACACAAAACACATAACCAACTGAACAGAAATGAACAACGCGGACTTAAGTCGTAACGAGAATAAACTCAGGTGCTCTGGAAGAATAAGCGGTTCCTGCCTGCTATAGCAAACCCGCATCGCTGATCACTTCCTATCCATCTTTGTCAAATCCGATTAATGAAGACAAAACAAAACTGTGACAAACCAAAATCTGCACACATCTGAGGGATAAAAATCCTATATTTGTCAACAAGTACGTGGTATCTACCACAAAATGTTTTGATTGAAGACAGCAACCGAGAAGCGACATTATCCTATGTTAGTAATTTCTGTGTCAAACGTGACGCTCTGCTAGGGAAATCGATGTAATTTCCGCAAGCTCTGGAGTAACAAATCAATTATGATACGAAATTCCATAGGCTGGAGTGGATGGAATGTTGCTACACAAGAAGAGAAATTTGATCGTTAAACAAGGAAATGACACAAGAGACACTGACGGGTTAACAAAGAAATAAGGCTTCCTTGGGCACCCAGAAGATGCATTGACATACAGATTGATGCATGAAATTAACTTTGATGATCAATCTTATGTGTCGAAAAAAAAAGACAATCAGGCAAATTCCACCAGGGAAACTGAAAATTGCTGCAGTCCTGACTTGATATAGGAATCTTACGAATGATGGGTTAAACCAAGTTTTATTGCGCCAACATTTTTATTCCCTATTGTTCGAAGGGCCCAGTAGTAACACAAAACACGACACTGCCATAAGATACAAAAGACAGTGAAGATTAACAACTAAGAACAATAAACAGCCAAAAATAAGTAAACCAATCACGAGTCATTTAATCAGTTATGATTTTGAATTTGTATACATGTACCAATGTAAGATATTGAAAGGAAACCGTTTTGGAGGCCATTACATTATAGTCAGTCAACTGTAAGAAGATAATTGAACTATTCATCAGAATTCTTGAAAGGTAACCGCTAATACACCAACATAAGAGCTGAATTAGAATGCTGACACTCGCCGAGTAAACATATGCACAAATAAATTCGACTTTTAAGGTTTAACAATAAACATTTTATCGGACATTCAAAGTTTCAAAAAAATAAATGCTTTCTGAACAGTTGAATTCAGTTTCGGTTTCGATTTCGGTACCGGTTTCGGTTTCGGCTTATGTGAAAATGTCTATTAACAGCAGAACACATAAAGTTTGAGGGGACTCCCTGCTTAACACCATCACTGTTGAGATCAACAAGATCTTCTCCACAACCTCGATTCCCTCCACTTGTCTAGACATCTTTCATACTTATGTATTCCCAGTAATAATTTATGTTTTGGACATATTATTACCATCAGATAAACAAATAGAACCACCTTTTTCTACAAAAGAACTATAAAACAGATTCTATCACTGCCCAACAGTGTGGCAGACCCTGCTGTTTATGTACTTGCTGGCCGGAGTGATACCAATCAGAATAAGTGTACATCGGGCTGCACTGACGACATTCACTAGAATATGCTCTTTGGACAATACAGCAGAAAAGAAAATTGCAAACCAGCAATTCATGGTGCTGGAGATTCTAGTTGGTTCAGTAAAATTAGAGATATCTTGGCCCTGTACGACCTACCTTCTGCACATGAAATCTTTGACAACCCATCTACGAAAGCACACTGGAAAAATACTGTAAAGAAGGCTACCTTCTTTAAATGGAAGAATCAGATAGAAACATCGTTTAAGTTATATAGCTCGTTGCAATTCTTATCTGCAGAAAGTCTAGATATAAACCAGATACACGCATCCCTGTCAAGTGTTGGAACATCTCAGCAAGACATCAGCAGTCTTCCCACCAAATTAAAACTGATTACTGGGACATTCTATCTTCAAAGTAATAGAGCCTCTTTCAACCAATTTGCAACTGACCCAACCTGCTTACTTTGCCAACAAGATTCAGAAACTATAGAGCATTTTATCATGGAGTGTATTACACAAGAGGACATACCCAGTCAATATCTGCTGGAGCTGAAATTACATATAGAAAATAGCAAAAAGTTTCTAACTGCACAAAATGCCCTATAGAAGCTTCAACCTGCATAGATACTAATCTAATACTAGATCCCAGTAGCGTACATTGCTTCTGTGACTGTAAATGTGCTGATATTTGTTACAAAGCTTAAGATATCACTGGAAAACTCTGCTTTGCTCTCTTCACATATAGAGACTATTATATAAACTCCTTACCAAGTGGTAAACGTAAAGGCCAATAAGCTGACATTTAACCATTGAACTGCTATCTGTTTTTTTTTAGCTTGGCCTGGACCCGACCCGCAAATCACACTATATTTCAGAGTTGAATTTTTTAGATTTTAAACTTGACAATTTTTAAAATATAAAATCCATCATCGGTGGATGTGCCCCTTTAAAGGAAGGGTTTCCTATAACAGAACAGAACAGATGGCAAAAACCTCCAATTAACCCCTTTACTTGTTAAATTAACGTCTGTCTAACTGACAAACCCCTTAAACAACAGAGATGTTTTATGACTGAATAATTAAAATGTCTATAAAACTAAAATTTTGTCATGTCTTGAAAAAAGCGAGAGATTACACAAAAAGTCGGGAGAACGGGAGATGGGTCAAAAAGTCGGGAGATTTTGTCTCCAGGCGGGAGAATCACATGTATGCAAATTTCATGTAACTTGCATATTTAGGATTACGAAATAAAAAAGAACAATTGATTTTGTGGTCAAAAGGTCAGAGATCAAGGTCAAGATTTTAAAATAAATAAGAAAACGTACATTGAAATTGGTTTCGAAAAACAACTTTCAAAATGTACATAAACGCCTACATAAAATTTGATGACACTTACAATCTGTTAAACGAAATGATATAATTTATTAAACATTCAACAGATTAAAGTTTATATGTACCTATGAATTCTGGTTTCGATTGGTGAAAGTTCAAGGTAAAAAAAAAATACCGGTGTAAATCGTAGATACTACGCGTTTAAACTACCTTGTATGCTTCGTCTGAATTGCTTCCTCTGTCTTTTCTCTTCTGATCCACTATATGACAAAAGAAAATAATCAAAATCTGCACGTTGTTAATAAAAACAGTAATATCATCTGATATAGTAATTGTAAGCACGATATAAAACCATAAAGGGACCGGCCATTTAACTTGAAGATGGGGCTTCGATTTTTTTCCCCAAAACATATTTTGAATTTTATTTGTGATGAAAAAACATATTCTGGCAGCAGAGGTTACGAAAATATTCTGTAGAAGGATTTCTGCTATATTTAATAATGCTAATATTCTGTCGAGACTCCATTAAGATAAATATATTTACGCACTCTGTGCGGAAAAACATTGTCTGAGCAAAAAAAACACCCCCTCCCTTTCAAATTAAATGGTGGTCCGTCCCTCGAACTTTGCGATTTCTAAGATTGATCTTGAAATATTATATTTTCCCAACGAGTGAGCGAATGAGTTGGTGGTCTTTGCCTTAGCAACACTATATATCGGAATATTCGTAGAGAAATGAAATACGAATTATTTTAGTATTACTAAAATACATGAGCCTTAAATTTCGAGGTTTGTATGACCCATGAAAAACAGCAAAAATGGGCAAAAACGTAGGTTAATATCGAAATGAAAAAAAAAAACAATGATTATGCTGACTGAGTCTGGCAGTTTTCACAAAAGGATTAATCTTAGTCGCAGCAGTGACAAAAAGATTGTCTTCGATTTTTTTAGATGCTTTCCGAGCAATTTGTAAATTTGATTTTGAATTTTAACTCGTTTTGCTTGAAATCACTTCCGATTTACATGTTTTAAAGTAAAATACATGAACATAAATTAAGGACAACTGATTTTTTTTATTTTGCAGAGGACTTTGATAAAAGATTCAGTGTTTTCTAGAATTATTTTACTGCTTTACCTCAATAAAACCTCATCTTTCGGTAATGATCATGGCAATATTGTAATGTGTAAAAACTGATGAAGAAAAACTAAAATCAAGGTTTGCACCAAATTAACATATACATTTTTTGTACATTCACATCTCATATCGATAACGAGCACACAGACGTTTTTCATCCGTATATAATCATCCGTCGTACGGATGTTTTATGGATGGAATTCGACCGTATCATTTATAATACTCTTTATTTTTGTTTCCAAATAATCAAGGTCATAGCCATTAATTTTATAGTGGTTTCGGGAAATATTTCTGTGAAAATGGTATGTTCAAGATACGGATGAAAGACGGATGTTTTATGGACGATTTGAGCTACGGATGAAAAACAGATGGTGCAATATTCATCCGTAAATGTTCATCCGTTTTATGCCACAGTCACACATTCACGAATCAACACCCATGTTCCGCTACGGAATAAATTCCACGGTCAATGCCGAAATCGGTGTGGATGCGCACAACGGAATATTTACATGTAAGTACGGAATTACTAAAATAACGGTAAATTTGACGCCAGATTGACTCGGAGTATCACGGATGTGTACAGTTTAACATGGTTTTAAAACGGTTAGATACAAAATAACACGTTTTAGATCAACTGTGCTACCCCAGTCACACTGTCACGTTTCGGCTATCCCGTTTTACTATGTTTTAAAACGTCACGTTTCAATGTAATTTATTGTCATTGCTTTCGGTTTCTACGCTTTACTAGGTATATGCTACGTTTTAAAAGGTTTCCCTACGTGTTATTACGTTTTACTACGTTTAGTCAGGTTTAACAATTATAGCCGTTTCGTTAGGTTTTATTACGTTTTGATGCGTATCAGGTACGCTTCATTAGGTATTACTAGGGTTTGTCACGGATTATGTTGCATGGGTTTGTGCTATATTTAATTGTGCTGTACTACGTGTCACTACGTTGTAATTGATTCTTCACAAAAACCGCGTCATTTCGAGTTTCTCATATATTAAAAAATCTATCATTTCGCTTTTAAACAGACTTCTCCAAAAGAGGCAGCCTTGAATTTGAAGAAAAATGAATGTAAATTGTAACAGCATCCAGATTTTAGTACATTTATATTGTGTATTAAAAATGGTAAGACTATCACAATAAGAACATTTCACCTTTTTCAAAATTTCTTTAAGTTTCATGTATTAAGAGGTAATAAGATATATTTCGTGCCACGTGTATTTCATAAGGCCAAAAAGAAAAAAAATATTTGTTTGCTTTTACCTACATTGTACCCAGAAAAATTGGCCCTACCATATATCTAATTTATTTTCCATGATATTTTAACAAAATTGTTTTTATTCCTCGGATTTCACAATCTTAAGAGATGTTTTTCATGTTCAAATTGCACATTTACCATATAAAAAGAAATGTTCTTTAATTTGATATGATGAGTCTGGTATGACACACTTCTCTCTCCATTTTGTAGCAGTTGGTATGATTGCATATACATTTTTGGCTTAAAATCCCTACCTTTCTACCTAACCAACGCTAGAACCCGTGGACCAGA
This sequence comes from Arcuatula senhousia, assembly GCA_963971305.1. Classification (NCBI taxonomy): domain Eukaryota; kingdom Metazoa; phylum Mollusca; class Bivalvia; order Mytilida; family Mytilidae; genus Arcuatula; species Arcuatula senhousia. Next base: position 48,770,098 of record OZ020310.1, read on the forward strand.
AAAAAACCAAATACAACCATTCTTTATGGGTGGCCTAACTAAACTCTTTGGTCCTGCATCGGATGGATGCTTGTAGCCACATGCTTTCCGTCAACTCAAATAAGGGCATGGAGCACTTAACTGCTGAGCTATAATTCTCCATCCATTTTCATATGCTAGTTGCATCTTCCGCGTATTCAGAAATCATTACCTTTCTCTGGTTTTCCTAGTACGACATTTGAAATGGTGTTGTACAGAGCCCCAAGTGGGTACATTAGAGAGAATGGTACTAGTAACTGCACCTAGTAGCAATCAATCATAACACAAAGTTCCATGCAGGTAATAAATTTTGTTACGCCTGGCATGCTTTTCGTCTATTCAAGATTCATGATAGGCGCTCTCGTGACTTAAATATCGAAAAAGTTGAACACTACATGAATATGAAGAGCATAGAATTGAAAGCAAAAATATGCCAAACAGGAACCGTAATATTTTATTATAACTGAGATCAACCTATACCTGGGGTAGGACAAAGCTCAGAGTTTTGACAATTATAGCATTACACGGATATTCTTTTTAGCTTTTATGTGATCTTCAGCAGATAAGTTTTGATAACGGACTAACCTCGGGGAATTAAAACTAAACCAGCAGTGCTAACCATCAGGGATGTTAGAAATGAAAAATAAAACAAAGTTTCAGCCAATACATTTTGCTAGGGCTGACGCGCGTTTCGTCTATTCGCGACTCATCAGAAATATCGAAGAGTAATAGCAACTTTAAGGCCAACTGGCAATGCCTTTCCGAACCATGCTTTTTTTTTCATATCCTGTTCAGCGCGCAAAAAGTGTTTTAAATAAACGATATCTTAGCATCTCAGTTCATCTTAAAGTTGTTCATATATGCCAAATAAAGGTAACAACATAACTACATGCCCCGTTTGTATCGTTTGCACAACACAAACGTGGCTGAAAAAAATATACGTAGCAAATACGTACTAACACGTAGTAAAACGTTGTTAAGGATGATCGCTGGTCAGTTTTAAAATAACAAGGTCTCTTAGTTGATATATCTAATGAATAGCCCATAGGTAAAGGTACAAAATCAGCTTTAAAAAATCATAGGTCACCGAACTCGTTTTTGAGATATTAAGCGTTCAAAATTTGGCGGGAAAATAATGTCTCTGACTTTTTCATAGGTTTAACATTAGACTTGTTTAAGTGTAAAAACCTATGAAAGAATAACAAGAAATTTATAAAACTTTGTTAGTAAGCCCTTTATGCTCTAATAAATAATAATTTGAAAAGAAAATAGGGGGTTAGTGGGCAAAAAAAATATCACCATTTTAATGGTAAAATCCAGAGGATTCCGAAAATCTGACAGAAATCTCAAATGCTGACCAGCAATCATCCTTAAAACGTAATAAAACCTTGTAAAAGCGTTATGAAAACCTAGAAAAACGTAGCAAATTACAACCAAAAGGTACAATTTTTTTAGCGTAGATTTCCATCGGTTTGGTGGTCTAGCGGATATGAAAGTAGACTTGGAACGGTGAGATACGTCCTTCAAACCCCAGTGGAAATAAAATGACAACAAAGTTCCAGACAAAAAAATTCTTCAAGACCTTCTCTACATCCCAAACTTCTGTGTAATCTTAGATTAAAACACCACGCATAAATCTAACTATAAGACTAGACAAAACAAGGAAGACATACCGAAAAAATTGAAGACCGCGATTTTCCATCAAACCAACTGTATCTTGTTAATTTGTTTTACATTCTTCAATTGAGTCACCACATAGCAAACTGTCATCAATATAACCAAAGTGATAATGACGTAATAGAGTTCCATTTTGAACGTATTAATACAAAAGTGTCATTTTAAATTTCTGGAACAGTTCACGTATATTGAATAAATTTGAAAATTTTCAATAATCAATATCTGTTTAGATCTTAAGAAAACAAAGTAAAGTATTCAAAAAGTCAAAAAACTAAAGTTTCAACATGTTCAAGAAGAAAATGGTTACTTAATAGGTTCATTTGAGAGATTTGTAGGTTCTTGCATAAGTTCTTGGAAAAGACTGGCTGATCTTTCACAAGTAATAGATTTTCTTTAGTCTTTGTGCGAGTGGAGCGCAACGGAACGAGCCAAAAGACCCCAAAAATTCTATCACGAGTGAAAGATCATTGCCGGTTTTCCAAAAACGCGTAAAAGTACCTATTTCTTCCGTAAAAAATATAATTTCATTTACTGAAACCGAAGGTGGCTTCATTCTAAAAACCGAAAATTTTAAATAGCATTGCATTTCATTGGTCGACGTCATCGATCAATATCAGTACCGGCGCGGTTATTATTGGTCAATTAACCAGTGTGAGATCGCTGCACGTGCTTGCATCTCAACCTGGTCGTCTCACACTAAAAATTGTCATTTACGGAAGAGTATATAGTTACTATGTAGTTTCCGGTGTATTCCGTATTGCGTCGAACTAAAACGTACAAATTTCGTAGAAGCGCTTGATAAACCTTTGTGATTCTTACTTATCAGTTAAGAAACTGAAAAAGTCCTTGTAGGTCGGTAAATCCATCGGAATAAACCTTAAACCGTACTAATACTGTACTTGATCAACGCAGACGAGTTGCTACGGATTTATACGGAGTCGTCAAAACGGATTAATACGTTTTTAGAACGATCTGATACGGTTTAATAAGGATGTTCTACGGTCCTCTATGGTGGCTTTATCCGTAGCTTTCTTTGAACATGTTCAAAATTTGTCGGAAATAAATGTTTAGAACGTTTGAGAACGATCAGACGAAGTTACAAAACGGATGAAGTACGGAGTGATACAGATTACAACGAAAGATGCCGGATCGTCTCCGTAGCTGATTCGGCTTTAATCCGTGAATGTGTGACTAGGGCAGACCGGGTAATTCATTACGGAAAAAAAAATTGATGTGCATGAAATAATCGTTTAACTAATGAAAAAACGGATGATTTACTGATGGATTGAGGACCATCCGTAATACATCTGTGGTAGCTTTTTTTCTTTGTATTTGTGATCTGATCACGGGGAGGACCTCAATAACAATGATTATTTTTTTTTACTTGTAATTTATCACTGAAGCATAATGAAATATTGGTCCTTTTTATATCCAAACTCTTTGAAAACGTATATTAATATATAGTATCTGCATTACTGCATTAAGCTAATCTATTTATTATTGTTTTATATTTTATTTTATTCTCAGTTATAAATATCATTTACTTGTATAATCATTGTAAGGAAGCTGCCTTTTGAGGAACCATAATAGGACATAAATTATGTCTGATGTCAATACAATTTGTATTAAAAATTAGAATAAATTAATGGGACAGCATGCAAGTTGAACCAATGAACCCACCTTAATGTGAATGATCCAATAGAACCATTCATCTTTATATCTCCTGGAATAAAACTAATAATAGGATCTTCAAATGGTTCAATTGTCTTTTGTTTGACAATTTCACCGTTAAGGGTTTTTAAATTCTTCAACAGAGTCCCATCTTGTCTGCTCAATGTAAGTTGATCAAGTCTCTGCTTCAGGTTTTCAGCTGACTCCTTCAGTGCAATAATTTCTTTTGAAACAATAATAAACTTTTCTTTCTCGTTTGATGCTTTCAATTTAATATCTTGTACCATATTATCGACGTGTTGTTCAATTGTTGCTTTCAATCTTATCCCTTTTTTAATTACGGCTTCTATGGCAAGTTCAACATCTTTGTCAAACTTGGATATAATACCGTCCATGTCTGATTCACTTTTAGTAGTTTGGGCGACTTTCACAATTATTTTTTCTTCAGAATCCTTGGAAGGGTTTTCAATAGAATCTTTGAGCTTAGACATTCGGTGCCCGTTATGTTGGTCGACCACACAGGATCCACATACGGGTACGTCACATTGGATGCAGAGAAATTAGAAATCCTCCTTGTGGGTCTCACATTTTGATTTTAAGTCCTCAAAGACATCAAAAGCACCTCGGAATTAATGATGTTTACCCAATTTACTTCTTTTATGTTGAACCTTGCAATTGTCACAAAAGTACTGCTCGCAGTCACAGCAGTAGCTCGTTCCCGGGGCTGACAGACAGATTTCGCAAGTCTTGGCAGCTGCTTGGGCCATTTGTTAAGTGTTTGTTGATCTATTTTACTTCCTTCTTCACGAAGGTTCACCGTGATTTCACAAGTTATGACCGATAAAAATCTCTTCTATTCACATTGGTTCAGTTGCGTATTTAAGGTTCATGGTAACACTTGGAATAAAATGTTTGATATTTGACCCCTTCTTTGACCTTCTATTGTCTATGTGGAGCTTTAACTACATAAATATTTATAGACATAAAAATTAAGGGATAGCAGCGTATTATCTTATGTGCATTGTTGATATTTAGCTATATTTGAGTTCAATGAAAACCCCAAAACGGATCAAGTGCACAAGTAAAAATACTAAACCTTTATGCAAAAAAAAATATCTACCAGTAGACGCTAGCAATTGAATGCGTTACAACTGGACTAAAAAAAGTAAAATATCAGAAATTTTATTCAAAGTGTAAGCATGAACCTTAAATGGAAAGTCAATTGCTCTCGTGACCAGGACTTAACCAGTTCAACTTGGGGGGTCTCTATGCTATTCATCAAATGATTTTCTAAATTGCCAACGTTTGTTGATTGATTAATTGACTGTTAAAAGATAAAGGAGTTCTGTCTGACTGTTGTTTAACATGTTTAAATAGCATTTAACCAACATTTTGGTAGTTAAAAATAAATGCAAAATTTTTTTGTTAATTACAATTTTAAGTTGCATATGAAAATTGCGTCAGTTCGTCCGTCACAAATCATTTAAGGTACTTTATCTTGAAGGAAATATGATATCATCATGAAAATTTATAAACATATACATAATGGTACAAAAAGTAGGAACAAATAAAATTCACCATGAATATATACAAAAAGATATGAGTATACAGAATCTGTGTAAAATTTATCTAGTACTGAAATCAACTTCATGAGTTATGGATATCAAGAAAAAATCTTGCGATATTTTTGGACATATTCTTGTGAAAGGATTAGTTCGGTGGTTTTACTAAGACATCTTCCTACCATTGACGTAATTGTAAATATGGCCGACTTTGTGTATTATCACATTCTCTAAAATCCTTTTTAAAACTTTAGGAACTAGTACTTATCAAACTTGTTGGGAACAATTCGATTTTTTTTTGTTTTGATACATTTGCTTTTTTCGGTGTTTCAATGCTATTTTAATCAAATATTCTGCCAATTCGATGTTACTCCTTGAGATATGCATTTTAAGCATATACGAGATTTCCTTAAGAGTTGTAACGATTTTCAAGATAAATAGTTTTATGAGTTCTTGCGAGATTTTCTCCCAACCTTTTATGATCTATTTCCGAGTTGTCACGATTTCGTCAGTTCTGCGGAAATTTTACGAATTCCCGTCCAGCAACGATACGAATTTTATTTTCGAAGCGTTTCAAGCATGTTACGTTGTCTTTACGACATCTTTACGAGTGAATTGCGATATTGAAAAGAATATCGTAACTAACTCGGAAACCACTCGTAAAAGAAGTCTTTTGCTACGAGTAAAGGCGAGTCAATTACGATCTTTACGAGTTATTTACGATGTGTTTACGAGTTTTGCTTTTTCAACTCGTAAAACTCTTACAAGGATGTTTGACATGTCAAAAATCCTCGTAAAACTTTCACAAGTTCTTACGATTTCACACGAGCTAGAAAGACCTGTTTACGAGAGTATAATAGATTTACCAAACTTCCTTACTAAGACTGACAATGCTTTAGAAACAATCGAAATTAATATTAAAAAAATTGTTGACACCATTCAAATCCTTAAACCAAACAAAGCTTCAGGTCCCGACCAAATAAGCCACCACATGGTATAAATTCTGACCCGAAAACATCGCTCTCCCTTTACAAATAATTTTCAATAAATCATTAACTAACAAAGAGTTCCCTTCTGACTGGAAATTATCCAATGTTACGACAATTTTTAAGAAAGGAGACTCGTCTCTACCCTCAAACTACAGGCCAATTTCTCTTATAAGCTGCATTGGAAAACTAATGGAACGTATTATTTATAAACATGTCTACAACCATCTTCATAGCAACAAACTACTCCGGATTTCTCCCCGGTAGATCTACTGTTCATCAACTCATTGAAATGTATAACTCTATTCTAAATTCACTCGAACAAAAAGAAATTAACTGTTTTGTCTTTTGTGACTTTTCGAATGATGATGATAAATGAAATATGGGATGGGGTGGGAAACACAGGGACGGTAAATTTTGAAGGGGCTTTGAAAAAACACAGGAAAAGGGGAGAGGTGGGTAGGGGCGGAAAATTTAGCCTATGTGGTGGACTACTTGGCGGTCCACAAAGGGGTCTTTTACGTGCATGAAGCGTGGCATTCTCCACACACGTTGGCCCACTATGGTCGGCGGTCAGGGTTTCCGTATTATAGACCTGACAACCCCCGCGGACGAGGGCTACCTTATTCAGCCACCTAGGGTTCACACTTGGTCGCTCTGTGGGCTGAGCACTGACCCGACGTCAGAATCCCAAGACCCTTAGTCGCCTCTTACGACAAGCTAGGCTCTGCTGCGGGCCTATTCGCCACCCGGACTCCGCACGGGACGTGACTTTTCGAAGACATTTGAAAAAGTGTGGAATAGAGGACTGATTCATAAAATAAAATCATATGGATTTAAAGGGGGGATTTTGGAATGATTTAAAAGTTATCTATCTGGAAGAAAACAAAAGGTCCTATTAAACGAGTCATCGTCAAACCATTGCGACATTACAGCAGGGGTACCACAAGGTTCAGTTCTTGGCCCAACTCCTATTTATGATTTATATCAATGACATGGCTGATAATCTTGTATCACTTTGCAGGCTTTTCGCAGACGCTACGTCGTTTGGATATTCGAATAGAGATATGAATGCGGTTAAAAATGTTATAGATCGGGATCTTATTGAACTTGACAAATGGTCAAAGAAATGGTTGATGTGCTTCAATCCCGATAAAACTGAAATAATGATGTTTTCTAATATCCCAATACAAGATACGAGGTTCGAATTAAATGGCCAGACTATTTCTTTAAGTAAAACACAAAAACATTTTGGTGTTGTCCTTAGCAACGACGTAAAATGGAATGCTCATATCGAGAAACTTATTGAATCAATATGTAAAACATTTAAATGTATTGCGGAAACTTAAATATAAACTTTGTAGAAAAAATCTTGAAACGCTTTTTATAGTTTATATTCGACCAATATTTGAATATGCATCCGAACTATGGGACAACTGTGGTGCTATCAACTCCAACAAACTAGAGCGTTTACACCTAGATGCTGCAAGAATCATCACTGGCTTACCAATTTTGACTAGTTCTTCGATAATCTATAACGAAATTGGGTGGGAAAATCTTGAGACCCGAAGAAAACGTAACAAACTTAAGCTTTTCCATTCTATCTACAACAATAGAGCCCCCGAGTATTTGTGTAATCTTCTCCCTCCTTCGATTCAGTCTGCTACCGTATATCCACTTCGTAACGGAAGCGACTTGATCGTGCCATTCTGTAGACTTTCAACGACATCTATATAACTCTTTTTTTCCGTCAACAGCGCGAATGTGGAATGAACTTGACGAGAATACTCGAAATATTGTTAGCAAGTCTAAGTTTAAATGCGAACTTTTAAATTTGTCTACTAAATCTAAGGTACCAAACCATTTTTATAGTGGACCAAGAAATCTGAATATAACATTAACTCAACTTAGATGCTCATCCTCTTTCTTGAATAATGACTTATTTAAAGTAAATATTGTACAACGACCTAACTGTAACTGTGGTGCAAACTTTGAGACCGTTTACCATTATCTCCTAGAATGTCCAACTTATCTCACAGCCAGACAAAAAATATTTCTCGATCTAAATCGGGTTCTACAGTACGGAAGTCTTGATCTCGATCTTCTTCTTGGTAAATGTAATTAATACCATTACAACTGAACAATATGAAAACGTACTATCTCATGTCTTTTCTTTTATAAGGAAGACAAAAAGGTTTCTTATAGTATAGTCACTTTCACATGCCTACAGACAGACAGACAGACAGACACACTACACCCACACACCCACACCCTTTTTTATGTTACCTTAATTTATTCTCCCCTTCTTGTATACTTTTATAATATAGTCTCCTTTGATTTTGTTTTTTTCCAAATTAAACATATATATAATTTTATTAACTGAATTTGGTTTGCATGCCTTCAATGTTATAGATATATTGTATTGTATTGTATTGTATTGTATTGTATTGTATTGTATAGGTAAAGACTTCATAAGTAAAGAATACTTGTGTCTAATAGAAAGTAAAGAGATGTGGAATAAGTGTACGCGACACAGCCCACAATTAAACGGCAATTTAGAAAAACCACAATGGACAACCGCCATACCTTTTTGTATTTTATGCAAATAAAAAATGTTTAAATCAAAACCTGTTTACGAGTAACAAAGAGTGCTTTACGAGTCCTCACGATCGAATTCGAGTTGAAAACTCGTGAGAACTCGTAAGGAAATCTCGTGTATTTTTAAACATATTGAAGATGTAGTTCTCTGACGAGGAACCATCTTTTTTAGTCCTGTGAGGGGCACGGATGGCGAATAGGCCCGCAGCAGTGCTAAGTTTGTCGATAAAAGGCCACTAAAGAGCGCTCAGAAAAAAAGCTGACACCGGTCAGGACGCTTTGCCCATAAAGCGACTTCGATATGCATGTGGCCCAGGTGGTTGAATAGGGCATTCCTGTCATAATGAATGCCGGAGTCGCCAGGCTTTAATGCGGAAACCTGACTGCAAACCATAGTGGGGCAACGTGTGTGGAGAATGCCGCATTCAATGAACGTCAAAGATCCCTTTGTGGACCGCCGAGACGTTCCGCAAGATATTGGTGATACTCAACGTGACGCTAAAAGGCCGACGTTTATATAATCGACTGGACATTCGTGTCTGATTTTTGTAAATTAACAGTCTAAGCGTCTTTCTTGTGATAGGTTCATGTGCATGCATGCATGTTAATCTTGGGAAAATGCACATTTTGAATTTTAATTCAAAAAAGCATTCTATTTTGAATTAATATATGAAAAAACGATCGAAAAATCGGTTACATTCGGAATTTAAGTTATTTGGTCGAAGTATTTAAAGCATCGCGTGTGTATGACTTCGATTAAGACAAATTTATAAAGTTAAGTAAAATTTAAATGCCCCATTGGTGACTCTTTGCTTCTTTGACAAAATTTAAATCTTTAATAACAAACAAAAAGACAGTGAGATAACCCCACAAAATTTTAATACCTATACTTATATTACATAAAGCACAAGTCTTTTAGAGCTGGCAGCAATATCTGGTGGAGAATGAGAGCTTTCTCAATGTTGTAAACTTACTCGAAGAATCCTACGTTGGTTTTCAATTAATTAATGTTTTTGAGAAATGATTTCAAATTATTTTAAAACAATATGCTAAAAGGAAATAAATGATAAACAAAATTACAGACTTTGGTTGAACAATGTCAAAACATAAAGACAAATCAATAAAACGTACTAAATTAATTGAAAGATCAGAATTTGAAATGCCTGGTCCAAACTTGGTATAGGCATTTCAAATTTAATGAAACGGTGGGTTAAATGAGGTTTAATAGCGGCAACACTCCTTTTTCAATTGTGATTTCAGGATTCGGTAGTAATGTACAACACAACACAGTTGTGAGACAATACGGATAGTAAGGTGATCATCACAGTTCTACAGACAGCTAAGCACTTGGTACTGGCATTTCAAATTCTACGAGAAATTAATAGTATTTAGATTTATGTTCATTTCATCGTCATGCTCGTCACTGGCCTTGCTAAACTCTAGATATTTCAATGATGTACGACCTCCCAAGTGCTTGAAAATTCCTCTGTGGACAGATTCTCCCAGTGTTCACATCTTATCGCCCGACTGTTTTATTATTCTCATATGTTATTGTACCAGTTTTTTAATATTTCATCGTTTTCGATCCAGTCTGTTTCTCGACGGTTTTCTGGTTTTCTTTACACTCTAAATTTATGTACATATGTACAATTTGAATCGTTGTCTCTGTGGTCATCTTTAGACCGAGGTTGTACAAAATCCGTCTCATAAGGCCTTACAATGTATTTTTTGCATACCGGTATAACAGAATAATACATTAAACTTCGCAGTATGCTTCTTGCTTTTCTTTGACAGCAGACAAGATATCCATAGGTTGAATGAACGTTTTGTTGTGAAAAATGGGAAAAACAATTCCTTTTAAGACACCGTATGAGTCGTATTTTCTTTAGCATAAGTACATGTATGCGTTGTGATTCACACCATATGATGTAGGTATGTTACTTTCCAAGTTGGGAATTTTAATTATTGGGGAATTAAAATATACGATATTGAGATGTGGAATAAGTGTACGCGACACAACAAACATAAACAAACAGCAATTCAAAAAATCTCAACGGAAAACAGCAAGCAGTCTTCAACATGACCATAGGTCACTGCTTACCGTCTTGCATTGGCCCAAGACTTATTATACAATACAAAAGTATCAAAACCAATCCCTAAATCATCAACGAAAGACTCAATTCTTGACATAAAACAGTTAACATAGAATGACAAGGACAAACAAAGGCTTTGGCAAAGTTTCCTGGCTTAGGACAGGCACATATAAAATGTGGCGGGGTTAAACTAGTTTTTTGAATCCAACCTTCCCCCTATTGATAAGCTTGCACAAAGCTACATATAAAACACACTGTAAAACTCAATCGACAAAAGTGCAATTCAACAAGAGAGAACCTAAGACAAAATACTGTACGAAAACAACAAGACAAGGAGGAACTCTCTTGAGAACACTCGAAGTTACTGACAACTAGCTAAGAAACATTTATCGATTGATGTAAAAGAATCAAATACATCAGTTCTAAATCCGACACCCCACGTCAAAACAATGAATGATTAAGAGTTGTATCACCATACAGAACCGACATACCTGATCGCTGTGGTGCTTATAAATAATACAGTGGATACAAAGTGAAAATTTAACGTTTTAAAGTTACTATCAAGCTATCAATATTTCTGCCAAAACATACCAAATGCAAAGATTTTACTAAAACATTGAATTCGTATCCTTTTTTCAAAAGGTTTTTAAGCCAGTTTTTAATTTCCATAAGTTTGTTTTTGAATTTTTGTGCTTTATAAACTACATTGCTATAAAAGTCAGGATGAGATATTCCTTTAACAATCAGAAATCTACGTGTACAATCAAATTTTTCGATGAGATGTCCATATTTATGTGCAAATTTTGTAAAAGATTTGACTAATTTGTGGTAACGGTAACCTTGTTTTAGCAATTTTTCTGTAATAAAACGGTTTTTATCATTAAAATCAGACACATCACTGCAAATGCGAGCATACCTGACTAATTGTGAAATGTATACCCCGTAAGCTGGAGCTAAAAAAATGTCTCTTTGTCGTATATTTTTGTACCGAAATAACAAAAAGTCGTCTGAAGAATCCTTCTCTTTGTCGCATATTTTTGTACCGAAAAAAAACAAAAGCCGTCTGAAGAATCCTCATGTGATTGTTTCTACTACAATAATCATTATAGAGAGTGCTAAATTCGGTTTGTTGTTATGTGTGTGTTTTTGTTTGTTGTGTGGTTTGTTTCGTTGTGATGATGTTTTGTCTACCGATTTTGTCTTTGTCTTTTCGGAATAATGATGTTTGATTACCCCTTTGGTACACCTTTGCTTCTCGCAGTCATGATCCTTTATTTAAATCGAAGTTTGTTTTGTCTTCCTTTACCGGTTTTGACATGCTGAATGGACTATTATAATATGCAACGCAACGGTGTGCTATAGCAAGCAGGAACTGCTTACTCTTCCGGAGCACCTGATGTCACTCTTGTTTCGACTGGAGTTCGCGTTGTTGATTGATATTCAGTTTTTTGTGTTTCCATGTTTTACATGTTGTCTGTTTTTGTCCCGTTCTTGTTGGTGTTTACTGGTTTTGTCTCTGCCCTTTCGGAATTTTGACATTCGGATACCCCATTGGTACCTCTGCTTTTTTCAAAGAATACATGCAGGACTTATGATTAGCGATGATCTCATCTCCGAGTCTATGTAGCATTTGCTGTAGCATATCCATGAATGATGTTTAACGACTGTAACGCTATAGTTATAGGAAGAATAGTGTATTACATCTTCCAGCTTGATTCATGATGTGGCAAAAAAAGTGAATTCGACAATTATTTTTATTTTTCATAATTTATTATCAAGAAGTAATTCCAAATTACCATTCGTATATTGTAGCTACTGTGGAGGAATTTTTTTCTGCAATTCTTTCATTTTCAGAACTTCCTAATTTTCATTCTTTTTTTTTCAAATTTCAACATTTTTTTAAAGAAAAGGTCAACTTTGTTCATCCATATATGCATTTTAAATCAACCCGTTTTTACAAATAAATGTGGGACAATTCGTGTGAACAAAAAAGAAATAAATATCGAGAAGTTTTAAAACATCAGACGACCTGGGCTTGAAGTAAATTCACGTCATATCCATCCGCTCTTCTGGCAAATATCGTCCAAAGTCACTGCGTATCGATAAAAGGCGTTCAGCACCTAAAGTATAAACGCATTACAATTAGAAAATTTACAGAATTATGGACGACACTACATCACAATGGATACACAAATAAATATATAATTTCTTAAAACAAGAAAATAGGTAAAATTGCAACAGAATGTATAAAACCAAGGTCCACCTTCGATGGTAGACGATAATTTGTCTTGGGGAATTCAATTCTACATTTATTGGGTAGCAACCGTTTGATTTTTATTTGGGGGGGTGGGGCTTTGGATATAATCTTCGTCCTGCCCATGTATTTTCGGAAATAAACGAGCCTGGATTTTTCAAAGCTACTATGAATTTTTCAGCCAAAAACATCCTGCCTTTTGTCATTCAAAGCACTGTCCTGCTTTACTTCTGGATTTTTGCCATAATGCCTTTTTATTTCAAATTTCACCATAGCCATCCCCCTAAATATCAAATGGTCACTTCCTTGTTAAAACCGCTAAGAGTTTCGTTAAATAAGAGCATGTTTCTATATTTTTCAATGGTTCCTTCGAAAATTGCGTCTCTGCTTACCTCCCTACTTTGAAAAAAATCAAAATTTTGTTGATAATGATTCCTTAATAACTAAATAACACAAACATATTTCTATTGGTATCATTTTGCACACACAAAATAAAATAAGAAGGTAAATTCTATATTTTTAAGAACTTTTACGAATTTCTGAAATCAACTTCTATCTCATTTTTGAAAAATCGTGACCACTTCCCATTTTTACGACAGGAATTTTCTGAGAAAACACATTTTCCCTTTTCGATTGATATCAAATATAGCCGTGTGTCTGGTATGGACATTAAAGTCAGACTTTTCTACTTGTAAATCATCAAAATTATATAGACTACTGTTAGCGGGTATAGATTGAGAGGTCATTGACATAATTTCCTTTTTGAAAACTATATCATCCTTTCGTCTTTTTATCAGAACAAAAAGCTTTATTGGAAAAGCATGTCATCGATCATAATTTGACACCCGACGAATGCAAAATGTGCCGAGAAACCTCACAAAAGCAACTTTTGTATCAAAGTCTACGTGTACATGTACAAAAAAGCTACTACATCCATAAAAAAGATACATTTTTGCAACTAGATGGGTTATAGTTTTCAAACATATCCAATTTACATGCACTAATGGTAGAATCATTATGTTTGATTTTTACGAAAAGGAGTATGTTCGGAAAGGGCCAAAAACGGCCCTAAATATCACATTCGAGACAGTGTCGATATAATGCTGCTAGAATTGTCATAAGACACTATATTTTATAAAACGTCACAAATTGTGCATGAATTGTTTTATTTTTGCGAATAGCAGATACCTTTAAGTTGGTAAGAAGTTGGTAAGATTCTTTCAAAAACGTTATTATTATTAGCCACTTTTCGGTTAAACATGATGAATATCATGATGGTCACATATTCTGACCAAAATTATCTTTTGGTTGAAATATTCACCTGAGGTAAGTATAAAATATTAAACAAAAATGGTCCTTGGTCAGAGCATGCGGTCACGTGGTAAAAAATCGACAAAAATGAAGATGTTCCTTCATATTCCCATCTTTAGGATGGTGACTGAATGAAACAGCACAATTTTATCACGAGAAAACTGTTTTATGTGTTAAATATTAGTTTCCTGTGAGTTATTTTCACAACATCCATTTAATTAATGGAACATGAAAAATTAGCCCAGTTACAGGGCCAATAAAAAGGCCTTCGTGAACATACTCCTTTGTAGATGTTGTGGGCAAGATATACCAAAAAAATAGTATTTCGGACGAACTCACTTGCGAACGTATGCTTGATTTAAACTGCTCACTTGATATTTAAAGTGCATACCTTTGTGAATGTCCCCTTTTCTAATTCTTGGTGTTTGTGGTCTGCGAGATTTATCTTCAAACTGCCTGTCAAGGTGGCCAATTCTTGCCTGGGCAGCAATGACTGCCTCCAAATCTTCCCTTCCTACCCCCTTGATATCGCCAGGCCTAATATGAGAAACACATATGTTAACACAATCACTCAGACAAGACAGGGCAAAACTTCCCTAGTAAGCAGAGCTCGCGTTAAAGGGTTTTGGTAAGATTTTATCTGTTATAATATACAATAATATAAATTCAATAATAAGAAAACCATATTTTCATATTTTTCCATTAATTTCTTCTCTCTTAACTGGATTTAACAGTACTTTTAAATGACTCACCGACGCTTTTTTTTTACATGAACTCTTACTACTTTCACTTCTTTTCACCTTGGCTTACCTAGTTTTGTGGACGTTTAGCATACATATATAAGAACCTGTATTTCAAAAATTGTTATTTTCTCAGGACCGAAAAATATTGAATATTTCGAATAGACAGAAACAATATTGTGATCATTCCTTAAATAAAAACTACTCAGTCATACCGTTCGCGAAAAGTGTCGGGATGTTGTGTTCTTCCCATAGCAAGAATCTCAAAAAGTTGTGCTAAATATTTATCCGTTTTCTGATCCGACGGTAGCTTCTGGGTGTGTCTCTCGGCATTCCATTGAAGGGTCAGGGTCTTGAGATTCTTAATAACCTCATCTCGAATATCAGAACGACAGGAACGGAGCTGGGACTCAAACAGAAGGAGCTGTGTTTCTAAGATACTTTTGACCTAAAAGGCATAAATATAAGAATAAATAAGAACAACCAAAATAATCATGTTAATAGAACATATACTCTTCAAAAAAAGTTACGCATAGATAGAAAATTCCCCGTAGGTTTAATGCAAATCGAAACAATTTCAAAACATTATTGCCGAGCTGTTCTGTTCTTTTTACTGGATTTTATTTCATGAAAATCGGTTGCAGAACAGCTCGGCAATAATGTTTTGAAATTGTTTCGATTTGCATTAAACCTACGGGCAATTTTCTATCTAATATGCGTAACTTTTTTTTTGAAGAGTATATTATTCACTAGGCTTTCGGTCCATGCTACATGTAGTTTCTTGGACATCTTTCATTTACCCGACTAAGGACTTTCTTAAGTCCACCCCTGATAATTTGAATTGTATGTACACCCGCGTCTTTTTTCGCGTGTCTTCTTTTAATCACAATCTCTGCAGTACAATGTCTATGTGCACCATGTTCTTAATGTTTGTAAATAGAATATAATGTGATGTGGAATAAGTGAACGCGAAATAACCTTCAATATTAACGATAATTTAAAAATCCACAACAAAAAACAGCCAGCAGCCTTCAATGTTACCAGCGGTGGCTGCTCGTGTTTTTTGCAACTGGCCCTGGATTGAAAATAAACTACATAGGATTCAAGTCCTATCCTAAAGTGTCAATAAAAGACCCTTTTCTTGACAAAAAAACAAATAGCATAAATTCGACGAATACAAACTTCAGCTTTGATAACTGGCAGAGATTCCTGGCTTAGGACAGGCACATTTATAAATTGGTGGGTTAAACCACGTGAGTTAAACTAGTTTTATTTTAAACCAGTTCGAAAATACTGGGGCCAGAGCAATGAAGGTATCATAGGACTAAGACATGTCATTGTCCTTTTAATTTTATGGAGCCTGGTTCGTCCTATTTTATGACACCTTTGATGTCATGGCCTTAGTGTTGATGTTTTGTTTTCCATAGCAATATTTAAGCGTGTATTTCATTGTAGCTTGTGGTTTATGTTTTTATGTTTATGTTATTTTTAAGCGTTAAACTTACATCTTGATCTTTCTTGTATGACTGGCTGGGTACATGGATGTCGGATCGCTTCAGATTTTGCGACAATTTTGAACTTTTAACCTCTCTGTGTTCTAACTCTTCAAGGATACCAATCACGTTACCGTAAACCTCATACACCATCTGTGCACTAGCTGAAAATAGACATAATTTGTCACAAAATAATTAATCTTAAATAAAATGAATTAGAAAAAAAAACTTGTTTTTGACCCGAGATCATTATTTTAGGAAGAATGTAGATAAAGTTATGCTCTGAATTTCTTTCAAGTTTTTTCAAAGACTGTGCATCGGATTATTTTGGTCAGGGTAGTCTATTCTAATCAAATTCATCATCCTAATTAACGTCATTTTTTAATGTAGACCCAATGCTAAAAATATGGCATATTAAATATTTCCGCTCTGTTGATTTTATTCAAAATAAAAAAGACGATGGGGGATATCAATTTCAAATGCAGCAGTGACAGAAATTTTACGGTTAGATAAAATGAATTTACAGAAGGTACATACAAGTATAGAATTCACCTTAATTTATGTTGCTTGACATGTTAAAGGAAATTCATAATATTTTCACATCAAATAACATTTCATGATTACCCTGGCAACTGCAAATTTTGAAATTTAAGTTCGAGAGATGATAGAAGAGTCTTTGTAAGCGTAGTGGAATCGTACCGAGCGTAGTACAAGCGTAATGAAAGCGTAAAACGATCGCAGTGATCGTAGAAGATGCGACGGAAGGTCGTAACTGGTCGTGGTATAATCGTAGTATGGTCGTAATAAAGTCGCTAAAACAACGTACTGCACTCGTGGTGGTCGTAGTAGCATCGTACTAGATGAGAGCATTGAAAATAAATTCCCCGTGAACTATCGTACTATGGTCGTAGTACTGTCGTTCTCGCAGTCACACTAGCTACGTTTAAACATAATTGTCGCGACCCTACTACGATTATTAAGATCGTGGAGGTAGTAGAGAGCGTAGTAAGATCGTGGTCAGTGTGACATGGGCTTTAGCTATTCGATTTTCAGATCTGTTAAATTCTTACTTTATGTTATGGGATCCCATGCGGGACCATACATTGTATAATTATGTTCCTCACTAGACATATTCTTTTTTTTTTGTCTTAACGTTACATAATATGTGTATTATTAAGTGAATACAAAACAATTTTAAAAAAACAACCGACCAGTGTTTGGAATTTCATATTTAAGAAATTGAAATGTTTATTTTTTAAATATCATTCTAAGACAAAATAATTTGCTTTATTGTCAAACATGACGCCTAAATACTACTGACTAGCTAACTATAATCGGACAATTAATCAATTTGTAAACATTTATTGTTAACTGATAAATAAAACAAAAATCTGTGTCTGCAAGTTATTTCAAATAGCCAGAAAGACCGACTGCTTACGAAATACGAATATTTCAAAAGTAGTTTTTAAATACGAATTTGAAGATCGTTATACAATTTGTTATCATAAATATACCCTCAGCAGATCTTTGATGTTGTTTCAATTTTTGTTGCTGAGTCTGGTATCTCCTCTCGTCCTCATAGTAGTGATCATAATCGGTCGTATTGGGATCATACGCATATGAGCTGGTATCAGGGCCGTGTCCCTTGGGTTTCGTTCGATAATCTGGTCCGCTCATTCTAGAATGTGAATTGTGTGTTCCTTGAGAAGAATGTTCAGATCCGTAACCATTATAAATATTTTTTCCTGACATGTTTCGAATCCAACTAAACCCAAACGCAAATAAGGTCTTTTAAATGCTTAAACACGCGTCATATTCTACTTTTATACGCATGTCAATTTCGTGGAAAATTAATCCCGTTGGAACTTTTCAAATGTACCCATACTTTTAATTTTGTTTTTGGAAAAAACTGTTCCAAGGATTCTCAGAATGGGTTAAGGAACTTTCTTACAATTGGTTAATTCAGAAAAGTCCACTTTGAATATTGCAGAAGATGTAAAAAAACAAATAATAATTTTAATTGCTTTCGTGGTACGAGATGGAAATTCGCCAATAAAATTTTATGGATTTTAAACTGTGATGGAAAAAGATTTTTTAATCATTTCTCTTATTAAACTACAGTTAGTAAGATCTTCATATATTTGAACAATAACAAATATATATAGACGTTTAACTTTATTCTTAACCATGGACCACGAATGGATTCAACTAAGAAATTTTAAATGTCCGATTACCGGTTGTCCCGGGTAAGGTGTAAAGATATATATAATGTATATTGATGATGTACTATGGTTATTTCTAATTAACCTTCATTTGATTTGTGTTTGTAAGTTGTTTTTTTTTTGTCTGATTTTTTCCTTTTTTTTTCTTTTCTTTTCTTTAAAGGGGTGGTCATTGATATAGCTTATACAAAAAAATCAACAAATTTGTCGTAACTTTTAATAGCTATGTAATTTGATATTGTTTTGATAAACTGCTTGATTTAAATATATACATAATCACCATACATATATCATAATTTCGGAACATCGGACATCACATGCAAATAAGCCAACCAAAGACTGGATTCTTCAAATACAAATTTTACATAACACAAATCTATTAGAATGGAGTATTTTTGGATGAAAAGATGTTTTATTTTTTACTTATACTTTAAGGGCAGACACACCAAGTAATTGGGTGTGTGCGGACTGTAGGACGCCGGTTTTTATAGCACAGACGGGCTACATGAGGTGTGACAGTTATGAATTTCGTGGATATAAGCATTTTGGTAAACTAGTCACGTGGAAATGGAATTGTGGGAACCATGGTAACCACCCATACCAGAAGTTCAAAGAAGCAGACTTTCAAGGTTTTACGTTTGCACTATCGCACGCTGTTCAGCTGATGCAGGAAGCCGGTGCAAAGTGGGTGGGTGCTCTGTGTATAGAGCTGGAAGATCAGTATTCGTAAGTAATTTAAGTATGTTAAAAATAACACAGATGACAAGATTTTTTAACATTTGGTTTCATCTTAGGCGCACTGATCCACACCAAAAATTAGCGAAATCAATTGTACATGGAAAGACAAACAAAATGGAAAAAAAATAATTCAGTAATTCACTTTTTCGTATGTCATGGTATACAATTAATTTATTTTTAATGCTAGACGCCAAAAACTTCATCCTTAAAGTTTTTTTCTGAAGTACATACCACAAGCTCCATGAAAAATTGCCACAAGAAAAACATGCATTAACTTTCACGTTAATTTGCTAATGTACATCAATTCTTTATCGTATTTCTTATTGTATTTTTAGAGGACGGTAAAGAAATATACGGACCATATAGACGTGAATCTGTTTTTCCGAAGACAAAAATATCATCTATTAAATCATCAAGATATAAACTAACCAATATCATGAATATGTTGTGTTTTATTTTCGTTTTTATCTAAAATATTTAAAAGGATGGAGCATAGCGAAATATATCTTGTGTAAAGAAAGGACCATATCTTGAATGGTCTTTATTGATTGAAAGGTTGAGAGGATCTATTGCATATATGTCATTATGTATAATTGTTAAAAATGAATTGAAACATTTTATTGGTAATGTATATAAGTTAGCAAAATTTGTATGTCCATTTTGTTTATTTTCATGATTAAAAATTAACTATATTCTATCTTGTTTTCCTTAAAATGGTTATTAAATGTATTTGTTATATATAAGTACATGTTTATCATACAACCTATAGCTTCATACAGATCTGTACATGTATGCACACTATTTAGACATTTAATACCTTATAATTATGCATACTTATAAGAGGGCTAAAGATCAAAACGGGAAAGCTATAAGTTATTGAAGAGGAGACCAACGAATTTGTAATTACAGTGTTAACTGAAGATAGTTTTCTCATGAATGTGCTCCTCAAAGCCAAGCTTCGGCTTTATGCAGCAGACCAGTTTTGAGACAGTTTGCTCATTAAAGAGAAAACAAAATATTATAAAAGCAGTACACCCGTCCCATCAATACTTCTTTAAGAAATGATTTTTATTCCTTGCATTGTATTACCTATAAACATCAACTTCTTGGCGTAAAACAGTAACCTGTGATAAAAGTACAGAAACAATTGATATAAAAATGACAACAAAGTTCCAGATAATAAATTTTGCTACGCCTGACGCGCGTTTCGTCTATTCAGGACTCATCAGAGGCGCTCTACCAAAAATATTGAAAATGCCAAACCTATATGATTACGAAGAGCATAAAACAATAAACCAAAAATACCAAACTGGGGAACCAAATTATTACTAAGATAATCAACCTATGTCTGGGGTAAGAAGAACATTAGGGTTTAGACAATTTTTGAAATTGAAACAGATAATTTAAAGATTTGATGTGTTCTCCAACACAAAAGTATTGGTGCCAGAGTGGGCTAACCTCGAGGAATTAAAAAAAAAGTCGACACATTTATGCAAAACACCAAACAAATTTTTCGCAGAACAAAAACGCATACAGGTAAATCAACCAAACTGCTATTTGCAGCGCCACGAGGTGGCGTCGTAAAGTGAATAAAATGAAGGTGCTCGGGAAGAGTGGGCAGCTCCTCTTTAACACACCCGCCATGTTGCTAGCAATCAATTTGGTGTACATCAAATTTCGTTAAAGACCAAAATACAAAATAATCTTCATTTCTACACCTTTTGATCCCTATTATCTTTATTTCATCATAGCACGACTTTGTGTTTATATCCCTGTATAGCGCAGTTCATGATGCTTGGGAATATAGCATCGACGAACTAACTATCTGTAACAAACCAAATCATGTTGACATCATCTCTTACCGCGCATACATTAGTCACACTTGCTCGGTGTAGGTCCAGGATGGCAAATTCTACTGTTGTAAGAAAAACTTTCACTGAAAACCAAAGAGATACACCGTGTCAGAAAAACAAAAACTATACAAATGTATGTTTTCCATACCTTATACAAAGGTGGAGGTTTGAATATACATGTACATGCAAGTAGGACTCTTGTACTTGTTAAGTTTTTTTTTTTTATTGTTTTTTTTTTTTTTTTTTTTTTTTTTTTTTTTTAAATTGCTTCTTTCATTTTACACAAAAGACAACAGCACAAAACTACATATATAACATTTATAAAAAAAAACTATTGAACTACAATCAGCAACGTGCAATGTAACTCATGTCAGAGCGAACATGAATTCAGGTGTTCTGGCTTGTTATAGTATATGGACAAACATGATATATAATCTTTATGTTTTCAATGATGACCTAAGTGTGGGTCAAATCGATAATATATTGTTATTTGCGTCAAATGCTAAGATTTAACTTCAAAATGGCCTTCCTTCTTTTAAATCTTTAAATATTGATGGATTTCTAGATTTCCACTATTTTCCTCAAAAACGCTGTTCTGAAACTTTTTTTTGCTGGTGACTTTTGGTATGATTTAGGTGACACTCTTAGCTTTCCAAGAGCCCAAACAATCTTCTTTTCCAATTTGTTTATTGTTTAATCATACTTTACATAGAATTACAGGACTATCAAGGACGACTATACAAAACTCTATGACAATCAGTCAACTAAGACGTAGAAATGCCACATTTGTCTACGAGTACATGATGTCTGTCATAATATATAACAAGGGCAACATAACACTGTGTGATCAAGCTTTTATCAACGAACAATGTTGCACATGAAGTGCCCATTGGAATACAGACTATTTGTCAAAACCACATTAACCGAACAGTTTAAAGAAGCAGAGGTACCAGTGGGGTATCCGAATGTCAAAAGTCCGAAAGGGTAGAGACAAAACCAGTAAACACCAACAAGAACGGGACAAAAACATGTAATGTAGTGTTCCATAGAGAGTTCCTTTACCGTCCTTTTGTTTGTTCTTGTTGTTTTTTGTCTTAGGTTCTCTCTAGTGGATTTGGACTTTAATCGATTTGATTTTTATTGTGTGTTTAGTTTTTGTGCTTTGTCTAGGAATATTGATAGGGGGAAGGTTGGGCCCAAAAAAACTAGTTTAACCCCGCCACATATTATATGTGCCTGTCCTAAGCCAGGAATCTTTGACAAAGCTTTCGTTTGTACTTGTCTTTTTGATGTTTACTGTTCCTGGTTCAAGATGGATTTGAATTGTGAATTAGAATTAGAATTATTCATTGTCAAAACACATTTACAACAAATGGTTATAACACATTAATACACGTACATACATTTTTAAATCAAATGAAATTAAATACTATATATATATATAACAGTAATGTGCATTTTATTTAGACCATGTGTCAATTGCAGAACTGCGAGCAGTGACAAATGATCTCGTTGAAGACTGCTGGCAGTTGTCCATTGTGGTTTTTTTCTTGATTGTGGGCTGTGTCGCGTACACTTATTACACATCTCATAATTGTCTTTTATTTAAAACATGGAAACACAAAATAACTGAATATCAATATATAAATTTGTTTTCAACAAATAAGCAGAGAATATCGATTATTGGTCGTACGTCTGTGAATGTCTCCCTTTTACTAGACATCTAACTTATTGTCATCGATAATAAGTTATTTGTACCTTCCTTTTTTTTCTTTTTTATTTATCAAAAATTGTTTCTGGAACGTCAGTCGCATAAAGAAACTGTTTGTAATTCTGCTCAAGTCTATTGGATAAAAAAAGAAATACATCTTTGACGGTATTGATCACATTTGCACACAATGCATCTTTTTGGTTGTTTTTTTTATCTACTGTGCATTCATTTATTTTCGTGGGTGTTTTTTTTTTTGTTGGATATCAAATTTCGTGGTTCAAGGCTACCCACAAAAATCACAAAAATTGATACCCCACGAGTAATAATGAAACCACAGTATTTATTTGTTTATTTTTTCCATATTATTTTTTATTCCTTTTGGGGAGTGGTATTTCTTGTATTTGTTTTGTTTCGTTTTTGTTTTGGAAACGTCAGCATTGTAACAGGAAGACTTCCTTATTTATAAGTACTAATTATAGTATAAACATTGTTCATTGTTGTTAATTGTAGAAGTAGGGAGTTTCGCAGAATTTTAAAATTCTCAAATCTATATGATATGTCAATACATTATAAACCAATAAAATTATTTCTAAATTTTTGAAATAATTAAATGTATGCAAAGTTTACCATAAACCTATCCCTTTACAGTTGAATAGTTATATGGGTTCAATCAAGTGAAATTCTATGGCCCGTCAGCATACGACTACTTGAGCATAATTATAGTCTTCTTTCTCATTTTTCTGTCGTTGTTCAAATTAAATTGACATCTTAAATTATTAGTTGTGTCCCTGTTTAATTATTTGTCTATTCATAAAAAATAAATAGGGTTAAAGATTTCATTTATTTCACTCATGTCTTGAAGAAAACTTATACGTATCTATCATTTTCATGTCTTGCGAAAAATCAGATCAACAATTCTGAAAGGAAAATAAAATGTGGACATTATGACAAAAGAAACTTCTTTTGTAAAATGAAGCTTTTTTTAAGATAAAGACGTAGACATATTGTATACACAACCCTAGAGTACAATTACTCTTTACTCCCAGGTCAGCAGTAAAGGGTTTACATTTTTTTACATCCCTCACGCACATGGATAGCGTAAAGGTAAAATAATATACATAACTCCCATTGTAGCTTATGGATAAATGCCTTTATAAGATTTATTACAGTATCAATTATCAATTACTTAAAATAATAATAATAATGACAATAGATAAAAATGAAAATTGACATTTTTTTTTAAAATCCAAGGAACATACATGACTGTCAAATATTTTGGTAATATATTTCTTATAGACTTCCCTTTTAAGAACCATGAAATACAATGGGTAATGATGCAAATTGTAGACGTAAAGGAAAGTTATAGTTTTCGCGGAATTTTAAATTTTACAACAATTGTGGTATGAGCGAATTTCTACAGACAGTGATTTTAACTTTTTCATACTTATTCATCCATCTATTAGAGTACATAAAGCATGGACCGTAGCTAAGTTGTTCCCTGAACTTAGAACAGCTGCGAAATATGTCGTTGACATTTGTGCCATCATACGAACAGACGATGAGACTCTGCTATGCGATAGATGCGGAAAGTTCTTCAACAATATATTCGAGCATGTTTTAACTGACTGTGATTTCATAAGTGAATTAAGAGACATATTGTGGTCCGATATCATCAATCTGAACCCCATATCATTTAGCGTTCACATGAACAATCTTTCGTCCAGAGAATTTACTGCCACACTGCTAGCATGCTGTACTACATATGAACTTGATAGTGATGACGAGAGTATAACATTTTCTAAGTACTGTGTGAAACATGTATACAATATGTGTAAACTTTTTCATCCCTGGAATGCATGATTTGTTTATATAAATTTGATAAATGCTTAAATGTAGGAACCAGTCGCATTGATGTTGTCGCTTTTTTTTCTTTTTTTTTCTACATTTTATTAAGTATACTCATACATATTACAAACTGATCACGTAATGTTTAATGATGTTTTATTTTTGTTTTTTGTTGTTTTTGTATTTGTTTTTTTGTTGTTGTTTTTTTTGTGTTTTTTTTTTTTTTTTTTTTTTTTTTGTAATCCAAATGATTATTATATAATGCTTAATTTCTTTCCAATCTTCTATTTTATTTGTTTTTGCTATACCCACTTTCTATTTTATTTTTATCTGATTTTTTTTTTTTTTTTTCATTATTTTTTCTTGTCTTAAATATTAATTAATTTATCATTTTCACCCTCTAATGTAAGTAATTATCGATCCTTTTTAGTCTTAAATTTAATCAGGTTGTTTAAAATATTAAAAACATATATAAAGTGCATCATTATAATAATTCTTTTTTTTTACCATTACTTGTATATTATATGCATTAATATCTCATTTTTATTGCATTGAACTTTTTTTGTTGTTGTTGTTGTTGTAAATTTGATGAAATGTATATAATTTGTACCCATGAATCTCTGTACAAGAGGAAATAAAGATATATATATATAACCGGACGTTTGTTATACCAGTTTAATATTTTTTTTTATTTGTACAATATTTTATAAAGTCTGCCGCTGATCTGCAATCGTTATCTGTCTTTGTTTCTGAAGAGACTGGTAAAGCTATGGAAATTTGGCATAACATGGACGCCTTTAAATGTCCAAAGCAAGGATGTATGAGGTAAGTTTTATATCTTTTAATTTTCTTTGAGTTGATATTTTTTTTTGTATTATTTCTTTCTCATTATTTTCTATCCCCACAGACCGAATACTTGTCGTGGATTGGAGTTCCTGTCACTCCCCAGTCCATGTGTTAAACGCTCGTTTTAAGTCCTTGCAACTTAGCGAACATTTCAGAAAGTCAGAAGTCATTGAGAGATATTTCAAATTTAGCTTGGTGGATGGTTGGAGTGAAAACGTTATAAACTTTAAGACTTTTCAGACGTGAAGACACACTAATGTTTCAATTATTTTTTAGTTTTTTTTTCAAATCATTCTTTAATAAAAAGTCACCGAATACAGCTTCGCTCTTCCGTAATTTGTCATGCATAAATTTTCGATATTGTTTCTTTAATTATAGCATAACTAATGAGGGGTGGCGAATATCAATTTTAATGTCACGAGTCTCGAATAACGCCAGGTTTTAACAAGTGCGCGGAACTTGTTCCGCGCACGAGTTGAATCCCCTAACGTTATATATTCGAAACGAGTGACATTAAAATTGATATTCGCCACCCCAAATTAGTTATACTATTTATTATATAGATAATTTTAAAAAACGTGACTAATAGATCATCAAAATAATGAAAACGAAAGAAGTTATTGATTGATGAATTGTGTATTGCGCACTAATCTATGTTACGTATTTTTCGCGGGAAACTTCACGAGGGTTAGATAAATTCGCACGCGAGTTAGATAAATCCTGTAATTAACTCCGTGAAAATCTAGAAATTTATTTAACTCGGAAATCACGATATTTCACCTATATCTATATAATAAAAGTAGATATTCGTGTTAAACTTTGTCATTTCACGTGCATCTATTAGATGGTGAATGTGAATCGATGCTAGATTTAATGTTGAAAAGGGGGCCAAATAAGAAAATTTATAAACATCTTATTGTACATCAAAAAGATACAATTACATAAATAATAAGAAATAAAACCCTAATTCATTTTAGTGGAAACACAGCTACTAAATGGTTATGCGCTGAAGACAAAGCCATGATGCAAATCTCACAGACCGGAATTATGAGATGTACATCGGAACAGTCACGAATCAGATCCGTGCATCATGGAAGGGTTTGTGATTGGCGATGGACATGTGGAGGGCGTGGCGATCACCATTTTACAAAGATTCAAGAAGTAGATGTCGGAGGGTTTATATTTGCGCTGTCACACGCGGTGCAACTAACAGAAAAGGCAGGGGCATCATGGGTCGCCTCACTTTGTTTTGAACTGAATGATCAGTATGAGTAAGCTATTAACTACACTCTTACTAGCTACACACAGAACATCGCAGTACTAACTTCAAACAGAAACATTACATTAGTTACTTAAAAACAAACAAGAAAGCGGCAAGTAAAAAACAGGCAAAGGAAGCATATAATGTATCCAATTATAACCTGAATAACCAAAAAGCCAATCAAATCAAGCACTTATATAAAATGTATAACAAACTAAAACAAAAACATAAATTTTGACATATTTTCCAAAAATACACAACGTCTGCCTTATTATCGATTGCTAAAATAAGCAAGAATTATGATGCCAATGAATATTGAAGTTAAATATAAATATTAATTCTAACATGGGTCCACGGAAAGAACAATAGAAACCATGGCGACAAGCCATGTTTAAATTCCAATAAAACACAGGTCGACGTCAAAGTTCATTTTGCGCTAGAAAACTGTCCGGCCGTGATTTATTTTCGATTTAACCATGGGTGCCCATTATTTTCGTGTATTTAAAAATATCCACGAAAATAATGGGCACCCATGGTTAAATCTCCAATAAACCACGGGCGGCCATGAATTATTTCTTAAATATAAAATGTATCAAATTTTATATCAAATAGTTCCAAAGATGCAAAAGGAGCACAGACACATGTACAAAATCGTCAAATTCCGATATTCTATGGAAAAGACCGGTTTAAACAGAATGAACCCGACCCTGTCAACCCGTCAACACCGGAGACTTCCGACCGGACCTGTAGTGTTTGTATGGACCGACCAGTGGACTCTTTTCTTATCCCGTGTGGACATACATGCTCTTATATATTTTCGAGTACTGGAATATGTGTTGGAAAGACACCGTTTACATATTTTCAAAATTTTACAACGTTTGGCTGTTTATTTTAAAAAATTGATAAATTTATCTGTTTGGTCATTGTTGTAATATTTTTTGGCATTTTTTTTTTATTTATCAAATTTAATATTCTACCGGTTTTCCAAGTTTTCTACTCCTAGCGTGTCTGATGAAGGTTAATCCAGAAAAGCGCTTCACACGCAGTGAAATTTTGCTTTTATACATTTATTAAGATAATTTCAATATGTGGATCGTGTCTTTTTGGTACATATTCCATATTCTTTCGTTTTTAATACAATTTGCCGACAGGATGGGTTAGAGCTACAGATGATTAACAGCAAATGTCACATCTGTAAAACGCCGTTTACAAAAGTTAATAAATTGTATTTTAATTGATGATCATTTTGTATTTACTGGTTGTATGTTTTTATTATGTGTTTGTTATTATAATTTACAAGAAACCAGGTTCGATAGGACAAATGCTTTTTTGGCACTCATTAATTTGGACCAGTAATCAATCGGTCGATATGATTCCTTTATATAACTATTTGCCATTAAAATGTCATTAAATTTAATTAAATTAAATGCAGATTTATTTTTGGAATGTATGATTGAAATTCAAATTCTAAGTAAGGCTAGCTCACATCGTACAGTCAAGAGCACGTTGTGTCTTCTTTTGAAAGTGTTAGTATTTTTATGTAAATTAATCAGTATCAACGCACCATAAGCCAATTTACCCAGTTATAACATTAGGACTCAGTGTGCCAGTAAAAAAATCGCCCGACGACTGGAGTCTTTATAATAAGTCAAGTTAAATTCAAATACAAATATAAAAATACACTCTGCGCAATTACAATCAAAAAGAACTTTTTTTTGGAAATTATATTATATTATGATATCCTGAGTGAGTGTAAACACAGATACTTCATCGGTTTCGCGGTCGATTGATATTAGAGTTTTCCAGTTATGGTGACCCTGGTTCGAACATATGGTTTTTTTTTCAATCTTAAAAAGACCTTATTGTTGAATTAGAAATTTGATATGTTCTACTAGGTGAACATTTGTCATAAAACTTTCTTTGTAAAACAGAAGAAAGGATCAAAATAATTGGGAAAAAAAAGAAAAAGGTATTCCAACGGATGATCCAGTTCAGATCGGTGTAATGATGTATCCAATGGCTTTAAGGTTCATGGTTACACTTCGAATAAAATGGTAGATATTTGACCTATTTTTCTAGTCTATGTACGACTTAAAGTACACATAGAAATAAAAAATAAAGTGTAGCAGCGTCTAGATATAAAAATAGCCGATCATTTTTCCTTCTATTTCACAAGATAAATCTTGTTGTTTCCTCTATTCATTTTCTTTCCGTTCAAATTGTACCTTACATTAAGCATGAATTACCCCTTAATAACCTTCCTAAAATACCATTGTGGGTAGATTAAATACCATTAATAATAGAACTAGCTTGCACGTTGAGGCCATTTGACAGGGCAAGGTTGATATTTGGCTATATTTGGGTGAACTGAAAAACGCAAAGAAAATGCTCCAGCAAAACGAATTAAGTTTACACCTACAAAATACTAAAACTTTTATCTAGACGCTGTAATCATTATTAAGCGATTGTATGTATAGCTAAGGTTCCACATAGAATGAAGAAAGCCGTGAAATACCAGTCTTTTTTCCAAAGTGTAAAGATGAATCTTAAAGTAAGAATCCTATTTTAAGTCTCAAGTTCATGGGTAAACATAAAAAGGAATACTAGTAATATTGCCAATCGGGGGCTGTTTATTGAACGGACATCATTCCTAATTACACAAATGTATAAAGCGATGTTAAAAGACAACCATTGGGCATTTTGGGCCATATGAATGCTGTGACTCCGATAAAATCAACTGATACACATAAAATAACGAAATAAAAAAGATAGATACTATAACAAACATACACAAAGCTGGGGGACCACTCCTATACTTCATAGATATGGAGGTGCCGCTGATATTTTGAAACCCCAGCCTTTTCATATATTTTGAATTTGAAAAAAAATGATACCTTATAATATATTTTGACTTAAAAAAAGCACCCTTATCCCACAATTGATGATGAGAACTGAAGATAAAAATGGATATCATTTATTCATATATAGCTATTCAAAGATGTTTAGTCAATTAACATACACTTTTACACATGTATGAATACATTCATGACATTTGTATTAGAAAAGAAGTAAGAATTTCCTGGTCTGGCTTGTCATAAAATCAGCAAGTAAATATTATTTAACCTTATCATATATTTTTTGATTGTTTTTCAGAACTTATCACATATTCTCAACTCGAAAAATGGTACCTATTCCAGCGGCACGTCCTATTACCTTCCATATAGGAAGTCCCCCCCCCCAGACACAAAGCAAGGAAACTGTTTTCAGTAACGGGAACAATTGACGATTAAAAAGTTTGTGTCATCATGTTTGAGATTGAGCTTCATAAAACAATAAATGTCAATTGTTTATAAGATTCAATTCCAAAAATGAAGCAGAGTATTTAGAATTCGTTGTATTCTTATCATTAATTCCTTAGGATCTATGAAAATGGGTAAGTTATCATATTGGGGATTATTAAGTGTAAAAAAACTTCACCAATACAACAGAAGATGAGATTAAAGAATAGAAAAAAGTGCACAGCCCTTTTTATGCATGAGGAATCAAATCAGCATCTATTTGGATACTGTTTGTAAAACAAACGCTTAAAACACACCCAAGATATGGTTAGGGAGCAACCATTTGATTTTTATAGGGGGGGCTATGGATATTTTCTTCGTCCTGCCTTTTTATTTTCGGAAAATGTCGAGCCTGGATTTTTTTTTTGCGCAATTGCGCGCGCAATTTTTTTTTAAAGCAACTTTAAATTTTTAAGCCACAAATACCATCCTGCCTTTTTTGTACTCAAAGCACTGTCCTGCCTTTTTATTTCTTGATATTTGCCATCCTGCCTTTTTATTTTAAATATCACCATAGCCGCCCAATAAAAATCAAATGGTCGCTCCCTTATAACAAATCATTTCGAACAATGTATGCTTTTCTGAACTGTTTTGTGTTCAGTAACTATCAGTGACAATATACATGACTTTGTAAAATGTTGTACCTGAACTGTTTTGATAAAAGAAGCTCCTTTTAGAAAACTCACTGTTGCAAAAAAAAGTCAGTTGTTTAACATTGTTTTATATGATCACCTCAATATCCCTATTGTGTCTCACAACTATGTTGTGTTCTATGGCCATTACCAGATCCTAAGATCGCAATAGAAGAGGGAGGTTTGGCGTCATAAAACCTGGTTTAACCCACCATTTCGTTTGAAATGCCTGTACCAAGTCAGGACTATTGCGATACAGCAGTTCTTCGGTATGACTGATTCGTTTTTGTCATTTTCTCTGGACTATGAGATTAATCATTCTAGTTAGGTAGTTTTGTTATTACCTTTATTATAGCGAAATTGATTTAGATTGGTGAATTAAAATCTGTTCAGGTGACCAAGCGATAAAGCGCTATTTCATTTTGTTTGGAGTTCTAATTAAACATGTTTAATTTGGAACCAAAAAATGAAAATGAAACGCCTTTACTATTTTCGTCAAAAGGGAAAAGACTAATTTAGTTTTTGTAAGGAAATCATGTTCATAATGTTGTTGTTGTGTTGTTGGATCTACTGGTTAGTATTTAGTCAAACCTGTACGATAGCTATATTTCCTAGATAGTTTATCAGTGTTTATAAAATACAATTCATTTATACCTAATTAAAATTGTGACAATCTAGGGGGGGTCAATTGTATAAAAGTTTCCAAACCAAAAATATAATTGTTTAAATGAATTTAGACAATAGCCTGGATAAGTAAACACCATGTAATTCTAGCATCCTTGATCCCAAGTCACAAAATAAGTCCAGTTCCTTTTTTTGCCGACTGCTTTGGTTATATGAGAAGAGAGATGACAAAAAGTCGATCGATTCGGAATAATAGTGTCCATGGTATATAAGGTACAAACAATATTTAAAAAATCCTATTCATATCCAATGAAAAATATTAGTATGAGAGTGCTTACAAAGATGTGACAGATGGATTAATGGACGAACAACCGGAATATCTTTTTTTTCCATGCAGCGATGGAGACAGAGGACTCAACTGTAGTCACAAATGTACAAAAAGAAGAACATGATGTAAAGCTTGATATTTATAGAGCTGGTTAATGCCAAACCAGACAAACTACACAAAAGTGTTAAAGACTACTCCACAGAATAGATGCGTACGTTTTTGCCAGTGTCATTTATAACCATGAGTCTTCTAGTTTGATGGTCATATGATATTCCAGTTGGTTGGTGAATATCGTTCTTTTCTGTCAAAACACAGTACCTTTCTGCACCACTGTCAGTTCTTTTGATTTGGTCAATTGTGCTAAGAGTGTTCCCGGCAACAAATAAATTTCCATTTTCATCAATCGTCATATGTCTTGCGTCAGTCATTTTAAAGTCATAAAACACCTTCTCCGCAATTTTCATATTTGGTACGAAGCGAATAGTATTTCCAACTAGTTCGGAGAAAAATATGTCGCCATTTTTACTGACCTTAAGATCCCATGGAGTGAAAGTGGTTGATATGGGCCTTAACATTTTTTCTTCAAGGTCTACGACTGTAATAGCATTGGTTGTTCCCACCATAATTTTCTTTTCTTTTGTTGCTACGCCTGAACAGTACCCGCCTATATCGATTTTGCCCCCTAGATCAAAGCTGCTCGTATTGAGTCTGTGCTCCAGAAGCTGAATCGAACCGCATTCACCTAATGACACGACGAATTGATTTTTACTACATGGAGCAATAAAACATGGTTCATGGTCCAATGCAATGGTTTCATAAAGATCGCCAGTGTATCCACAAACTAAAATGGACTTCGTTTGGAAAGGGCAAAGCAGCAACTTATCATCATCTAAAAAGCATGCACTTGCTATACCAGGGCTACCGAAAACTTCAGATGCCCTAAAAGTGGATAGCAGCTCTACTTTTACCGTGTTTACCTTTTCTTTTTGACCATAGGGAGCCATGGTTTGGGCCCCCTTTCCCAGAGTTGATCTCATCAAGCCTCCTGCACTACTCTTTCCAGGTGAAATCATGCCAAGGGCCGGAATAGACTTGATGGCACTCGCCTTGTCAAGTGGAGTGAATTTGAAAGAGAACGATGATTTTGTCATTGTTTTGATTTCTTCGTCCGTCGTGCAGGCTTTTTCTTCTATGTACTTCGTCGCAAGGAACAGATCGACGTCCGATTGCTCATCTTTTATAGCCGATAGCTGGCTTTGGTACATTTCAAACATTTTATTCTTGTCCCGACTTCTTTTTTCTTCTTGTGTTAAAACAAAATATGCTGACTTGTATTCAAAATCTAGGTTATACAAGAGATCTCGTTCTAAGTCATCAAGATGTTTGACTAAATGGTCTTTTACCTCCTTGATCTTGGCTTGAATTCCGATTTTCTGATCTTCGAGGCTTTCTACTTTGGCGTTAGTT
The DNA here is from genome assembly GCA_963971305.1 of Arcuatula senhousia. Taxonomy (NCBI): domain Eukaryota; kingdom Metazoa; phylum Mollusca; class Bivalvia; order Mytilida; family Mytilidae; genus Arcuatula; species Arcuatula senhousia. The sequence goes on from OZ020310.1 coordinate 48,803,366, forward strand.
TCATCGGCAAACTTCGTAAAAAATCTTTTTATGCTCTCAATTTGTCTTTCTATATGCTTTAATGCATTTCCGCTTTTTACGTCTTTTGATGCCGTTTCAATATGAATGACGTCACATGTCTCGTGTTTGGTTTTACATTTTTGACAAAGAACTAGGTCGTGCTTTTTACAGAAATATTGAATTGTGTTACCGGCATGTTCCCGACAAATGCGTGCCTGTTTGTCAACATCTACTTTTGTGTAAATTGTTCTGTACATTTTTATCTGTAATAGAAAAAAGAGTTATCACAATGATAGATTATTCTGTGTCATTCCATATGCCCCCGTCACACTGGATGAAGTTCGTACTACGTTCTTACTAAGTCCTAAAAGGGCGTAAAACGTGGAAAGAACTTGACGAACGTATTAAAAGACGTACTAGGAACTTGTAAGGTCGTAGTGCGAACTACAATGGACGTAGTACGAACTTTCATGGACGTTGTGCGAACGGACGTGAAATAATTTTGAACATGTTCAAAACAAACGTAGTGAGGACGTGGAGAAGTCAAAACGTAGTTCAGACCTACTAAGAACGTATGCCAGTCATTATTCCATCAGTGATCATTATCTTATTTGTTTTATCAGAAAAGAAAACATTTAAAAGTGCCCCTTTCCACACTATAGAGCATACTTATGATAATGACACTTCAACATGTCTTGACATATTTTGTGATTTGATAAATAAGATACTAGATAAGCATGCTCCTCTAGTAACTCAGAGAGTTAAAAAAGATAAACAGCCTGAATGGTACAATGATGACATTACATTTGCTAGGAACAAAAGGGACAGATTTAAAGCCCTTTGGAATGAATATAAATTTTGGAGAAATAAAACAAACTAAATCATTGAAAACGCTAAAAAAAACTAGTATGATGACATGGTGAAAAACTCCAAAGACTCAAAAACTCTTTGGAAATGTATAAACAGTTTCAATTCTTCCGATCTCTTGTACAAAGCCGAATAGACAAACTTCGCAAATGTGTGAACCCCCGGTCTTCTTCTGTATTTAGAGATCGTGAAGCTCTCAATTGTCTCTCTTCCTTACATGACAGGTATGTTTTCACGCCAACAGACAAGGCTTCCAATAGTATAGTTTTTGTATGTAAAGCACATTATTACAATTGTCTAATAAAAGAACTAGGCATTGATGGTAATACTTTCGCTAGTGCTACATACAAACGGACTACATTTAACAAAGATGAAATCATAGCCAACCATAGCTCTTTTTTGTCCTCTTTCAATATTCCAATGAAAAAGGAACATAAAGAGTTACCATATTTGTACTAGATACCTAAACTTCACAACAATCCGTACAAAGAAAGGTATATAGCTGGATCTTCATCTTGTTCAACTACAGAGCTGTCCGTTCATTTAATTAAAATCTTGTCCGCTTTCAAAGAAGGTCAACAAGCATACTGCAACACTATTTATAATCGAAGTGGAATTAACCATATGTGGATTTTGAAGAACTCAAAGGATTTGTTAGATCATTTTAAATCTAGATCATGTTCTGAGGTTCACTCTTTGAAAACGTTCGATTTTTCAACTTTATACACTACCTTGCCACACGAAAAACTAAAATGTCGCCTGAAAAAACTTCTCGAAAAGCCTTTTCAAACTCTAGGAATTTTGTTGTTTTGGGTTATAATTCTACATTCTTTTCCATAACACCTTTCAAAGATAAAATTTGTTACACACTGGAACAAGTTTGCAGTACGAATCAAATTGCTTCACGTCTTTCTTGGAATAGCAACTCGAATTTGACCCAGGTGGTCATCTCAGTACAAAAATTTACGATAAACGAGACGATTTTAATTTTCAAATTATTAATTTTCCTAATCTACAGAGCAATATACCTACTTCCCCTGCATACGGTGTTTATATCTCACAACTTATTTGATATGCCAGAGCTTGCACACATTTCACAGATTTTTTGATCAGACACCGATTTCTTCGTGACCGACTTTTGGAGCAGGGCTATAAGAAAATACGTCTCATACGATTCCTAAAAAAAATCTTTCTTCGTTATCAGCCACTAGTAGAAAAGTTCAAAATTGAGTTAAAAGATATGGTAGTTAATTGTTTTAATTAATGTTTGACTAGTCTGCTGTACTGAGATGATCACCTCAATATCCCTATTGTGTCTCACAACTATGTTGTGTTCTATGGTCATTACCGGATTCTAAGATCGCAATGGAAGAGGGAGGTTTGGCGCCATAAAACCTGGTTTAACCCACCATTTCGTTTGAAATGCCTGTACCAAGTCAGGACCATTGCGATCCACCCATTCTCTGGTATGACTGATTCGTTTTTGTCATTTTCTCTGGACTATGAGATTGATCATTCAATTTCGGTAGTTTTGTTATTACCTTTATTTCCAAAAATAAAAAAGCACCTACTGTGTTCATCAATGATCGAAATGAAAGAATAACCATTTAAATTGACATAGCAAATAATTTTAATGATCATGTGTTGAAAATTTAAGAAAAAATATGAACAGCTCAGAAAATTCACAGAGACATGAAAATCTGGAAATGTTTATTGAAACAAGGTTAAATCTTCTTAATCAGGATAAATTCAAAATCCCACCTGTTAAGATAAATGAAGTCTTTGATGAATTAACTAAATTAAATGTAAACAAGTCATCTGGGACAGATAATATTGGACCAAAAATATTAAAGTTATGTGCTTCTCATATTGCTTCCCCTCTAACATACATTTTTAATAGAATAATTGATACAGGTATTTACCCCTCTGTTTTAAAAATGCTAAATTAACCCCAGTATACAAGAGTGGTGATAAAAATCTCCCAACCAACTACAGGCCTATATCTGTTTTGCCAACCATATCAAAGTTATTGGAAAGACATGTTTCAAAACATGTATATAAATATCTAAATGAAAATAAATTATTGCATCCTGCCCAATCAGGTTTTAGACCTAACCATTCTTGTCAAACAGCACTTATTAATATTGTTGACAAATGGCTGCATGAATAATAGAAATATCAATCTAGCTGTATTTCGACTTCAGAAAGGCATTTGATGTTGTCGATCACAAACTGTTATGTCATAAACTAAAAATTTATGGTTTTAGTCATATATGTATTACATTCTTTGAATCCTATTTAAGTGAACGAAGATTGGTAGTGACTATTCTAGTCAAAGAGTTATTGAATATGGTGTTCCACAAGACTCTATTATCGGACCTCTCATTTGTAATTTTCATAAATGACCTTCCATTATCAATAGAAAATTGTGAAACAGATTTATATGCAGATGACACCACTTTGCATAGGTCAGGAAAAAATATTCAGGACATTCAATCTAAAGTTCAAGATGATTTGCAGAATGTTGAACTATGGTGCAAAGATAACAACATGTTTAAAATATTGACAAAACAAAATGCATGACAATTGGAACTAAACAAAGACTTCAGTCAATTAACAATCAACCATCCCTGTTAATAAATTCATCCTGTCTACAAAATTCTGATTGTGAAAAACTTTTAGGTGTAAGAATAGATACAAACCTTACTTGAAAGAATCAAATTGATTATTTATTTAAATGTGTATCTTCGAGAATACACCTTTTAACCAAAATTAAGAAATTCTTAAACTTTGATACTAGAAATGCATATAACAATGGCTATACTCTCCCTTTAATTGATTATTGTTGTTCTGTATGGGGAGATTGTGGAACTGACCAATTGTCTAGGATAATAAAACTACAAAAGAGAGCTACTCCAGTCATCCTATATGCTGATCCGTTAGCACCATCAGAACCTCTTTTTAAAAAACTAGGATGGATGACTGCAGACATAAGAACAAAATATCATAAATATTTGCTGATGCATAAGATCATTAACAGTCAAGCACCAATTTATCTAAAAAATATGTTTAAATTTTCTAACAATCCTTACCAATTACGAAACAATGTAATAGAAAAAACTACTTGTTCCTAAACCTAATATTGAAGTATACAAACACTCATTTTCCTTTTCTGGTTCACTGTTGTGGAATGATTTACCTATGAGTTTGCATAATGTAGCAAACGACAACCTTTTTACAACAAAAATAAAGACGTTCTTACAGAGATATATGTACAATAATATATCTATGTACAATAATAGTCCCGTGCGGGGCCCGGGTGGCGAATAGGCCCGCAGCAGAGCCTAGCTTGTCGTAAGAGGCGACTAAGGGTCTTGGGATTCTGACGTCGGGTCAGTGCTCAGCCCACAGAGCGACCAAGTGTGTACCCTAGGTGGCTGAATAGGGTGGCCCTCGTCCGCGGGGGTTGTCAGGTCTATAATACGGAAACCCTGACCGCCGACCATAGTGGGCCAACGTGTGTGGAGAGTGCCACGCTTCATGCACGTAAAAGACCCCTTTGTGGACCGCCAAGTAGTGCACCACATAGGCTAAATTTTCCGCCCCTACCCACCTCTCCCCTTTTCCTGTGGTTCTTCAAAATTTACCGGTCCTTTGTGTCCCATCCCACCCCCATATTTCATTTATCATCAACATTTCATGTTCATTGTATCACCCTTTTCATGTTCATCGCCTGTAAATAACCTATATAGCGTTGCACGGGCGTAAAACACCAACTCACTCACTCACTCACTGTACAATAATAAATATACAATATATGTTATTATAATCAAATAGTCTAAGAAAAATAGTCAACGTTCCTCTTACAAAACAGTAATGGATCGTAAAAAAAACGATGCAGTACACTAAGATATTACAAAACAAGTCTAGAAGATGTACTTAACATTACCAAAGGATGTTAAATAAAATATAAATTTTCAATATTTCGGATATTCGTATATCCTTCTTCAGTCATTTTAAAAGCTATGACGTAAAATTTTTGTTAAACACTGTTGATGGTAAACGAACACAGTGAATATTACTGAGCACAAAATTAAAAAATGTAAAAACACAAACATATTTACAAAACTAAAACGAACGTATTTACAAGATATCTGAAAAAAGTACTAGTATGTTACACTGTAGGAATCGATTATGTTTTAAGTTTTTTCATTGATTCCGCAGGGTGTCTGGTTTCCAGCTTACGTATCCAAAAGCTTTGCCGTGCCAACCTATCACTCTTAGACCAAGTGGGGTCGTGGTCTATGATAGTGATAGACATGTTGTAATTAAAGGTCTTCACTAGTGTGACCATTGGATCGCAGATGACGGCTAACAGGTATGTCCGGCTTGCATTTATAGTCACTGCGATGCAGATTCATCCTTTTACTAAAGGGCTGTATAGTTTCACCAACGTATTGTAATCCACATCGACACCGGAGGAGGTATACAACATTTTCGGTTTGACAATTTACATCGCAAAAGATAGTGTATACCCTTTTAGTGGACTTGCTGGTGAAATTCTGTGTTTGCAGCATTTGTTCGCAAGTAAGACATCTAAAAGAAACATCTTTTACAAAATCCTTTGGTTGAACGAGGTTTCGGATCAACACTTGCTCGAACCAACATGTCACGAAGGCTTCTTGGTCGACGGAAAGCACAGATAAGGGGCTCGGGAAAGATCTTGGATAGTATCGGATGTTTACGAATTTCATCCCAATGACTTTTAATTATTTTGGAGAGTGAACCAAACGACGAATGGTAAGTGATGACGAGGGGAATTTGTTTGTTCTTCCTTTTCTTTTTATACTGCAACAGGGACTGTCTAGATGGTTGTGCAGCCTGTTGAAATCCTTGCTCTATCACTTCTCTTTTGTACCCGCTTCTGGAAAGGTGGATTTTCAATTCACCTAAGCATTGAGTTGCGGTGTCGTTAGATGAGCATATTCGACGGATTCTGAGAGCATGACTGTAGGGAATGCCGTTTGTGCAATGTTTCGGATGACAGCTAAGAGGAGAGAGATATTGATGTTTATCAGTAGGTTTACAAAATAAATCAGTAGAGAGAACACCATCTTTGATTGTTGAAGTAGTATCTAAAAATGACATTTTCGAGTCCGAAATTTCGTGTGTTAATTTTATACTAGGATGGGCGCTATTAACATGAAGTATGAAATTGTCAAGTTCTAGTTGGGATCTGGTCCATTTCATATCAACATCATCTATAAATGACAACAACGAAACCAGCACTCTAAAAAATAAATTACTCAGTATCTTTGAATTACTAGTTTTGAGTATTTGGAATTACTTACAAATACTAAGTAATTAAAAAAAAATACTAAGTAATTTTATAAGTAATCGGGTTTTACTTAAGTCATGGAAGTATTATAGGAGTCTATATTACTTCCATGCTTCAGTCAAGTAAAACAAATCTTAAAATAAGTAATTCAAATTTGTGTTAAATATAATTACTTATTTTGAGTATTACTATCACTTATTAAAAAACATGAAAGCATTCACCAAGTGAGAATTACTAATTTCAAGACATTGAATTACTAATAAACTTCAAATTACTTATTTTGAGTAATTCATTACAATTATTTTAATCTTTTTATACTGTAAATAGCAGAATTTAAAGTAAACTCCCAAATAAATGGAGCAGTATCATTTGATCTTGCATGTATATAGAGGCTGTAACATTATTAACCTTTATAAAGCAAATGTAGATAAAATTATATACAGTGTCCTTATTACCTCAACAATTGGCATTAATTAATAGATACTTAATTCTATATAAGTTTTTAAATATGTCTGTGCATGTTAAACACATTATGAAATAATATTGTGTGAAAAAAACATTTGCCACTATTGCTGATTGAAATGAAAATGTTTTGGCAAAAAAATACGGGGCTAAGATAAAGTACTAAGTAAAACTGAATTACTTACTAAGTAAATGGAATATGAATGAGAGAAGGAATTTGATTGGTTAATTAAAAAGAGGCAACCAATGAGATGATCTGTACCTTTATTCTTGTTTTGGCGCTTTGAATTGCATCAAGTTGGAAGAGGAATTCACAGAAGATGTTTTATATATTTTCGGAATTCCAGTGATTATGCTGTCAGATAAGTGTATATTTAATATATTTTATTATTTTTAATTCCTTTTAAATATTTCCATTGCATGCTAAATCATTATGTTAAAGATCACCAGTTAAATAATTTAGAAAATGTAAACAATTGTTTTAATGTTTCACAACTTTTATGCATGTGTGACAAATATTATACACAGTGTTATATTTTCTTCACAACTAAAATGTTTAAAAGAATATAGCACATGAAAGATGCATTGAGGTGTTTAGTTTAGATGTATAGTTTGAAAGTTAAAACTGTCAAGCATCAATACCGACTGGTTCTCGATAATTTTGTTTCACTGAAAACGATACTTTGTGGAGTACTCTTTTCTTTTCAGACAACAAAAAGGACACGGGAAGGAGTAACAGATCTAGGAACAATTCATAATGATGCTAGTGACAGACTGACGCCTAGATGGCCCATATGAGATACAACGGAGTCGTTAAATATGTAGAAACAAATAATATAATTACTTAAACTGAGTAAAATAATTATTTGAAATAAGTAATTGAATTTCTAAAAATAAGTAATTGAATATCTTAAAACAAGTAAAACAACTACTTGAAGTAAGTAAATCAATCTATGAAAATAAGTAAAATAATTACTTGAAACTAGAAAATATATGCCTTAAAACAAGTAAAACATTTACTTGTTTCAAGAATATTTGAGTTCTTAAAATAAGTAATTTCGAAATACTTAGTAGATACAATAAAATTACTGAGTAATTAATTTCTCAGTAATTTTGAATTACTACGAATTACTCCCAGATATACAATTTTTTTACTTAGTAATTTACTTAAAATGAGTAATTAAATTACTTGAAATAAGTATTACTAAGTAATTTATTTTTAGAGTGAGGAGAGAGGTGTTGACAAAGTTGTGGATAAAATTTTCTTTTCAAGTTTGCCCATAAAAATGTTGGCATAAGATGGTGTCATTTTGGTCCCCATCGCTGTACCGTTAACCTGAAGGTAGTTATCCACATTGAAAGTGAAATTGTTACATTTCAAAACAAGGGTCAGAAGTTTGACTAAGCCTTCAGTAGATGGTTCCAAAACATTGCGAGAATCCCAAGTTTCTCTGCATGCCTCTATACCGTCATCATGAGGGATGTTGGTATAAAGAGATGTAACGTCACGATAGACAAGATGCGTGCCATCAGGGACCGGTTTCATGGATTCCAATTTGTTTAAGTAGTCGGTGGTGTCTTGGATGTATGATGGTAAATTTTGAACATTCGGTCGAAGATGGTAATCGACAAATTCTGAGATTTTTTTTTCTGTTGGGTGACCGTTTGCAGAAACAATGGGTCTGCCCGGATTATTAACCTAATGGATTTTTGGAAGTAAGTAGAAGCGACCAGGTTTGCTATTTTCAGGTTTTAGATACTCTTATTAATCTTTGTCAATATCACCGTTTTTAAATAAATTTTCCAATTCTAAAGTAATCTTGGCGCTGAACTCTGTGATAGGGTCGGAATCTAATTTTTTGTAAAATCGTGGATCGGAAAGTTGCCGGTTTGCTTCGGCCATGTAGTCATCTTTGTTCGTGACTACAACGGCACTGCCTTTGTCTGCAGGTTTTATGACAATGTCATCTCTCGCTTGAAGAGAGTGGATGTCTTACTTGCAAACAAATGCTACAAACACAGAATTTCACCAGCAAGTCCACTGGAAGGGTATACACTATCTTTTGCGATGTAAATTGTCAAACCGAAAATGTTGTATACCTCCTCCAGTGCCGATGTGGATTACAATACGTTGGTGAAACTATACAGCCCTTAAGTAAAAGGATGAATCTGCATCGCAGTGACTATAAATGCAAGCCGGACATACCTGTTAGCCGTCATCTGCGATCCAATGGTCACACTAGTGAAGACCTTTACAACATGTCTATCACTATCATAGACCACGACCCCACTTGATCTAAGAGTGATAGGTTGGCACGGGAAACCTTTTGGATACGTAAGCTGGAAACCAGACACCCTTACGGAATCAATGAAAAAAAACTTTAAAAAAACATAATCGAAACCTACAGTGTAACATACTAATACTTTTTCAGATATCTTGTAAATACGTTCTTTTTAGTATTGTAAATATGTTTGTGTTTTTACATTTTTTTTATTTTCATTACCTTGTGTGCTCAGCAATATTCACTGTGTTCGTTTACCATCGACAGTGTTTAACAAAAATTTTACGTCATAGCGTTTGAAATTACTGAAGAAGGATATACAAATATCCGAAATATTTAAAATTTATATTTTATTTAACATCTTTTGGTAATGTTAAGTACATCTTCTAGACTTGTTATTATGATCAAAATGTATATACATTATGCTTACCAAAGATTTTTTTGTAGAATTCGATAAGAGTAGGCTACATGGGACCCGCTACAATGGCCACATTGGCAACCTGCAAACAGGGGGGGGTTCACATAAGCATTAAGCTTGTTTTCCGTTCCAGGATTAATCAATATGTTTTATAAACTAAATATCGTCTGGTCTAAATAACACAAATGAAGCATCGCCTTGTGTCGACTTCAAGTGCATGGGCAATGAAGAAGGTTTTTTTTAAACCCCAAACGACTGTGATATTTGTCGCTGTAAGTAACTTTGTTTTACTATATACAAGACTTAACTAAACTTTCCCTATTCATTGCGATTTTAGAATCCGTGTGCAACAAGAACACAACACAACGCGATTATGAAACACAATTTATATATGCAATTTTCACTAAATTTACATTAAGTTAGTTTGTCAAATATAGGTGGCTGAAGGTGGGTAAATGTAAGCGTCATGCAGTTTTTGAGAGGTTTGTTGAGCAAACCAAAATGAAAATCAGACATCGAGCGTATGCGCGGAGGTGATATTGCTGTCTTTATTTTAAAACTGTCGCAAACTTTCTATAGACGTACTGCAAGCTAGCTAGTCGCAGTACAGTCACAGCAAAAACGTAGTATGGACCTAGTGAAGACGTGATGAATGTAGAAGACACGTAGTGAAGACGTGATGAACGTTAAAGACACGTAGTAAAACTTGATAGTCCTAGAATGAACTTGGTTGTAAACTTGAAGGACGTTGCAAGGTCTTTGTAAGGACGTAGAGAAGTCGTATTGAAAACCTAGGAGCAATATTTTTATCTCGTTTGCACTGCGTTCTAAGAATGTACTAACAACTTGGTGGTCTTCGTCCCAGTGTGACGGGGATATAAGGTCCATGTTACGGAATACATGGAGGGACATTGCTAATAGCCAATGCCAAGTGGGGCAATGTCCCTCTGGCACCTCCTTCACTCGGCTAACTGAGAACCTGGTCTGTTGGTTTTATTTAACATGGAGGCTATATGGGAAATTGGAGAGTCGGCTAAAGTCGGTTGGTCAAATACTTTCGAGAAAAACATAGCAAGGTCAATATATTTTACTAAATATTTCTTGTTTACTTACTTTAATAAAAAAAAAACAATTTATGTTGGGCAAAACAATATTGAATACAGAACGTATTCATACATGTATATTGTTTTTTTTTTTCTGTAGCTTACAATGGTAAGCTACAAAATGGAAAGGTGTGTTACTCATCGAGATATTTCTACCAATTTTGTCATTCAAAAATGTAAACATTACAGCGTTTTGCTAAAGTTAAGTCGAACGCATTACGAAAAACGCAACTTGAATTGTACATCATGTATGTTTGACATATAACTGTACGTATAAGAAAGAAAAACCGACAGACATACGTTTTTGTGGCATTTGTTATGTTTTAGCCTCAAATTGGGTCTGTTGGTGAGTCGGCTATAATGAACTCGGGCTGTTGGTCAGTCTGTTGAGAGTAAATCAATCAACTGATATCATACTATATTTGTGCCATAACACACAGTTTAAAAAATAGAAATAATCTTACAAAGTGACATAAAGTGTATATATTCGTAGTGATGATTGTTTAGTCAAAGATTAGACTTAAGATTGATATATTTCGCTTTATAACAAGCACACCAGTTTGTTTGATCAAACTTATCATTATTTTTTCAGTATGAAAAGAAAAAGAATGAACTTTTCCAACAGAAAGCATGTAAGGAAAAAATAAAGAAATAAAAAATCAAAGATGAAGACGTTAAACAAGAGACGCTTATCCCTAAAATACTGAAAAAAAATTCTAACACAAGTCTAAGAAAGAGAGTTAAGAACATTACAACTAATCATAAACTATGCCAACTGACTTTGTATTGCAAACATGGCCAAAAACCATTATAACCTCCAAAGTATAATGTATTATGTGGCAATCGTTTTAAAGCATACATGATACGTGCTTAGTGTACGTACGTATGGCGTTAATGTCAGGATAATCTCTGTAACCACTAGGAGAAGAAAGATGAAACTTGGGTTCTTAATTGCATTGTGGGTGGAGACTGTGCCGAAGGTTTCGGAATTTTGATTATGCCCCTAGGGGCTGGGCTGCATAGGTAGCCTAAAGGCACATTATTCTTCGTCATGCAACTCCTCCCAGGTTATTTGGAATACGGAACTGAAACTTTGCCCAGTAGTAGCACTATGGATGTAGATTCTTCCGATGGTTTCGGAATTTTGATAATGCCCCTAGGGGCTGGGCTGCATAGGTAGCCTAAGGGCACATTATTCCTTCGTCACGCAACTCCTCCTAGGTTATTTGGAATATGGAACTGGAACTAAACTCAGTAGTTGCACTATGGATGTAGATTCTGCCGAATGTTTCAGAATTTCGATAATGCCCTTAGGGGCTGGGCTGCACAGATAGCCTAAGGGCACATTATTCCTTCGTCATGCATAATTCTTTACATTACTATCACTCCCAATACCAAGGAAAAGTCTCATATTAATACATATACATTTGATAGTACTAGTAATGCTCATTATAGTTATAGTTTATTTCTTTCAATTATTGTCCCTTATACTATCAAACACCAGAGTAGCGCGGGGATATGCAGCGTGGCTGCTTCGACTAGTTAAATACTTATAATTATACCTTCGCTTTTTCACGATTATTCAAGCAACTACATAAGGTAAAGGTGCTTTGTCTTAAAATACCATATGGTGTATTTCGATTTTACGACCCTAGGTCATCGTACCTCTTAACCGAAAACTTAGATTTTACACGTATTGTACATACATGCAAAATTTTCCTCACAGTTTTCTCAACACTTCATGACATAAAAGTTGGGGTAAAATTCCATGTAAACAGCTTCATCCTATGTACCATATGGTGTACATGTATACTGATTTCGTGCTTTTATGTTACTTTACCTGTACATACACGCAAAATTAGAGATAATTTCACTCTTGAATTAATACAATATAAAATGTTCATCCTAAAAATTTTTAAAAATTCAAAATATACCCCGTTCGCAATTATTCTTTCTCGGCTAATTAACTCTCAACAGACTTTAATTTAATTTGCCGACTCACCAACAGACTTTAGCCGGCACTTTTTTTAAGAAAAACTCATTTTTATAACATTTTAACATTAAATCACTTTTTGTTGTTTGAATATTTTATTTTTAAACTGAAGAAAACCTTTCGAATCGCTAATTATATCTAAAAAGTGTGAAAATTTTGTTTATTTGTAAAAAAGAATTATATCCCAATTTGAGCATACCGCTGTCTCGCCTTTTCGTTTTATCGAACACTGGTATAACAAATTGACTCTGTTGCAATGATTTTCATTTTATAACCTGATATTGACCACTGGATCACAGAAATAATGACTGTTTGTAATGATTGTCCATGGTTGCCATGGTTACCGTGGCGGCCATTTTTGACCATTTCTCATATCGCAAAATAGCCTATATTAAATTTCCAATTTGTTAAACAAAATCAATCCCAGTTCAATAGAACTTTTAATTTGCTTAGTTCAAAACCTCATTGAAAATATTCAAAACAGTTTAAAGACTATTTATAAAGGTGTAGTCAGAACGAGGCTATCGAATATGTCAAGAAATCATGCATTTTTTGTAAATTTTGTTACAAAAAAAATACAGTTTTGCCACTTTACTGCCTGAATTTTCAGAAAATGCACCAATCACATATACTCAAGATGAACATATTTACATAGATTGATGATTGATATTTAAAATTTATAAAAATCTCAATGGGGTAACAAAAGGTGAAACATTGAATTCTTTCCAGGGTACAGTGCTCAAGGTCAAGGTCATCTAAAATTTTAGCTTTCTGATATGAAAATTAAAAACAAAAAATTAATTTCAAGTGACCCCGAGATCATCACAAGTGACCTTGAAAGTTTTCTAATGGCATAGTATGTTAAAATGATCCTTTAAGGAACATATGATGACAACAACTGTCATCTTGGTTCATATCGAAAGTATCGTCATACATATATCAAAATATAAAAAAATACCGTTTTTGTCTAATTACCATGGTAACCAACTTTAACAGTGTTTTCTTAAGACATTTTTTGTTACCCCATGGCGATTTTTATAATTTTTTTAAAAATCAATCATCGATTTACATAATAACATTCATGATGAGTATTTGTGATTGGTGCATTTTCTGAAAATGGAGTCAGAAAAGTGGCGAAAATGATAATATTTTTGTCAAAAATTTATAGAGAATAATACACCATTTCTTCACATCTTTAATGTCCTCGTTCCGGCTACATAAGTACTTAAAATATTAAAACTGTTTTAAATATTGTCAATGGGGTATTGAATTATGCAAATAAAAAAGTTGTGTTGAATACAAACTGCTTTTCCTTGTTAAATTGGGGTTTGAATATTGCCTTTTTCAGCAGATTTGAATCGACCCAAAATGGCCGCCACGGTTACCGTGGCAACCGCGGTCAATCATAACAAACATTCATTATTTTTGTGATCCAATTGTCATTTTCAACTCATAAAATGAAAATCATCAAAATCTGAGACATGTCATGTCTCACCCTATATTGAAATCCTTTGATCCTTACAGATAATTAGTGTTAAATTGTTTAATGATGTTCATATTATTTATGTGCGTCATTTCAGCCTATTGGCTAGAGTTATTCTGCAAAAGTCCAGAATAGACAAACGCATCGGCTAGAAGAAGCAAGGGGTCTAACCGGGATTTCGAATGTCAACAGTCCAAAATGGCAAAGACAAAACAAGTAAACATGAACGAGAATAAAAAACAGACAACATAAAAATAAAAAAAAACAACTGAATAGTAATCAACAATCATACTAAAGTAGTAACGATATAGTGTACTCTTGTGATCCGAAAGAGTAAGCCGTTCCTGCTTCCAATTGCTACATCACACCCGCCTCATTGTTAATGACCAGTTCAACGTGTCAAATCAAGAGGAATATAAGAGTGCACACTCAAGCATATCTCGCCTACCGGCACCATCGGAATACCTAGTTATTCCACTATACATTACGTTTGCTTGCATGAGTATATTAAACATCAAGTAATGAAATTGTAGACTGTGGAGTTTTCATTTCGCAATCTATTCATCGCCCTAGTACTTGTTGGACATATCTCGATGTTCATGATACAGTTTTTGTATTGTCGTCGGTTGCCCAGGAAGTTCACCCTCGTTTTAAGTTCACAATAACGATTGCCGTTTTGTTGTTCAATATATGTGTGTTTCGTATGTGCATTGTTTAAGTTAAACAATGTGTCATAAAAAACAGCATTGCGGGACAAACAAATATTATACTACAATTTAATTTATATATTCAAACCTTTGCATTATGATTTATAATCATATTTAGAGACTTTCCACATATTTAAATCCTAATACGTAAACACTGAATTTAAAGAAACTATATATAAACCTCGGCATGATATGTTTCTCAGTAATTTATTGAGTTCTGAGAAGTACAAAAGACAATTGTTCACATGTATTTGGAATTGTAAACATTGGGTCCTTATTTTTTAACTTATTAAGACGAATATTTCAGTAAAAGATTTGAGGGTTGTTGTTTTTTTTGTGTGTTTTGGTTTTGTTTTTGTTTTTTTTTTGCATTTCTTAGTATTGATTATTTCGTTCAAAAAAATTAATGTCAATGATCTGTACAGTGTAAAAAGCGCAATATTTTCCTATTTAAAGGGATATTGTCTACGGAAAATAGTTTTTGTATTACCATAAAATGCCAACAGAAAACTTGTTTTCTCTAAATTTTAATTATATGAACAACAAAAATAAAGTTGTGGTACCCTATTAATCTAAACATTGGAAAACAATCATCACTAAATAATATTCGAAAAACTTTACAAAAATTCATATTCATGAGCTCGAATCCTGCCTTTAGCATTCACACTGTATTTAATTTTGTTTATACACACGCGGCCAGTAATCTGTATCACGAGGTGTCATCCCATCTAGAAATCTACATTGCGACGAAAACTCTATAGCCGCCAAACAAATATAATGACAATAATTGCTTGCATTTAAGTAGTGAAAATAATTTAGATAGTTCACATTGAACTTGTTTAGTTTTTCACCATATAAAGTCTTCGGGAAAAAAAACATCAGAGATCCCGATTGTTGGCTGTATTAATTAAATACACTAAAACGAAGGTTAACAAATAATCAATCAACATGCACGAATAATTTTGAGCGAAATAAACCCAAGTTTGCTACTATTTTATTCTTATTTGGTCTAAATGACACCAAACACTTGGGGACGAAAAAAATGTGAATTTGGTAATAAATATTTAACGTCGGTGAGAACACAGAAACAAACAATTAACATGAGCTCTGAAGATCTTTTGACTGACGGTAATATGAGGCCTTTGCATGGTTGACAGGCTTGTGTGGGAGGAAAGCCCGATATTCAAAGCTGGAAACTCGGTGAAACCCACGGGCAACGGAAGGTGTCTGGAAACTTTGACATGTGTGGGGTCCACAGAGGTGTTAACCTGTGATTTAAAGTCCAATGCCTTAACCACTCGGCCACCGCGCTCCCAGTTTAATTTTATATCCATAACATAACCCGTTTTATTTTGTGCACTGGGGACGCACTTTACAGGAACTGTTACAGCTGTAGTATGATCTCGATACGTAATACATGAGGATGTTATATCATTACAAAACCATAGGTTACTGTGTCATGAAGTTGCTTAAAAAACTGTGACGGAAAAGTATTTATGTCCCTTATGTGTAAAAATCTTATTACTAGCTATAGTATTCGGTAAACAGGAAGTGGATGAACTAAGAGGATAAAATCGCAATATTGACAATATGATACTATTCATACAAAATATCAGATCTTTGTGTCACTATTTATATAGAAAACTGTGACAGAAATTATGTTACAGAAGGACGGACTAGGGAAAAATTTTAATAAAAAAACTCTTAATAATAAACTTTCCGAACTGATTGGCAGTCACAGGCAAAGTGGTGTTATTTATTGCTTTTTAGTTTGCTTAAACAATTCGAATGAACATTAATAGATTATATCATCACTATCAGCATTATACTATTAGAATACACAGTTTGCATTGAACATTCATATCATACCCCATGTTAGTCTTTGTAATTATGGGTGTGGTAAAAAGGCATACATTCGAGCATTCATGCAAACTTCGAAGTCCGCATTAAGTACATTCACTGTCATAAATGTTTAAAAGTAATTTAAAAACCAAGAGAGTTTAATAGGTTTAAATTCTTTGAATGAATAGCGGACATATTATCATTTTTTTCAAACTTTTAATATACATGTACATACCAGATGTTTTCCTTATTTTTCTAACAGAAACAAAATGTCCTTTCCTAATTTTAACCTGTAAGTTCCAAATTTTGTTTTCATTCGTTTACAACGGACTTTTAGATTTCTATCATTCATACCTTTGCGTTGCTCGTTGTTCCAATCAAAAGGCTCATAAAATTCTCAGGATATTCTTTATTAAGTATGCGTATCTATTATTTGAATTGTATAATTATGTATCTGTAATATTATCGTCACAATCAAAAAATGTGTTGGAATCAATCCAAAAGTTTGGTAAAAGATTTTAAATTACCGATTCGTTTATTTTGACTGTTTTGAATGAATTCACTCGCATGTGAAAGTCCCGACAATATAAATACTCATTGGCTTTTAACATCGGGTTGCATTAGCGCTAGCAAATCCAAATCATTCAAAACATCTTCACCTCTTGTAAGGTGAGTTCACGTAAAAATGGTTTTGGTAAATATTTATGCTTCGATACGATTATTTAAATCACAAAAATTGAAAATCGATACAAAACAGAATCCCAACTTTTTTTTCACTGGACAAAACATATCCTGGTATTCATCTGTCAGAGTTATGATTGAAAAGATAAATACTCCAAATAATGTCAACAATAAAATTACAAATAAAACTCTTTTGGATTTTAGCTTAAAAGAATGGAAACAAAAATTACATCAAGTTTCTGATGGAAAATTATGTACTTATTCTACATTTAAAACCAATTTTGGGCTAGAAAAATATCTTTTAATTATTAAAAACTTTGAACATAGACGTAGATTGACCAGATTTAGGATCTCGTCACATAAACTTAATATAGAAACTGGTAGATACAAGGGCATTCCCAGACACGATAGACTCTGTACAAGGTGTGACTTAAAATTAGTAGAGGATGAGACTCATTTCTTATGTGTATGTCATGGAATGAGCAACAAAAGACTAGAGATAGAAACTATTGCTCAGAAAAAATGTATAAATTTTACTGCTTTAGATCCTAGGGCAAAACTCATTTGGTTAGTTACAAATGAGGACTATGACATTCTAAATTCAGTTTGTACATTCCTGACACATATATAATATATATGTATATATATATATAATTCTCATAAATCCCTATCTACTGGTCTACGACGCTGGTATGTGCATATAACTTAAGCCAATATGATATCAATGAGAGCTCTGAGATTATTATAAAAAATAGATAAAACTATGTAATACTGCAGTTCTTAAGCACCGTCCCCTGGTGACCACTGCATTCATGGAACAACCATACTTCCATTTGTGCTTTGGTCACGGGGAGAACTGTACAGTATATACAAACATAATTTAAATAATATATTATCAATGCTGCTACTCTGGGTGTAATTATTGCAGTCCTAAAGCACCGTCCCCTGGTGACCATAGCATGTATATGACTGAATCTTATATATGTGCTCTGATTACAGGGAGGGCTGCTAAAATAAAAAGAAAGTAATATTAATAACACTCATTGTTGTAGGCTTGAGGTATTAATTATTAATCTCTATTTATATCCATGCTTGCATCTATATATTTTATATGGCTTCATTACCCATTACAAAAAAAAGTATACATTGTCACAATCATACCTTAATTTTGTATACTTTATTATTTTCTTTGTTGTTGCTTTACTGTTATTTATAATTAATCATTGTAATGATCCTGCCCCTTGAGGGACCTTAATTGGTAATAAAATATGTCTTATGTCTTATCCCATTTAAATGACTTGTACGACTTTACCCCCCACAGAGCTATTCAATTTCAGTACTTTAACGGGTGTTACCGGCCTCTTTTATTTTTAGAACTTACATGGCCTGTTTATATACAGGTCAACTTAGTTCATGCGTACTTTACGAAGTCAAAGTTGTTAAATTTTGATGAAATGTAGATTTATTCATCATTTTAAAGTTTATTATTTGCAAGACATAGCTACTCCAACAAAAAATTTCTTTTAGAGAATTGTTATTTCGTAGATATTCCACTTCTAAAATTAATGGTGACCCTAATGTAGATGAAATGAGAAGTGGCATCCCTCGTATTTATCTGTGTAATTTCTGTCAAAATACCAAGTTTCAAATTATTTGATGAATGCACGTTGATGCACGCAAAATTTAGAATTTGTGTGTTTTGCTATTTTCTCTACTTTTTAACGAATTTTTCTGAAATTTTTTGCTAACAACGGCCAAAGCGCCGTAACTCTAAGCCATTTTATTTCGGGATACAGTTTGAATCCATTGTGAGGAAAGGAAGAAAAAATTCGACTGACCGGAAATGAAAAAAAAAAGAACAGGAAGTGAAAATTTTCATTTTTTAACAATTCTGTGCTCCTTGCAATTTTAAAGTTTTTAAAATAAAAATTATATTTTCCTGTTTCAGAAGCAGATACCTATCTTTTTAAGTTGTTGTCATGAATGAATTCGACAATTAAAATTTTTAGTTGGAGTAGCTACAAGACATTTAGCATATGCATTTTTAGTTCAATTCGTCTCGAAAAAATCCCTGTCATGAGCGGGGTTTGAACCATTATTCCTTGTCGTACTAGGTTTCAATCTTACCCCACGACTACTGAGGACTACGTACAAATTGGTCCTTTAAATATATATATGAACACCAACTATTACGACAATCAATTCATATATTGAATAAATTTAACCATTAAAAGACACCCTCTGGATCATTTGAAAATTTTGCGAACTTGTGAACAATAAAGTTTGTACAAAAATAACGTCCAAAAACGGTCAGCCAGTACAAAATAAGTTCTGGGTGAGATAAGAACCGATTCTGGGTCTCCACTTCATGCTATACTCCTGTCTTCAATTATTCCACCCCATAACGGAGGCTTTCCTTTTCTAAACACAATTTTAAAGTTTCTGCTTGTGTTGAAAAAGAAATCTAATGTAGAGCTTGATGCCATGACAACTTCTCTGTGAATTACCAAATAATAAGAAGTATTTGTATATCCATTAAAGATATTAAAATTGGATTTTTTTAAACTTACATGAAGAGATAACAAAAAAAAGATAAATACTTATCAAAAATTGAATATCATTAGTTGTGCGTTTAGAATAAATAAGTGGATTGAACAAGGTTTGATTGGCGCGAAATCTTACTCTACGATTGAGATGTATGATTAGTTGAAAATAAAACTATGACGGGTTAAAAGATACGTTTGCTAACAATTTAGTTTTTTTCTAAAGCTAAAAAAAAAACAACCAATGAATATGACGATGATGTAAAACAAGGACAACTTTACGCTTGTAAATTTTGGTTTTAATTGTGTTGAATGTGAAACGTTTCACAAAAAAACCCTGAACCAATCTGTTCAATTACGACAAACAACTTATCAGTAGTACATTTTTATGTTTTACGTCCTACATATCTTCCCTTAACGGCAAAAGTTTGCTTTTAAGAAAAAAATCAATCGATATATTCGAAATTTTGTTAAAATTTGGAAAAGCTAGATAGCCAGCTGTATGTTTTTGGTAACTTTAAATGAAGACAAAATTCATTATTTTTTTTTTCATTCAGAAACTAAGTCATATTTTCATTTCGTTCGCGTTGTTGATTTCTGTGTGGTGTAATTTGTGGGGATTTTTTGTGTGTATTCTCGTGCTGTTCTTGTTCGTGTTTGCCGGTTTTGTAGTTGCCTTTTTTGACTTTTGATACGACTTTACCCCCCACAGAGCTATTCAATTTCAGTACTTTAACGGGTGTTACCGACCTCTTTTATTTTTAGAACTTACATGGCCTGTTTATATACAGGTCAACTTAGTTCATGCGTACTTTACGAAGTCAAAGTTGTTAAATTTTGATGAAATGTAGATTTATTCATCATTTTAAAGTTTATAATTTGCAAGACATTTAGCATATGCATTTTTAGTTCAATTCGTCTCGAAAAAATCCCTGTCATGAGCGGGGTTTGAACCATTATTCCTTGTCGTACTAGATTTCAATCTTACCCCACGACTACTGAGGACTACGTACAAATTGGTCCTTTAAATATATATATGAACACCAACTATTACGACAATCAATTCATATATTGAATAAATTTAACCATTAAAAGACACCCTCTGGATCATTTGAAAATTTTGCGAACTTGTGAACAATAAAGTTTGTACAAAAATAACGTCCAAAAACGGTCAGCCAGTACAAAATAAGTTCTGGGTGAGATAAGAACCGATTCTGGGTCTCCACTTCATGCTATACTCCTGTCTTCAATTATTCCACCCCATAACGGAGGCTTTCCTTTTCTAAACACAATTTTAAAGTTTCTGCTTGTGTTGAAAAAGAAATCTAATGTAGAGCTTGATGCCATGACAACTTCTCTGTGAATTACCAAATAATAAGAAGTATTTGTATATCCATTAAAGATATTAAAATTGGATTTTTTTAAACTTACATGAAGAGATAACAAAAAAAGATAAATACTTATCAAAAATTGAATATCATTAGTTGTGCGTTTAGAATAAATAAGTGGATTGAACAAGGTTTGATTGGCGCGAAATCTTACTCTACGATTGAGATGTATGATTAGTTGAAAATAAAACTATGACGGGTTAAAAGATACGTTTGCTAACAATTTAGTTTTTTTCTAAAGCTAAAAAAAAACAACCAATGAATATGACGATGATGTAAAACAAGGACAACTTTACGCTTGTAAATTTTGGTTTTAATTGTGTTGAATGTGAAACGTTTCACAAAAAAACCCTGAACCAATCCGTTCAATTACGACAAACAACTTATCAGTAGTACATTTTTATGTTTTACGTCCTACATATCTTCCCTTAACGGCAAAAGTTTGCTTTTAAGAAAAAAATCAATCGATATATTCGAAATTTTGTTAAAATTTGGAAAAGCTAGATAGCCAGCTGTATGTTTTTGGTAACTTTAAATGAAGACAAAATTCATTATTTTTTTTTTTCATTCAGAAACTAAGTCATATTTTCATTTCGTTCGCGTTGTTGATTTCTGTGGGGATTTTTTGTGTGTATTCTCGTGCTGTTCTTGTTCGTGTTTGCCGGTTTTGTAGTTGCCTTTTTTGACTTTTGATGCTGGAATACCCTATTGGCGCCTTCTTGCTTCTATTATATCTTTTTTTTTTCAAATAGATTTCATTTAAAAATGTATTTTAAAAAAATCTTACTCTAAATATGTTTCTTTAAAGCATTTGGTTATCTTAGGCTAAAAAAACTGACGATTAAATAAAGTCTTTCGAACGGGGTTTGAACCACCTTGCAATGTCATTCTACACTTTCATCTTCCCACTAGACAACGATAGCTGAGCAATGAGATTGGTGGTTTAAATGTATATAAACATAAATTTTACGGCAATCAATTCATACAATAAATAAATTATTACACAATTTTAATATATATTTTTCGACGTCGTACAAGTCAGATACAAAACATTTGTAACAGAAAAACAAACCGGTAAACCCATTACCGAACAGTTTTTCCGCCTCGGAATCAGGCAAAATCCTCGGCGCAAGCGCCTCGGACTTTGACCTGATTCCTCGAGCGGAAAAAACTGTACGGTAACGGGTGTTACCGGCTTGTTTTTCTGTTACATATGTATTGTATCTAATACTTACAAAAACCAAATCTACGTGAATCTTGGTGAGTTTTGCTCATCTCTCGTACACTCCTCCAGGTGAAGCTTTCCAGGTGTGATCCCTGAAATAAAAAGTATCGCATTTCATATAAAAACTGTCGTACGAAGTGTTCCGCTGATGAGAAAAAAATACAACTCATTTTGAAAAAAAATAAAATACATCATTCGGAAAAGCTTTTAAAAAAAATAAAACCTATCTGTGATAATTCGTTGACTTCGCATCGCGGTTTCTAGGGAGATGAGCACGAAAACACAAACTTTGAGATATTTAGAATGATTTTGATGTGCCTTTTTTCCTCAGCTTTCACGAGCTTCTTGGGAGGCCGAGGGGGTTTTGTTCTCCTGGACCCCGGTGCAGATCCAAGGGAAGGCATACTAGGCTCACGTCCCCCTAAACCTGTAAAAAATATGGGATTTTTTTCCCAATATCAACGTAAATAAACACCATAAAAATGTTGCACCTCGCCTCGCTCGGCGAAATCAATCTTTATACCGCTGGAACACATCTTTGCTTCAACTTTTTTGTAAGCTAGTTACGCCACTGGCATATTGAATTAAACATCGTAGTTACCGATTGATTTTATTAGTGTTTGAATGATTGTTGTACCGAGATCATCACCTGATCACCTCAATCTTTACAACCGAGTTGCAATGTGTTTTATGTTGCTACTGGGCCTTTAGATCGCAATGCAAGAGAGATGTATTGCGCACCCTAAAACCTGTTTTAACCCACTATTTCTTTTCAAATGCCTGTACCAAAGTCAGGCCCAAATTGTGATCTTCAATTTTTCCGGTGTGTCTTCAACATGTTTTGAATTTTCTCTTGGACACTGAGATTGATCCTCAAGGTTCAGTAATTTTGTAATTACCTTTTTTTTAATTATGGCTTAACAATCCTTGATAATCAATAATTTTCAAAAATACCTCTTTATGAAGAAACGATATACAGACAGCACTCGCATATGAAATGTATGAATTTTTTTTTTCAGTACATTTGGACCTTATATCAGTGCCGTTTTTCATGTTTCGCCTCATTTAACTGGTGTTTTTGCATTAGAATTTGAAGGACGATTATAACTTGCCTGTGTGTTAAAGAATAAAAAATGAAAAAAAACCTTGCCCTAACACATTGAATTCTTCATTGGAAGTCTACAACATTTTTGTAGTTAACTTGCGATCTTCCGTCGGATGACTTAATTTAAAATGGTGAATTTTGAATATCTTAGCGAGATGTTTATAAAGAATTTCCCAAACTGCATCTAAGGACTGGTAGTAAAAGAGACCAATGATAATGAGAGCTATACTTTTGTTTGTATCCGCGGTCTTTGTGATCAATCAATTGGTTTTTATAGTCGTGACTATAGGCTTAACCTAAATCTAAACTGATGTAAGAAACTCAAAATCCGTTAGTATATTCAAGAAGCGAGTTCTTTCTCAGCAATATATTAAAAAAAACTATTAGTTTGGTAGCCGTAGAGGTCAAATTTTGCACGCTCGCTTACGTTTGGAGTGCAGCTAATAAGCCGAGCATTTATTTTCAAGAAACATTGTCAATTCCTCTTTATGTGTGTGTGGCGAAATTGAAAATTATGCACATTTCTTATTGAATTGTACTCGTTTAAAGCGTTGAGAAACGGGACATTTCTCTTAGTCCATCAGCCAGGTCCGGAAAAAAATAATTTGAGTGGATACCCCTGTAGACCGATTTTTTATTGCAGAAATCAAAAGACAAACATGTGAACTTTATTTTGCAACTTGTTATACTTTGCAAAAAGATGCGGAAACTGGTATAACAGAGGCCCCTTTAGGGGTACTATAAACTGTCAAAAAATTTCAACCCTTATAAAACATTCTATTATACTAAGTCTACTACAATATTATTGAAAAGAAAACTTTTAACATATTAAATGTTGTCTAGACAACCAACGACAGACAAAAGTTTGTTAAAATTTTCACTCAAAGAAGTCTTAAAGGGAGGTAATACAAGGAATGACTAAAATGAGTTTTTTTTTCATTTTCTTTTTTTATTTCCTAAAAAAATAGGATAGCTAGGTGGAATATTTTGTGGAAAGAATCTACCTATAACATAACAAATTAAATAAAACAATTCCATTAAAATATGTGTGGTACCGGTTGAAAAGTTTCGGTATTTATGAATGTAGTCCCAGTCACCTGAAATCTAAATTTTTTTCATGTGTAACTACAAATGATCAATATAATGCGTTTCATTATATTTTTTTTTCAATTTTAGTTTATATATTTGGCCTTTTTGAAACTATAGTATCAGAATATAAGAACTTCAGTCTTAATTGTCGTTTAAAGTTGCCATAATTACACGTACATGTGCATTTTGGATCATTTTGCAAGGCAGCATACATGTATACAATAATGGCGCTGCATGTTTGACCGTTTTTTTGCACTTAGTTACAAAAGGGATACAAAGTAATTGTTATCGAGGAAATATGCCAGCCTATATGGATTTTTTTTTCAATTTATTTGACGCTTTGTTATGATTGTTTTGCCTTTTGAAATTTGTAAATACTTTGAAGATCCATATTTAACTTCTTCATTGTTGGCAGTTGTTTCCTGTACCGTCTTCTAAATAACCTAGATTTTAACGAAATTCAAAGCAATAAGCGTACTTCTAAAACAACAAAAAGGAAAGTCTCATTACAATCGTAACTAAATATATTTTGAAAAACAGGCCTTTTTATTGTGAACTTTTTTATGCTGCTGAGCAATGTCGTAGAGTTTGGTCAATTTTTCCCAGAAAGAAGTTAACTAAACGAAGTTGAAATCACCAAGCCATTGAAGTTAGTGATTGTGCTAACCGACGGATGAATTGAAAGAAGCAAACAGGCACACATAGGGCATTCGAGTGTCAAAAGTCCGAAAGGGCAACGACAAAACCGGTAAACATGAACAAGAACAGCACGAAGAAACACAAAACACAAAATCAACCGAACTGAAATCAAGCAAGCGCCTCGGACTTTGACCTGATTCCTCGAGCGGAAAAAACTGTACGGTAACGGGTGTTACCGGCTTGTTTTTCTGTTACATATGTATTGTATCTAATACTTACAAAAACCAAATCTACGTGAATCTTGGTGAGTTTTGCTCATCTCTCGTACACTCCTCCAGGTGAAGCTTTCCAGGTGTGATCCCTGAAATAAAAAGTATCGCATTTCATATAAAAACTGTCGTACGAAGTGTTCCGCTGATGAGAAAAAAATACAACTCATTTTGAAAAAAAATAAAATACATCATTCGGAAAAGCTTTTAAAAAAAATAAAACCTATCTGTGATGATTCGTTGACTTCGCATCGCGGTTTCTAGGGAGATGAGCACGAAAACACAAACTTTGAGATATTTAGAATGATTTTGATGTGCCTTTTTTCCTCAGCTTTCACGAGCTTCTTGGGAGGCCGAGGGGGTTTTGTTCTCCTGGACCCCGGTGCAGATCCAAGGGAAGGCATACTAGGCTCACGTCCCCCTAAACCTGTAAAAAATATGGGATTTTTTTCACAATATCAACGTAAATAAACACCATAAAAATGTTGCACCTCGCCTCGCTCGGCGAAATCAATCTTTATACCGCTGGAACACATCTTTGCTTCAACTTTTTTGTAAGCTAGTTACGCCACTGGCATATTGAATTAAACATCGTAGTTACCGATTGATTTTATTAGTGTTTGAATGATTGTTGTACCGAGATCATCACCTGATCACCTCAATCTTTACAACCGAGTTGCAATGTGTTTTATGTTGCTACTGGGCCTTTAGATCGCAATGCAAGAGAGATGTATTGCGCACCCTAAAACCTGTTTTAACCCACTATTTCTTTTCAAATGCCTGTACCAAAGTCAGGCCCAAATTGTGATCTTCAATTTTTCCGGTGTGTCTTCAACATGTTTTGAATTTTCTCTTGGACACTGAGATTGATCCTCAAGGTTCAGTAATTTTGTAATTACCTTTTTTTAATTATGGCTTAACAATCCTTGATAATCAATAATTTTCAAAAATACCTCTTTATGAAGAAACGATATACAGACAGCACTCGCATATGAAATGTATGAATTTTTTTTTTCAGTACATTTGGACCTTATATCAGTGCCGTTTTTCATGTTTCGCCTCATTTAACTGGTGTTTTTGCATTAGAATTTGAAGGACGATTATAACTTGCCTGTGTGTTAAAGAATAAAAAATGAAAAAAAACCTTGCCCTAACACATTGAATTCTTCATTGGAAGTCTACAACATTTTTGTAGTTAACTTGCGATCTTCCGTCGGATGACTTAATTTAAAATGGTGAATTTTGAATATCTTAGCGAGATGTTTATAAAGAATTTCCCAAACTGCATCTAAGGACTGGTAGTAAAAGAGACCAATGATAATGAGAGCTATACTTTTGTTTGTATCCGCGGTCTTTGTGATCAATCAATTGGTTTTTATAGTCGTGACTATAGGCTTAACCTAAATCTAAACTGATGTAAGAAACTCAAAATCCGTTAGTATATTCAAGAAGCGAGTTCTTTCTCAGCAATATATTAAAAAAAACTATTAGTTTGGTAGCCGTAGAGGTCAAATTTTGCACGCTCGCTTACGTTTGGAGTGCAGCTAATAAGCCGAGCATTTATTTTCAAGAAACATTGTCAATTCCTCTTTATGTGTGTGTGGCGAAATTGAAAATTATGCACATTTCTTATTGAATTGTACTCGTTTAAAGCGTTGAGAAACGGGACATTTCTCTTAGTCCATCAGCCAGGTCCGGAAAAAAATAATTTGAGTGGATACCCCTGTAGACCGATTTTTTATTGCAGAAATCAAAAGACAAACATGTGAACTTTATTTTGCAACTTGTTATACTTTGCAAAAAGATGCGGAAACTGGTATAACAGAGGCCCCTTTAGGGGTACTATAAACTGTCAAAAAATTTCAACCCTTATAAAACATTCTATTATACTAAGTCTACTACAATATTATTGAAAAGAAAACTTTTAACATATTAAATGTTGTCTAGACAACCAACGACAGACAAAAGTTTGTTAAAATTTTCACTCAAAGAAGTCTTAAAGGGAGGTAATACAAGGAATGACTAAAATGAGTTTTTTTTTTCATTTTCTTTTTTTATTTCCTAAAAAAATAGGATAGCTAGGTGGAATATTTTGTGGAAAGAATCTACCTATAACATAACAAATTAAATAAAACAATTCCATTAAAATATGTGTGGTACCGGTTGAAAAGTTTCGGTATTTATGAATGTAGTCCCAGTCACCTGAAATCTAAATTTTTTTCATGTGTAACTACAAATGATCAATATAATGCGTTTCATTATATTTTTTTTTCAATTTTAGTTTATATATTTGGCCTTTTTGAAACTATAGTATCAGAATATAAGAACTTTAGTCTTAATTGTCGTTTAAAGTTGCCATAATTACACGTACATGTGCATTTTGGATCATTTTGCAAGGCAGCATACATGTATACAATAATGGCGCTGCATGTTTGACCGTTTGTTGCACTTAGTTACAAAAGGGATACAAAGTAATTGTTATCGAGGAAATATGCCAGCCTATATGGATTTTTTTTTCAATTTATTTGACGCTTTGTTATGATTGTTTTGCCTTTTGAAATTACAACTAGTATATTTGTAAATACTTTGAAGATCCATATTTAACTTCTTCATTGTTGGCAGTTGTTTCCTGTACCGTCTTCTAAATAATCTAGATTTTAACGAAATTCAAAGCAATAAGCGTACTTCTAAAACAACAAAAAGGAAAGTCTCATTACAATCGTAACTAAATATATTTTGAAAAACAGGCCTTTTTATTGTGAACTTTTTTATGCTGCTGAGCAATGTCGTAGAGTTTGGTCAATTTTTCCCAGAAAGAAGTTAACTAAACGAAGTTGAAATCACCAAGCCATTGAAGTTAGTGATTGTGCTAACCGACGGATGAATTGAAAGAAGCAAACAGGCACACATAGGGCATTCGAGTGTCAAAAGTCCGAAAGGGCAACGACAAAACCGGTAAACATGAACAAGAACAGCACGAAGAAACACAAAACACAAAATCAACCGAACGGAAATCAACAACGCCAACTCAAGTCGTAACAAGAGTTAACTCGGGTGCTCCGTAAGAGTAAGCGGTTTTTGCCTGCTATAGCACATCCGTCGTGTTGCTAATTTTCAATTCAGTGTGTCAAATCTAGTAAAGGAAGGCAAAACAAATTTCTAAGACAAACCAACATCTGCACTCATTTGAGAGATTGTCTATGAGTGCACGGTGTCTACCGTACAATTTCTTGAGTGAAGACAGCAACCGTGGAGCAACATAACCCTGTGTTAGCCATTTCTGTGTCAAACGTGACGCCAAGGAATCGATGTAATTGCCGCAAGCTCTGGAGTAACGAATCAACTGTGATACGAACACTTCATAAGCCGGAGCGGACGGAATGTTGCTACACAAAAAGGGAAAGTTGACGATTGGAAAGTTGAAGTCATCACGTTTGTCATAGAGCTTTGTTGGAGTATTCCTTGAGAGTCAATTACGAGATGTAAATCTAAATATGAAGCAGACTTCCTAGAATCCATTGAGTCCCTTATCTCAGGTTCCTGAGGATAAATGAGATGGAGAAAGTCACTAAATAGAGAATTCTTCAGTGAAAAGACATTATCAATACTTGTATAACGGAACGTGAGATAAAAAGAGATAGCTAGTCTAGTTCTCCACGAGTACAATATGTCCCGTCTTATACTTCATTCAAAATTTCTAAAAAAAATCAAAGAAAACTACTTGTCCTGATTTTGTGTTAAAATGCGAATACTGTAAGCTTACTATTTGTGTGGTTGTCTGATTTCAGTGTTTCCCATTTTTCATTAAAAATTACATAAAAAAAAGAAATAATGGTACACTAATTATATAAGTTTCTGTAGACCTAAAATGCTTGTATTCTTTGTGTGTCGCCAGTAACATTAGACAGAAGCGACATACATAGGCCCACTTTTTGATTGTTCGTCTTCTTAAATCGAGCGTCGCTCTGCAAAGTTATTTAGTATTCCGTCTCAATTTTTATGTAACTTAACTCCATATTTCTTAATAGAGTTAAGGAATTACTCAACTACTTCCTGTTAACAGAATACTTTATAGACAAAAATACAAAATTCTGACATCGTTCGGGACAAAGTAACTGAGCAAACGGATACGAACTTTCTATGGGAATAGACACTTCAAGGTTAAGAGCATATGCTGGTACATGAAGATCAACGTGTCCTTTGCAATGGAAAAAGCTTCTGCACCATTTTCTATTCATTTACAGCTGACCAGTACCAGTATTGCCTGAGGAACTTTGGTGTGCTTTTGATTCTTAAAAACAACAATCGTCCGAAAAATCCTAATTGTTCGTCTGTGTATGTGGCGGAGTCTTTGGGAATGTTTAGGAATGAGATGACATTGCTGTTAAATCTTTAAAATGGAATGCAGTATTGTAAAAATCCATCATCAATGAGGACTTCTTGTCTTCTAGTACTCTTTTTTTTATGAGACAGACCATTACCACGAAAAGAGGGGGGTGGGTTTGTTCCGATCAGACAATTATTTTTTTTCATAAAGGTGTCTCGAGACAAATTTTTGTTTTCATTATTAGCATTATTCTATATGGCAGAAATCCTTCTTCAAAATATTTATCCTCTGTTACTTAAATATTTTTCATCAAAATTCAGATTCATAATATTATTTTAGGAAAACACCAACCCCCTCATCCATTCTTTGATTTCATAACAATAGAATTGGAAAAAAAAACTAAATTTACAAAACGACACCATTACATTATTTTAAGGCGACAGTTCGATATAAATTGTCGCCAGAAACAAAGAATAGATAAGTTATAAGTAAAAATTAATGTAAATATTTCATATAAGTTTAAATAAAGTCAAACGCACCTGATCTAAAGTAAAGTCTAACAGGCCAATAACAAGAAAAACTGATTAATTGGGTATAACTTTATTTTCAATAATGTAAAAAATCACCTTTTCTGTATTATAACTTCTTTTATGTTGGTTTTAAAAAAAAATACCATAGAAATGGCTTAAAATCATAAAAAATATTGATTCTAAAAATAGAAAAAGTGACCTTCACATTTAATAATTCAAAAAATAAAACCATATCGGTCAAACCATTACAATCCGCACATGGACATTAAAAATTGATTTTTTGTAAAACACTGTTTTTACCAAATCCTGGTGGTTTTAATATTTTTAATTGTGACCATTGTAATTATGTGAATCTTGTTGAGTAAATTTTACCTGTGATACGTGCGAAGTCATAGGAAGACATTCGCAAATTGTAAAAATAGGGAAATTTTGAACGTAATAATTAGCATTTTTAAATATAAAAAATATCTTTTTTAGACATTGTTATGATGCAAATTCTTTTCCTAAGTCAATAATCCCTATGCAGACTATAGATTTATAAAACAGTAATTGAAGTTTTCAACCCCATGTTCAATTTATTGAAAATAAATGAATGACTCCTTTTCAATTGCTCACCAGAATGTCCAGAAAAATGATTTTTACGCTATTTTCCGCATATTTTATACAAGTATAACATTTGGAATTCTGAAGCTTAGATGTAATACTAAATTTTTGTACCATAAAAAATCGGTCTACGGGGGTATCCACTCAACTTTTAAATATGACGTCTTTTCAGAGTTGGCTGATGGACTATCTCTCTAAATTTACCAGTCACCGTTGATTGTAATACACTTCTTTTTGGTTCACAAGCCTTAACAGATGAACAAAATTCCCATTTATTCTTACAAGTACAGAAATACTTACTTAATTCAAAACGATTTACATTATAAGCCTCAATATATTTATCTTTTTATGTTTATCTTGTATGATTTACCAATTGTACACCCTATATCAAATCTTAACTGATTACTTATATATTAGTCAGCATTTTCATTCTTGAGCTTGCATTTCTATCATTTTGATACTTGTAAAGTTATAAAGATATAAAAAAGCTTGCCTTGTTTCCGAATCCTTACATTAAAATATTATAATTGTAACCTATAAAATACTTTGACAACATTTGGCCGGTTCTTCAAAAATTGATAAATTTATCTGTTTGGTCATTGTTGTAGTATTTTTTGGGCAATTTTTTTTTATCAAATTTAATATTCTACCGGTTTTCCAAGTTTTCTACTCCTAGCGTGTCTGATGAAGGTTAATCCAGAAAAGCGCTTCACACGCAGTGAAATTTTGCTTTTGTACATTTATTAAAATCATTTCAATATGTGCATCGTGTCTTTTTGGCACATATTCCATATTCTTTCGTTTTTAATATTATTTCAGAGTTTGGCTTTAGTGCCGTGTGGAGGTCGTAGAAAGCTTCCCCGTGCTTCAGTTGTATGCTCTTATATATTATCGAGTACTGGAATATGTGTTGGAAAGACACAGTTTACATATTTCCAAATTTGACAACGTTTGGCTGTTTCTTCAAAAATTGATAAATTTATCTGTTTGGTCATTGTTGTAGTATTTTTTGGGCAATTTTTTTTTATCAAATTTAATATTCTACCGGTTTTCCAAGTTTTCTACTCCTAGCGTGTCTGATGAAGGTTAATCCAGAAAAGCGCTTCACACGCAGTGAAATTTTGCTTTTGTACATTTATTAAAATCATTTCAATATGTGCATCGTGTCTTTTTGGCACATATTCCATATTCTTTCGTTTTTAATACTGTTTAAACTAAACTAGACCACCTAGAATAATTCAATACAATTCTTTATTAAGCCAATTGGGTCCCACAGGGGGCATTTACAATAAACAAGTATGATTATGATAACAAGTGACAGATCTACATTGTTACAAATATAGTGGCAATTTTACATTGATAGCCTATATAGAGAAAATACAAAAAAAAACAATAAGACCCAACACAGACATTGTGAAGAATATAAAAAAAATGACTTAATTGGCAGCTAGTGCAGATCAGGAGTGTTTCAATCATTAATAGCTACATTTGTACATGTACCTCGTTGCGGTTGAGGATGTATATTTGCGTGATTTAAATGAACAGTATTAACTAGTAAGTTCAACACTTAAAGACATAGAACCTATCATTTTGTCAATTTTTAAAAAAAAATACTAAAATTCACACTAGTTGAAGAATACATTGTAAAACCTTTGAAGAAACTGTTAAATTTTCAAAAAACCTGCCAGAAAGTATTCTTTTCGACGGAAAACTGATGAAAAAAAACGCAGTGTCAAAAAAGAGGACAAACTAATTATAGAATGTAAACACTTGCGGGTACTGGTAAACTGAGAAACAAAAACGGAGCTGCACAAAAACGATATCGGTAAAGAAGGAAACGTAAACAGTAGAATTAGCAACCGAAATCTGTATTTAGAAAGGAAACGAAATCAAGCGAAACTGGTAAAAAGGAAAATTGAATCGATTTTAGCCGACACCAGTCGTTTTTTCTTAATTTACCGATTTCGTTTTCTCTTCGCCTCGTTTGGTTACATTTCGTTTCTCAGTTTAACAGTACCCAGTTTACCAAAAGTAAATATTTATGCTGGACAATACTTAATCAAAGCGAATAATTAAAATAAGATTATTTTATAGAAAACTGCAAAACATTGAGTTTTTATGTTGGTAAAGGTAAGTTTTAGATAGTATATTTTTAATATATGTACTTTTTATTCAATGTAAAAAAATGCAAAATTGATAGGTGCTATGTCTTTAATAGATCAGTGCAGAAAGTCTTTTTCTGACCACAGTGGGCACCAAGGGACGGTGCTACAGGATATGCGTGCAATTTTAATTGCACTGCATACCTCCGGGTGCCAAATGTAGACAGACAAGATATGAGTTTTCTCTTTCTTTTGTATATTGTAGGACTACAAAGGGCACCAAGGGACGGTGCTCAAGGTAATGCGTACAAGATTACTTGATACTGCATACCACCTCGTGCCCAATGTAGACCCCAAAAAAAAGTTTTTTTTAGATTTTAAATAATGACTATTGGATGTTGTGAGACTACAAGGGGCACTAAGGGACGGTGCTCAAGGTAATGCGTACAAGATTACTTGATACTGCATTCCTCCTCGTGCCCAATGTAGACAAACAACTAAAAGTGAGTGAAGAAATATGAAGGAATGTATATACATACATAATTTACATGTACATATCAGACTTATTCATGCTTAGATATAAATTCACATAGTGTTTTTAGAACAATGGGATTTTCACATACAAATAGCCAGATAATTTTTGGGGTGTTATCTAAAATAGTGTAATTGTAGCATTGTTCAGATACTATTCCTTTATCTCATGTTCCTGTTGCGGATATCTTTAATATAGCGAAAGGTGAGGATGTCTACGACCTTTTATATCTAAAAGTTACTTTAAAAGGATAACTTTCATGAATACAGAACAAGCCAGCAATCAACGGTGCACAATTAGCACACACAGGAATACCGATTGTGTGTTGAAAAATACGTCTTATACAAGAAGATAAAGTTTCAGCTCTTACCAGTATGAAAAGTAATGAATCAATTGCATCACTTTAAGTGGAACAAATCATCTTGATACTTACATATAATTCTGACAACTTTAAAATTGAAATTTCCTCGTAAAAAATATTGATTTATAAAAGTTACGTTTCAAATGCGTCGACTAGAAGTACTAGTGGTTATATTTTTTTGTAAAAATCCATATTTGTATAGGGTTTGTACTTTAAATTTACTTTAAACTTTGATGTTTTTATGTAACAACCCGGATGCATTAATTTAATCTAAAAGGTTTAACTTCATGGTTCTTCTAACACAGGAAGAGTTGATTTAAAATATTCAAACAAATTCTTTTCCAATAAAAACAAGAATATATCCGAAAGGCAGAATGCCCAATCTGCAATATTTGGGACGGACGGGCGAACAGACCGGAACACTATATGCCCCATACTTTCGTAAATGGGACATAAAAATATAGGCGTCAGTCAATATTACAGAGAAATTAAGAGCATTTATATTGTCTTTGCTTAAAATATACTATTATACTTGAGAAACTTTGTTTATAACATACTTCATGATACTTTTGGACTCGTAAATATGAATTCTGACGTTTTTATGTTACATTGCAAATACGTATAATTATGTATACTTATGATTTATATCGAATATTTTTAAACTTTAAGAGCTTCAATTGGTGTACATTTAACTCGTGCATATATCGACATTTAATGAATGATTAATGATTTTTGAGCAGAGCTCTATGTAGTTATATAGCTATCTGACTTTCGCGTTTTTTTTTTCGTCTAGACAGGGTAAATCGGTCAGGCAATATTCCTACCGGAGGATCCATTATAGAATATTCATCGTGTATAATCATTGTTTCAATGATTTAAATGTTATACAGGTTGTCTTAACTAAGAGGTACATCTTTATATCCCTATAATAAATACAAAATAAATGTGGACTACATTTCACATATCGATACACTAAAGTTGATGTACACTTCAGCGTTGCTGACCTTTTACCTTTGATTTAATCAATACGTCATTTATATTTGTTCAAGTGGGTGGAGCCAAATTACGGATTTCATAACAAATGTTTAAGTGGGCGGAGCAAAGGAACAAAATTTGCTGAAAAACAGATCGTTCTTTATTTTAGTGCTTACATTTAGCTCTGCTTTTAAACGCTTTAGCGCTTTGATTTTAACATAAACTTTGAATTAAATTCTAAGATATCTAGTCCTTTGCGGGGGCTATGTTACGTTGCAAGTAGCCCAGAAGACTATGTTGTCGCAATAGGTGACTATTGGCTTTGAATTCTGACGTCGGGTTATGTTATTGTGCACAGCCCACTGACAGTTTTAGTGTACCCTATGTGGCAGAATATGGTGGCTCTCGTCCGTAAGGTTTGCCATGTCACCATACGGAAAACCTAACGTTAAACATAGTGGACTTTGTTTGAACAGTGGTATGCTCCATGCATTAAAAATACCTTTCTGGGCCGCAAACTTGAAAGCAGTGAATAAAATGGACTAAATCCCCTTATCGATCTCTCCCCTTTTGCAAGTAGTCCTAAAAAGTATACCCTTCCGCACGCATTGTTTTCCATATAACCCATACATCTCTGCATCATTTCATGTCCATTTTATCATTATTTTTGTGTCCATTGCACAGGTGTTTGGGTCCATGATTTTTTAAAATTTTTAATAAACGGTGTATATAAACATTTTCATATTCGTCTATATACTATTTCCCGTTTATAGACGTAAGCATGTTTTATACAAAGTAAGTGAGTGAGTAAGATCGTATTTATTGAAAGAAGCAGAAAAGTAATAATGGGACATTGAAGTTTTGAAATCACAACGAAACAAACCACACACAAACAAAACCACACATGACAACTACTTAAACCGCATTTGAACTCAAATCGAAATGATCTATAGTGAACCCAGGTGCTCTGCGCTTCATTTTGAAGTACTACGCTGCATTTTGTCATTGACAATTTGCATGTTCCCAACACAAATGTATCAATATTTTACATTGAATTCCATATGAAGTCTACACAGTTGAAGATAGAGGTTGTTCAAACTGACCTTGGGTAAAGCTCGGAAATGTTTTTAAATGGCAGAAACATGGCTTAGATACTTGGAGTAGCGTACTTCTATTTGCACCCCCTCGAAATTACCTTGCTATGGCTTTCAATATAACACTAAAAATAAATATTGCATTTGCTGCAGTTTTTGTAGGTCAACTGACTTCTTAAAACTGAATAATGATCCATATAAATTTATGGCTTATTTTTCCATAACAAAAATACTCAATTGTTTCAACATGTATTCTGCTTCAAAATTTTGATTAGTCGTTCAACTATTGGTATAAATGGTTTCTTCCTAGTAGCCCGTTCTGAGAAGTTATGATTTCTCATAACATTCTTAGAATCTTTAACAAATATGATCCCTCAAAGGATCATCTGACAACTTCGTCCAAATGGAGACTGTTGTAAACGCTTTATGAGCTGAAGGTTCAAGCAAACAACAGTTTTTTTTTCTGTTTTCTGTTTTCAAATATCAAACAATGCTAATTATGACCTTTTTGACCTGTTCCTTTCAGTTAAATATTCATGGGTTATAAACAAGAGATTTTCCATATGTTCTATATTGCTATGTTTTTACCTGATCAAATATCGAAATAGAAAACCCTAAGGATCAATCTTACTACTTAGTAAGTTTCATAAAATTCTGTTCGGTAGTTTCAGAGGAGAATATTTTTGAAAAATTGTTAAAATCAACAGACGAAGACCAACAGCGACGACAACTAACGCCAAGTGATGACAATAACTAAAATGGACCTTCGGTCCAGATCAGCTAAAAAAGGGTATACCTAGCCCGACATGGAGAAAAGTACTTGAAAAAATGGTCCTTAATATTACATGTATGCCATGCAATGAACGGCATCCAGCAACTTTTAAATGGCCTATGATCAACTGGGAAGTATGACATAGAGATGGAAGTGAGTCAACCATGGACATTGGTACATGTTTTTTTTGGATTTGAACACGAAAAAAAAACATATAATAATGATATATCATAATGTTATTTTATTTTTAAAACATGCTCTTCATTATATGTTAACAATTAGCTATTAGAATGAATTACTGTACGTCACATCTGTAGAGAGCTGTTGTAAACTGTTTCCTTTTTAAAGCCAGTTGGTACATTGTATACGTATTATGTACAAAAAGGAGCTTTTCCATGAGCTTTTCAGTAAATTCTTTCACTTCCTTTCAGGTTTGTTTCAGCATCCAGCTGCAAATCATGTTTTACAGGTTTTCAAGTATTGGTGGTAAGAATACACCTGTTGATTTTCAGTTGTCTTGTGCATGTACGTTATCCAGTATTGCTCTGTACGTTACCGGTGTTGACGTCTGTATGACGTTGCTTATTTTATGACTGTACCGTGTTGGTGAACAATGACAGATTTTTCCGATCACACATTTTTGTAGATGAAAGATGACTTTGTTGTTCTTGTTATCAACACAATGGTATTGGATCGGACCTCGTGTGGTAGCTGAAGGTAGACCATGGCTAGGATGTTGGCGGTGTGGCTATTGGGAACCCAGATATGTAAAATTTGCTTGGTCCATTTCTCGAGGGAGTTTCTGGTAGACTGATTTACACCTGAAAATAAATTTTAAAAATCATAAATGAATATACGATTTGAAAATTTCGCATTCGCGATGGTAGCTTTTCAGTCTATCAAATGAAGGGAAACATGGTTTATACTTTATATGTTAAATGGGTGTTTTGTTTGCTTTGTTGTGGTGATTTTATGTGTCTTCCGTTTTTGTCTGTCTTTTAGGATAAACGATAAATGATCCCCCCTCCCGATCCTTTGTCAAAATTCCATCTTACTGTCCAATTTTCCTGAAAAGCTATTTTTATTCTCTACAAAGCAATGACAATCGCGGGCCAAAAGAAATGACCGTCATGACCATTCCCACCAGAGAGTAAGAGGGAATGCGAAGAATGAGAGGAAGGTACGATCTAGTGGCAAGAAAGGGTATGACAATAGAGGCGATAGAGATAGTAAGGGGGTGCATGGATATACTGAGAGGAGGAACGAAAGTAGTTATGATACTATTGGAAGATTGGATAGAAGTGTTAGAGCTGATGATAGCGATGAGAAAGTTGGTTGTTGGTTCTGTGGTGAACATAATCATGTAACTCGTAAATTGTCGCCACGGCGATTATTTAATGTGTCATAGATGTAAAGAACTTGGCCACAAAGAACGTTATTGTAATTTTAGGTAGTTGGCCAAGATGATTGTGCCGATTTAGGCAACAGTTCTGTCCCACCTTACCCAAGTGACTCGTCACCTAGCAAACAATATACGCGTCGCCACCGAAGGGGTGGCATAAAAAAGAATAAGCATAAAAATGGTCTTATTAATGTTAACTTTTTAAATGTAAGAGGTATGCGTAGTAAGATACATGAATTAAACAAGCATCTCGAGGACAATTCTCCTGAA
Source organism: Arcuatula senhousia (assembly GCA_963971305.1). NCBI lineage: Eukaryota > Metazoa > Mollusca > Bivalvia > Mytilida > Mytilidae > Arcuatula > Arcuatula senhousia. The sequence goes on from OZ020310.1 coordinate 48,841,768, forward strand.
ATTTTCTGTATAGCAGAAACATTTCTCAAGACTGATGATAAACCTAACCATCTACATAAGTCCTATAATTGGGTTGGAAAATGTAGAAAGATTAATAAAGACAAAGGCGGCACTGGTATTTGTATTAAATCAGATTTCCCAATAATTGATGAAAACCTAAACGGGAGTAAGGAGGATAAATTTGAGCGTCTTTGGGTCTTAGGTCGAATAAATGGGGTAAAGACTGCGATAGGCGTAGCTTACTTCCCTAATGATGGTACTGATAAGACTATGACTGATAGTCTGTTCTATGAGTTATTAGAGAATTGTGCCTCTTTTTCCTCCCAAGGATATGAAATATGCCTTTCGGGTGATTTTAATGGCCGTTGTCTTAAACAGTGCGACATTTCTCGTAAGACTATTATCTTTGACAATAACCATAGTTATAACGGTCACCGATTAAAGCAATTTACCGAAGCTGCCGATTTGACTATCGCTAACGCTGTAGATCCATGTGAAGGTTTTCATACGAGAATTTTAAACAACCAACGATCGGCAATTGATTACATTTTATTATCAAACAAACTTGCTGAAATTATCAGGCAAGTGTATATCGACGAAGAAGGCCAATACGACTTGCATAGCGATCATGTTATCCTAAGCGTCTCCTTGACTCAATCCAAATAGAAAAAGCGAACAAAAGTTCGGGTTGAGAATGATATTTCCTTCTGGAAAATCAATGATAGCACAAACTGGGACTCTTTCCAACAGTTGCTGGTCTCAGCTTTTCCTGACTCTTGGATCCAATCTTCTAATGATATAAATGAAGTTTGGAACATCTGGAAAGGAAAAGTAAACGAGGCCGCAGAACAAACGATACCAAAAGCGTCAAGGGTTAAAAATTATCGTAACTTCTGGGACAAAGATCTGGCTAATATGTTGAAAGCGCGTCAAGACGCTAATAAGTTGCAACGCAGACATAACAAAAAACACCCATCTGACAGCAAATTGGGTAAATCTATATCCTCCTTGTACCGTAAGCGTAAGGAAACTCTGCATAACGCTATCAAACAAAAAGAAATACAGGGTAAGATAAAGTTTTTCGAGAAAAATAAAGGTTCCCAGAAAAATAGCAAGGCCTTCTGGAATCTCCTTAAAGGCCCTAGGGAAAAGCGAACTGTTAGTCAAATTATTGACCCTATGCGTAACAATAACCTGGTCGAAGATGAAGATAGTTAAGTGAATGTCTTATCAAACACTTCGACTCTATTGGTAAAGACACAACAATCACTACCGAATATAGAGAAAAAGTCTGTAATTTTATAAGCGAAAAACAGCATGCGCATTTTTCTGATGAAAATACTATGTCATTGCTGTTCACTAAAGAGTCCATTCTAAATTCCATCAAGAAACTTAAATCTGGGAAGGCGCCTGGTATAGACGGTATACCAAACGAGGCCATTACACGAACTTTGGTAGATATGTTTACTCTAATGACGGACCTAGAGGTAATTCCCGACGAATGGCATAAAGGTATTTTAAAACCCCTTCATAAATCGGGCTCGGTGTACAACCTAAATAATTATAGAGGAATAACGTTATCCTCGAATGTCTATAAGCTCTTTTCAAGAACGATTGAAAGTAAAATCGTTGAACACCTCGAGAATTCAAATATGTTAGGTGAATCCCAAGGGGCTTTCAGGAAAGATCGCAGAATCGAGGACCACATATTTACTTTACAGGGTATTTGCTCCCTTGCCAAATCATCTAAGAAACCCCTTTATATTGCATTCTTAGACCTGTCTAAAGCATTCGACAGAGTCTGGCGTGAAGGACTTTTATTTAAACTGTGGGAAAGTGGAATCCAGGGTAAAACCTGGCGTTTGATAAAAGAGATCTATAGAAATGTTCAAAATAAGGTTCTATTTGGCGATATTGAGTCTGATTTTTTTAGCAAGAATATGGGGTCAAGCAGGGTTGCATTTTATCCCCTACGCTTTTTTCTGTTCTTATGAATGATCTTGTTCAGATGTTGAACGAGAGCAATATCGGTGTAAACTTAGCATCTCAAGTGATTAATTGTCTTCTGTTTGCTGATGACGTGGTTTTATTTTCTAAATCACCTAAAGAGTTGCAAACACTATTACAAATCTCCCACGAGTTTTCTAAAAAATGGAACTTAAAATTCAATGCAAGCAAATCTAAGGTAATGGCAATCGGTAAAAGAATAAACCCGAACGCAAACTGGAAACTGGGTGATGAGTCTCTTGAAGAAATAACTGAGTATAAATATCTTGGTTACTATTTCAATAATTCCCTACGTTCAAATTATCATGTTAACAAATACCTCCAGGAAAAGGGTGAAATCAGAATTATATGATTCGTGTCCTTGAAGAGCATGGTGATTTTAACCGTTTTAATTTTGGCGATGCCTTATGGAATTTTGTCGTGATGCCCTCGCTTACGCATGCATCTGCAGTTTGGATGCCTTTGTTTAACTCGAGTAACGATATATTAGAACGACTACAGTATAAAGCTGCTAAAGTTATCATACGAACCAAACTAAATGTACCAAAGGTAGCTATCTTACTTGAGTTGGGATGGGAACCTATAACAGCTTTTATAGATCGACAAAGGGTCACCTACTTTAAGCGCTTTTTAGAACTTCCAGATCACCGATTATGTAAAATGGTATTTAATGAAATGAATGAATCGAATGAATCTTTTTGGAGATATGAAAGTAAGATCTTGCAAACTATTTCCAATGTAAATAACACCAATGTCCCTATTGAAAGCCTAAATAAGAGGCACCTTACTGGTCTCATTGGATCTTATACCAGGGAAAAACTCTTTGAAGAAGTACAATCTAAGAGTAGTCTAGATAACTATAGACAGTTCCATATTATAAAAGGAAGACAAGCGTATTTAAATGAAGGTTCCGCGAATCTCGCCTTAAACTCCTTGCGCGAACGAAAACGCTGCCTATAAATGAATATCTCCATAGGATGAATATGTCACAGCATCTATGTACTGAAAACGTAAGCGAGGACCTCTCACATGTTTTATTTGATTGTCCAATCTATGACTATATTCGTAATGAATACTCAGAACTTTTAGAATCCAATATTGACTTCCCATATCCATACTGGAGAATGCCTAACACAAAGTTACAATTTTTAATTGGTGATATTGGATATGTTTTTAGCAATGATGTAGGACAATTTTATGATTGTTTAGGTAGAATGTTTCTAAGTGAATGTTTTAATTTAAGGTCCAAGCTTTTACAGGAAAACTGAATAGACTTTTAATTGAAAGACATTTTATCTTTGTCAATATCATAGTTTAAAATTTCAATATTGTTATAGGCTGAAAGAATGCATTTTATGTTTATAGTGTATATTTCAACTTGTATAGAATATTTATAGACGCGCCACTTTTATACCCTGGAAGTAGGCGCCCCCGCTGTAAAGGGGTAGATCTAAATAAAATATATATATATATATATATTAGTTTAATGATTTAATATTTCTAAGCTGTTGATTAACATTCTTGTAAGAAGAGCTACTTTTAATGTATAATAAACGAAAATGTAATTCTACGTAAATTTGAAAAATGCTTTATTAAACCCTGTATGTATAAAAAACAATTCTCCATTTTTCTATAACAACAAGCCGGCTGCTTTTTTAAATACAAACCTCCAAGTTTTTTATTAAGTAACCGCTGGGCGTCCTCGTCGCAATACTCAGCCCTGTACTTCATTGCCCGTGTCACGGACACGCCCACTTTTTTGTCGAAAATTTGGCACACATAATCGGTGATGGATCCACCCTCGGGGAAATAGCAAACCTCCATCTCCGTCTACAAAAAGATGATATTAGCATTTCAAAATATGTGGATCATAACAAACATTAATGTAAAACAAGATACAGGGATTCAACGATTGCCCATCTATTTCCATGATATCAGTGATATTTAAGCTATTGTTTCCAAAAATATCTACGTATATGACAAAATCGGCAAATCTTTAAAGTCTTTTAAAAGCGCCCCCCCCCCCAAAAAAAAAATAAATAAACAAAAACCTATACACCGAGCGCAGCATGATTGAATCGAATGCAACATGTTAAACGCCCAATATGAATTGTCAAAAGCTTTGGACACATGCAGCCCATGATGGACTCATAAAGCACTTTGACACATGTATGCGTTCTGTGTAGGACATTCAATTGCATATTTGTTTTGTTTTTTATTCTTACCAACTTTTAAGGAACTCTTATGACTGGCGTTTAATGGTCCCTTTGATCCCTAATTTCTCGAAAACGGTAAAGATTTTGAAAATCGGACTTTTAGGGTGTGGACCAAATTTGACCCCCCTTCTTTCAGCAAGGTTACCAAGCACAATAAATAAAAAACAGTTGTCACATTTAGTTGGAAGAATTTATTGAGAAATACAATAAAAAAAGAATGATAAAAATCGGATGAAAAATAAGAAATAAGACCCCAAATACAATGATACCAACCTTCCTTATGTTGTAACAAACATCGTATCAAAATTTCATAACGATTGAAAAACTACAACTAAAGCTTTCGTACGGAAACCAAAGTGTCTACGGGCAACGTCGACGACGGCGGTATCGCCATTACATAATACGTCGTATAAAATGAAAAAGAAAACACATGATTTCAAAAGAAAAATCATGGCGATGGGAGAGGGAGGGAAAACGCATACAATTTCTGTGTCGCCAATAACAACTTTGAAAGGGATAAAACAAGATACATTTACATCATAGAACTGAATTAAAATGGTTTAAAGTGGCAAATCGACAAAGTTACCTTCAGTAGTTCTGCCTGGAAAGCCTTGTTGAGAAACTCGAAAGAAAGCACCTCGGAAATAACAGAATTTCCTCCTGCATTTGGTTCATCACGAAGTCGCTGTGCTGATTTAGAAATCATCATGTTGGAAAAGTTTTTATTTGGAATGAAATCTGAATGGATCAACCCTCCATTTGATGAGTTGTCCAAAAACTTCCAGAAATTGAAATTATCATGAAAATGAACGTTAAAATTTTCTCCGATATACATATTCAAAGACTTAGTTGTTCGTCCTGTAGAGACGATAGGTCTTGGTGCCGCATTTTGATTCTCTGTTTCCCCATGCCGCGATAATGATCGGCAAACTGTCCTCCTCTTCTTGTTGAGGCTGGCATTTAGGGGAGACCCGGTGGTGGGGCGAATGAGAGAAAAAACGGTGGCGAGACATCTGTCGTCCCGAGGATCGCTGCATCATTTTGTTGGACGATCGACGGTGAGTTGTTCTATGTGGTGGCTGGTTGTTCGTCATAGTGACTCTAGGGGTATGTTCTCGTATTATTTTGTTAGCTCTACATTAATTTCAACCGGGTGATGAAATACTTTGTTTTTGCTTAAGTTTATATACCCCGTCATATACGGAAATTACATTACATATTTTCTAAAAATATATTGGGGTATATTTACTATCCAATGATATTTTTGTTATCGTAATAAGATATCCATTACGTATGTTTCTAAAAATAAAACTAGACATGATGTTTAACGATTATTTTCTTGATCATATAAAAAAAATATATTTGGTTTAACTTCTTTAAAAAATGCGAATTTCTCTTGAAAATAAATTCTTTGTGTATATTAATTTGTCGATTCGTGAGGAGCGGTGTTAATTTTCTTTTTCATTACGGGTGTTGCTAAAAGGCGGAACGGAAAACGGAACGGAAAAACGGAAACGGAAAAACGGAATTTAAAATAAGTTAAAATATTGAAATTTTTAGTTTTACCTCGCAATGTTGTTATTTTTTAATGCTGATAATGATTTTTCACTACTTCAAACATTTACTGTTTGACGTTTAAATATGAAAATTTTAATTTAAATGTAAATTGACTATCTTCCAAGCCTATACATGTATAAAACTATATAAAGAAATGGATGAAACATCCTTCGTTGCTATCAAAACATTTTAAAATATATATTGTGTGCATTTTCTTTTGTTACTGCTTAACATTTTCTGACGCAACTACTTGCAGTTGCTGTTGTGCCGTGGTGAACTACATTTATTTACCTGAAGCAAAGTGTTTCAAACTTCCATGTAAGATTTTCACGATATTTTTGTTTTTATTTATCGTTGTCAAATATGTGATTTATTTCATTGCATACAATTGAAGATTAGGAAAACTGGAATTTTATATTCCAACCGTCAATATGTCATGCAGCTATACTGATTTTTGACTATAATTGCATCATACAACAAAACGGGTTTTCAATGGAAGAGTGAGGATCGGTGGTCATGCAGGGATGAACCTTACATTTTGTTTTAAATGCCTGTACCGATTTATTCCGGTGCATTGCAATCTTTAAACGTTGTTAAAGTTGTAATCTGTATATATGATGCATCTTTGCCTTTCGAAATTATCTTTGTCTATTCCGACTCACGACATTCACCTATACATCTTTCAACTTCTCCGGCATGTATCTGGCATTTTTTTAGACATTTGGGATTGATCATCCCAGTTCGCAGTTTTGTCATTACCTTTATTAACATTGGAATGTTGGTCAATGGTGCAAAGAAACTGAAACTAAAATGAACCGTAAATAATTATTTTAGAATAAAAACAAAAATATGTCAAAGTTAAATACGGTCGAATTTCGTTTAACAGGAAGTAGGTGAGCGACAGAAATGAAAACGAAAACCACGTTATGGGACCCCACCCTGATGCTGTATACCAAATATCAAGTGGATGTGATTAGTAGTTGCTGAGAAAACTGTTAGGAAATTTCCATCCCCACCCGCCAGCCGCCCCCGACATTCACCATTTTATAACACGGATTTTTCACTCTGATAAATCCGGCCAAAAAAACTCACGAATGGTGAAGGGATATGGAAATTTAAGTCAATGCATGGCTGTATCTTAAAACGTATGTACTTCATTTTGGTGAATTGTGCTCTTAAAACCTCTGGTTTCTTTTTTTCTTTGAATTATAAATATCAAAATAAAAGTTATTAAGAAGAATTAAAATAAAATCGATAGGGAAAAAGAACACAATTTCAGACAAAGTATACCAATGGAACTCTCATGTACTAACGCGATAGTTCCATCCCTTAGATGTGGGTTTGTCATAGAACTTATATATTTTCGTCCTTTACCGGATTTGATGTGCGATCAGTTTCCCAATGGCAAAGCGATTATTGTGCTGCAGTAGGCAGGAACTGCTAGTACCCGTCTGTTTCTTTTTGTACAACTTATTTTGGCTTTGCATTGGTGGACTTTTGATCGAGACTTTTGAATGTCCAAATAAGTACCTTTTTGATTCACCCTATTCGCAGTGAATACATATGGCCGTTGTACATGTAGCTGTCCACAATTTAGCCTCTCTGAGGGACTATTATCGTTTCTTTTGACTATCCTTGCAAATAGCTTTAAGAGAGAGTCGAAAAATTGGTTCTCTCACGACGAGCCTACCGCGGACATTGTTGTTAGTGGTACGACGCTTTTACCACTACAACCCCGGTCCCCGATTCATGTTTATACTTGAAACACCAGCGCAAGAACAATATATAGAAAATGACGTTATGTGGAATAAGTGTATTTTACACAAACATGAATCAGCGGCAATAAAAAAGAATAGCACTGAGCCTACCTTTAAGTTTATTTTTAAACATTAAATAAAGCAGTTAGAAAAGAAAGTTGTAAAGATTTTTATTATACCTTAATAATGACATGGAACTTATATCTTCTGAAACTAACGCAGTGCGCGGTTTTGAATAGCTAATTATAAAATATTTCATACATGTATATTATACAGAAACATCATGACTAGTAAACACCCATTTTTGGCATTAAGTATTGAGTAAATTGCGAAGTAAACCTATAATTTGTAATACAAATATTAATTTTTAATTCCGTTTTTTGTTTCCGTTCCGTTTTTCGTTACGCCTTTTAGCAACACCCTTTCATTACGGGATAATTTACCTAGTTTTAGAGTCTCCAATATCTAGTCTGGTTTTCGAATGTCCTTTAAAAGAGGTCCAGTCGGGGGCTGTTTTGTTTTCCTCCCGTATAAACCACTAAAAAACCTTTCTGTTCTGAAAACGGCTGTATCCCGACTAAATTTTTGCCATATTAAAACAAACATTACATTTATTGACATCATTTTACTCTTCTGTTCATAAAAATTATTTAGAACTTGTAAATTTTGCGCAGTGGGTGCACGTCGGAACGGCACAATACAACACCCGACTTCCGTACACAACATGGCTTCAAAAAATCCACTCAACGAAACGTTTAGAACAATACTTAAAGACGATCATTTGACATGTGCTATTTGTTTAGAACAATTTGAAAATCCCAAAGCCCTTCCATGTCTGCATACCTTTTGTGAAAACTGCATAAGAGACTACATGTATGTGTACGGTAGAAATTTTGATACTGCTGGAAAATTTCCATGTCCTACTTGTCAACAAGAGATTCTGATACCGGCTGATGGGATAACTGCCTTCCCTTACAACTTCCATGTTAAGAGTTTACTGGATGCCATTGCTTCTCCAGCAAGGCCTGCCCCTCCAGTACCTACACAGAAATCAGCTAGTCCTATTCCTTCTGAGACTAAAGAAACTGGAACTATCCCAAATAAAGAAGGACTTGATTTAAATGCCCTTTATCCAGCCATTGATAGCACACAAAGTGAAAGCAAAGCAGAAAGTGACTTTTATCTTGTTGAGCCTGATGGCATGATTACAAAATTTGGACATCATGGGGGAACACTGAATGATTTCCATAAACCGTATGGATTAGCCGTAGCTCCTAACGGACAATATGCAATATCAGACAGAAGCGGGTCAAGAATTTTAGTATTTTCGAATACAGGTGTATTACTGAGTAGAATTACATGTACAAACAGTAAATTAAGCGGTCTTACTTTTCTCCGTGATGGGAACATTCTTGTTGCGGTTGCAAATGCAGGTTCAGCAATTATGAGAGTTTACAATATGGATGGCAAAGTTATGGAAAATGTTGGAGAGCATTACAGATTTGCAAAACCTAGCGGAATAGCAATAAGCAAAAGTCATCATATTTTCATATCTGATTTGGAAAGCCATTGCATTATGGTTTTTACAGACCAAAAGAAGTTTTCCACAAAATTTGGATTAAAGGGATCTGGTGACAATAGATTTCTTTCCCCTAATTTTCTCGCTGTCAATTCAAAGAACAATGTCATTGTTAGCGATTGTATTAACAATTGTGTTCAAGTATTTGACCATTTAGGAAATTTTAAGCTTAGATTTGGCAGCAGCGGAGAAGGTCATGGCCAATTATCTTGCCCAATGGGTGTTGCAACTGATGAAGACAATAACATTGTAGTTGCTGATGCTGGCAACTTTCGTGTTGAAATATTCGACAAAAAAGGAAGACATATCAAATGCCTAGTCAAAGACACAGATCGTCTTGGTAATGAAGCAAAACCTCTTAATGTTGCAGTGACTCCCAAAGGTGATGTTGCTGTATTACTTGTTGGAGAACAATTTGCTGAAGTACAAGTGTACAGATGGCTTGGCTAGAAATACAATGTTGACTTGTGCCTTTCATTAAATGTAACTATATTGCGTAAACATGTATAATGATTTTGTTTACAAGTTTAAGTGATTTTTTTTTTCATGATTAATGTACAAAAATGAACATACATGTACAATGAACACTATATGAAAGTATATTATACTAGTTTTTTTTTACATGTACAAATGTAACTACATGTACATGTATGTCACAGACTTTACTGTATATCTGCAGTCTGCACTGTTAGCCACTAGTCCGATGCCCCAGACTAGTAAAAATTTGTTCGGACTAGTGAAAAATAGCTAAGATTTTATATAGACATTTAAGGAAAAACCTTTAAAACTTGTTGTCTGAGTAGTTGTTGAAAAAGTTTTTGGTGCAGACTGCATCTGTACAAAAATGTATATTTTCGTATACATTTGTTCCTTTGTACTTTCAATTTGTACAACCATTCATGTGTACATTGCAAGGATTGGAAAGCAAATTTTACAAAGAGGTCATTCTCCATTCTTTTTATTAAAATAAATGTAAAAGGGGTCATTCCATTATATTCTCTCTACATTTTCATTGTATATAAAACTACTAAATGCTAAGGGTCATTTTCAGTTTTATTAGACACAAGATCCATGGCCCCTGCATCGTACATTTATAAACATGTGAATATATTTTCTAAACAGTTTTCTACTTTTTTGTAAGCTGAACACTGCATTCATACATGTACATTGAGTGCTATATTTATACCCCCGCTTCGAAGAAGAGGGGGGTATACTGTTTTACCCTTGTTCGTCCGTCCGTCCGTAACAAAACTTCCGTCGCAGTTTTCTAAGCAACTACATGAGATAGAGATCTGATATTTTGTATACAGCTTCATTCTATAGTACCATATGGTGTATACCGATTTTATGCTCCTAGGTAGTCTACTTCCTGTTAACCGAATACTAAGGTTTTTACACATAATGGACATAAATGCAAAATTTCCGTCACAGTTTCCCAAGCAACTACATGAGATGCAGGTCTGATATTTTGTATACAGCTTTATACCATATACCAATTTTATGCTTTTTGGTAGTCTACTTCCTGTTTACCGAATACTTAGGTTTTTACACATAATGGACATAAATCAAAATTTCCGTCACAGTTTCCCAAGCAACTACATGAGATACAGGTCTGATATTTTGTATACAGCTTTATCCTATAGTATCATATGGTGTATACCGATTTTATGCTTCTAGGTAGTCTACTTCCTGTTTACCAAATACTTAGGTTTTTACACATAATGGACATAAATGCAAAGTTTCCGTCACAGTTTCCAAAGCAACTACATGAGATAGGGGTCTGATATTTTGTATACAGCTTTATTTTATAGTTCCATATGGTGTATAGCGATTTTATATTCCTAGGTCAACTACTTCCTGTTTACCGAGTATTTAAACTTGTATGCGTGGCTTAGTTCGGGGAGCGGGGGTATCACTAGTGAGCATTAGCTCACAGATTTACTTGTTTCATGTGAATCTGTGATATTTCTCTACCATGTTTACATTTTAATATCTAGAAAAAAGTGCCTTAAAATATAACATGTACATGGTCCATTTTGTACATGTACAATGTACATTTACAGTGTTAATATCATAGGGCATTATTTACATTTTTTATTTTTATTTTTTTTTCACATTCAAAACATGCATGACATGAGCATGTAGAAAACAACATGGCTAGGTACATTGTACATGTGTACATGTACAAATGTATATAGTTTTTCAATCTATATGTCATGTACATTGTACAATGTACATGTATACATGTATTTTAGAGTGATAAACATGTACATTTACATGTCTTTTTCACAGTGTTTTGCATTATGGGGTCAAAATATAATAAAATGGTCATGTCACTTTTACATGTACATTGTACATGTAAATGTATTTGGCATTTACATTATTATGATCATGATGATGGTCAGAGGTTTTGGAAAGTTGGATTTTTCAAAATGAATTTTCCTACAATTATTCTGGTGAAAATGAAAAGAAATGATTTGCCTCATTCAAAACCTCATAAAATAGTCATGATTTTATTAAATCTTAGTTTTGACTTGTTTTCTGAAACTAGGTTGTTTGAATTCTAAATTTTGTTTAACTTTAAAGTCTTTAGTGTATAAATGTTCATATTTTAAAGTCCCTGAGTTTGAACATTTGTATACAAATGTACTGTACATGTGCATCATTCAAAGCAAACCTCATTCAACCCCATTTCTTTTCTAGTTGAACATGTACAATTATACATTATTGTACATGTACATGATCATAGTAAGTGCTCTGCTCTGGTAATCATATTATAATTAACTAAGGATCACTGTACTTATTTAAAACTAGAAATATTTTATTTTTATTTTATTTAAAATCATTGTAATCAACTCTAATTAAATGTATATTGTGATTATCAATGTGATTGTTCAGCTCATTGGTGGGCGTCTTGATTGACAATAAAGAATTTGTTGTTGTTGTTGTTGTTGTACATCATCTATTTTGTATTTTGTAAATGTTACAATTTTTTACTCAAGTAATTTATCAGACTATCAGGTTGTTGCTGTGCAAGTGCCTTTTACCAGTATTTGTTATCTTCTATTTTTTTCTGCATTCTGTAATTGCCTTTTATGCATTTGTTTTCTGTACTTTTTATCAAGTTGTCAGATTAAAACTTATTAATTGTAGTTAACTTAATTTCCACTGTCCTTTACAGTTGTTCAGGGCAGTCATCATTACATGTATGTAAATATGTGTACATTTTACATACATGTATTTACGTAAAACTATGAAAAGGAAAACTAAATCATTACATGTATTCATAAACTTGGATGATTGCATGGCCTTAAGTGGCTGGTCATATGAGTGGTCTAGGATATTAGTTGAAATACCACACTATTGATATTAATAAAGATATTAAACTGAATCACCAAATACAGATAAGAACAGAAATAAATATTTTCTGATGACGAAGCAATACATGGACATAAATTGTTCCCTATATTTATGTAAGTTCCAAGCTTTTGAAATTACCTTTAAGCTTACCTCACGAAGTGAGAAGAGGGTTAATGTGATTCCCATTAACTGATAAGTGTCACTTTCCTTCCCACTAACTGACAAGCGTCACATCCCTTCCCACTAACAGACAAGCGTCAAATCCCTTCCCACTAACTGACAAGCGTCACATCCTTTCCCACTAACTGACAAGTGTCACATGAACGGTATTGGTTAGGAAGATGAACATAGGGGTGTTAAGCATGATGAATGCTTTAGATGCTGGATATGACCTACTAGTTCCTCAAAAATATCCCCTGACATGCCGAAGAATTGTTTAAATGTATACCCGTTTGCCGACAAGACTTCGTAGTACTGGCACATCAATATTGGTATGGTAGATACTAGGTGCATCAAGTTCGGCAGTTTTGTTATTACCTTTATCTATAGATTCTAGAAGCGACCACTGAACTGAAAAGGGGTCTTGGTTAGTTTCCAGTGTTCATGTGACAGATTTAAGAATTGTCATTATGTGTGCCCGGTCTAGGATAGATGAGAGGCTTATTGTGTTCGGTATGTTCGTCCTCCCCTAAATCGGTTTATCTTCAGGGTTAATTGTGTTAACAATGAATGAATCATAATATTGGTATTATTTACAGAGTGAAAAATCTGGGTTATTGAATGGTAAATGTCGGGTGGAGGGCCGGCGATAAATTATTTTCGTGACAGTTTCTCAGCAACTACTTATCACACACAGCCTCTTGATATTTGGTATGCAGCATCAGCATGCGATTACTGTTGGATTATGTCACTTACCTACATCCTGTTTTACGAAATCCGACTATTTTTTTTATTTGACAGATTTTTATGAACCTTGACATACATATTCATCAGGGTAATAACAAACATAAAGTTAAAAACCCCATAAAATGTTACCTTTCTCATCAATTTCATGGTTAATGGATCACTGAAAAAGTGGAGCGTTATACATGTACTTGGTATCGGTTTACACGGTGTCCAACCCCCGTACAGTGCATTCCGGAAGTAGTGCGGTCCGGAACCGGTATTATTACGGAATTGCAAAAAATGAAGTATTTAAATGCATATTTTTTTAGCTAGATGGGAGTTTAATTGTAATTTTTTCAGTGGAGTTACTTCCTAAACACAAACGATTGATTATATTAGCCACTGTAACATGCATCTTTTGATATGTTTTTTAAATTCGAAAAACGCATTTGCATTTTACGAGTCCAAGGGTGAATATGGAGCAAAAACACGTATTTTGACCTTCTTTATTAATTGAACATCGACAATTTAACACAGCAAAATAAAGTTTGACCGTTTATGTCTTATTTGTTTATTTTTTAAGCCTAATGGTTTGTTAATAAAAGCACTATAATTATTTGAAATCAAGCACTAATAGTTTAATACTGTACGGCCCGTTGCTTTTTATGAAAATCAAACTGTACGGCTCGTTGCTAAAATAATGCGCATATTTTTCCTAATTCATTAACGTAAAAAACATATAAAACTATTGCGCGAGGTTATTTTAAAACCGGTTCAAGTAGTTACGCAGTATTATAAAGAGAAGAAGGTTTAAAGAAACTGCTCGAGAGAAGTGTGATAACTGTGTAAACCTTATGAACGAGCTGTTTGACCGGGAACTGGAACTGAGGAGTTTGACGGTTCCAATTCGTACAACAATCACTGTCCCAGGTTTTCAATGCTTCTTTTTAATTACCTCTTTTTGACCCCTGGCTCTCTAAATAAAATAGTACTCATATATATACCACAATGCATTGCACGCAACAAACCGTCTCTTCTACGTCTACTTATGCTGACTTCAGTGTATTGAATATTTTTGCTAATATACGCCGACAACGCAATAGGGATAATACAACTATATATTTTTTTTAAGTTAAGAGAAAATTATGTACAATGAAGAAATGTTAATTTAGTGTTGAAGTGCTGAGATAGCTGCCTTGAATGACTCAGTTTCGTAGCCCCGGGACCAGGAGAGCGCCCAAAGGAAGGTTGTTTCAGTTTCGTATTGTTCGGGGAAAGAATGTTTGTTGACGGATTTGAAGACGAGACTGTGCAATTTAGTAGTAGATGCGGGTCATGTGTCTAGTTAGCCGGTTTAGTTTAATAAGACGATCTTCATCTTTTTTTCCTTATATTTTATAAAGCATTGTCCAATGGGGTCTGTTCTGTGGTTTACTAGGGATCTCAAGTTAAGATCATATATCATGTCACTTACGCTTGATGTATTATGGGAGCGACTTTAGACATGCATATACCTTGCAGTCCTGCGCTGCACTTCTTCCATATTTTTATTCTGTCTTACAGTGTGTATGAATCCCACACGTACCAGGCATACTCCACTTGAGGTTTAAATATTGATTTGTATGACTGTGTTTCTACCGGGTGGAACTGATTTTGAAATTTCTGCATAGGAACCCTAAAGTATTGTTAGCACAATAGCACTACAGTAGTGATATTGTTTATTTGTCTCTCCCATTTTAGGTAAGATTGTATTAATACACCTAGGTATTTGAAGGAGTCAACATGCTCAATTTCATGAAGTTCAAGGCCATTATCAAAATGTTTCTGAGGACTTTCACTAATTTTGTTGGATATAAAACCTACATGTAAATACGCAATAGTGTGATCTGCAAATAATTTTATTGTTGATATTAAACCTACTGGAATGTCGTTAAAGGAAAAGGCTGGGTACCAGTACAGAACCCTGAGGAACTCCTGACTTAATTGATACATTCCTCTTCTATTATACGTGTACGGTTTTTGGTTGTTTGTGTTCTGTTTTGTTTTATTTGTTCTTTTGCTTTTTTTAATGTTTTTTTTTTTTGTTTTTTTTTGTTTTTTTTTTGTTTTTTTTTTTTTACGGACCTGCTGCTGGTTTTCTGAAGCCCTACCGATTCGTATGCAACTCAACTTTTATGTACCATTCATATACTATAGTAATAATTACTTGTCAGAAAATCCAGAAAGATTCGCACATGCAAGTATTAATCCTGTGAAAGTATACCTACTTAAATTCTTCCATTGTTAATTTACTAACCACAAAGTACTTGAATCTAAAAAAGTACACCCAATCATATACTTTTAGATCCAAAAACCTATTCCCGTCGTACGTCCATGAATACAAATACAAATACTAAAACGGCTTAATTTGGCTATGTTGTATAACGATATTTCAAGGAGTAACGTCTCATCGGCTGCATTCGAATCAACACATTGGAAGACAAAAAACCAAAATGTGTTGAACGAAAAGTACTAAAGATCAAAACGTTCGAACAGAGTAGGACAAATCCAGCACTGAGAATATCGACCATGTGCAATACAAGGAAAGAAACCTGGTGTCATAAACAATTTTAAATGAAACAACCGGAAATTTCAAAGACAAAAAATAAATGGGAAGTTAATCCCCCTGAGTATTGTTCCTTTATAGTTTTTTTTTTTTTGCTATATTTTGCTTTTTGTAATATTTAATGATTGAGTTCACTCTCGTTTCGACTTGAGTTCGCGTTAATTGCTGAATGCGGTTTTGTCTGCCGGTTTTGTCTTTGTCTTTACGGTTTTTTGATATTGATTACCCCTTTGGTACACCTTTGCTTCTTTTAAACAAAGTCTCCTATCTTTTTTATTCAAAATCGTATTTAAAGTTAAGTCTACTACATGAGAAGAATACGAAATGGTTCGTTGAGATACTTTTCATCAGGTATCATGCGCAAAAAGGTGCAACGGGTCGTACAGTTTCAGAGTGAGTACGCGCAACGAACCGTACAGTATCATTTCAACGGGCCGTATAGTGAAGAAAAAACTATGATCTTTACTTTCTTTTAAATTATGTAGTTTCCCTCATATTGTTGAATGATTTCCAAAACTATACTTATAAAGTTTCTGTTGATACCCAGAAGATTAATTAAATGTTTGTATAGTACCAAATATATACGATTTTTCTGTCGAGTTTTCTAATAAAATATTAGATCCCTAATGCGTTTTCCAAAAGTATACGACGAAGGATTAAGAATTGTTGTATTTGTGTATTTATTCATTTTACCAAAGGTTTCCTTTACACGAATCATAATTAAAAAGTATTTTTGAACAATTTAATGTATTCATATTCAAGGTTTTTTTAGCCAACACTCAAATTTTCTTCCTTGTTTACCATTGAAAGACGCGCTACTTCCGGAATGCACTGTACGGGGGTTGGACACCGTGGGTTTAGTTACCTAGACGGGTATGTTACTTTTCTATGTGAAAAGGTAAAATACAATGCGTCATGAAACTTTATATTATAAACACCAGCATATCAAAAATCATGATATACATGTAATTATACTCTTAAAATTGTGGTCGTATAATGTAACGGCGATGTCATCTGTAGAAAAAAAATTCCGTGCGATAACTTTAGTTGTGGATGACCAATTAAAGAACCTTAGTGAGCAAGCTCGCATAAATCGCGCGTCCATATTTTTAGCATAGTTGGCCAGGTGAGCAATTGCTACCACTTTGCGTCCGTCGTCGTCGTCTGTTGTCGTCTGTCGTCCGTTAACAATTTTTCAAAAATCTTGTCCTCTAGAACTCCTAAACAGAATTTAATGAAACTTAGTAGGACTGATCCTTAGGGTGTCCTGCACAAAGGTTGTGTTTCGGTGGGGTCAGACTACTGTTTTTGACTAGTAAATAAAAAGGTATAAGAGATAGAGAAAATCTGATGCAACTTACCATTCTTCAGCATCAAAAGATCTACAAAAGTCACCATTGGGTCGAAGTTGTCAGATGACACGTACCTTATAGAGGTTATGACCCTTTAAAGGCAAAACATAGCGTTTTTTTCCTGTTTTTGCCTTATAGACCGAACTAATTGAGTTCGAAGTTGTCAGATGACTCCTTATAGGGATTTGCCCCCCCCCCCTTTTTAAAGGCAAAAAAGCGGGGGTTTTTTTCCTGTTTTTTCCCTATAGTATGAAACATATAGCAGATAGATAAAAGCTGTTGCAAGCCTTCAACTCATTAAGCTCTACAAAAGTCTCCATTTTAACAAAATTGTCAGATGACCACTTATAGGGGTTGTGGATTTTTAAAAACAAAAATAGCGGTTTTTTCCTGTTTTATACGATCGCAAAAAATGCGGACGTATAATAGTATGATGCTGTCGTCTGCGTCGTTGTTTTTAATTTTTAATGTTCCCACAGTAACATTAGTTGTAGTAATCCAATTGCTATGAAATTTAACAATGATGTTCCTTACCATAAAAGGATGGATGGGATTGATTTTGGATGTCCCCTCTTTTTTCGTTTAGATATAAGGGACCAAAAAGGGCTAAAATGCTACTTTTTTGTTTGTTCCCACAATAACTTTTGTTCTGGTTAACCAAATACTGTGAAATTTTACAATAATGTTTTATACCGTAAAAGGATGAGGGGGTCACCCCTTTATTTGTTTAGAAATTCGGGGCCCAAAAGGGGCAAACAATTCAAATATTTCATTTGTTCTCACACTCACTTTAATTCTGGTTGGCCAATTATTATGAAATTTGACAATGATATGCCTTACCATATATGGTATTGATTTGTGGCATAACGACTGTGAAGTTCCAATATTTTATTAATTACATATTTACAACACTGCTAACTATCTGATCCTATCTGCCCCCCATTCCCTGATTCTCTGATTCTCTCATTCCTTCTACATATCAATTTCCCCAAATTTATATAATTCCAATCTTCCTGATTTCATAATCACAGGTCAAACTTCAGACAAGGTTAACCCATGGTCATGATACAATCCTTGTGCAATCGTGTCTAGTTTGTAATTCTAGACACTTTGGCCCAAGGCACAAAACATACATGCATAAAATTAAATTAATAAAATTTCCAACCATAATGTCACAGATTTTGGTGGTCCCCTTTTTTAGCTCACTTGGACCATGTGAGCCATTACCATAACTTGGCGTCTGTCGTTGTCTGTCGTCCGTTAACAATCAAAAATCTTCTCCTCTGAAACTACTGATCAGAACTTAATGAATAAACTTGGTATGAATGATCCTGAGGGTGTCTTGCACCAAACTTGATTCGATTTTTGATTCGTCAAAAAACATGGCTGCCGTTTCTAGAAATATACTAGGCTTATAGAATGAAAACTATTGCAGATAGAGAAAAGCTTAAATGTTCAGCTCATTTAGCTCTACAAAAAAAGTCTCCATAGGGTCGAAGTTGTCAGATGACCCCTTATAGGGGTAACAGCCCCTAAAGGCGAAAAATAGTGTTTTTGGTCTATAGAATGAAAACTATTGCAGATAGAGAAAAGCTGTTGCTTGCTTAAATGTTCAGCTCACAAAAGTTTCCATAGGGTCGAAGTTGTCAGATGACCCCTTATAGGGGTTACGGCCCTTAAAATTACATTTTGCATGTTTTTGTCCTACAGAATGAAAGCTATTGCTGAAAGACAAAGGCTGTTGCTTGCTTATGGGAGCCTTTAGTTGACCGAAATTATCTATTTTGGGTTGGAAGTTAAAAGTGTTGTTGTCTTTTCAAGTTGGATAATTACCGGTAAACAAGAGGTAGATGAACAAAACTTAATGAAATTGAAAATGAGAATTATTCAACTATCTAAAATTGTCACATTTATATAAGAATGCTAATAATTTAAAAGAAACTGTTATTATAAATAAAGTTAAAAAGAAGCTAAAGGAAAAGTTTCAACAAATTTGGAAAAATAATTTATTTAATGATAAAAGGAAATCTGAGCAAGGCAATAAGCTGCGCACATATAGAAAATTAAAAAATATATTTAAATTTGAACCATACTTACTACATGTCAATAAACAGGACAGACAAATACTAACTAAATTCAGAATAAGTGCCCATAACTTAGACATTGAGCGAGGCCGCTATATAAATATTAAAGCAGAGGACAGAATCTGCAGAATGTGCAAACAGGAAGTTGAAGATGAGGAACACTTTTTACTCAAGTGTTCAAAATTAAATACAATAAGAAATGATAATTTTAAACAAATAATAGATAAATATAAAAACTTTAAAACATTGAATAATGAACAAAAACTAACTTGGCTCTTGGTTTCTGAGGATAATTTTATTATATCATCAGTTTCAAAACTTATAAATAAATTATTTAAAGAAAGAGAGGTTATCCTTTCTAGGGAGGGGGCTGTTTCCCTCCGTGCTTAATATATGTGTGTTATTAATTTGAGTTGTCTTGTTTAATAATTAGTGAACTATTTGTTGATGTTTTTAGGTATATTGTACGTCTTTTTATATGTACTACAATCAATCAAATCATATATGTTTTGTGTTATAACTGTTTGATAATTCTGCTCAAATCTTGGGCACTGTGATTAGTTTAATAAAATTGTCTTTATCTTTATGATCAACAGACCTGCAAACGTATCCCATCATATGGGATTCTTGCCTAAAGCTACATACCAAAGATCAAAAGCCTACGATTAATAGTTGCAAAGAAATCTGTTACAAAAATTGTCAACCCGGAAAATTTAGTGAAAAAAAATCACGTCGTCTTGTTAAACAGGAATAGATGATCAACAGACCAGAAAACCTATCGTACCATAAGGGACCCCTACCTAAAGTTGTATACCAAATATCAAAAGCCTACGATTAGTTGTTGCTGAGAAATCTGTTAGGAAAATTAAGTGCATAAAGTCTTAGTCGGCTCGTTAAACAGGGAGTAGATGGTCAACAGATCTGAAAACGTACTTCACCATATGGGACCCCTAACTGAAGCTATATACCAAAATATCAAAAGCTTATGATTAATAGTTGCTGAGAAATCTGTAACGGAAAAAGTCTCTCGGCTCGTTTAACAGGAAGTAGATGATCAATACACCTGAAAGCGTATCCAACCATGTAGGAACCTTATCTTAAGCTACATACCAATATTTGTTACAAAGCACAACGAACAAAGCCAACAACACGAAATCTTGAATACTTGGGTTAACTGCGATGGCATGGAAGTGCCAGTAGTTCTTGCAAATTGTTACAATGAAATATTGTATTTCTTAAAAAAAAAAAAACTCGTGCATTCTTTTTTAATTAAGGACATTCGTCATACTGTCAAATGTCATTTTAGGGTAATTAGAGTACTGAAAAAAGATATTAGGCAAACATTGCGATAGACTGGCAACGCCTATACTCATTTGATATACTGAGTATTTGTCAAGAAGCACATTCGTTAGTTATTGTAAATTTAAACTGTTTTTCTAAGTTATTCATGTAATGTTGCCCTTTGAGGGACCTTTCATTGCAAAAATAAACTAAGTTTATTCAGTACGTTTCTATCTATCATAGAAATCAATGGTTATGTTCAAAAGCACTGGAGTAATGTATGAAACTCCATTTACTGGATCTTACCAAGTGTTGCTGGCAACTTGCTGCACAAGAAATCAAGAAACAGGACAAACAAGAATATGTCCAAAAGACATAATGCCCCATCTCGCAACATTATTTTTTTTATTCCAAAATCACTTGAGCATCACAAGGTGCACCTACCACACCAATATGGTTGTTATGGCACTTGTCAGTAAGAGGGAATGGACTTTGACCATTCTTCTATAAGTGGTCATTCATGCGGAAAATATAGGTCACAGCCAGCATTTGAAGCATGCATTGTACTAAGCATCACTAGATGTACCCACTATACCAATATGGTTGATGTAGCACTTGTCTGTAAGTGGTCATTCAAGCGGAAAATATAGGTCACATCTAGCATCCGAAGCATGCATTGTGCTTAGCATCCCTAGATGCACCTACCATACCAATATGATTGATGTGGCATTAAATTTGTCAGTAAGTGGGAATTTGGAAATATGGGGATTTGGGATTGACGAACGAACGGACCCAAACACTATATGCCCCCCCCTTCTTTCGTAGATGGGTCATAAAAATCACAAATGTAGGTTAAGGATGATCGCTGGTCAGTTTAAAAATAACAAGGTCTCTAAATTGATATATTTAATGAATAGCCCATAGGTAATGGTACAAAACCAGCTTAAAAAAAACTCGTTATTGAGATATTAAGTGTTCAAAATTTGGCGGGAAAAGGATTTCTCTGACTTTTTCATAGGTTTAACATTAGGCTTGTATAAGTTTTAAAACCTATGAAAAATTAACAAGAAATTATAAAACTTTTTAGTTAGCCCTTTATGCTCTAATAAGTAATAATTTAAAAAGAAAATAGGGGGTAAGTGGGCAAAAAATTATCACCATTTTAATGGTAAAATCCAAAGGATTCCAAAAATCTGACAGATTTCTCAAATGCTGACCAGTAATCATCCTTAAATATTGATGTTTTGTTGTATCACAATGCAAAATATAGTCACGAGAACTCCTAATACCCATACTACATGTTGGTATAGGTATCAATATTTTATTCATTAATCCAACAATATAAATTACTGATATTTTTTCGGACTTACTGTTTATTACTGTACTACAAAAGTTAGTATATTACAAACATGACAAAACCACCCCGAGGAACAGAAAACAAAACATAAAACAAATACCAAAAAACCTACACAAAAAGGAAATCTGAATTAAAAATACGAATTATTCAACAAACGTTAGTAAAAAGAAATCCGGAATTAAGATAAAGTATGTTTCCAGATCGTTGGACTCTGGTTCAAAACTTAAATGTCGATGTCGTTTTTATGTGGCCTGCAACGTGTTGCAGACGCGACATATAGGGGTTATTTTGGCACTATCCGTCGTCTTGCGTCGTCCTGCGGCGTCACAAAAATTTCCGTCGTAGTTTTCCAGGCAACAGCCACATGCCACAGCCTCTTGATATTTGGTATGGAGCTTCATCACATAATACTATAAGGTGTAAAGCGATTTTATGCCCGAAAAATAACTACTTCCTGTTTGACGAATACTTAACCTTTTATATATAATGGACATAGATGCAAAATTTTCGAGGGCAGTTTTCCAGGCAACTACATGCCACAGCCTCTTGATTTTTGGCATGTAGCTTTTTGACATAGTACTTTAAGTTGTAAAGCGATTTTATGCCCGAAAAATAACTTCTTCCTGTTTGAGGAATGCTTAACGTTTTATATATAATGGACATAGATGCCAAATTTTCGTCACAGTTTTCCAGGCGACTACATGCCACAGCCTCTTGATATTTGGTATGTAGCTTCATCGCATAGTACTACATGTTTAAGGTGTAAGCGATTTTATGCCCGAAAATTAGCTACTTCCTGTTTGGCGAACAAACATAGATACCCAGGCGACATATGCCTTCCGGAGAAGGCTCCATCTAGTTGGTTATTTTAAATTTAGTTTCGCTTACTACATATGTAGCATGCGTCAGACGAACGTTATGTATGCGTTCACAGCACCAATCATGCATTATGCTATCTTCAAGTACGCTAAGCAAACGTTTCGGGTAAGTTATCATTTTCTCTTAAACGTTCTGATATCGCTATAGATAAGTTATTAATATGTTGTGCGTTGTAGGTAGTTTGTCTGATGTTAGGACTCGTTCACCGATATTTTGTTTTACAGCTAATGCCATCGTGTGCCAACGTATTAACAGGGCCTTAAACTCGTTGGCGGAAGTAGGAAATTTAAAGCATGTTAAAATATTTGCGAGGCTCTCGACTGGACGTTCGCTTAGGTGTTTGTATTATCTTGTTCATAACTCATACAAAACTTACGAAACGCACATCAGCGTTTTAAAATATTCTAACACGTCGGCAAACGTTGGCACTTTGCGCAATAAACATGAAGTGTTACTGACGGGGCCTTTAGAACTATTCAGAACTATAAGGCTGTTTTAAACCTACCGTCACCGTCGTGCATTATAGCCTTGGGAGTGCACTACATGTACACCGATCATTAATTTAAGATCGACACATGCAATCATTCAAAATGTGTAACTCCTATTTTGAAATGATTTTATATATATATACAAAACGGTGTTTGTCATGTGACACAGGTCCAGTCATCAACTGGTATTGTTCCTTAATTTAAATTTATAGCGAGCATAGCTCGCAAGTGCCCGCTCGAGCGGAGAGCTCTACGGTATTTGTTTCCGCGAGAAATTTGCTAATGCTGATTTAGATTTTTTATGGTCCGGAAAGGGTTATTATTTTTACAGGACCGGAGTGAATGTTAAAATAATTTATAAGAAAAGAAATAATGCTAAATTGCTTAAAAAAATAATAGATTGTGCTTTTTACAAGAAAATAATATTCTTAAAATAATAAATACACATAAGCTGCTCGTTTCGTCTTGGTTATATGCACGTACGAAACTAACGTGTCTCGAAGCTTTATCGCCCCATACCATCTCGCCCCAAAATAAGCAAATGGAAATATTGGAAAATAAACAAAACGTAATCCCTTTTAGCTATGCTCGCATTTAGGCAATGCCTACTCCATATTAATATCACTTGTTTCTTTTATTTCTAGGGTTTTCGACTATAATGGATGAAATCATCAGAAATTCTACACCACCTCCGGCACCGTCCCCGCCCACCGTCCCATCACGCGAGATCGAACGAGAACAAATGGAATGGCTTATGGCCAAACGTGACCTCGAGCAAGAAGGTGAATTTATTTGAGTAATATACGTGTTCTGTTTTTAAGAGAGAAAAAAACACTATTGTAAGAATTGTCTTATTTTCTTTAGAGTCGTGGTCCATAACAAGTTTCATTATAATTTCTATGGTTTTGCATCGCAAATATTCATGTTTGTCACAGTGACTTGCATACAGTCACCAATGTTTAACATGTTTGCTTAAAATAAGAATTACACACTCTATGTAAAAACAGGCGTAAAATGGCAAAAGTCACGAGAGGATTCCTGTGTGTTCTGTATTTTAGCTTTAAATTGTAATTGGTTTATTAAGGTATGTCGGATTCTTCATTGAGTTTTAAATCACAATCAGGAATCTGTTTTTTTTTTTGTTATATTGAGGCAAAGATAATGACTCGATTAAAACTTATCAGATTAAATTTGTGTTTTTATTCTTCTGACAAGCCTTTTCCTTCTTCTATTACAGCAAAGATGAAACAGAAGGAACAACAATTTGTATTGGTTGGTGCTATTGAAACTGAAGATATTCAGAAAATAAATGAGCTCATCCGTGATGGGGTTAATATAAATGCAGAAATAATATTTACAAAAACTCCCCTTACTCATGCTATTGAGCTCGGATTGGAGACCGTAGCACTTTTGCTTCTTGATCATAATTGCGATCCGTGTCTGCAGATAGGCAATTTCCCGCACTCACAACCAATCCATTTGGCGGCAAAATATAACTTACCACGAGTAATAAAGAAACTGATCGAAAAGGGGGTCGATCTTAATGTATGGGATTCCGATCAAATGTCACCTTTGACCCTTGCCAGTTACCATGGAAACGTCGATGTTATCGGTCAGTTGATTGATAATGGTGCTGATATCAATTTCCAAGACAGTTGTTATCGAAGTCCACTGCATAGAGCGGTCGAGTCCGGGAGCAAAGATACTGTTCTTGCCCTCGTAGCTCAACGGGCTGATATCAACGTCACTGATTTTTACGGCTGGACACCATTGCATCTTGCAATTGCTTTGGATTACCCGGACATTGTCCAGGTCCTTTTAGACAACAAATGCGATTTAGAAGCAGTTGATATAAATGGTAACACTCCTATGTGCATAGCATGCGATTTTCTTAATCGGCAAAATGTCAATATAGTTCGTCAAACGCAATTTTCATGCGATGCCCGTAGGATAGATTTCTTACAGGGACGATATCTAACTCTTTTACAAAAACCTAGAGAAGAACGAGAAAAGTTACAACTAGTTTTCAAATTGATTGAGAGTGGAGCAAATGTTGATGGATCTTCTAATCATCCAATCACAGTAGCTGCGGAGGCAGACCACGCAGATACTGTACACATGTTAATCTCTTCTGGTGCTTGGATTCCACGTGATTGGATAATTCTGTCGTCTGATAAACAAGTTGGAATCAAAATGAAAAATATTTTGGATTGGCTGAAATTACAACATAGCGAACAATATTCACTTCTTTGGCAGTGTAAAAGGTGCGTGCGCAGGTGTGTGCGCACAAGAGGAAGAACTCTGGTCGATATTATCAACTCCCTGCCTTTACCTACTTCCATGAAAACCTATTTGCATTGATGCATTTTGTTTTCTTTTCACATTGCCACAGAGCTTTAATGCGGCCGACATAAAAAAAAACTACTCAGAAGATATTTTTGCAGATATATTTGTTAGTATGATATTTTTGAAATAATGTTATAAAGGTCAACGGTTCCATTCGGTAACTTTTATAGAGTGATTTACACTGCATGTTTTAAGGAAGCTTAAAATAACTCAGAAATTACATATAACATGTTAAAGCCGTTTGTTTTCAAAATTTCAAGGATTCACCTTTTAAATATGTGTGTTTATAGAGTGTTTTAATTCATATAAGAATGGAAAGAATGAAACCTCTTGCTTTTTTTTCACTGATTGAAAAAGGCATAACAAAAACGAAGTTCAAGTGATATTTATGTCTCCCAAACGAAGTATGGAGACATGTTGGTTTTTACTGCGTGTGACACGCTTTTCATCTAGAAGACTCGATCGTTCAATATGCTGTAATGCTCAATTTATCTAAAAAAAATCCACCTTAGTTAACCTTTGCAAAACAAGTTGATTAATCATTTTAAGATTCCATGGCACAAAATATACTATTTATGTAATTTTGGAATTTCGTTTTTTTTCTCAAAGCTTATATTTATTTATTGGCAAAAGAATTTTAACAACAGATGTTCATTTAACAGACATGAAATGATATTTTGATGATGCAAAAAAAATTAAATAATTTATAATCATGCTTACTTGACTTATTCCACTTCGTCCATGGGTGGACATAGGGCGACTACAACTCCTTTCCAACCTGCTCTGTCCTTTGCCTTTGTCTTCGCCTCATTTCAGGTCATTCCGATCTTCTTTAGTTCAGCAATGTTACCCCTACGCCAGGTGTTTTTTGGCCTACCCCTCTTGCGTTGTCCCTGAGGGTTCCAATCTAGAGCTTGCCTTGTAATGTTTGTTTCTGGTTTTCTAAGTGTGTGTCCAATCCATTTCCATTTTCTATTTCTTATCACTTTTTCTATTGGTTCCTGTTTTGTTTTCTTCCAAAGTTCTATGTTGCTATTTTTTTCTGGCCACCTTATACCTATGATGTTTCGGAGGCATTTGTTTACAAATACCTGGAGAGATTTGATGGATGTAACAGTTTCTCTCTAGGTTTCACAGTCATATAGGAGGACAGATTTTACATTGCTGTTAAATATTTTGATCTTTGTTGCTGTTCTTAGTGTTCTGCTTTTCCATACAGGCTTAAGAATAGAAAATGCCTGTAGTGCTTTTTTCTTACTTGCTTGAATAGTACCCCCAGTTGTACTAATTATGCTGCCAAGATAGGTGAAGTTGTCAACATTTTCTATAAATGCATTGTTGACCATGATGGAAGTATTTTGATATGCATTTATTCTCATTGTTTTTGTTTGCTGGAATTGATGTAAAGATCGGTTCTTTTAGATGTTTCTTCAAGTTTGCTTGCTTGCTTGACATTGAGAATCTTGAAGACGATGTGATAGGTGCATGGAGATATCATCTGCAAATTCAAGATCTTCTAAACGTGATGTAAAAGTCCAATTGATTCCATGTGGTGTTTCGTATGCTGTTTTCCCGATCCAGTCAATAACAATCAGGAAAAGAAGGGGGGAGAGGATGCATCCTTGTCGAACTCCAGTTGTAACAGGAAATGGATCAGTCAATGTGCCTGAATGTATGACTTGGCAAGAAAATCCATCATACAGTTGTTTTATCATTGATATGATCTTCAAAGGAACTCCATAATGTGCAAGAACCTTCCAGAGAACTTGATGGTCTATGCTGTCAAAAGCTTTTTGGAAATCAACAAAATTGAGATATAAAGATGATTGCCACTCAATAGTTTGTTCGATGATGACTCTGAGTGTTGCTATTTGGTCTACACAGGAGCGTTCTTGCCTTAATCCCGCCTGCTCATCTCTCATTTGTTTGTCTACTTCAATCTTCATTCTTTTTAGGATGATACTACACAGAACATTGCTAGGAATTGACAAAAGAGTTATTCCTCTCCAGTTGTTGCAGAGAGATTTGTCTCCTTTTTTGGAGAGTTTTATGAGAAGTCATTTTTTCCAGTCTTCTGGTATCTTTTCCTCTACCCAAATCTGATTTAACAAGTTCTGTAGATGTTTAATTTCTTTAAGTTCCATAGCTTTTAAAGCCTCTGGTGGGATGTTGTCGATGCCAGCTGCTTTTCCATTTTTAAGCTGTTTAATTGCATATGGGGGTGGTAAAGGGGGGGGGGGTACGTGCACGGATGAACGGCCAATAGAAAATGACAATCACGATGAACGGAAAATAAAAATAGTTTATCTCGGTGCACGAAAAATAAGACCAACAAAGAGTAGCAAGAAGGCCGTTACATGAATGGAATACGCATAAATTATCATAAATAACTCGCACATTTTTGTATATGATTTAGTATGATTATCATCATGAATGATGGTATATTAATATCTGATTCACATCGTTTAAGGTCCTTTTGTTGTCTTTCTTAAGTTTTAACTTACTTAACGTTTAGAAAAGTTTCATTTATTAATATTCAATGGATGTACAATATGAATATGTATATATACCAAAAACTTGCCGAAGACGCTCAAGTTTGATAAACAAACAAATGTGTGATATAGTGTGATGTGACGTACACGACCCACAAGGGAATAAACACAATTCAAAGCAACCATAAGATATTCAATGAAAGATAAGTCGATACCACACCCGATGGGACGACGGAATATGTCCCTAGATTAATAGTATTTAAGTTCAGCGAAGCAGAGACCCTTCTAGAAACATCTAGACATAGAAATAATGAAGAGACAGACTAACAAATGTGCGATTAATTTCCTGACTAACTTAGGAGCCTGAAGCGGGAACTAATGAGATAAAAAAGATAATAGTAACAACAGTAAAATTCAGTAAGCAATAGGTCTGGGTCATTTGTGAAAATTGAAACTTAGTTACTAAAAGAACCAAATATACTGACATATGTAATGAAATCATAAAAGACTACTAACTGATAACAGGATTTTGGGACGACTGTGACCGCAAAGTATCAAAGTATACAATTGCCATCATAAACCCTTTAATAAATGCGTTTAAATGGGGACTTATAGTCTTATTACACTACGTCAATACAGATAAGCAATAACACTACGTCAATATAGACGAACAATTGTAAACCCCAGTCAGCTAAATTTTGATGCAATTCGAACACATCTACCACTTCTAGATCGAAATCCTCGCAGGAACGTTAGAGTGTCAGAGTCATAAGTGTTTCTAATAGTCCCTGTTCTCACGACACTAGGAATTTCTTCTGTGATAATCTGATCGTCTGAGTCATCCGAGTCGTATTCTGAGACCTGTTCCTCCTCGAAATCGTCCATCTTCTCAATAACAACTTTAGGTTTTGTCACAGCTGAGGATCTAGAGTCACTGGTTACATATAAATTCAAGGGCAATGTTCCGGCCTTGAACTCAGTCGTTTCCTGTCGGACACTTTTCTGTCGTACGCATTTTCCATGTTTGTTGGCCCATTCCCTCATTTCGTCTTTTTGTTCGACTGAAAGGGCAACGGTGCAATTTCCAGCACCACGTGGGAAGCGTGGTAGATCTATCATGTTCATTGTACTGTCTGGTATTGGATAATACTTTATTGCATACTGCAGCATAGTTTGAGTGTCGTCTTTGAAATGGCTGACAGCATGTAAGTTCTCCACTGCTACAGTTAACAGAGTTGACATCTCTAACGGATAATTAACGGTAATGGTTTGCAAAACAGATCGAAAGTTTTTTAATTCAGATGAAATCATGTCTACGGATTTAACGGTTTTAGCCGATACGGTACCTTCAGGTCCGTTCATTGTTTTAGTTGTGTTCAAATAAGACATGGCATTTTCAACATGAACATTCAAGTAGCTGCTGACATCTTCTACTAGATCAACAGCTTCTGAAATAGGTTTGTTTCTACGTGGATGTCCTTTCCTATGTACACCAAAAGCAGAATACAATTTCCCCAGAACTTTGAGGAATGATACTATGCCATTGACTTTGGAAATAATCTTGATAGTTCCTGACTGGGGGTCTGTCACAAAGACTGAATTACTCTTGTCTGTTGAGATGCCCATAAGTTGCATAAACCTAGCTTGGTTACCTGGTCCATCAAGGTTTCCTCCTTGTCTACATTCAGCGACAGTTCTGATAGCACTCGATCCTTTATCATACAATTTCACTTCATGCTCGTCTGTGAATACAAATCCGTTCAAGTATGGAGCAAGATGTCCTGTATTTGCATCAATTACTTTTGTGAAGGATCCATTGTTTTCTGCAAACATGTATATGCCACTTAAAAGCTCGGGGTGAGATTCAAAAGTTGTGAAGATGGTATTTTCCACTTTACATATGGATAACGCTTGTTGTGACGGTGATGGGTATGGGGTGATTATTCTACTGGTACCTTCCATCAGTAGTCCATTAGACCTAATCTTAACATTGTATATAGTTTTAGAGATGTCACTTGCCGCCAGCATACTATCAGAGCTTTCTTTTGCAATAGTACTTGGGACCACTGTGGGCTTCAGTAACACTTCTGAAGTAGAAATGTTTTGTCTATCATACATATTCTTCATGGCATTCAAGTGAGTTTCTAGCTCCTTTCGTAATTGTTCTGCAGAACCTGATGTATTCTTTCCTGCGTCATTCAAAATCGAAACTTTGGTCATCTTCTGTTGCTTAACCCTTACACTCTCCTCTGGAAACATACTGATACATTTGTTGTGTTGACATATGTATACTAAGTCTTTCAAAGTGATAAGGCATCTGGCATCAGGATATAAAATATGTACAGTTACTTCTACTGGAACATGAAGTCGTAGCCCTATCAAACGCGATTCACTGTTACTTTCATCATAATCTAAAGCAAATATCTTGCCGTTGTCAGATACAGTAATGTCCACAGGATGTTTGTACAACCCTCTCTTATTTGATTCGCACAATCTGTACTTTTCAGGCACAATGGTGTGGACAATAGTGAGCTGCTTCTCAATTTCGCTTACAACCTCTCTCTTCGTTAGATGCATAATACAATCTACGTCCATGCGATCTTTGTTAATCACACTATCTCGTGGTAATTGCCGTTGGAGGTCTGTGCTTGCGTCTCTCAGGGTGCGTATCATCGGTAAACTCGACCTATCGTTGTCAAGCAGTATGTGCCAATTAGCGAAACTTGCCTTCAGACTCTTTCCAACGTGCACCGCATCAGGGAGGACTGAAAATATAAATTGTGAATGAAGACGATTAGACTCTCTTTCGGATATGATCATCTCGAAGGCAGACTTATTACCCTGTTCACAGTCTGCTGTGTATACTAACACTGATGTCTTAATACATTTGGAGTGATCTCTTATGCAGTTATCACACGCTCTTAATGGAGAGAATATGCTTGTATGTCCAATGTCGACGCAATCCGGGCACACCCTATTCAGCTCTAGACATGAGTTACAAATACTAGTGCACGGTGTCTTGTCTGTGGATTTCAATACATGTCCTTGTAAAGTTATTCCATTGAGACAATTTAAACACATCTGTACCAACGACACCTCAGAGAGAAACTGTTCTTTCAGTTCTGTACCTGTTTTTCCCGATTTTGGTTTAGAGTAAACAGCAACAGGTAGACTGACAGAGTTGTCCAGAATTGATGCATAAGTGACGTTAGCTTCTGTTACGATGGACGATTTAAAGTATTCAACGTCTGGCATAGCATTTTCTTTGATGAATTTATGGTCAAGGGAATGAGAAAGACCCACTATGTGGTTTTGGTTTTCGTCAAACTGAATACTTGGTTTCAGGGCTGTTCCATCATTTGCTAATGCTACCGGAAATACCTGCACTAGTTCGTTGTCAATCACAGAATTACAATTGTTTGTAGAAGAGGCATATTCCAACAACGATTTTAACCAGTGCCTAATTATACTACTTATTGTTGAATAGCCAGATGAATGTTTGAGTCTTGTGATATGACTAGGACCTCCGAAATTCATGGAAGCATTCTCTGGATTGTGTACACCACCTTTCCCACATTCGTGCCACATTGGACCCCTCAAGAAGTTAACTGTCCTTTCTCCTCCAAGGTACCCTATAGTATTGAAAAATTGGATGACCTCTTCATCATATTGGTGGTTTCCGTTATCTAGATGCTTCGTCAAGTCATCTAAGAATTTGTATAATATTCCTGTTTTCTTTATTGTCCCTGAATACAGTAAATCATTGAAACGAATACACATGTCATCGGCTTTATCGATTGATATTGGGAATACTTTATAATATTCGTCAAATAGTTCGTTCTCATTGGCTTCAATATAACTATCGTCCCCAATAGAAGTATCTGACATTTCTCCACATGACGACCAATCTCCGTCCATCACTTCACCAATTATTTCGGTATCATTATCGTCATTCTTGTCATATGGCATGTAACTCCTAAAAGGTAAACGATGTTCTTAGGAGGATTTACTCATTTAGTCTAAACGTCAAGCAATTACCATATAAACTTATTATTAATTTAGTAAGTAACTAACTGTGCAATGGTCTTATTGTATGTGTCTAAGAATATGTAAATGCGTTATTTTTACTTTTGTGTTTTGGTACTGCATTAGAAGAAAAATAAGGATGTGTCTGAAAGATACAGATACCCCGCTTGCAGCTTTGTCAAAAAAAGGTGAACCTGAAAGTGTGACGAACGGACGGACGAACGAACGGACGAACAGACCGAAAAACTATATACCCTGCAACAAAAGTTGGCGGGGAATAAAAATGTTTCATGGATATATTCTGAGCTGTGTTCTACATGGATCATGTTCTGTGATCTAGTATTTCTCGAGACTGTCCTGCATCGATATATAAAATTTATGTATGTAATGATCGCTTAATTTTCATTCCAAAAGTAATACCATTACTTTATTTTATGTATGGTTCAAATGTATTACTACTACATAACACTAAGTAGCTAGTTTTGTAAACTGTTCTGATAGGCATCTCATATGATCACAGTTAATTGCTGACCAATGAAATAAATGGGCAATTTAAGAATTTTACAATCGAGTGATCTAAATTATGAGAATGGAAGGCCAGATAATCCTTCACTGCTTCTATTGTCCTTAAGTTATTCACTTGATTAGTTGATTCTTTTATTATTGTACATTCATGATAAGCAACTAGTGGGATCAAACCATTTGCGAGTTTTGCAGGTTTTCAAAGTTAGTCAATAATTTTTCTAAGTTTGTTGTTAAAAAATGGCTGATTTCAACTGTAAGGATAGCACACATCTTTTGTATTCAATTTATATATTGGGACACTTAAGAGTGGGTCAAAGCCCAACATCAATATGGAGTACAACGAAAAGAGAAAAGAAATGTTTATATGATATATATTTACTGAATGCTGATACAATTTCGATATTCATCAAATTTCGTTAATACATCCACAAATAAAATAAAATGTATAAAGTTCAGTGTTCACAAGATTACACACTTCAGGTTTGCGACAAAGTGTTCAACTTCAACTCACTTCATTTCAGATAATTCAGTGTCAACATCACTATCAAAATCATCAGCCTCTATATTTCTGGTATCAGTGGTTGTTGACGATGTCTTTACTATCCACGAAGACAAACTATTTCTTTCAGAAGTATATGAAGGTCCAGCAATAGCACATACATGGCCTGGAAGATACAACAGACACTACCTACAGCAAAATTCTATATTTCTGTATTTGATATTTTTCCACGTTTTCATTAATCCTATCATAAACTTAAGTTAAACCACATTTCGGAAAATAAGATATCAAATTCAATATCACATCCCCCAGTATTCAATAATATATCACACTTCATATATATAGACACTTTGTCACTTATGCATTTGAAAGTTAAATAGGAAAAGCATTCAGTATAATAAGTAACATACTGCCTTTGACTTTGTTATGGATCCGATGACCCCACTCTGAAACAAAAATATATCCTCTACTCCGTCTCGGGTGACATTTTTTCCTTGGTTTTAATTTGCCATAACACCCTCAACCAAATGCGGTATGTAAATACATGTAATATATACTAGATCGCAAATATTAACTCTTATTGATTATCAATGCTTTGTTAATTCAATTTTTCATGACGTTTTGTTACATAATAATATGTAACTGACTTTTGGGAGTCTACCTGTTGCAGGTCCTTTTACCCCCCGGGGGGGGGGTTACTCTGGTGTTTTATGACGGGGGAGTGCATTTTGTAGATTGAAATTGGTACCCGAATCTATGTCAGAAAATCGTCAAAAACATACCCAAATCTATGTGATTAGCAAAAAATACCTATATCTATGTAACGAAATAAAAGTCAATTAAGGTTTTTTCCTTTATAAGTGCCTTATAAAATAAATTACAAGTCTCTTTCTTACTTAGAATGACATCTTAACTTCGTTAAGTATCCTCAAAACTCAAAAGACCCAAGTCTATGCCACCTTTTCTGTTTTAACTCTCATGCCTATGTAAGACATCAACAAAAATGGGTACAAAATCTATGTGTACTGCTTAAAAAAGATACCTAAATCTATGTAAAAATTTGTGAAAAATGGACCCATAAAAAATGCACATCCCGTATATTGGTATATAGGGAGTAACCCCCGGGTTCTTTTGTGACTTACAGTACTAGTATTTGTAATTTGTATACATGTAGATGTGTCTTAATGTATTTAAAATATCAATAGCACATTTCAACTTATCCCCTCAAGGAAAAATATGTAATATTTCATACATGTACTTCAGTTTTTCTACACATCACGACTTTAGATTCAGCTGAAGGCGACACAACGTTCCAGGAAGCCACTAGTAATACTTACGACTTTTAAAGTATTTAACCCTCTTTTCAGGGGTTCTGTCGGTTGGAACGATGATTGTTTTTCTGCACTTCTTACACAAAATGGAATATTCATTGAGTACATGACCACACTCAGTTCCGATCCCATCCAATTCTGAAAGGCAATGTAGTTCATATTTAAGCAAGAATGGTACAAGTATTGTTTGTCCAATAGGGAAATTGTACTAAGGCGATAAAGTTAGTGTCATTACTCCTGAAAGAATCTTTGAATCAAATAATACATAGATGTAATGAGAAACAATCTGACAAAATTCCTGCAAATTCCTTATAGCTGGCATATAGTTTCATTTGTAACGTCAAAGTTTTGTTAAGTTCGTATACAACATACATTGATCACGTGACGTTACAAATATTCACGCGCAAAGAACAAAAATAGTTCGGGAAGTAAAGATTAGTTCAAAGGTTTGGCGTTACGAAAACATGAAGTTAGTAAGTGAATACATTGATGTTAAAATTAATTAAAGGAATAAAATCGACTTGTTCCTTATAAATGATTAAATATTATCACATTAAAATCAAAATAAAGTATTTGAACTTATCAATTGGTTTGGTAATAAAATGCTTACCCTTCTGCATTTTGTTGAGCAATTCCTGTTGGTAAGAATCCCGCACCACGCTTTCTCCACTCTTTAATCTTTTAACAACATCATCATGTTCAGCATTCTTTCGTTTTCTTCCACCACCGGTCTGTCAGAGTGTCATTTAATTGGTTTCCTACACATATCTGAATTACTGGTGTATGTTTAGCAAATACCACTTCCCGTTTCTTCACATGTACTGAAACAATAATCAATTAATGCACATACATGTACTGTTTTGCGCCAAAAGTCTATGATTTTCCATATACTTCGATCTAAATTATAAATTTAAAAAATATATATGGTTCAACAACCTCTGTATAGATTTCTTTTACTTAAGTTGCAAAAGATATAAAACAAGCATGGTGCCTGGATAGCTCACCTGGCATTTGGATACATTTGGAAAAACAAGAGCAATAATTCTCGGACATGTTGTTCGATCGGTTTGAAATTTAGCACCATAATAGATCTCAATTAAATGATCAACTTTTGTTCAGATAATCTATGTCCTTTCATTGGACTTCATTATCAAACGATAAGTCGATAAGTGAAATTTAATATAAAAAAAAAGATTTTCAAGGGCAATAACTCCTACACTAGTCCACATATCTGAATGAAACTTTGAACACTTAGAGATCTCATGATGCTGATTAATATTACCCTATTTGAATGTTGATATGTGCCTTCGTTTTTGAGTTATTGAGCAAAAACGGTATTTTGACCCCTATTTTCATTTTTAGTTACAGCGGCCATGTTATTCGGCGGATCAAAAATTTCCACTGTCATTTTGTGTAGGATACAATAAGAAACAATCATACAAAGTTTCATGGAATTCTGTTCAGTAGTTTCAGTGGAGTTAACGTTTAAAAAAGTTTAGACGACGACGACAACGGACGCCAAGTGATGGCAATACCTCACTTGGCCTATGCCGGCTATGGCCAGGTGAGCTAAAAATCAGAAGATTTTGTTTATCCAGTCATAATTTTATCTAGTTTTCATTTATTGGTGTAGTAAAGACAAAATCATTTTGGGCATTTTGGTTAGAATCAATGTGTTGAAAATGTGCCGAAATATTAATCAATATGAAACCATAAATTTGAAACAGATTTTACTAAATTATTAACAAATATTCAAACTTCAGACATACATGTATCTACATCCCATGTTATAGTTATTTGAACAAAATATGTTCATTGCTTTTGGCAACATACAAGTGATTCATTAAAAAAATATGAGTTTGGTTGATTATATAAGCGAAATACTATCATAAATATACAAATGTATAAATAATTGAGTTTTTTCATCTGATTTATTGATTCAGGTAAACCCTCACCTGATTTGGATTTTATTGTTTTTATATTCCATATATTAATTCATTAATTTATTTTTAAAAGGGGGATGAGACTGGGGTGAGCAAGAAATATAATCATTTGTTTACATTTAATCTGTTGCTTGGTCATTATTCCCAAATTTCTATTTCCAAAACTGATAAAATGTACCACCAAATTTCATTATTTTTTAGACATTTTGGCTTACGTGTATCAATAAGATATTTTTTTTATTATTTATGGAATATTTTCTTATCAAGTTTGAAAAGAAGAACACTTCTTTCAAATCCGTTTTGTGTGTATTAATCTGAATGTTTGAATAAAAACAGAAGACATGTACTGGTTAAGATATATATAACACGGAATACACGAAAATGAAAGTTTTTTTCACAAATAACACAAAAAAGCACTGCTCAGAATATGAACAAAAGTACTCACAACATAAATGTAATATTAATACACATATAATAATAAAAAAAGGTGAAACCTCAGTAGTCATGGTAGTTATTTTAAACTGCCCTTACAGCCTGACTTTGTTACTTGTATGTTGCTGAGGTATGACGTTTTGTGACTGAGATTTTACATTGAAAAGCTCTAAAGTGATGGAGAAAAAATATATAATTTTATATCATCTTTCTTTCTTTTATAAAGTGCAGTTCTATACCACATCAATGCATAACAGATATTGGCTTTGATGATTTGATGACTTTGAATATATATAAGAATACGAAAAATACGAGGTCTACTGAATGTCTTCATTATAATTTCATACATAGTATTGTTACACGTCTGCAGTCCGACAGCCCAATAGTCCGACAACCCAATAGTCCGACAGCCCAATAGTCCGACAACCCAATGGTCCGACAGCCCAATAGTCCGACAACCCATTGGTCCGACAGCCCAATAGTCCGACAACATACAAGAATCCAGTTGATCGGACCGATATCGAATATAAAAACAAGACGCTCCCAGGAGCCTAAATCGCTCACCTGGTCTTGATGTCAACCCTTTATTTTGTAGAGTTAAATGAGCTGAACATTTAATCAAGCAACAGTTTATTCTTTATCTACTATAGTTTTCATTCTATAGGCCAAAAACACGAAAAAACGTTATTTCAGGGGCCGTAACCCCTATTAAGGGTCATCTGACAACTTCAACCCTATGGAAATTTTTATGGAGCTTTATGCGCTGAACATTTAAGCAAGCAACAGCTTTTCTCTATCCGCAATAGTTTTCTTTCTATAGGCCAAAAACATGAAAAAACATTATTTCAGGGGCCGTTACCCCTATAAGGGGTCATCTGACAACTTCAACCCTATGGAGACTTTTTGAACAGCTAAATTAGCTGAACATTTAAGCAAGCAACAGCTTCTCTCTATCTGCAATAGTTTTCATTCCATAGGCCAAAAACATGAAAAAACATTATTTCAGGGGCCGTAACCCCTATAAGGGGTCATCTGACAACTTCAACCCTATGGAGACTGTTGTAGAGCTAAATGACCTGAACATTTAAGCAAGCAACAGCTTTTCTCTATCTGCAATAGTTTTAATTCTATAGGCCAAAAACATGAAAAAAACATCATTTTAGGGGCCATAACCCCTATAAGGGGTCATCTGACAACTACGACCCTATATGGAGACTTTTGAACAGCTAAATTAGCTGAACATTTAAGCAAGCAACAGCTTCTCTCTATCTGCAATAATTTCATTCCATAGGCAAAAAACATGAAAAACATTATTTCAGGGGCCGTAGCCCCTATAAGGGGTCATCTGACAACTTCGACCCTATGGAGACTTTTGTAGAGCTAAATTAGCTGAACATTTAAGCAAGCAACAGCTTTTCTCTATCTGCAATAGTTTTCATACTATAGGACAAAAACATGAAAAAACGCTATTTTTCACCTTTAAGGGGCTGTAACCCCTATAAGGTATCATCTGACAACTTGGACCAAATGGAGACTTTTGTAGAGCTTTTAATGCTGAAGCAGTAGGGTGGCATCAGATTTCATCTATCTCTTATACTTTTTGATTTACAAGCCAAAAACAGTAGTCTGACTCCCCTGGTCTATTTTTAGCAACGGCGGTCATGTTTTTTTTGACGAATCAAAAATCCCCACATTAGTTCTGTAGGGGAAACCCTAAGGTACCATCAGACCAAATTTGGTTTGAATCTGTTCAGCCGTTTCAGAGGAGAAGAAGTTTGAAGAAAAGTTAACGACGACGACGACGACGGACGACGACGACGACGGACGCCAAGTGATAGCAATAGCTCACATGGCCTTTGGCCAGGTGAGCTAAAAATTTTAAAAATTGTGAGCAGCTGTTCACAAATGAATACCCTCACTCCGCCCACAATCAATCAGAAGAAATTTTTAAATAAGTGGTGCAGATTTGCATTATATAACGAAGATTGTGTGAAAGTTTTATGAAAATCCATTGAAGGATTTAGGACAAGTAGCGTTTAAGAGATGGGTACCCCTTGGCGTCAAATGACGAAAAAATTATTTTGATCAAATTTTAGAATAGATGCACATCGATCATGTCTTTATTATACTTCAAACATCATTGTATGAAAGTTTCATGAAAATTCATTGAGGAGTTTAGGAGCAGTTGCGGATAAGGGATGGGTAACCACTGGTAGTCGAATGGCTCAAACCATATATTGCTAGGGAAACCCAAAAATCATTTTGATCAAATTTTTAAATAAAAGGTGCACATCTACTTTATGTTATAAAGATTGTGTAAAAGTTTAATGAAAATCCATCAAGGGGTTAAAGAGTATTTGGGATAAGAGATGGGTATCCCTAGGTGCAACGGAAGGAAGGACGGAGGGACACCCCTACCTCTATTTCCTCCCACTTTTCAAGCGGGGGTATAATTATGCCTCGTCTTCTAATGTGAATATAGCATTTGTAATTGGGACTGTACGCCCGTGCGTAGGTACGTTTGTTCGTCCCACATAAGATTAACTTTCAGGTTTAAGTGACTTTTCAATTAAGGGTAACATTATATGTTACATACCGTTACGGAAGAAGAACATGAAATGGTTGATAAAATGATCATGAAATAAAGAGAAATATGAGTCCGATGGGAAATAATGAAACAGTAAATTTTGAAAGCCACTAGAAAATTGAGAAGTAATAAATGGGATGGAAAATTGTGCAAATGTGCACTCGAAACGGGCATAATACCATAGCTCTCTTAACACAGGCTTTCAGTGTTATGACCTGACAAACCCTGAACACATGAGCCAACCTATTCAGCCACCAAGGTACAAAACCTGATCGCTATGTGGGAGAGCACTGACCCATCGTCACAGAATACCAATAATTCGACTAGCGCGGCTAGTTGAGTACACCGGGACCCGCATAATAAGTGATTGACATTGTTCATGAAACTTTAAAGAAAAAGGCATATGTATACTTTTAAGAAATAACAAAACAAAACACCATAAAATTATATATGTACCCGTCCTTTTAACTTCATGACGATGGCAAACGGTGGTGAAGTTGTTAATGTGCAGTGCTACGGACACCATTGGTCGTGGTTCGTACTAGCACCATGGGTCGTGGTTCGATCCTGGTCAGGATTGAAAATTTCACAAACCAAGTTTTCCGACTCTTTCTTCATAACATTTGCAAAGATGATCAAGAATAAATGCTTGTCATTTGGAAGCGACCAAAAATTTGACACACATTAGGCTCAATTGGGAACGCTAAAAAGAAGAGGGTTTGTTTCCCAATCATGATAAAAATCGAGTTAAAATTAACTACATGATAGGAAAAAGCAGCTTATTGAGTCCATCTCTTCCAATCACAATTACAGTCAGTGTGTAACCAATATAAACTTGCTTTAAAT
Organism: Arcuatula senhousia; assembly: GCA_963971305.1. Classification (NCBI taxonomy): domain Eukaryota; kingdom Metazoa; phylum Mollusca; class Bivalvia; order Mytilida; family Mytilidae; genus Arcuatula; species Arcuatula senhousia. The sequence continues at coordinate 48,882,202 of OZ020310.1, forward strand.
CATTCATACGGTATTTCACTGTCAGGAATGAAGTTGGGGCTGTAATTTACTCAGACTTGGGAGTAAAATAGAATGAAGCTAAATACCAGGTATGCTATTGCATGTACTTGCCAGGATAAACTGTCGCAAAAGGTAATCAAGTTAATTATTATCATTGAAGTAAAGTTTGTTTTTGCATGCAAAAACGATGCCCCCCGTCCCCCATACAGTTCTACGTTTAAAGGTCAACTCCCACAAAAAATTTGAGGATAGAAATTTCCTTGCATAATATGCACGACTACATATGGTGTCCTTCCTATATATAACAAATTTCATTTCATTAGTTTCAGAGGAGTTGCGCTAGTTGACAGGATGATAAATGAGGATTTTAGCCAATTTCTAAGTTCAAAGTGCCATAACTTCCACAAAATTTGAGAATCAAAATTTCCCGGTTATAAGCACAACTATATGGTGTTCTTCTTATATACAACTTTTCGCTGATATTCGGTTCAGAAGTTTCAGAGGAGTTGCGCTGACAATTATGACGGGCGGACGGACAGGACAAAACCAATATGTCTCCACACAAAAGTGAGGGGAGACATAATAAAGGGAACACAAAGTTACCAAAGCATCGTGTCAAATATAAGGCGTGTAGTCTGTATATATGTTACAGGGCAAATTGGAATCCGATGCGATCCGGAATCCTCCTAAGGCAAATTGGAATTCTGTTTTCTCCTAGGACAAATTGGAATTCTGATTTGCCCTGGATTTAAACCAGTGCATATCAGAATTCCAATTTGTCCTAGGTGAAATTGGGATATCCTGATTTGTCCTTGGAGGATTCCGGATCCCCCTGAAATTCTGGTAAGATCTGGAATCACACTAGAAACTTAAGTCAGGATGATTCTGGAAAATACTAAAATATTTGTTATAGAAAAATGTAAATTTAATGATTTTATTTGACAAATAGCAAAATAAATACAAATAATACACATTAAAAACCACAACAAATATCTATGTAGTATTTAAAGAAATGAAAAATTAGCGATTTCATGAATTCTAAACACCAATTATAATTTTTCTGGTATTATTTGATTCAACATTTTTTATGGAACCTTAACATTACAGCACAAACATCTGCGTGTGTTGCATTTCCCATTACAGTCCAATTTGTTCAGAATTCAAATTTGCCCTAGGAGGATTCCGGATCGCCCTGGAGATCAATTTACCCTGTAACATACATATATTTTTTGCTTTTTATTTCTCTTTTTGCTCACCTGAACCAAAGGTCAAAGGTCCAGGTGAGCTATTGCCATCACTTGGCGTCCGTCGTCGTCTGTCGTCTATTAATAATTGTTCTAAAATCTTCTCCTCTGAAACTACTGATCAGAATTATATGAAACTTGGTATGAATGATCTTTAGGGTGTCCTGCACCAAACTTGTGTTTCGATTTTTGATTCGTAAAAAACATGGCTACCTACTAAAATATACCAGGGGGTCAGACTACTGTCTTTGGCCTTTAAATCAAAAAGGACAAGAGATAAATGAAATCGGATGCCACCCTACTGCTTCAGCATCATAACTTCTACTAAAGTCTCCATTTGGTCAAAGTTGTCAGATGATCCCTTATACGGGTTACAGTCCCTTAAAGGTGAAAAATAGCGGTTTTTTTTCATGTTTTTTGCCTACAAAATGAAAACTATTGCTGAAAGAGAAAAGCTATTGCTTGCTTAAATGTTCAGCTTATTTAGCTCTACAAAAATTTCCATTGGGTCAAAGTTGTCAGATGACCCCTAATAAGGGTTTCATCCCCTTAAAGGTGAAAAATAATGTTTTTGGTCTATAGAATGAAAACTTTTGCAGATAGAGAAAAGCTGTTGCTTGCTGAAACATTCAGTTCATTAAGCTCTACAAAAGTCTTATTAGGGTCGAAATTGGAAGATGATTCCTTAAAGGAGTTATGACCCTTTAAAGGTGAAAAATAGTAATTTTTGCATATAGAATGAAAACTATTGCAGATAGAGAAAAGCTTTTTCTTGCTTAAACATTCAGCTCATTTAGCTATACAAAAGTCTTCATAGGGTTGACATCAAGACCAGGTGATGAGGAGCGATTAAGGCTCCTGTGAGCCTCTTGTTTATATAAAGAATGATTCATAAGATAAGTACGTTAAATATTGGTTGAAGGCATGATTTCTTCAGTTTATATCTTAATAAATCATTGCCAATATTCATATTATTTAATTTCTATAAAGCATCCATTTGAAGTCATGCTTAGAGGCTATTTTTTAATTGGTTGTGTTTAAAGTTTTATTTAACATTAAATACATGTATATTAGCATTGTCGGACTATCGGGTTGTCGGACTATTGGGTTGTCGGACCAATGGGCTGTCGGATCAATGGGTTGTCGGACTATTGGGTTGTCGGACCAATGGGCTGTCGGACTATTGATTGTCGGACTACCGGGATGTCACCGATATGGTTCATTATATCACCATGTCCATCATGTGTATGTCTATTGGAACACGAAGGTGAAAGAGAGCATATTACAACGCTTTTTGGACGCACTGCCAGTCGCTATATGCTGATTACCAAAATATCTCTGTAAAAGATTTTTTTTGATATTTTATATTCGGGTGGGGTTGATTTATTCAAGTTGATTAATATTATATACAATTCATTAATGCCCCTTCAAATCAATGGCTTCATTCATAACTTCAATCATATACATGACAGTGTCAGAGTGACTGGGTGAGGATATACCTTGAAGTAAAGGATTTTTCTTTAGCTCATCCCTCTCTAGCTTCCGAGAAGCCTCGGTGTCTGTTTAACACCTTTGTGCTGCCATCTTTTAGTCTGTTAATTCTTGATATCGAAACCTCGATATTAGAGCCAAGTCCCAACTTTTTAGCTCTGTCAGCCAGTCCTCCGTCATTGCTTATCTTTTTTATAATATCACTTAATGTTGCTTCTATGTCTAAAGAAATTCTCTTTCTTTCCTTAGAAAGAACTTGGTTGGTTTCACTGGGACTAACATTGAAAATAACACATTCAAAAATTTCTGCCATGGAACTGGTCCATAGCAGTAATCAACAAATTTTAAAAACAGTGCCTGTTGACCCTGGTCAGATAATGTCACCAAATTTCTAATGGACTAGCATTTTATAAGTTGCATCTAAAATTTTGCTTGACATACATTAATATTAGTCCTACATAAGAACATGTACGTCAGTACTGACCTAGGCTAGGATGTACAAATAATAATTAAATTGCCTGTCTGAACAAAAATTGGCCAGTCAGGACAAGCTGTCATGCAAACAATGAAAGTTACAGTCATGACAGTACTTTAAAAGTTTATATGGACAGGACAGGACTTTAGTATAACTGATTATATGATTCATACCCTGCTGTGCAATCACAGTTAGCTGAATGAATATTCCCAGTTGCTTTTGCTAAACAGATCCACACATCATGATCTGGATTCTTCTTTTGGTTTGATGTTGGCAAAGAGGGTATCACTTTTGCCTTTACAATACCATGGCTACACTCAGGAGAAATTGCGTTGAAGTTTATATCATGGACATGTCCGTCATTATAATAAATCCTAGATCTGAGCTGCCTTTTTGATTTCATTGTCAAAACGATGTAGTTATATATGTCTTTGTCAGTAACATCAGGGATGTCAGAAATGTCTTTTGTCCAACATTTAAGGCTTCCGGGGTCAGGAATAGATTCACCCAGTGGAGTTGTTAATTTTTCCGTCCATCGTCTTTGAAGTACAAAATTCTCCTCTGCCTCAACGTCCAATACACATCGTAAATTAAGCTTTTTAACACCTTTAGCTCTCTCTCGTAAAGCCTGTTTATTTCCTGTAACTTGCTGATCATGACGACGCAGGTAACTTTTAAGGGACTGTACTGTAAGTTTGTCAATTTCTTCCTCATTTAGATGGTATTCCTTGTCGGCGTCCATAGCGATGTACTTGCCGGAAGTTGATAAGCGATTATGCGCCACCACACGGAAAAGGGAAATAACTACGTTTGCGGATTTGGCTATTGGCTGGTCCTTGCAATAGCAAGATTTCCGAACGGTAAACGCTATAAGGTAACCACCGTAGGTTCCGGCAATCTCCGTAATTTTGACGGAAATGTTCGGAAACGTCAAGATACTTTCGTTTTATAAAACATGGCGACGAAATGATTTGTTTATGTTTTTGTAATGTTTTTTTCTATTTATTTAATCGGAATTACACAATGTAAGTGATTAATACTTAAATAATGTTACATGTAAATAATTACTTTCCTGTTTAAATATGTTATGGATTATGAGATACGGATGGGGCGGGCTTATTTTAACTAGAACAACCTGACAACAACAATCAGGTCCTGTACAAGTACCAAACGAGCTAGGTACATGTAGTTAAATTGAGCTACGTACATGTAAGCTCGATCGAGCTTTAAATTCTTACCTCCCTTTGCTGTTTTTGACTAAAAGCTGCCTATCTTTATTAAATCTTCCCTATCATGAAACTATTAGTTGTTTTTAGAAGGTGATCTTTGTCAAAAAGCAATTATAATTTTTCACTTCTACATTGTACCTAGTCCGAGATTGCTCTGACGTCCTACTGGTACTTGTACAGGACCTGACAATTTGAACAAAAAGAAATTGTTTATATGTCAATCAGCCTCAGGGCACCCACAACAATAATTAGGATTTATAAAAAAAAAATAGTCTTTAGTAGTATGTTAGCCAGTGGATATACACCGACTGTAGTAGAATGTTGTTGAAGCAAGTGCCTGTGCACTGATAGAACAGTCTGACATTTTAAACATCATACATATTTTGTAAAAGGATATGATATGGAGTATAAAATGAACATGAGGCCATAACACATATGTAAACTCCAACTGCAGTTAATTTTTATGAGCTGTATGGCCATTTTGGAAATTTAGTCCTCATGATTTCTTCTTCTGTATGGAAAGCCAGCTAAAAAGATAAAAGAATTGGAACCAAAAATTAATATTAACTAAGACATTGATAAAACGTTTGAAGCGCTAGCAATACTCATACACAATTATTTATGAACATTTGAATGGAAAGTGTAGTGTCCGTACCCTTTATGGAAGAAATATTGTGCTGAATATTCTTTACATTTAAATCTTATGAACCGATAACAGTTCTATTTTATGATGTTTTAACATACTTTTACATGTCTATTTTGAGATTATGTGTTTAGGCAAAACATGTATATATCCGTCCAAAGTCTCGTACAAAGTTCCTAATGTCGTGTCATTTTAAATATTAAGTAACTTCAAGTACATATAATTTTTTTTATAGTGTAAATGTAAAATTTAAATCCTACACATCTACAAGGACATTTTAAAGAGCTAATTTACTAATTTATTGAAAAAAAGTGCTAAAATTTCACAAAAATTATTTCCTTTAAACTATTTAGAATTATTTGTCATTTTTAGTGTCCGCCGTACCCTTTTCCCAACATATTTGATGAATCTCCCATGTTATCCATTACAATCAATTATTTTGGAGGAAGTACAAAAGTAATCAACAATTACTTTCAATTACATTTTTAAATAAAGACATCATAAAAAAAAACAAGTGTGGCCACTAAAAGTATGTCTCACCTGCCAGCACCATCACTAAAATCAACAACTTTTATGATATAAACACATGTACAAGTATATGTACATGTATACATGTATGTATACCCAATATCAGATGCCAGTGTTCTAGCTAGGATCTGAAAATAGAGGGGCGCAGGAAGAGGGCACTTTAGCGCATGTTTCTTAATGAAGGGCATATACACATATAAATGTCTTTTTCTAGTAACCAGTATTTATAATCAAATCTAAATTCCTGTTATTGATTTCTTAATAATGTTGATATTTAAATCTTGCTCTTTCTTTAATAATTATTAGTGCCCTTATCATTCAATTTTACTTTGATCGTTGTATTTTTTATGCATTATCCTCATTGACTTTTAAATAAGAAGTCATTTTTTCATTGAATGAGTGTTGGTTTCAAGAAATTAGCCATCAATTTTGACAGGCTAAAATAATAAATGTTGTCAAATATGGTAAATCTATAAAAGCAAAATGACAAATAAAAAATATTTATACAAAATAATACTTAAACTTTATATATTTTAATGAGCAATCTTTTAAGTAATCTATTGGTGAATTTGAAGTAAATTATATCAAAAAGTTTTAAGTTTGCTGAAAAAATATAGTTTTGAAAGGGACATAACTCTGCACATCATTTATTCAAAGTGCAAGCATTGCCGACGGGATGAAAAGATTGATCAATATTGATTAAAATCTTGTAAAATTTAACAAATAAGATTGATTGACAGTTATGGCTTGGTACTAATCATAGTTAATTACCTATAGTTCTCACCTGAGGCCATTAATTAGACAGGATGTTTGGTAGATAATGAAGCCATATACGGTCACACTTACTAATTGGCTTGGGTCAGACAGCTGTTATTAAATGACCCAAGAGACATTCAAAGGGAAGAAAAAGGGACACAGGGGCGCCCATAGAAGGCAGAGGGGCACACTGTAAAGAGGGCAGGGCGCAGCGCCCCTCTATTTTGGTCTAGCTAGGACACTGGATGCCTAGCTATTATACTTTCATGACTTTTCAAGCAATTCATTGTCCAGACAAGTACATGTATTACAAAAAGTTTAATGCCTGAAAAAAAGACCTAGGTCACTGTAGTAATAAATGATATCCACTGAAGTTACCGTAGTAATATGTTATCCACCAAGTGTAGTAATTTATGTCATCCACCAATGGTACATGTACATTGTAGTAAATGTAATGTACATGTATGTTAGCCACCGAGGGAAGTAATGTATGATATTCACTGAGGGTAGTTATGTTGTCATCCACTGAGGGTGATATCCACCGAGGGTAGTAATCTATGATATCCACTGAGGGTAGTAATCTATGATATCCACTGAGGGTAGTAATGTAAACTATGTAATCCACCGAGGGTAGTAATCTATGATATCCACTGAGGGTAGTAATGTATGTAATCCACCGAGGGTAGTAATCTATGATATCCACTGAGGGTAGTAATGTATGTAATCCACCGAGGGTAGTAATCTATGATATCCACTGAGGGTACATGTAGTATGTTATCCACTGAGGGTTGTGACAACTTGTATGTTATCCGCTGGAGGTAGAAATGTATGTTATACCAGGGCTACACTGTGTCTATTACACTTATACATGACTATGGTCTCATTTAACACTTAGAAATAATTTTATACCAGGGCTACACTGTGTCTATTACACTTTCACATGACTATGGTTTCATTTAACACAAAGAATTAATTTTATACCAGGGCTACACTGTGTCTATTACACTTTTACACTGTGTCTATTACACTTTTACATGACTATGGTTTCATTTAACACAAAGAATTAATTTAATACCAGGGCTACACTGTGTCTATTACACTTTTCATGACTATGGTTTCATTTAACACTAAGAATTAATTTTATACCAGGGCTTCTCTGTGTCTATTACACTTATACATGACTAAGGTCTCAGTTAACACTAAGAAATAATTTTATACCAGGGCTACACTGTGTCTATTACACTTTTACATGACTATGGTCTTAGTTAACACTACAAATGATTTTATACCAGGGCTTCACTGTGTCTATTACACTTTTACATGAATATGGTTTCATTTAACACTAAGAATTAATTTTATACCAGGGCTACACTGTGTCTATTACACTTTTCATGACTATGGTCTCAGTTAACACTAAAAATGATTTTATACCAGAGCTACACTGTGTCTATTACACTTTTACATGACTATGGTTTCATTTTACACTAAGAATTAATTTTATACCAGGGCTACACTGTGTCTATTACACTTTTACATGACTATGGTTTCATTTAACACTAAGAATTAATTTAATACCAGGGCTACACTGTGTCTTTTACACTTTTCATGACTATGGTTTCATTTAACACTTAGAAATAATTTAATACCAGGGCTACACTGTGTCTATTACACTTTTACATGACTATGGTCCCAATTTACACTAGGAAACAATAAGTTTGTATCACATTTGTATAAAGTTCTGGTAGTATAATTTGTGAAATACACCTGTAACTTACAGGAGATTGGGGTTCAAATCCCCACCAGAACCATTAAAGGATAAATCATGAAAATATTTAGCTAAGGAAGTGGTTAATGTGCATATTTCATGTATTAAAAAGCTCAAGGTTTAAGTTTTGTCAGCGGTTGAGTTTTAATGAAGAATGATTAGAATAGGCTCAATGATGACTGCTAATGATCTGCAAACTGAGGGACTCATATAAGCATATACAAATGTATACATGTAGCAGTAGATTGATTCCCAATCAAGTATAACAAATAATATAAAACTTATTTAAATACCCCAGTATAGTTAAATTGAAGCCTTTTTCAAATATTCTATGACTAAAGGAGGTAAAATTATTAACTTCATTAAAGATAGCCCCAATTTTAGATGAAAACTTAAAAAAAAACCTGGAAATATGTAAACATTGACTTTCCAACACATATTCCAGTACTCAAAAATATATATTAAGCTTTCTTTAGCTTGAATTTACACAACCAATTATTTTTGTGAATCATAAAATGTTTTCTGTGATAGCAAATTTCAATAACTATTTGCATTATATGGACCTTCCCAAAAATTATTTACTATAGAATCAAAGACAGCATAGCCGTAGTTCTATTGATAATGGACAGATATTAAATTTTAATTTTTACAAAAGGAGATAAATAGTTTATTTGACATATAAAGTTTCTGATGTTATTTTAATTGACTGTTAAGGGTTCCCAGGGCTTGAACCTGGTGCCTTTTTTCAAAGGCAACACCAAAAACCCTTGTTGTCCTAATATTTAAAAAAAAAAACAAGTAATAGCATATTCTATTGTTTGCTTACAATTCTAACCTACTACCCTCAGTGGTTTGCTTAACTGTTCTGTCCTACTACACTCAGTCATTTGCTTATAATTCTGACATGCTACCCTCAGTGGTTTGCTTACTCTTCTAACCTACTATCCTCAGTGGTTTGCTTACTATTCTAACCTACTACCCTCAGTGGTTTGCTTACTCTTCTAACCTACTACCCTCAGTGGTTTGCTTACTATTCTAACCTACTACCCTCAGTGGTTTGCTTACTCTTCTAACCTACTACCCTCAGTGGTTTGCTTACTCTTCTAACCTACTACCCTCAGTGGTTTGCTTACTCTTCTAACCTACTACCCTCAGTGGTTTGCTTACTCTTCTAACCTACTACCCTCAGTGGTTTGCTTACTATTCTAACCTACTACCCTCAGTGGTTTGCTTACTATTCTAACCTACTACCCTCAGTGGTTTGCTTACTATTCTGACATGCTACCCTCAGTGGTTTTCCTACTCTTCTAACCTACTACCCGCAGTGGTTTTCCTACTCTTCTAACCTACTACCCTCAGTGGTTTGCTTACTCTTCTAACCTACTACCCTCAGTGGTTTGCTTACTCTTCTAACCTACTACCCTCAGTGGTTTTCCTACTCTTCTAACCTACTACCCTCAGTGGTTTGCTTACTCTTCTAACCTACTACCCTCAGTGGTTTTCCTACTCTTCTAACCTACTACCCTCAGTGGTTTTCCTACTCTTCTAACCTACTACCCTCAGTGGTTTGCTTACTATTCTGACATGCTACCCTCAGTGGTTTTCCTACTCTTCTAACCTACTACCCTCAGTGGTTTGCTTACTATTCTAACCTACTACCCTCAGTGGTTTTCCTACTCTTCTAACCTACTACCCTCAGTGGTTTGCATACTATTCTAACCTACTACCCTCAGTGGTTTGCTTACTCTTCTAACCTACTACCCTCAGTGGTTTGCTTACTATTCTAACCTACTACCCTCAGTGGTTTGCTTACTATTCTGACATGCTACCCTCAGTGGTTTGCTTACTATTCTAACCTACTACCCTCGGTGGTTTGCTTACTCTTCTAACCTACTACCCTCAGTGGTTTGCTTACTATTCTAACCTACTACCCTCAGTGGTTTGCTTACTCTTCTAACCTACTACCCTCAGTGGTTTTCCTACTCTTCTAACCTACTACCCTCAGTGGTTTGCTTACTATTCTAACCTACTACCCTCAGTGCTTTGCTTACTATTCTAACCTACTACCCTCAGTGCTTTGCTTACTATTCTAACCTACTACCCTCAGTGGTTTTCCTACTCTTCTAACCTACTACCCTCAGTGGTTTGCTTACTATTCTAACCTACTACCCTCAGTGGTTTGCTTACTCTTCTAACCTACTACCCTCAGTGGTTTGCTTACTATTCTAACCTACTACCCTCAGTGGTTTGCTTACTCTTCTAACCTACTACCCTCAGTGGTTTGCTTACTATTCTAACCTACTACCCTCAGTGGTTTGCTTACTATTCTGACATGCTACCCTCAGTGGTTTGCTTACTATTCTAACCTACTACCCTCGGTGGTTTGCTTACTCTTCTAACCTACTACCCTCAGTGGTTTGCTTACTATTCTAACCTACTACCCTCAGTGCTTTGCTTACTATTCTAACCTACTACCCTCAGTGGTTTGCTTACTATTCTAACCTACTACCCTCAGTGGTTTGCTTACTATTCTAACATGCTACCCTCAGTGGTTTTCCTACTCTTCTAACCTACTACCCTCAGTGGTTTGCTTACTATTCTAACCTACTTCCCTCAGTGGTTTGCTTACTCTTGTAACCTACTACCCTCAGTGGTTTGCTTACTATTCTAACCTACTACCCTCAGTGGTTTGCTTACTATTCTAACCTACTACCCTCAGTGGTTTGCTTACTCTTCTAACCTACTACCCTCAGTGGTTTGCTTACTATTCTAACCTACTACCTTCAGTAGTTTGCTTACTATTCTGACATGCTACCCTCAGTGGTTTGCTTACTATTCTTACCTACTACCCTCAGTGGTTTGCTTACTATTCTTACCTACTACCCTCAGTGGTTTGCTTACTATTCTAACCTACTACCCTCAGTGGTTTGCTTACTCTTCTAACCTACTACCCTCAGTGGTTTGCTTACTATTCTAACCTACTACCCTCAGTGGTTTGCTTACTCTTCTAACCTACTACCCTCAGTGGTTTGCTTACTCTTCTAACCTACTACCCTCAGTGGTTTGCTTACTATTCTAACCTACTACCCTCGGTGGTTTGCTTATTCTTCTAACCTACTACCCTCAGTGGTTTGCTTACTCTTCTAACCTACTACCCTCAGTGGTTTGCTTACTATTCTAACCTACTACCCTCAGTGGTTTGCTTACTCTTCTAACCTACTACCCTCAGTGGTTTGCTTACTCTTCTAACCTACTACCCTCAGTGGTTTGCTTACTCTTCTAACCTACTACCCTCAGTGGTTTGCTTACTCTTCTAACCTACTACCCTCAGTGGTTTGCTTACTATTCTAACCTACTACCCATAGTGGTTTGCTTACTATTCTAACATGCTACCCTCAGTGGTTTTCCTACTCTTCTAACCTACTACCCTCAGTGGTTTGCTTACTATTCTAACCTACTTCCCTCAGTGGTTTGCTTACTCTTGTAACCTACTACCCTCAGTGGTTTGCTTACTATTCTAACCTACTACCCTCAGTGGTTTGCTTACTATTCTAACCTACTACCCTCAGTGGTTTGCTTACTCTTCTAACCTACTACCCTCAGTGGTTTGCTTACTATTCTAACCTACTACCCTCAGTGGTTTGCTTACTCTTCTAACCTACTACCCTCAGTGGTTTGCTTACTCTTCTAACCTACTACCCTCGGTGGTTTGCTTACTCTTCTAACCTACTACCCTCAGTGGTTCGCTTACTATTCTAACCTACTACCCTCAATGGTTTTTTACTTATTCTGACTTACTACCCTCAGTGGTTTGCTTACTGTTCTGACCTACTACCCTCAATGGTTTGCTTACTATTCTGACCTACTACCCTCAGTGGTTTGCTTACTATTCTGACCTACTACCCTCAGTGGTTTGCTTACTATTCTGACCTACTACCCTCAGTGGTTTGCTTACTATTCTGACCTACTACCCTCAGTGGATGTCATACAATACTTTTCCCAAAATGGAGGTTATTTTTACCTGAGATTACCTCTATTACCCTCAGTGGATGACATACTACCCTCGGTGGATGACATACTACCCTCAGTGGATGACATACTACCCTCAGTGGATAACACACTACCCTCAGTGGATGACATACAATGCTTTTCCCAATGGAGGTTATTTTAACCTGAGATGACCTCTACTAACCTCAGGGGATAACATACTACCCTCAGTGGATGACATACTACCCTCGGTGGATGACATACTACCCTCAGTGGATAACACACTACCCTCAGTGGATGATATACGATACTTTTCCCAATGGAGGTTATTTTTACCTGAGATGACCTCTTTTACCCTCAGGGGATGATATACTACCCTCAGTGGATGACATACTACCCTCAGTGGATCACACACTGCCCTCAGTGGATGTCATACAATATTTTTCCCAATGGAGGTTATTTGTACCTGAGATGACCTGTACTACCTTAAGGGGATGACATACTACCCTCGCTGGATGACATACTACCCTCAGTGGATAACACTACCCTCAGTGGATGACACACTACCCTCAGTGGATGATATACAATACTTTTCCCAAATGGAGGTTATTTTTACCTGAGATTTCCTCTACTACCCTCAGTGGATGACATACTACCCTCGGTGGATGACATACTACCCTCAGTGGATAACACACTACCCTCGTTGGATGACACACTACCCTCAGTGGATGATATACAATACTTTTCCCAATGGAGGTTATTTTTACCTGAAATGACATCTACTACCCTCAGGGGATGACATACTACCCTCAGTGGATGATATACGATTCTTTTCTCAATGGAGGTTATTTTTACCTGAGCTGACCTCTACTACCCTCAGGGGATGACATACTACCCTCAGTGGATGACATACTACCCTCGGTGGATGACATACTACCCTCAGTGGATAACACACTACCCTCGGTGGATGACACACTACCCTCAGTGGATGATATACAATACTTTTCCCAATGGAGGTTATTTTTACCTGAAATGACCTCTACTACCCTCAGGGGATGACATACTACCCTCAGTGGATGACATACTACCCTCAGTGGATAACACACTACCCTCAGTGGATGACATACAATACTTTTCCCAATGGAGGTTATTTTTACCTGAGATGACCTCTTCTACCCTCAGGGGATGACATACTACCCTCAGTGGATGACGCACTACCCTCAGTGGATGACATACAATGCTTTTCCCAATGGAGGTTATTTTTACCTGAGATGACCTCTTCTACCCTCAGGGGATGACATACTACCCTCAGTGGATGACATACTACCCTCAGTGGATGACACACTACCCTCAGTGGATGATATACAATACTTTTCCCAATGGAGGTTATTTTTACCTGAAATTACCTCTACTACCCTCAGGGAATGACAAACTACCCTAGGTGGATGACATACTACCCTCAGTGGATGACATACTACCCTCAGTGGATAACACACTACCCTCAGCTGATGAAACACTACCCTCAGTGGATGACACACAATACTTTTTCAAATGGAAGTTATTTGTACCTGAGATGACCTCTACTACCTTAAGGGGATGACATACTACCCTCGATGGATGACATACTACCCTCAGTGGATAACAGTACCCTCAGTGGATGACACACTACCCTCAGTGGATGATATACAATACTTTTCCCAAATGGAGGTTATTTTTACCTGAGATTACCTCTATTACCCTCAGTGGATGACATACTACCCTCAGTGGATGACATACTACCCTCAGTGGATAACACACTACCCTCAGTGGATGACATACAATGCTTTTCCCAATGGAGGTTATTTTTACCTGAGATGACCTCTTTTACCCTCAGTGGATGACATACTACCCTCAGTGTATGACATACTACCCTCAGTGGATGACACACTACCCTCAGTGGATGTCATACAATACTTTTCCAAATGGAGTTTAATTTTACCTGAGATGACCTCTGCTACCCTCAGGGAATGACAAACTACCCTAGGTGGATGACATACTACCCTCAGTGGATGACATACTACCCTCAGTGGATAACACACTACCCTCAGCTGATGAAACACTACCCTCAGTGGATGACACACAATACTTTTTCAAATGGAAGTTATTTGTACCTGAGATGACCTGTACTACCCTAAGGGGATGACATACTACCCTAGGTGGATGACATACTACCCTAAGTGGATAACACTACCCTCAGTGAATGACACACTACCCTCAGTGGATGATATACAATACTTTCCCAAATGGAGGTTATTTTTACCTGAGATTTGCTCTACTACCCTCAGTGGATGACATACTACCCTCAGTGGATGACATACTACCCTCAGTGGATAACACACTACCCTCAGTGGATGACATACAATACTTTTCCCAATGGAGGTTATTTTTACCTGAAATGACCTTTACTAACCTCAGGGGATAACATACTACCCTCAGTGGATGACATACTACCCTCTGTGGATGACACACTACCCTCAGTGGATGACATACAATACTTTTCCCAATGGAGTTTAATTTTACCTGAGATGACCTCTGCTACCCTCAGGGGATGACATACTACCCTCAGTGGATGACACACTACCCTGCGTGGATGACATACAATTCTTTTCCCAAATCAATGGAGGTTATTTTTACCTGAGATGACCTCTACTACCCTAAACGGATGACATATTAACCTCAGTGGATGACATACAATACTATTATTTTACTTGCATGAATATCAACCGACAAATTATGTGTAAGTTTCGTATAAGTACCCATCACTTACTAATTGAAACAGAAAGACATATGGAAACCCTATTGAAAGGTCACAGAGGATGTGTAAATTTTGTAGTTGTAATGATGTTGAAGATGAGGAACATTTTATTACAAAGTGTAATGCATATACAAATTTGAGAAAACAATTGTTTTCAGACGTCATAGCCAATTGTCAAAATTTTCCAACATAAATGATAATTTAAAATTGAAATGGTTAATGACTACAGAGGATGATGAGATAATTAATTAGTTTAGCTACTTTTTCATTAATAGCTTTAAAATAAGATCAAGTTTAGACAAACACTAATCTGAAGTTCTTCATCTCCAACAAAAACACTATTACATGTATGTAATATGTGTACTAACTTAATACATGTCTATATAAATATATATTTTGGGTATACAAATTTTAAAATATATATATCATTTTATTAATATATTGGATATGCCCAGTTCTTGGGTTGAATGTCAGTTAACCTAATCCATGTATTTGCATGTGGCAGTATCATGTATTAATATGATATGTCTTGTTTGTTACATGTATATATGTTTAATCGCTTAAATCATTCAATGTAAATTTATCATACCCTGTAACCCAAAAGGGCCTGTAATTGGCAAATAAATATTCTTATTCTATTCAACCAATCACATTGTTTTCTGTATTTCATTTCACCCAATCACGGCAATCAGGTGCTCATATTTTTAGGTTAAATGTCTACAGTGTCCATTAAGGTTTACAAATGCATTTGTAACCATATATGTACACATGCCCCTGTAGATGAATAGATTTTTTGGGGAATTAAACACACTGTAAACATGGTTAACTAAGGTACATGTAGCATGTACATGTAACTTGTTTCTGAGAAAATCAAAACTTAAAATGCTAATTGTAATATAATATTCATTCAGGTTGGGATTTCAAAAGTTAATGATGTTATATATGGTAAACTTGAAATAGTGTTTGATTCAAGTTCATTTTACTTGGTTCATCTAAACAAAACATAATTTTCCATTTCCGACAATATTTAACATGCTATATTTTTTATGAAATTGACACCCATCATAAATCTACTAAATTGAAAGACCCCAAAAAGTGTCCTTTTCCATCGTTATGTTGTTTCATTTCAAAACAACATTAATTTTTACTTTTATTTTTCAAACAAATCCCATATCTCTCATGAAAGATGTTAACGTAAATGAAAAAGTGAATATTGATTAACATTATGCTTTTTACCGTGTTCAATTCATGCAAAAAGTAACATTTATACGAAAAAAAAACAAAAAAGCTTGTATCTTATGAATTTGTGGAAATTTGGTGTCACTATATAAAAGGTAGATCATTTCAATTAAAGATGTCCTTGAGGGAAATCTAGATTTTTTTCATCCTAATAGGATCCCTAATAACTTTTTCCCAAAGTTGGAATAAGTTGAAACTTATTTATCATATTATTTAATCAGACAATTTTTTAGGATAAAATGTAGTGTCTGTAGACCATTCTTTTTGTACATATTTATTTAAGTAACTGTTCAGATAAAACAATCTAAGATATATTCTTATTTGTACACCAATATGGTGAAATTGGTTATTATTCATATAAACAGAAACTAAACCTAAAACTAACAATATAACAGATATTTGTAAGGAAAGAATTGTTATATTGGGAAAAATGTAGTGTCCATAGACCTCTGTGTAATTTAACTTTACAAAAAACATAATAGGGCTACAAGGAAAACATTTTAGGAATTTATTCTTTTAGGCAAACTGCAGCAATATTTTGCAGCTGGTATTAAGTTCACTTTTTGACACACCAAATCCCTACCTGATTGTGTTTTAGCCGAGGAATCATACTGGATTACATGAATCTCTTTTCAATTCAACGTCATGATGTTTATATCAGATTGATAATAATAGTGTTTACACATTAGGTTCATGGTAACACTCAAAATAAATGGTTGATATTTGAAGGACATGAATTTTATTCTAAGTCTTAGGCCAATGCTGAGAAAAGTAATAGTTTTCTCAGGCCAATGCAAGACGACGAGCAGTGACCTCTGTTCAAATTGAAGACTGCTGGTTGTCTTCCGTTTTGGATTTAATCCCTGATTGTCGTTTGTTTATGTAGGTTGTGTCGCATACACTTTAAAATTCCAAAAATTAAATCTTTTTTTTTAAACAATTACCATGATAACTGTCAGAAGAGATAATTATACTTCTACTGTCAGATGGCCAACTTCAACAGGATGAGGAAACTGCCATTCTCTGCACATGCATATAAACAATTTAAATGTGATTAGTGTGAAAGAAAAAAAAACCATGTAAGTAAAGTTACAGGTGAAAGTGGAATAAAGATAAGTATTAACTGACTATTTCTTTTTATTCAATCATTATTTTTTTTTCTTTTTACATTTTAGAATTTTTTTTAGCCATATAGGTAAAACTATTTACAGAAATACTGCATTTATTTGCTTTAGTTGTATTGAGTTATTGTGGATTTGAATGATTCAATAGAATCATTCATTATTATTATTTTTTACTGGGATGCTGTTCCAGAGTTTTATGGTTCTTGGGGAAAAAGACTCATGTCTTACTTGTGCATTTAGTCTGCATTGAGGGATTTTGGAAGGATAAGGAGTGCATGTTTCTAGACTCAGACTGTCTGAGAGGTGTTAAGAGTCTGTCAAAATTATTGATGGCTACAAAGTGGTATTGTATTTTTTAAAGGAGAATAGGTCGTACATCAGATCTTCAATGTGCAAGGCTTCTCCAGTTCATGTGGTTTAACATGTTTGATACGCTATTCTAATCTATACCGCGTGCAGTAGATCTTGGTTTTGTTTTTTTGTTTTTTAACTTATCGGGTGAGACGAATCTCTTTTATTATATCTCAGCTTGCTAAAATAGTCACTTAAAATGTTATGT
Source organism: Arcuatula senhousia (assembly GCA_963971305.1). Lineage (NCBI taxonomy): Eukaryota > Metazoa > Mollusca > Bivalvia > Mytilida > Mytilidae > Arcuatula > Arcuatula senhousia. Next base: position 48,900,036 of record OZ020310.1, read on the forward strand.
ATACGTGTCAGTTACTTACGAAGTGTAATTTTCACTTAAATGAATAAAAAAACATTACAAAAACATAAACAAAATCATTTCGTCGCCATGTTTTATAAAACGAAAGTATCTTGACGTTTACGGACATTTCCGTCAAAATTACGGAGATTGCCGGAACCTACGGTGGTTACCTTATAGCGTTTACCTGTTCCGTGCACAAAAAATATTTCTGGAAAAATAATATAATAAGAAAATACCGGAAATATAATATTTCCATATACGATTTGCAGATTAAAAATGCAAAATACTGGTTCGGAAAGGTAAACGCTATAAGGTAACCACCGTAGGTTCCGGCAATCTCCGTAATATTATATTTCCGGTATTTTCTTATTATATTATTTTTCCAGAAATATTTTTTGTGCACGGAAAATAAGCGATGTCAAACACGGAAACACGAAGAATAAAAAAGAGAAACACGATGCACGATGACCACCCCATGCACGGCTGAACGAGGTATTAAAAAAATGAAAATCGATGAACGGAAAATAATAATGACCCAACACGGTGCACGAAAATAACCCTTTACCACCCACGCATATGTTACCTCTGCTTCTGATATTTCATTCACATAAATGTTAAGTGTTGGCCCTGCATCTAGTAATGGTGGATTGGTGGGTGGTGGTCTGTTTAATACCTCTTCAAAGTGTTCCTTCCATCTGTTTAATTGATCTTCTAATTTGGTTAAGACAGTGTTGTTTTTGTCTCTGACTGGCATGTTTTGGATTGATGTTTTTCTACTGAGTTGCCTAGTGATATTGTACAGTGTTTTAATGTCACCTTTTCCACATCCAATCTCTGCTTCCTCTGCAAGTGTTTCAGCATAGTTCCTTTTATCCTGCTTGAAACTTTTCTTTACTTCTTTGTCTTTTGTGCTATAACTATCTTGCAATGTTTTCTTTCTAAGTCTTGTTGTAGCACCCATAAGTCTTTCTTTGATTTCTCTTCTTTCATCTATAAGGGACCAAGTTTTGTCAGACATCCATTTCTTTCGTTTTGATTGGATTAATCCCACTGTTTCTTTACATGTTTTGATGATGACATCTTTGGTGTTTTCCCATTTGTCTTCAATACTGCTTAGATTGTATGCATCTAGATCAGCAAGACAGTTGAACATGTTTTTCAGAGTTATTTGAAAATCTTTCACTACTTCTGGTTGTTTAAACTTTACTACATTAAATTTCCTTTTTGTTGTTTTTTTCTTTTTGAGGTTGACAGCAGTTTGAGCTGGATTTTGCCGATAAGTAAGAGTGGTCTGATGATGCATCAGCTCCTCGTTTAACTCTAACATCTTGTAGTGATGATTTCCATCTATTACTAATTGCAATATGGTCAATTGGATTTTCTGTATCACCATCAGGTGATACCCAGGTGGTTTTATGACAGGTTTTATGGTCATACCAAGTGCCTCCAATCACAAGGTTGTTGATAGCACAAAAGTCAGCAAAAATTTCACCGTTTTCATTTATTTGCCCTATCCCATGTGGACCTATCTCTCGTTCTCTTCCACTTCTATTTTGTCCAACTTTTGCATTCACATCTCCCATAACAATTAAGATGTCTCTTTTTGGAACTTTATCAACAGCTGATTGTAGTGCATTGTAAAATTCATTTTTGACTTCTTCATCTGCATTGTTTGTAGGGGCATATACTTGCATAATAGTTGTTTTCTGGAACTTAGTATCAAACCTTGCTGAGATGATTCTAGCAGAGATAGGGTTCCATTCTAGAAGCGATTTTTTGGCTTTCCTGGTCAACATAAATCCAACTCCTTTTTCATGTATATCATTTTCATTTGGATTACCAGAGTAAATGATGGTGTGACCTGATGATAGTGTAGTCATACCAGATGTGTTCCATCTAACTTCACCTAGTCCAAGGATTTCGATGTTATATCTGTCCATTTCTTTTGCAACTTGCAAGCTTTTACCACATTGATACATTGTTCTGATGTTCTAAGTACCAATTCTAGTTGGATGTTTGGCAGAGAACAACTTCATCGGCTTTCGCGTCATATGTTGTCCTCTTTGTCTAAAATTATTATTGCCCTTTTTTCAAGTCGTTGACGAGTCAGAGGATTAGCATTTATAATCATAATTGAAACTAAAAATTATGGAAAATTACAAATTTTTATTAACATGTTATTTGTCTCCCATGTAAAGTCGGACCAGAACTTCTCTGTAGGAGACGGAACCTGTCTCTGGTTCAACTGTTACTGTAGCAGCTATTTCGAGCGGTGGTGTGTCATGGGCTGGAAGACCCATGGCACAGCGAGTCTTTTTTTTAAAGTCTTTGCAGAGGCTTTTTAGCCTATGGTCACGACTATAAAAATCAAATGCTTGAAGTACAAATGTAAGCTGAGACTGTTTAAGGTCTTGATATGTGAAAATAAAGTGATAAAGAGATTTATGAAACTGGGTGTTAATCTTTTTACTCAGATAATTGAAAGGTCGCTTTTTGTGTTTTTTCCGTTTTCTTATCAGTGCATTATATAAAGATTTCCGTATCTCCAAATGTATATTTGTCACTAAAATGCCTTATCTCGCCGTCAGGGTCACAAACATCAAACGCAACTATTCCAATGAGAAAACAGCTCTCATCTGTTATATACCGTTGCGATGTTTTGGTGGAGGCAAACAAATTGTAGAGGACGTTTGTTTGATCGTTGGTCGTAGTGTTTGTATTTGCTTGTAGTATTGTCCCTGCAGGAATGGACTGGTTCTTGGTAACAAGTTTAGCGAAAATATTATTACACAACTTATTTCCATCGACAACCGTTAAAGACTTTTCATCATCAACTTTAGGGTCAAAGGCCCCAAGCCGTCCGACTCCATACGAATATCGCATTATTCGAGATTTTATGACATTTCTATTGTGTCCAAATAAAACTGCTCCTTTTAAAATAGAAAGGCCACATTCTGGAGGGCAAATAATTGTCATTTTAGGGATCTCGGTTTTTATTTCATGCTCGATAAGTAGACACTCTACAAAACCTCCAACAAGCAAAATATGGGTCATTCCCTCTGTTTTCGCAAGCGTTGAAGCAATCAAGATTTCACCTTGTCCACCGTGTCAGAAAACAAATCTATAATTAGCTTTGGATGCATTCGAATTTTATCCCCGCGTACAGTCAACTGCTCTTTTAATTCAGAAGATTCTAGTGTGGACTTAAAAGATTTATGAATAACCTTTTGACAAATTTTATCCAATGTAACGTAAGGAATTGCCATATTGACCTTGTCGATTTGGTTAGGTCTAATTGCCCTTGTCACCATTTCAAACTCGCGGAAAATGTCCAGATAGGCATCGAACGACACGTCCTTCAGGGCTTTTATTACTGGTTCGCCTAAAATCTTTGTAATTAAAAACCTGGATAAACTTGTTATCAATGCTTGTATCGCCACAGGCATCACCAGAGGCTGAGCATCATTCTTTTAATTCCCCTCCAGGTAATATCTCATGAACAGTCAGATTGACTGTTCCACCTGAAATATTCATATAACGTGTTCTAAAAAAAATCATATAACGTAGTCTTTGAAATATCCATATAACGCGTTGTTGATTGCCATTGTGTTTTCCTCGTTCTGTTATCGTTCTTTTTGAAAACATGATTTTGTCTTTCGGACTTTAGACTTACGAATGCTGCATTGGTACCTCTTAGCTTCCTGTAGACCAAGCATGTCTGAAATAATGGATATGCGTGATAGCATTTTTCGAAAAAGAATCTCATGTTCTACAGTGAAAAGAGGGCTTAATGTTAGCAGAAGCTTAAACAAAAAAATGGAAATGCCGAAGAGAAAAAAAAGCAACTCTAGGCCAAAATAAATAAAGACAAAAAATGATCATCTTGTACATACGTAGCACACAACTACCAAATTAGAAGTACATACATTGATTTGAATACATACCTCCTAAATCAACAACTAAATATTTGGTGCCATGTTGTTAGAGGCATTTGGCTTCTACATCGGATGTTGAAATATTTTGGTAGTATATCGAAGCGGCTTCTGCTTCCAGTTACTAGTTACCATATCTTTGTGTCCTAATCTACATTGGGACTATAAATCGTCAACAAACATTTAAGGTTAATGCAGACAGGTGTCACATGACTTTTGCACCTTTAAAAATGCAAAATTTAAGACCAGTGTCTATAAAGTCAATAATAAAAAATAAAATATTTGAATTTATAGAAATTAGTAATAAATATTCAATTGTTTAACAATTGCATCAATCGTTTCTTGAATAACGCAATTTTAGACAAAAACAAGGGAGATAACTCACTCCAAAATTACCCTAATTTTACAATGGAATTGAATAGTAGACAAAAATCTAAGCTGGTGACCCCCTGTTTTCTATGTTTTATTTTAATATATAGGTAAAAATACAACTTTTGACAAAATAAAAACAAGATCCTTTTGTAAGGAATTCTGAGACATGATCTTATGCCTAAAATTTGGCCTTTCCTATATAATCTATTGTAATTCAGGCATACTTTAACCACTTATATTGCAAAAACGAGCATGGTGACCTATCCTTATTTTTATTTTACATAAAGGATATTAATAACATGTTTCATTTTAGACCATAAAATCAAATGTTTAATGACAGAATTTTTTTCAGTATAGGTGTCCACATTAACCTTAAGTCATACAAGTACAGAACAATGATTTACAATGATTTCCAGTGATATAAAGAATCTGTTTTCTGGAATTCCTGCCTATTCAACAAGAATATGTCCAAACACATATTGCCCCATCTCGCAACATTTGGGACGGACGGACGAATGGACCCGAATACATTTGTACTATATATATATGTCCCCTACTTGTCTACTTTCGTAGATGGGGCATAATAAAGTGTTAAATAAATAACAACAAAACTACCAAACGGGGGTTAGTTTATCGCAAATGTTTTTTGTCCTGTGCTTGTTTGTGTTAACTGGTTTTGTCTCTGCCCTTTCGGACTTTGACACTCGGATACCCAATTGGTACCTCTGCTTCTTTGAATTAGCAGACAAAGACAGAGATGGGCATTAATGTTTGAAATTAGAAACACACTGGTTCTGACTAGAGTACAGATGACTGTTCCGGATTCTGTTTTTTGTCTAAGCAATGTTCGAATTCCTACAGCAAATGTCAGGAAAATAGTTCCACTACATGAGAACCACAAAGTATGTTAGAACCAAGTACTTAACATTTAATTCGGTGTAGAAAAATCATTGGCCGTTTCACAAATCCGGAATTTAACTTTGAAATTGCGTGTTATACATGTGTACAAGTATTTGAAGTGTTGATGTTTAATTTCATTGAAAAATTTTCTCATGCTTAAATAATTTGGCTATCAATATTGGTCTGATCCATTGAATTTTGTATTCCTGTGAAGTGGGATTTCCATGACAATATTAACAGTCGTTTGTTGTCGAAATGAGGTCAAGGTCAGATGACATGGTGACGGACCCAAATACCTAATTTAATACATCAATATCTTTTTTTTAAAGAAATTTATTTTCTACATGTTTTACGAAGACATTTACAGCTTGAAATAAAAACCTAAGTTCACAAAGTCACTGAATCATGAAAACGGGGTCAAGGTCATACGGCATGGTATCAGTTCCGTAGACCATAACCTGAACTTTCTGTATACCAAATATCAGATGCCTAGCTTGTCCTTTTATGTATTTCATTTTCCACAAAAGCCTTAGAAAGACATTAACGGCCTCAAAAAGACCCTAGTTCTCAAAGTCACTGAAGCATAAAAATGGGGTAAAGGACACACGGCATGACCTTTGGATCCCAAAACAATTGACTTCATTCTGATCTTTGAGGTTTGAATATGTGAAAGTTTCATTTTAAAGTTCTATCATGGTTTTTCAAAGGTTCGCTTACAGACCGGTGAAAGGGATCAAAATTTCCTCAAACAAGTTATTATTTGAATCTGGAATTATTTTGTCACATGGAAAACAAGCAAATCTGTGAACTAATGCTCACTAGTGATACCCCGCTCCTAAAACTATGCCTTGCATAAAAATCTTAGAATTGGGTAATCAGGAAGTAGGCGTTGTAAGAGTCTAACATCGTTATACAACATATGGTACTAACATGACTAAAGGATAAAGGAATATACAAGATATCAGACCTATATATATATGCGTCATGTAGTTTCTGAGAAAATTGTGACGGACATTTTGTATGTATCTACCGGGGTATTTACACTATGTGCAAAAAGCTAAGTATTTGATTAACAGGAGGTTTATGACCAAGGAGCATAAAATCGGTTTACACAATGATGGTACTATAGGATAAAGCTACATGCAAAATATCAGACCTCTGCGCCATGTAGTTCCTGAGAAACATGTGACAGAAATAATGTTACGGACAGACGAACGGACAAGGTTAAAACAGTATATCCCCCTCTTTTTCGAAGCGGGGGTATAATAAGTTAAAATTGACCCTCCTAAGGGTGTTAGGCATGCTGGCATGGCTAGTGGTTTGGTTTAGTATTGAATCAATTAACATGTAAACTGTAATAGCAAGACTCCCCCCTCCCAGGACAGGCAAGTCAGCTCAGAAGTCTTTAAGTTAATTTTCCACATGCCAATATAATTCTCGATTCATATAATACCCTGTTCTCGTGCTTTTACAAAAAGGCAGGGACAACCAATATAGGGCTCCTGCAAGGTATACCCTCAAGGTAGAAAGGTCATTTTCAAACCATTGACAGGTTGCATGCATTTAAGGTATATTCTCACTGGCAGTCACTGCTGAGATCACAGATCATTTTCAGGGCTTCCAAATTATAGCAAGCAGGAACTGCTTACTCTTCCAGAGCACCTGAGTTCACTCTTGTTTTGACTGGAGTTCGCGTAGTTGATTGATATTCAGTTAGTTTTGTGTTTCCATGTTTTACATATTGTCTGTTTTTGTCCCGTTCTTGTTGGTGTTAACTGGTTTTGTCTCTGCCCTTTCGGACTTTTGACATTCGGATGGGGTACCTCTGCTTCTTAGAAATTTTGAAATGGGGATTTTAATTGTGCCTGTGATGTTTCGTGTTATTTTCTATCCTAGATTAAAGACCCGAAAAAAACCTGTGAAAATCAGGAAGGTTGGCAAACCTACATTTTCCTATTTTTAACCAAATGGTGGTTTAAGGTAAACCTTAACAAGAGGCTCCCAGTAGCCTGAATCGCTCACCTGACCTAAATGCCTGATTTTTTTACGCTATAAGGCAAAAAGTTTTGAACAACTTTTTTGACATTTAAAAAGCACCATTAGTTTAATAAGGTATCATCTGACAACATCGATTAACCGAATGCATTGAAGTGTAGAGCTCAATTTATTTTCTGTAGTCTGACAGCTATAAGGCATAACAATTATAATATATATATAAGATATTTATTTGTCTATTACATCCATAAGGAGTCAATAAAAAAAACTTCTATCATATTGAGTTTCTGTAGGGCTAAACAAACTTTACAATATTGTGATTATTTTTCTAGTTTGCAATACAATGGTGGAAATGCTTGAACAATGGTAAATTTCCACATTCTAAGGGGAATATCTCCTAAAAGGAATGGTCATACAACTTTGACCCTGTAAAATATTTGTAGATCTTAATGTGCTTAACAATATGCAATTTAAATTTCTCAAATATCTTGTAAACGTTTTAAGATATTCAGCATAATAAGTGCAAATTTTGGAAAAAATCAAGAAAAAGGGCAATAACTCCTACGTGGGTGGTAAGATCTTCAAATTTTCAGGGAAGGTAAATTGAAAAATGCAGCACACTTTTGCTTTTCCATCATAGTTTGATATCTATCACCTTTTTTAGCTCACCTGGCCAAAGGCCATGTAAGCTTATGCCATCACTATGCGTCCGTCGTCGTCCGTCGTCTGTCGTCGTCCGTTAACAATTTCAAAAATCTTCTCCTCTGAAACCACTAAACCAATTTAACTGAAACTTTGCAGGAATGGTATATGACATGTTGGCAACAAACGATCCACATTTTGAAATGATTCGTTAAAAAACATGACTGCTGTTACTAAAAATAGAACATAGGGTAAAACCACTTAAAATGGCTTATAACTCAGCAACCATAACAGATAGAAAAAATCTGAAGGATCCTAGGCTCTTCAGATTCAAAAGCTCTACAAATGTCTCCATTGGGTCGAAGTTGTCAGAGGAACCCTTATAGGGGTTATTGCCCTTTAAAGGTCAAAAATAGCCATTTTTCATGTTTTTGCCCTATAAAATGAAAACTATTGCAGATAGAGAAAAACTGTTGCTTGCTTAAATGTTCAGCTCATTTAGCTCTACAAAAGTCTTCATAGGATGGAAGTTGATACATGACCCTTTTTAGGAGTTACATCCCCTTCAAGGCGAAAAATAGTGTTTTTGGCCTATATAATGAAAACTATTGCAGATAGAGAAAAAATGTTGCCTGCCTAAATGTTCAGCTCATTAAGCTCTATAAATATATAAATTGTTTGTTTTCATATGGTCAACTATGTTTTCCCGACAGTCATTTTTTTCCGTGATCTACTACATACTATAATCTTCAGAATAATTCTTATTCCCTTTTTGAAAATTGCACTAATTTGGGATTGTTCAAGCAATTGGTACTTTTCCTAAAGTCACGGTCGTTAATATATTGAAATAACTTTCAAGTAATATTTCATTTTAATATTAGAATCATTCAAAACTTTCATAGATTAATGTGATGAAGAAACATAACTTGGTGCCAAAAGCTCACCGGCCGATTATTTCGGTAATTGTACATTAAAATGTTATGGTCCGGTAAGTGGTGCGTTTCTTGTCGATGATTTAAAATATTCCAATTTTTTTTCCTATTGACCATTTTTTTTCTTTGCTTGAAGAATAATGTTCTACAAAACATATGACTATATATAGCATATATAGGGCGAACGGACCCAGGGCGAACGTGAATAGTGGCGAACATGTACCAGGGCGAACGCGAATTAGGGCGAACGGACCCGGATTCAGTCGAAGTTGTCACATGACCCCTTATAGGGGTAACAGTCCCTTAAAGGCGAAAAATAGTGTTTTTGGCCTATAGAATGAAAACTATTACAGATAGGGAAAAGCTGTTGCTTGCATAAATGTTCAGCTCTACAAAGTTCTTCATAGGGTTGACATTTAGACCAGGTGAGCGATTCAGGGTCCTGGGAGCCTCTTGTTTTAGTTATTTGCAAAAAACTACAATTTACCCTATGTAATATTTTTAGCAACAGCAGCAAAGTTTTTAACAAAGTTTCTAAAATCCAAAGGATAGGTTTCTACAAAACATGCTAATAAAAAGCTATCTCAAGTTTGATTGCAATTAAACCCATGGTGTCAGAGGAGTTATTTGCAAAAAAAAACCCTATATTTTATCCCTTTATTCAATTTTTAGCCATAGCAACCATGCTTTTTAATGAATCAAAAATCCAAACAATGATTCCAATAAACAGCTGTATCAAGTTTGGTTGATATTGGACTTGGTGTCAGAGGAATTAACCTTTGAAAAAAGTTAACAGACAACGGACGCCTAGTGATGGCCTTTCCCAACTGTATGTGATTAGGTTTGTTAGTTACCTGCCCAAGGTGGTGGTTTCCTCTGGGTACTCCGGTTTCCTCCACCATTAAAACTGACTGCCCTATATGGCCCAGGTGCGTCGATAAAGGGTGTTAAACACCAACACACACACCAAGTGTTGGCAATAGCTCACATAAAAGGGACTTTTCCAACTGTATGTTTTTAGGTTGTTCAGTTACCTGCCAAAGGTCGGTGGTAGCTCTGGGTACTCCGGTTTCCTCCACCATTAAAACTGACCACCCTACAGGGCCCAGGTGCATGGATGAAGGTCATTAAAGACCAACACACACACACACCAAGTTTTGGCAATAGCTCACATGAAAGGGACTTCCCCAACTGTATGTTATTAGGTTTGTCAGTTACCTGCCCAAGGTTGGTGGTTTCCTCCACCAATAAAACTGACCGCCCTTCATTGCCAAGGTGCCTTGAGAAAGGGTGTTAAACACCAAAAAACACACACACACAGCAAGTGATGGCAATAGCTCACATGACCCTTCAGGTCATAAATAATATTTTACCCTGTGTGAAACTCAACTATGGCAAGCACAAAAAGTGTGATGATCAATATATTCATTTATTACATTACAAAGTTTATCAGGTACAAAGTTGTATAATTATTTAACAATTTCATTTAATATCTAAATTTAAAATTAGTATAAAAATTTTGCAAGGTCAAAATTTGTGACAACACAATGATTCTGTTCAAGCACACCATGCAGTCACTCCTAAGTAACAATGCATACAACAGATTCTGTTTCTCATAAAAGCTCTTTTATAAAGCAGATATACAAGTTTTGATATAAATAACATGCAAACAAATACAAATCTTTCCAATAAAAACTCCTCCAAGGAAAAGAAATAGCCCCTATTTTAATCTATAGCTTATTAGGAAAAAGAAAATTAGGGCTATAATGACCCAAATATCAAAAGCCTATTGAATTCTTGGACAGAAATTTCTGTGAAAAAGCAAGAAAACCAATATCAATGCCTCTGTTTAGCTAAGCTTTTTGTCAAAGCATAAGCAATTTTGTATGATACAAATATAAGTTCTAAGGAAAATATTTTTGTTTTCCTGCCTTAAGAAATGTAATTAAGGACAAATAAGAAAAATGCATATTTTCAATTTAAAGCATGATTTTCTGTCCTGAATAGTTTTCTGTATATGAAAACAATTACTGTAAACCAATTAATTTTCGCAACTGCTTTAGTTCACGTTAATGTGTTACAGGGCAATTGGGCGGGTATCTATTTTCATGATTCTTTCTAAAAACAATTATAATGCTATGAACATGAGTTAATTAGCGACAATTTATTTTTTCGCAAATTTCAGTTCTTTGAGGAATCCGTAAACAAAATATTTGAAGCTCACTTTAACAATTTTGAAATTGGAGGTCAAACTGGGCTCTAATCATATCTTGTCTTTTTTTTCCAAACAAAAATTTATTTGAACACTCCTTTTGAAAAATCTGTAAAAGTTGAAAATGGCTAGATTTCGTTAAATAGGAAGTAGGTGAGTGACAGGCTTGATATCCCATATTATGGAGACCCCACCCTGAAGCTGTATACCAAATATCAAGTGGCTTTGATAAGTAGATGCTGAGAAAACTGTTATGAAAATTTCTTCCTTGTGTGCCCACTGCCCGCCCAACCAATATACGTACCCCATTTTATAACCCAGATTTTTCACTATGTGAAATCCATACATAACTTTAAACCAGTGCTACAGGAATAGTATAAGAAAATAACACACTAAGAAGAACTGACTGACAGACTTTCACTTTGGCATATGACATAAAAACATTGATTTGAAATAAAGAATGGTACTAAATATATATACATTCTGTTTAAAAATATTCACTTAAATAATAATGAAAACTCATTTATAAATTTGTGTTGATGATATAATTTAGAGTCAGGTACTGACTATTATGCTTCAAGTTGTATCTAGATATAATATAAATACAATAAAATTGATTTCAAGGAACATCAACTGTAAAACATATCAATTTTGTCAGGGTTCTAACAGTTTAAAATTCCATGCCATTTAATAAAGTTTAAGGGTTAAACTTAAGGACATTTCTAATACAATGAACAATGGTCATTCTTCATGATTCAGAATTTCAGGTTTATTTCTGGACTCCTCTAGACTATACCTTAAACTGCCATTCTCTGTAAGAATCAGGCAATGGGTGAATCATGATTAAAACACACAAGTTTGACTTCAAAATACTGTTTAAAATGCTTAAAAACAAAAAATGCATTGGCACTTTTTTTAAAGTCAGTAATTTGAGATATATTTTGGTTGAAATGCATATAAAATTTGAATCTAATGGAGATAATTCTGTCAAGTCACGCTAAATTCCTATCATTTTAACAGAAATTTTTCTCCATCCTCTGACACTCGAGACAACAACTAATGTTTGTTTCTTCATTAGAAGGCTATTTTGAATGACAATTCATTGTCAAAACCATGTGTTTTTAAAATCATGATTCAAAGTTTTTAAATTTTGCCTGATTCTTACAGAGAACTCCACTTAAATACTGAAGATATTTTTTTTAACACTGACTCTTACTTTTTTATGGCATTTTCTGATTAAATAGGACTTAAAAAGCCACCGTATAAAATTTCTTGTGGTTCTAAATACAATTCATGGTATTAAAGGCCTAAAAGTCACTATGTAAAAGTTATGTAAAATCTAAAGAAGTCCGATTTCCCGCCAAAATTTTGATGACATATATCTCAGAAATGAGCAGAGACTTATAATTTTCTTTTTGTCATTTGATAAAGTGGACAATGATCTATCATTTCCATCACAAGAATAAAATCTTTGATATCAAAAAGTTCAGTAGTGACCATCCTTAATATTTTATTGTTAATTCATGGGAATTTATTGTATTATAAAAAATATTTCATTGGATTTTTTAGTTCTAGCTTTCCATATGGTGCTCAAAAGAACATACATATTAATTTTTGTATTTGACTGTTCCCACTATAAAATACACCCAAAGATATTTGGTATCAATATTTTTGTACATTTTAACAGAAAATTTAGAAATTTGAACATTGTAAAAATAGACATGTTTTACAGTTTACAATTATATAACTATTATTCATATGTACACACGGTCATGATGATCAACATTATGAAATTATATTAAAAATTTCATACCAAACAAAATATTTAGCAGAAAATACACATGCATATAAAGATAAGTAAATGCAATAAGTTAATATAAAACAGCCATTAGTCATTCAATTCTCATTTTATATCACAATTGGTAGGCCATTTTAGGCTAATTGCATTGCTACCTTCAAAAGATTGGATGAAGATATAATATTTCTTGAATATGTTAATGGAAAACTAGCTCACAAAAGGATATCCCTGCTGAAAGACCAATTACTTTCATGAATGATATTTGAGAGCAATGAAATTTTATTAATACACAACTCCAAATAATGTACTTTCTTCATGTAAAGTTTCATTAACATCTATGCAAGAAATGTGGACAGACTCATAGGTGGATCCAGGGGGGCTTTCGGAGCCTGGGCCCCCACTTTTGGCGGAAAAATTTGGTTATATATAGGGAATCATTGAAGTGTGACCAAAGCAGGCCCCCTCTTAGGCCAGTCAGTGGGCCCCCTCTTTTCAGAATTTCTGGACCCCCCACTGAGACTAACAGACAGACAGAGTGACTCCTATACATCCCCAAAATTTATTTGCTGGCCATGACACAAAATGAATTCTTCTATCCTTAATATATAACATTTAGTTTGGCAAACAACCTTGTTATGGATTTTAATATATGTTTTATAAAAATGTGTACATGTATTTTCATCAATTTCCAAAAGTGGAAAATATGGATGAAAAATAGAGAAATTGTTTTACAATATCACATAGACAGACTTGCAAATTACATGTATAAATGTTGCTTTGACATAAAATTGTTCTGGCAGTAAAAATTTGACAACAAAGTTAAGAATTAAACAACCCTTTAAAATGTTATACATGTATCAATGACTTCCTTTTTTCACAAAGAAATATTTTCACAGACAACCTAATTTCAGTTTCATATCATAAATAAAAGTATGTCAGTTTATGTCAACTTGATTTAATCTTTTACTCAACAGATACAATGTGATTTCTAAAAACATCTTATTAAAGCAGGCCAGCCTACTTCTGAAAGTTGTATAACACTAAATAAATTACCAAAAAGTTATATTCAGGGTATTTAAGTTCAGAAACCAAATATTGTTCTTAGCATAACAAGAAATATTTGAACACAAATGTTTTAATATACACCCTATCTTTTTATATTAAATTAAACTCCTAAGAATTCAAAAATAAATGAAAGAAAGGAAAAATAGAAATTTTAAAATTCATGATAAATAATATAGCATTAAAGATTAAAAAGTATACAAAAATAAATACAACTATTTGATAACCTTCATATAACCTCTATCTGTCGATATTTTTTACGTAAGTTTGAAACTGGATCCTTAAATAACACAGGGTCAAACCTAACCTTTGACCTAATTAGAGGCACATAACCAAACCGTTGTACAAAACTGTTCACACAAGCCTGACGTTGAGAAAATCGTAGCTGGTCGGCAGAAAACGAGTCTCTCGGTTTACCAGGACTTCCTAACAATGCTTCTTTGTAGACTTTGCGATGAGTCACTTTGATTGGTGGTTGTTTGGTCACATGACTGACTAGAAAATTCATTAATATATCCTCACAGGTCTGTGATTGGTCCACTACTTGGGTCAATACTAAACTAAGGGAGTTTGTATATAAATAGTTATAATACCTACAAAAGAGTAGAAAAATTGTTATTAACAGACTTAAGTAAAACATTTAAAGATGATAATGAGATGTGGAATAAGTGGACATGACACAGCCCACATAAACTAGAGGCTCCCAGGAGCCTGAATCGCTCACCTGGTCCTTAAGGCATAATGGTCTCTTCTTTAATGGGTCAAGTCCCAACTTAGACACAACAGAGACTTCTTGAGGCTAAATGAGCTGAACATTAAAGCAAGTCCCATCTTTTCTCTATGTGCAATAGTTTTAATTCAATAGGGCAAAAAACATGAAAAAACGCTATTTTGGACTTTAAAAGGGCCATTACTCCTATATGGGCTTATCTGACAACTTCATCCCTATTGAGACTTTTGTAAAGCTTAATGAGCTAAACATTTAAGCAAGCAACACCTTTTCTCTATCTGCAATAGTTTTCATTCTATAGGGCAAAAACATGAAAAAACGCTATTTTTGACCTTAAAAGGGCCATTACCCCTATAAGGGGTCATCTGACAGCTTCGATCCAATGGAGACTTTTGTAGAGCTTAATGAGCTAAACATTTAAGCAAGCAACACCTTTTCTCTATCTGCAATAGTTTTTTATTCTTTAGGGCAAAAACATGAAAAAATGCTATTTTTTACCTCAATAGGGCCATAACCCCTATAAGGGGTCATCAGACAACTTGGACCCAATGGAGACTTTTGTAGAGCTGAATGAGCTGAACATATTAGCAGGCAACAGCTTTTCTCTTTCTGCAATGGTTGTCATTCTATAGGGCAAAAACATGAAAAAACGCTATTTTTGACCTTAAAAGGACCATAACCCCTATTATGGGTCATCTGACAACTTTGACCCAATGGAGACTTTTGTAGAGCTTAATGAGCTGAACATTTAAGCAAGCAACACCTTTTCTCTATCTGCAATAGTTTTCAATCTATAGGGCAAAAACATGAAAAAACGCTATTTTTGACCTTAAAAGGGCCATAACCCCTATTAGGGGTCATCTGACAACTTCGACCCAATGGAGACTTTTGTAGAGCTTTTGATTCTGAAGAGCCTAAGATCCTTCAGATTTTTTCTATCTGTTCTAGTTTTCAAGTTATAAGTCTTTGAATGTGATTTTACCCTATGTTCTATTTTTAGTAACAGCGGCCATGTTTGTTATCAAATCATAAAGCCGAACACAATTTTTAAACATCATGCCCTGATTAATACTTGGACCAAGTTTTGAAAAATTCCATTCAGTGGTTTCAGAGAAGAAGATTTTTGAAAAAGTAACGGACGGACGACGGACGGATGGCGATGACAATAGCTCACTTGACCCTTCGGGTCAAAAAAACAAATAAGGCAGCAGCCTTCAATGAGACCAGTTGGCACTGCTTGCTATTTTGTGATTGGCCTAAAGTCAAAATAAAATGCATACAATTCAAATTCAGTCCTGGAATAGTCAAAGGTTTCATAACCAAGACAAGATCATTTCTTATGCAAATATTAAGCTTAAGAACAAGCAGCATTTCTTAACACAAATATGTATAAAGATTCTATTATGAATATTACGATTTCTACCTCAAACTATACATTAAGTTTTTATAAACCTCTTTTAATTTGCACATGTGTAAAAGCAAACTGCAGAATTTGTACTTTTTCCAATTTTTCAGTCCCATAATACATCTAGTTAAGACTGGTTAATTTTCTTGTTAAAATTGCAATCTTCGCCCTGTCATATAAAAAACTTTCAGGCAAATTAAATATAAATACTGTGGATTCATTTATTTTCGTGGGTACCAATTTTCGTGGTTTGGTGAAAAAGTATCAGTTTGTGGATTCTTAAGTTCGTGGTGCTTGAGTCTGCAGCATATAAACCCATGTTAAATTTCCTTTTCGTGGGATATCAAATTTTGTGGTTCGAGGCTGCCCACGAAAACCACGAAAATTGGTACCCCACGAATAATAATGAAACTACAGTATAGAACCAAAATATTCAGCAATCATGCAATTGTATCACAATTCCAAAGACTGCTGAACTTGCTTTGTGTTATAAATGTCTGTAAGTCAGGACCATTGTGATTTTCAATTTTTCTGGTATCTCTTTGCCTTGTTTTTTCTTGTCTTCTAGGACATTAGAGATTGACCATCCCAGTTGGTTAATTTTGTTATTTTCATCTTTATTCGCCATCCATTCACCAATCAATTCAAGTGACCTTTGAACCTTACCTATGATATACAGCAGCACCAGTTAAAATCATTGAATATTCATTAGAAGATTTGGACGTGTAACTCCATTGGTTTTTAATGGAATCGTAATAATGTTCTCGTGCAGGGAAACCAACAATTCTCTCTGGAAACTCTCGCCATACATGGAAGGCAAAATCAATCTGTACAAAATGAAAAAAAACAAGTAAATCTGTGAGCTAATGCTCACTAGTGATACCCCCGCTCCCCAAACTAAGCCATGCATACAAGTTTACTCGGTAAACAGGAAGTAGTTGACCTAGGAACGTAAAATTACTATACACCATATGGTACTTTAGGATAAAGCTGTATACAAAATATCAGACCTCTATCTCATGTAGTTGCTTGGGAAACTGTGACGGAAATTTTGCATTTATGTCTATTATGTGTTAAAACCTAAGTATTTGATAAACAGGAAGTAGACTACGTAGGAACATAAAATCGGTATACACCATATGGGACTATAAGATAAAGCTGTATACAAAATATCAGACCTCTAACTCATGTAGTTGCTTGGGAAACTGTGACGGAAATTTTGCATTTATGTCTATTATGTGTTAAAACCTAAGTATTCGGTAAACAGGAAGTAGACTATGTAGGAACATAAAATCGGTATACACCATATGGGACTATAAGATAAAGCTGTATACAAAATATCAGCCCTCTATCTCATGTAGTTGCTTGGGAAACTGTGACGGAAATTTTGCATTTATGTCTATTATGTGTTAAAACCTAAGTATTTGGTAAACAGGAAGTAGTTGACCTAGGAACGTAAAATTACTATACACCATATGGTACTTTAGGATAAAGCTGTATACAAAATATCAGACCTCTATCTCATGTAGTTGCTTGGGAAACTGTGACGGAAATTTTGCATTTATGTCTATTATGTGTTAAAACCTAAGTATTTGGTAAACAGGAAGTAGACTACCTAGGAACATAAAATCAGTATACACCATATGGGACTATATGATAAAGCTGTATACAAAATATCAGACCTCTTTCTCATGTAGTTGCTTGGGAAACTGTGACGAAAATTTTGCATTTATGTCTATTATGTGTTAAAACCTAAGTATTCGGTAAACAGGAAGTAGACTACGTAGGAACATAAAATCGGTATACACCATATGGGACTATATGATAAAGCTGTATACAAAATATCAGAACTCTATTTCATGTAGTTGCTTAGAAAACTGTGACGGAAGTTTTGTTACGGACGGACGGACGAACGAACGGACGGACGAACGAACGGACGGACGGACGGACAAGGGTAAAACAGTATACCCCCCTCTTCTTCGAAGCGGGGGTATAAAAATGCAGTGTTAATGTTATAAATAGATGTAGTGGGAAACTGTGATAATTGATAGAGTGAAACCATACTCCAAAGTACCAAAAATCAATGGTAATCGATGAATTTTAGTGTGTCAATTCTCGATTCAATTAAGGTTTGGGACAAGAGATTATACTATATATATCATACTGTCAGTTTATGTATCTTTATAGGACTAGTAATTAAAGATTTCAAACTTCTGTTGCATCTTTGATTAGGAAAATTTAGTCTCAGAACTATATGTATTCTTTCTTTAATTTGCCTTAGTTTTTTTTTTTAACCCGTGCGGGTTCCGGGTGGCGAATAGACCCGCAGCAGCACTAAGCTTGTCGGTAAAAGTCCACTAAAGAGCGCTCAGAAACCTGACATCAGGTCAGGCCACATTGCCCACAAAGTGACTGGGAAGTGTGCCCCAGGTGGTTTAATGAGGCAGCCCTGACATCGAGAGATGCGGGGTCGTCAGGCGATAATTAGGAAAACCTGACCGCAAACCATAGTGGTGCACCATGTTGGGAAAAATGTCATGTTCCTCGCACGTTAAAGAACCCTGCTGCAGGTCTCGGTAATAGTAGGACCCGTAGGATCCCCATGCAGGAGGCTAAATTTCCCGTCCCTACCAATCACTCCTTTTTTCCAGTGGCAGTCAAAACTCTCCTACCCGATTGGCCTTGTGTCCCCATTTCCTCCACTTCATCATCATTTCATGTTCATTGTATCACCACTTTCATGTTCATCTCCCGGATATAGCCGAAATCGTGATGCTTGGGAGTAAAGCAATAACTAACTATTTGAAGTTTCTTCTTCTTCAGATTCTAATGAAAATTAAAAGTGTGACTTGCATCAAACAAAAGGGAGGGTATCCAATTATACCTTGTTACTTGGTGTGGTGGGGTATTAAAAGGATACAAATATCTTCTCTGGATAACATCCCAAAGTTAAGAAATTTTGTGGTGAATTCTCCATATGATGAACTTTCTTCGTGCAAAATTTCAATAAAATCCATTCCGCAATTAAAGAAGAGTTGCACTTGAGTTATGTGGCAGATGGATGGACAGAAAGTGTGATTCCTATATTCTCCTCAACCTTTGTTCAAGGGGATTTTAATTAAAATGTATCAAACTAAACCCCATTCCCCCTAGCTGTTTGTGTCAAATTTGGACTTGCTATTCCATTTTAAAATACCTCGTCGGTGGTGATCAAGGCATCCTCATCCAAACTGAAGACAGCATCTGTAGTGATCTCAGGATAGGGGTGGAACCTAGCATTTACTGACTGAAACATAAAATTAGTCATAGTAGAAAAATTGGGATCTGGATGGAACCTAAATCATCGAATGAAACATTTAAAGATCAAAACTTGCGGTATATCAAAAAACAATTGACTTGACAGGTTTGTAGATGACTCAAATTAATAAAGAACAAGAAAATATGTCAGACAAAACAATAATTAATACATTATTGATAGTTTTATTTTCAACAGGACAGGAAACCTTGGTTTTATTATCATAATGGGTGGAAATTCCTAACTTTTTTCTCTTCAGAATGGACTTAGTAAGCTTACCTTGATATTCCTAGTTTTAACCAGGACAGGGACCCTTAAAATTCCTGGCCATCTATGTATGGACCTACCTTGATATTCCTAGTTTTAACCAGGACTGGGACCCCTAAGTTTCCAGGCCATCTGTGTATGGACCTACCTTGATATTCCTAGTTTTAACCAGGAAAGGGACCTCTAAGTTTCCTGGCCATCTATGTATGGACCTACCTTGATATTCCTAGTTTTAACCAGGACAGGAACCCCTAAGTTTCCTGGCCATCTATGTATGGACCTACCTTGATATTCCTAGTTTTAACCAGGACTGGGATCCCTAAGTTTCCAGGCCATCTGTGTATGGACCTACCTTGATATTCCTAATTCTAACCAGGAAAGGGACCCCTAAGTTTCCTAGCCACCTGTGTATGGACCTACCTTGATATTCCTAGTTTTAACCAGGACAGGGACCCCTAAGTTTCCTGGCCATCTGTGTATTGACCTACCTTGATATTCCTAGTTTTAACCAGGACAGTGACCCCTAAGTTTCCAGGCCATCTGTGTATGGACCTACCTTGATATTCCTAGTTTTAACCAGGACAGGGACTCCTAAGTTTCCAGGCCATCTGTGTATGGACCTACCTTGATATTCCTAGTTTTAACCAGGACTGGGACCCCTAAGTTTCCAGGCCATCTGTGTATAGGAGGCGGGGGGAGATCACAATGCCATATAACTATCATCTAAAAATAGATGTATCAATATCAAATCTACAATTATAATATACACAAGATTTAATAACAGGTTTTCTCTGTGACTTTAGAATGAAGAATAAAAGTAAAAGCACTGTTCCTTTCAATATTTATATTGTTATTTTGTGTCATGCGTACTTACTCTTTGTATTTTTCAGATTTGACTGTTTATACTGTGTTTATTTCCTATTTTGATCAAATTATTACTCTTTTGAATAAAGCCTACTAATAACTTGTATATGTTTTTTTTTTACTTCTTCATTAACTTATCGAAACAAAAGATAACAGTAACACTGTGAGCATCCCCTCAACCAACACTTCATACTGATCTCTGTTACCTGGAATAACAAGCTTATGTCATATTATCCCTTTGAATGATATCTAAGTGAAATCAAATTATGATGTACTTCCTTCATGTAAAGTTTCATCACAATCAATTAATATAGGAGTACTTGCTCATACAACATATGTTGGAGGACAGACAGACAAAAAGACAGGATGATTCCAATACAACCCCACCCCCAAAACTTTGATTGTGGGGTGTAATCATTAGGCACTGTCAGAGTTAGAAATAACAGCCTGACCTCCAGCCTGAGACTGGTAACTTTTGGGTAGGGCTGGCTAAAATTCAAGAAAATTTGACTGAATATGTAGCAAAAACAGGTAAAATTTCAATTCAGGGCTGGTTATTTTTTCAGCGAATTTCCTTCCCTGGCACTGCCCAACCCAGTAAATAGATAGAGTAGTACCTTTTGGATGTATGATGATTTTGCAAGAGTTCTGATGAGTCTGAACAATGGAGCTGACGATAGGGTGACTGGTGATGTGGCGTAAATAACAGAGGTAAACTTGTTTCCTGGGCTGGTCCCATTTTCACCATAATAGAAAGGAAAGTGAATCTTGGAAGTTGAATATTCAGATGAAATCGCTAAAGCACCAGGGTAACTATTCCAGATGTCCAAAGATCTACTCAAATGTCTTGCTACACGATCTTTTACAATCTGAAAGTAAAAATATATGCATATTATTTGTTGTGAATAGTACTGATAGTTTTGATATACATGAAAGTCATTTAATTTTGCAATTGAAATTTTATCATTCTAAACCCAGAGACTATTTTCCCAAGGCATAAGTTAGTATTAGAATTAATTTTGAAACCTGTTTAATACCTTTAAATTTCAACAAAAAGCTCTTAAAATCTCAGCTCAGGTCATTTTTTTTACAATCATTGGTCTGAATCGCCATTGTTACTACTCATGTGTTTCCATTTCATTTTATTTAAAGTACAGAGGATGATTAACCAGTTGGAATTGTACTTTTTAATTTGAAGAAATTTTGCAGTTCACAAAAGTTTAATAAAGTTTAATTGATTAGTTTGAACTTTAATTAATTAAGAATAGAAGTTTCAGTCACTAATAAGAAATAAATTGAGATAAATGAATTTGTTTCTGGTATAGATTGATTTTGATTATTGAGTAACCTCCCTTTGATCATATTTTAAAATAATTCATTATGCAAACTCCCACTGGACTAATTCCCCCAAATTTTTATTGATATTGTAGGGAGATTATTTAATTAGAAATTCACAAAAAAACATATCAAAGTGATAGAAAAAATAAATTTGGATTACCGTAATTTGTTGTTTATCATGTAATTGAACATAGTGTATGCTTTGCATATTGATGTATGATTTTATTTACAAACAGTCATTTGCACATTAATCTCCCACTTTGACAATTTGAAAAGTGGGATGTCTTTAACTTTTCTTTCAAAAGGTTGACACCTAAAGGTATTTGTTCTTAATCACAATGACATAATTTTGCAATTTTCTAACAGTAATATTTCTTTCATATTTTCGTTATGTAATTATAAATTTCATAGCCTTTATCTGCAAATTCAACTGACATGCAGACAGACTAATAAAATTCCCTAGACTTCCAAATTGTAATCAATTATTGGAATAATATTCCATTTCAATAATAAACCTGCATAAATCTAGATTCCACTTGTGTCAGATAAAAATAAAGGCATCAGTGAAAATAATTGATTTCACAGGTGCGCAATAAAAGAGCTCTATAAATGATAATCATGCAGATCTTTGTTATCTTTTTTCCCAGATAAACCTGCTTAGCTTGCCAAAACTTTCTCAGACATTTCCAATTCAGCAAATTTTACATTAATTATGAGGTGTTTTTCTATACAAAATGGTGATTTTTACATATTAAGTAGCTTTTCATATTAAAAACTATTTGAAATATCAAAGTGTTAAACATGTTTTAATTTTTATGAGGTGAAATACATGTATGACACAATGTGATAAAGACGGTTTTCAGTTCAATGAACATTCAATGCTACTAATATTTAAACTACAGAGGGGTTGCTGAAATTTTGAATGGAGAGAGTCAGGCAGCCCAGAAGGATATGTCAGTGGTGTATCCAGAAATTTGAAAAAGGGGGGGGGGGGCACTGACTGGCAAAAGAAAGGCCCCACTTTCATAATGCTTCAATGTATTCCTATATATATCAAACCAGATTTTTCTGCCAAAAGGGGGGGGGGGTGGAGGGTCCCCTGGGCCTCCCTCTGGATCTGTCCTTGTCTGTCTATTAAGTCTACTGAGCACAAATTAGGGGGATGTTTCAAGCCTATCTGTTGACAATCTGGAAATCTGAACAAAAACAACATCAAACTGGTCTTGAACCCACCCTTTTCATCCCTTGAGGACTGTCAGTGGAAAACCCTATCATGTATCCTTTGAGAGGAAACACTAAAAAAAGCCTTTGAAGCAGAATGATTTGAGAGGAAAATTGTTATGAATTCAAATTTCACTTGAAGAATTCATTTTAAACACAAGAAGAAACAATAACTTTGAAATTGAAGATATTGTATAGTTATTTGAATAAGAAGAATTCATTTAAAGAGTCAGGAACTTTGAAAATGAAGATGTCGAAATAATGTCATCTGAACTTGTTATTAAATTTTGAGAACAGGATATGATGATGGGTTTAATGTACATGTAATTTATACTGTTTCTCTTGTTACATAAGCATTATGAACATTTAGACTGTAATTTGTACATATTAAACTTTGTAACTGAATAGTTCTTAAACATTTAGACATTTTTTCACTCTTTGTGATAACTTTGTGATAATTATCTTATACTAACCTCAAGCTCACAAAAAAATCACTTCATTAAAAACATATTTGATATTAAACCATAAGGGTGCATAAAAATTAGTGATTGTGAAATTTATATAATTTTACTGTAGTTAGAGCTAATAGAACTTAACAATTGCTTAGATTTCAGTTTTAATATCAATACACCCTATCTAAATGTCTTTTAATTAATTTTCACACCTTACAATAATCATTCTTAGATTTACGTATACATTATTGCATATTCATGTGTACTATTTTTCACAGATTTTCATTGACTGGGAATATGGCAAAAATTACTGTAAACATACTTATGTTCACTGGTACTTATTTTCACAATTAAACGATTTCACCCAAGTTCCAAGGAACTTGATTTCATGAATTCTGCTCATTATTCTATTCATTTCATACAATTTATTTCATTTCGCGGGTTTTTATATAATTTTGCCAAAAATGCTTGACTGCCAAATGCATGAAAATAAATACCTCACAAAAATAAGTACGTTTACAGTTATTCTTCAACTTAAATATGGTAAATGACAGCTGAAAAGAAACAATGGCAGCAGAAACATTTGTCTTTTTTATTTTATCAAAAAAGATAATACTATCGGTATTGATGTATTTCCAATCTAGCTATCAAATATTTGTCCCTTGAGAGAGAACCAGCCTGTGTTTCATAAAACATCTCAAATTAAGTATTTCCTCAAATCTTTCCTCAACTCAAATTTTAACCAATCAAAAATGTTGAAATTTGAGTTGAGGAGAGATTTGAAGAAATACACAATTTCAGATGTTTGATTAAACTAGGACCAGGAATGATAGAGTATTTTGTTTGATATTTGTTGGTAAAACTTAAAACAAGTATTTATCAATGCTTTATGGGGTATTTGCAAATAAATTTCTTTTACCATCTCTTGACTGGTATTTTTAGCAAATACTTCCTTCAAAGCATTCAACATTCATTCTTCTCAAGAAAATATCAATTTCACTTCGAAATAAATGTATTAAACAACCATCTATCCTTCATGCTGTCAGACAAACTTCCCCAACCAAGAAAATTCAATAATCTTTTAGAACTACAAATTTGTCAATTGAGACATTAACTGACGAATAAACAAATTTACAGTTAAGCAACTGGCAGGGCTGATTAAGGAAATTCTATTGGTTCTGTCAATTTTCATCAAGTCAAGAGTCAAGAGGATTTCTAAAAGAAGCCATTAATACCTTAAATGTTCTTCTTGGCAAAGTTTGGGTTTATCCTGTTAAGGACACTTGGATTGAATTAAAGGTTAGGCTATTGTTATGGACCCTCTATGGTTTGAATTTAAGGTTGGCCTATTGTTACGGACCCTTGGTTTGAATTAAAGGTTAGCCTATTGTTATAGGGACCCTTGGTTTGAATTAAAGGTTGGTCTATTGTTATAGGGACCCTTAATGGTTTTAATAAAATGTTGGCCTATTGTTATAGGGACCCTAAATGGTTTGAATAAAATGTTGGCCTATTGTTACAGGCCCTTGGTTTGAATAAATGGTTGGCCTATTATTATGGACCCTTGGTTTGATTTAATGGTTGGCCTATTATTATGGACCCTGGGTTTGAATTAATGGTTGGCCTATTATTATGGACCCTTGGTTTGAATTAAAGGTTGGCCTAATATTATGGACCCTTGGTTTCAATAAAAGGTTGGCCTATTGTTACGGACCCTTGGTTTGATTTAATGGTTGGCCTATTATTATGGACCCTTGGTTTGAATTAATGGTTGGCCTATTATTATGGACCCTTGGTTTGAATTAAAGGTTGGCCTATTATTATGAACCCTTGGTTTCAATAAAAGGTTGGGCTATTGACTATTGTTACAGACCCTTGGTTTTAATCTAAGGTTGGCCTATTGTTACGGACCCTTGATTTTAATTAAAGGTTGGCTTATTGTTACAGACCCTTGGTTTTAATCTAAGGTTGGCCTATTGTTACGGACCCTTGGTTTGAATTAAAGGTTTGGCTAATGTCACAGACCCTTGGTTTGAATTAAGGGTTGGCCTATTATTAAGGACCCTTGGTTTCAATTAAAGGTTGGCTTATTATTAAGGACCCTTGGTTTGAATTAATAGTTGGCCTATTATTATGGACCCTTGGTTTGAATTAAAGGTTGGCCTATTATTATGAACCCTTGGTTTAAAAAAAGATTGGCTTATTGACTATTGTTACAGACCCTTGCTTTTAATCTAAGGTTGGCCTATTGTTACGGACCCTTGATTTTAATTAAAGGTTGGCTTATTGTTTCGGACCCTTGGTTTTAATCTAAGGTTGGCCTATTGTTACCGACCCTTGGTTTGAATTAAAGGTTTGGCTAATGTCACAGACCCTTGGTTTGAATTAAGGGTTGGCCTATTATTAAGGACCCTTGGTTTCAATTAAAGGTTGGCTTATTATTAAGGACCCTTGGTTTGAATTAATAGTTGGCCTATTATTATGGACCCTTGGTTTGAATTAAAGGTTGGCCTATTATTATGAACCCTTGGTTTAAAAAAAGATTGGCTTATTGACTATTGTTACAGACCCTTGCTTTTAATCTAAGGTTGGCCTATTGTTACGGACCCTTGATTTTAATTAAAGGTTGGCTTATTGTTTCAGACCCTTGGTTTGAATTATGCCATTATGCATCATTTAAAGACCAATGATGGATGAGGGACTGGTTTGGTGATATAAAACCTCAGGTTTTAGCAATCATTGTTTTGAAATTCCTTTTCCAAGTAAAGTGAGGACGGTTTGGGTCTTCAATTTCTCTTGTATGTCTTCCTTGTTTAATCTTTTCTTTGGGTACTTTGAGATTGATCCTCCAAGTTCTGTTTTTTTTTTTTAGTTTTTTACCTTTATTTTTTCAAAATCTTCAATTAAGACAATTACTCAAAAATATTCAAATTTAGAGAAAAGCTTTCAGGAAATTCTATTGGTAAATCTGTTGATTAAGATCAAGTCAGTAGCCATAAAACATTGATTACTTGACAATTAGAGGTTGGTCGTAGATCCATTGGTTTGAATTTACCATCATTTGATACTCCATGCAAGTTCCGTAATTCTGTTATTACTGTTTTAAAATTATCAATCAGCCCAGAAACTTGTTCCAATTTCCAAAAAGAAGCCTTACATCTATTCCTCATCAATAAGTCTGTCTGAAAGACCCAATGGTTTAAATAATTAAGTCATCATTTTGACATTTTAATGTCTAATTATTCCAAGCAGCCCACAAAGTCTTATTTTCTTATTTTTCAGTCAATTCTCTAAGGAATTTTAAAGATGTGACTTAACATTATCCTTGACATGTTTTAGATGGAAAATATAATACCGGTAATGGATCTTTATCCACAAGATAAAAAAAATTTAACATTCAGAAGAAATAATTTACCGTTAAATTATTTCTATCACAGTTCTGGTCAATTATGGTCCATTATTCACAACAATAAATTCATCAAACTTTTTTTTTGAACAGCTATATTTGAAGTAGGCTACTACAGAGTACAGAGTACTGTTAGCCGTAGCTGACAATCCAGCAAATTTTGCTGAAGATGCCTATCAAAATTAAAGCAAGAAGCAAAGAGGCGCCAATGGGGCATTCAAGTGTCGAAAGTCCGAAAGGGCAACGATGAACCCGGTAAACACGTACAAAAACAGCACAAAGAAACACAAATCACAGATTCAACATAAGGAAATCAACAACGCGATCTCAGATTGTGACAAGAGTGAACTCAGGTGCTCTGGAAGCATAAGCAGTTCCTGTCTGCTATCGCACACCCGCCGTGTTGCTAGTTTCCAATTCAGTGTGTCAAATGTGGAGTCAGTTCTGTAGAATGTTTTATTTGGTGTGACAAGTCTATCGGCTTAAGTGTATTTTGTCAATGAAAACAGGTCAACTTTCAAGGCATTTCTTAAATGAGGTCACAGGATGGATGTCTTCAATGAATTTCATAAGTAGAAATCTGATGGGGGCGATGGGGAATATGTCCCCTTGGCTTTCAAGTCTCAGATTATTTTAGACCTTTTAGGAGACTAAGTCTTCTAGGGACAAATGATTGGTCTTCACAGGTCCAGTTTTCATATTCCCATTGGTTAACACTAAGTCTGCAGGGGTATCAACATTTAGTCATCAATTTTTTTTTCTTAAAGTTTCGATTGCCACTTAGTATGAGGAGATGCTAAAATATGGAATCACCTATAATTGTGAAAATATGTGGCAGATGTTCTTCAAAATCCCAGTCTATAAAATTGAAGTGCATGTGACAAGTGTGAAAATTTGTTTGGAGATGATAAGGAAATTCCATAAGATTTCGCATTAATATTGCATGCACAATTGTATAGATCCATGTAGTCGTTATTTCCATTAAATTTTATATAAGTCAAAAATCAGCAATTCTCATTAATTTTACATGTACATGTATGAACAATGTCTACTAAGAATTTGATTATGTCAAATCTCAGTATATAATTAAAGTATATATGAAGCTTTGTTTTAGACATTATTGTCTATTAGATTTTATACAATCAACATCAGCAATTCTCATTAATATTACATATACATGTATGAACAATGTCTAAGTATAGATTTGACATCATTTTACCATTGCCCACTAATGGGAAAGATAATGAACACTTAAATGTCTAGCAATAAATAATTAAAGGCTGAAAAATCAAAGATTAAAATTGCTCCCAAAGCTTAGCAATTGGATGCTCTGAAGAAGTTGGCTGACACAAGTGAATATTAAACTTGCTTTGATGGCTTTTATGTATCTTTTTCATGTCAGACTTTAGACATTGTTTTCAGCTTCATAAAGCATATAAATACTAAGTTAACCTTTAAGTATGTCTGGCTTAACATAATTAAACATGTCTGGATTGTAAAAGTACAAGTACATGTATAAATGTTGATACTTTATGTTATGATTAAAAACAGAATACATGCAATTGTAACTGTACAATGTCTGAAAAAACGTGTTTAATTACGCTTTTTTTTCTTGACTTTGTTTTTCAAATCATTCTATGAGAAAGGTTCTGTCTTTTTTCGCTTTTTTATGGAGAGGAGAGGGATGGTTATACTAGGTTAATGAGAGTTAATTTTCATTTCTTTTTTTTTTCAAATCACAATAAAAACTTTGACCAATTTGTACCTTCAGTAAACACATATGGTATCTAATTATACACAAATTCAATGATGTACTAGAAATTTACCATCCCACCAGTACAGTAATATGATTCTCAGGCAGTTAACAGATCAAATGTTAATAAAATAAACACCCAGTTTTAATTGGAATACTGAAATATACAGACAAGATTTAGAAATACTGCGTATAACAAAAATTAAAAGAGAAAATGCTACTTTTGAAGCTTAGATTCTTATGAAATTCTTAATCAGCCTCTCAAGTAGTGTTATTGGGCAAATACCACTCCCAAGCTTTTAAATTCTAAACTCCTATCAACATGATCAAGATGGCAAGTTCTTTTATTCCAACATAATTAGATGCTACATGTGGGATGAAACCATACACATTTTTCCAGAGAATATATCTTCTGATTTCATGGTCACTGCAACCCAAAAACATAAATCTGATCCTAACAAAGATTTAAGAAGACAAGATTGTGCTAGGCAGCTAATAAAAATGTCATCTACATCATACAGGAAGTGGGAGTCTAACATTATTATATAGTCACATGTATGATATATGTTGACTCAAACTCTTAATAACAAATTTAATACCCCACTGGTACCTCTGCTTCTTAAACCTGTCTTAACACAAACCCTTCATAACAACCCAAACTCAGGGTTAAAAGTCCCTGGTATGCTATAAGACTGTTCAGAGTAACACAGGTTTCACTGAAGTTAGTTTAAAGCTTTTTCTTTTTCTCTTATTTTTTGGTATTGTTTAGTATCATGAGTATAGCATTGATCAAGATATCTCTGACTCAATTGCATGATGAATGTTACACTGTTTAAATGGGTCAATTTTGAATAGAATCAGAATCAGAAATTTTATTGGAATAAAATCCAGACAATTGGATTGTTACCACAACTTATATACAAGTACATACATAAAAACAGCACAATAATATGACAATGTTAAATTGGTGATACATAAAATTATAAGAAGGTTCACATATAGTCTGACCCTTTTTGAATACGATTTTCCAAGCTGTGCTGTTTCAAAAGTATTTAAAAGTAGCCTTTTTCAACAGTACAATCATTTTGCTACAAAATAAGGTATAAAGTAGCAGGCTATGAAATACTTTTTATTTTTCGCCTACGAAAAATCCTGATCTAAAAGACTTAGTTTCACAATTTTTCACATTTATATTGTTGATCAAATTTCTAACTGTATGTTGGCAGTTAATAAAATGAAATTTACACTTACAATACTTCATATTTTCTGATAACACTATGCCATTCCATAACCAGCAACATATTTATTTATTGGAAATTTTTGTTTTGCTTTGAACTAGTCCGTTGGGAGAAGAAAATAAAAACTTTTACTGAGTTTGCATGACTAAGCAACACAACAGATGATCTATGAACAGAAAGAATAATACAATTTGTTGGAACCTAATTTTTTTGAATTTATTCTGTTGATTTCATTATCACAATTCAGGAAAAACAAGGAAGATAGGTCTAGGTCTTATAGCAGACTTATTTTATTTCTATATATTTTTTAAGAAATGATGTCTTTCCTTTCCCTAATTGACAGAAAGTATCAATAAAAACTTTAACAAGACAATGGGGCATATGATAAGGCCAAAAAAAGTTTGTGTGTCTCACTAAGGCTTAATGCGGCATTATGCCTGAAAAATAAATAATTTTTTTTAACATTGTGTGAATGGGGAGTAAAAATAATGGCAAGTTTACACACACAAAAATGTCAGCATGAAAAACTAAGATAGTTAAATATATATATTTTTTTTACCTATAAAATATAAGCCAATCACAAAGTCTAAGCTAATTCTCATTTTTACAACAGAATTTCTAAAATGTAATTACTGTTGTTTCATTATTTTTCTTGGGATATCCATTTTTGAGGTTTTCGTGGGTTGCCTTGACCCACAAAATTTGATACCCCATGAAAAGGGTTTTTAACATTGATCAGTATGCTGCAGACTAAAGAACCACTAATTAAAGATTCCATGAAATGGTCCTTTTTCATTAAGCCTCGAAAAATTTAAGCACCCACGAAAATAAATGAATTGACAGTATCTTAATTTCATGGCTAAATGTATTACTTTTTCTTTTGAGATAAGCGCTCTTTTTAAACATGTAAATAAGATTGATATGCCCATAAAATATCGATCATTCATTTGACCTATAATTTTGAAAATTTAATGCAACTGTGCAAAACATTTCTTTTATGGTTCAAATGGAACACTTTTGTAAGATTTGTTCATGTTTAAAATTAGGATAGCAATGTCTCAGGACCCATTAATTTTACATCCTAAACTAAGCCTTATTTATTGTGAAACATGCCAAGATGAAGTGGCTGCAATGCTACAAATGGATTACTCAATGGAATATCCCTGTCGGAAATGACAAACTGATTAATTTAACTGTCTTTTAAAGGAAGAATTTAAGACAGAACATGAGTCATGGCCATTCTACAAGAGAACAAAATAACAAGGATAGAATTAATTTTATTCTTGTTTACTGTTTCTGATTATTTCTGTCTGTCAATTAACTTTTTTCTTAGAAACTGTTGCAGTCAGATTATCATTTGTTCATTTGTTTGTAAGAAATTAAAGAATTTCAAATTTTAGACAGGGTGCACTTGTTGGAGAATATGCCAGAAATGTGAATATCTGTAATTCTAATTTGATATTTACTTTGGGGAAATATGTATTTTTTAATTTGTCATAATACAAAGAAGGAAAGTGTATTATAAATTTTCAGTACTTTTCAAAGACACCTGCTCTTAAAAATGTGCACTTTTAAAGGATTGACTTGATAAAATTTCTCTTTTGAAAATTGAATGAATGTTTAACTCATTTTCCACACAGTTAAGTAATATAAGAAAGGAATGTCAAATTTCACAGCAGGGAAAACTCTGGTAAAATCTCTGATCCTTAACAAGATCACATAAACATAAGTACAATGGTAAACAAAGTGATAGGTAAGTCATTAATCACAGCCAGTACCCTACTGTAGAATTTTACAAGACTTCCAGAATTCCGACCAGTACCTCCTCATGGTGGAAGACGGGCCCTGCATCCATTGACAACAAAGGATACTATTTAATGTAGCAGCTAACACTGGCCGAGGTGTGACATGGGCTAGACGACCCATGGCACATAGTGATTTCAACTGTTAAATAGTCGCTGCAGAGGGCATCCCCCTATAGTCACGACTATAAAGCCCATTAAGAAAAAGAAGTAGAAGAAGACTATTTTATCGTCCAAAAGACTACATGTTGCAGGGGACATAAAAAATGATAAATGGCTGGTCATGAGACATTTGTCACATGATAGGTAGCAGGGTAGGGATATTTTTTTCCCTATCCAAACCACTACATGTATTTACTTTTCAAAAATCATAATCAATAAGAAATACAAGTCATTCAAAGCCGATAGTTTGACAAAGTTCTTGGTTTTTCGCCCATTTGTCTATAAAAGTGTGTCTATATAATATACAAAAAGCCCCATAGAAAACCTTTTGAATTGAGCCAAATTTACAGCACCCATAAATGATTAGTTTTGCATTCTTTTTTTTATAATTGAAGTTGACAGTGATCTGTTCAAAAAGATATGCAAAGGAAATATTTATTATCAAAAATAATCTTTCAAACCAGTAACACTTGTATAAAATCCATAAACAATTTTACCCCTAAGTTAAAATACGTAAATTACAGGCCGTTTAAACAGTTGAATGACCATTATTACACAAACATAAAATATCTATAATTCATGAAGAAACCCTCTAAATCATTTAGTGAAATGCTCTAATCATATGTTTTACACTTTTACAAAATGTCTAGACTTAAGAAAATTTATTGTGGGTGGTATAATTGATTTATTCATAAGATTTTAAATATTTTATGCAGAATTTTATTTGGTTTTGATGATATATGTGTCTTGGTATGATAAAATGGAATGAATTGCAAAACAACCTAATACATTTTCATAATATGAGATAGTCTGTATACCAGAAAAATAATTTTACAAAATACAAAAGGGTACAAATTGAAACATACTTCCCCATCCTGAAGCCCCCCCCCCCCAAAGTCAATGTCTTCAGAATCATATTCAGGGTTCCCACAAAAAATCTCATACCAAAAAGCAATTTTCAATCAAGGTCTTTCTCGAAAAAACCTAACTTCAATTCCCATTCAAATAAATCATTTTAGTATGTTGACAAAAAATTATTGTTAATTAACTTATTATGATTCAAACACCTATGAAACAAAACTACCAAAACTTTGGCTTATAGAGTAAAACAGATTTGATTTGGAGTTTATGAAAAAAAAAATTTCCTAGATTTTGCCCATTTTTCCTAACCTGACCGAAAAAAAAAATCCCGATTTTTTTCCCCTGATTTCCTGGTCATGAGGGAACCCTACATATAACAATATACATTAGTATAGGTAATTGGATGGACTTGGCTTCCTACCGATCCAGAATGGACCATGGACAATGAAGTTAAAAAATGTCTCAACTCCAAGCACTATGGCATAACTCAGTTTACTTTTTGAAGAAACACATTTTTAATGGTATAGTAAACTATGAGATTTTTTATCATTAAATCCACCCTCCCATAAAATGATATTATGATCCACCCTCCCATAAAAAGATATTATGATCCACCTATGTTTTATGTTTCTTGTGCATTATGATCTTTCATAATTATCTATATATATCTGGGCGGGGAAAACATTCAGTTAACAACTAGAAAATATTAATTATTTCTGGAAAAGAAGGCATCTAAAAACTTGAACGTCACAAATCACAGTTCAGGGAGATGACAATGTTTATACAGGAATATTTTCATAAATTTTCTGTTGATGAGCAATTTTTTTTTCAAATGCAATCATGTTTTTTCTCATGTTGGCTAAAGACACATACTGTACAAGTACATGTGTACAAAATAGTACAACCAAGTTCATTGAGATAACAAAACTCTCAATCATGTCCTGCAGGTTGAATTTCCCTTAAAAAAGTACACGATACATCCCTATATGATATTTTCATATTTTTTTGTAAAGATTCATGTTAAACTGTAGAGATGTTTCGACATTCTTTTCCACTGAAGAGAAATAAGTTTTGCTAAGATTTGTGGAACATTGTACGCTCAAAATCCTGAACCTGTTCAACACAAGGAATCTATGAGCTACTGCACACTCAGTATACCCCTGCTTCCCCAATATTAACTATGTCAGTTAACAGGAAGTAGATATCTGACAGACCTTACTTGAATAATTGCAATAAAGGACCTTATACTGAAGCCTCATACCAAATTTCAAGTCCCTGTGATTTGTAGTTGCTGAGAAAACTGTTACGAAAGTAATGTTGTGGACGGACGGAAAATGTGACAGAGGTAAATCAGTATTATCCCCTCTTCTTTTTTATCTAGACGGGTTGCACTGTTGCACTGCCATATTGTTATTTTTGCTTTTTTTATCTAGACGGGTTGCACTGTTGCACTGCCATATTGTTATGTTTCCTATGATAGACCTACCTGTAAAGTTGTATGGACAATCTTTTCCACTGAAGAGAAATAGGTTTCCCACAGGAACTGGGTCTGTTGTTTAAGGGCTAAGATTTGTGGAACTGACAAGGAACGCACAATGGAAGGAATCTGAAAACAGAACAGAAACATGTACTTACAAATACCTTTTTCATTCTAGACATTCATAAATTAATAGCCTTTTTGAGGGAGAATAAATGTAGAATATTATGTACTTTCCTTTTTGATACTATCTATATCTAGGTGAGTATCAGATGAGTCCGGTAGGACGAGTCAGATATGAGACTCGATGTAGATAGTATAAAAAAGGAAAGTATATAATATTCTTTTTGTCGGTAATTAAAAGAAAAACACATTTAATAAGTTTTCAGTACAATAACGTCATACTACGTCAAAAATAACAACACATTTCATCGTATGACGTCACAGTTTTCAAGTGCTCACACCTGATATTTTCTTGTATCACGGGACTGTCCATGATACTAAAAAATATCAGGCAGATGAGATCAAAGGGAAAAGCCGCTAATTACCGATAAAACTTGTAGTCTTACTTTGTTAAATGTACCACTTAAAACTGTCAGGGACCCTGATGCAAACACTCAGGGTTTGAGACTCATAAACCCCATCAGTTCTTAAGGCAAGCTAAAAAGGCTCTTATTAGGAATGTTCACCGACATACAAACACAGTTACAGAAATTATACACACAATCAAGATTGGGATACAATGTTTTCTATGTGGCTTAGATTTCTTAATAGTCTATATAAAACAGGGATTTTTTAACTCTTAATATCAGGCGCGGATTCAGATGGGGGTGTGTGCCCCCTTACACTGGCCAAATGTTTTTATCCATAAAATCCATGTAAAAAACATTAAAAAAATTTGTGGCTCGCTCCGCTCGGTGGAATAAAGGTTCACACCCCCTAAACTAAAATCCTGGATCCGCCCATGAATATATAGTGCATGTGGTCCTTTGCCTCCTACATTTCTATGGAAAAGTATAAATATATATATAAGAATAATAAAATAATAAACCTGGGAAAGCTGTCAATGCAATATAACTGTTTGAATATAAAATTAAACAGTCTGTTGCAATAAATGATCAAAGTTGATGTGCCCACACAGATTCTTCTATCTTTCTCACAGTAAAATTTAATCATTATCCACTTCAAAAAACGACCAATGCTCAATTTATTTTCCATAATTTATCTAATTTTCCCTGATTACATGGCTGGATAAAAGCAAATTGTTACCTTTAAACTAGTTAAATTAACCTGTAAATTTTGTCTAGATATATCTGGTACAATGACCATTAAGGATGGACTAGTATTGTCTTGAAAATAATCAGGGCTCACATCAATCGTAAAGGGTCAAGTGAAAGGGAGGAATTTCAATTCAGTTCATGTAAGTTTAGAAAATTGATCTGTACCTGAAATTCAATATGAAGAACTGATAAAATGGATGATGTGATACACCAGTCTTTGATAACTGACTCACACAGTAACAGTCCAACCAACCTCTCAAGAGCAAGAACTGCTTTCCCTGGCTTTTCTGGAACAACTGAGTTTTGACTTGAGTTTACATTCCCAAATGTCATTACTGTGTTTACGGTTTGGATTTTGTTGTTGTGTGGTTCGTTTTCTTTTGATTTATGTCTTTCGATTTTGATTTGTCTTTTGCTTTTTGAATTAATGTTTGATTGATTGTCCAATTGGTACATCTTTGCTTCTTTCAAAAAGTTCTAAAACTGAATAAATCTTTTTTCCGTACAGCTACTTATAAAACTCATCACAATTGGAAAGTCCAGAAAGTGGTCAATAAGTTTTTAAGGCACAAGCCAGAATTCATGTTTTTTTCAATTATAATTGGCCAAATTAATTCAAAAATAATAGACTTGAGGAAATTTTGAAAGTTCCATAGCAATTTTAGCACTGTCAATGTGGCTATTCCTAAATTTTAAGACAGTTCAGAGTCTCTACCAAATGCACATTTCATGAATCAAAGATATTTTTATTTCTTTAAAAATCATTGAGTAAATATATACAGTAAAATATTTTTCCCATAAAGTGTGAGATCCAAACTTAACTGTTGAATATCCACCCATTTATTACGAAGCATTCCTAAATCTATCCTTTTAAACCACAATCCTTTACAACATATACTTAACCCAAATTTTGACCTATCATATACATGTAGGTCTATAAATAATATTATTACCCTGGTCATTATCCTATTATATCGACCTGTTCTCATGGGCTACTGTCACCTAGGGTCATTATAGCCCTAACATGATGACTCAAGTGGAGACAGCCTGACCCCATGATTGTTTATCAAAGCTTCATGTACTATTACTTAAGTATCTGAATTATTATATACTTGTAAGTACTTCAAATATAATACAACTGTTCAACCACAATGATGATATAACCAACCCATTATCATGATTATTTTATAGAAATAAAGCTATTTATTCATTTCATATTGGGAAACAATTTCGATACAAGCCTATAAAGAGTCTCTATGAGACAGAGGAGGCTTTAAATGTAGCAGTACCCATTCAACCTACTATTCAACTCTACCAAGGGTCTTAAACATACATATCATGTATTTGCTCTCCCAATACATGCCAAACATGGGTCAAATAATTTTTCGTTCCTTTGAAGACAAGGATTATTTCTAGAGACCATCTTTTTACTAGTTCCTTTTTGCTATACATTGTACTTTACTTTAGTGCTGTAAATACTTGCTTAACTGTTTCCTTTTCATTCATGAAGTACCTAATTATACTAAAGAAAAGAATGCTCTAATTGAATCTTAAGCTTTTTCTTTTAAGGTGCCCATTAAATAGGTTTGTTATAGTTTAGAGAACGTTTTTATCATTATATTTTTGTCACAGGGTAAGACATCATAATGAAGAATAGGTTTAAAATTCTTAATTAATGACAGGCAATATTCTGGCAAGCATGACATAAGTTAAGTACTCATGTACTGTAAAGCAATTTTTTAAGCTGAGCTAGCTACTTTCTCATTTAAATGTCAGAGGGTGCGTGCTTTCATGGCTATTTTTTCCTGCAATTTTTCACTAAAATAATAAATTTACTATGAAAAATTAGTTATTTATTATAATTTATCTTTGTGAATATTTGTTCCTCGCTGTTCCTTGCAAAATCTTTGAAAATTAGTTGGTTACAGTAAGTGATTAGTGAGTGAGTGTAAAGGTTTTATCCTTTTGCATGCATCGGGCATGACAGTATGAACAATGGAGTAAACCACCAACCTTGGACATGAAACTGACAAAACTTCAATAACATATACAGGCCTCTAAGCCATTTTTGTTAAGTTCAAAGACCCCTGACAATGTTTCTGAAAAGTGTTGCAACATAGATATGTCAAGCCTAAAAATTAAGTCCTGTATATGATGGTAAACTTCAGTTTATTTGAGCAGAAAACCTGATATTATATTTTTAGGTTGGATACTGTATATCAATCATAAATTAATGTTACATCTTGAATTAATTGTTGTAAAAACTTTGTATAGATGATTCAGCCTAAACTGACAATCAAGGTTATAGACAGTGTATATCATCATTTGAAGGAAACATTCAAAGATAATATCAAAACAATTGATAATTAAAACAATTTTCAAAGAATAAGATTTGAGTAATTAGGGGTAGCACACTTTATTAACATTTTTCACTATGGTCATTACCCGCATCAGAAAGAGTGGAAGGTTTTTTTTTCTGCTGATCTTTAATAATTGGAAGATACAGAATGGTGTATTTAATCCATTTCATAGTTCTTATCCATAATTTGAAATTTGTCTTCTTAACATAAGCAAATCTTTAATACTTTTTAATAAAAACACAGAAAGTAAACATTAAAGATTTAAATGATAAAGGAGAAAGTGTTGTTCATGTTTCTTACATGAAATTCAGTGGAGTATTGCATTCAGTATGGCAAGTCCATTCTAAAATTCCAGTCCATAATTTGAAATTTATCTTCTTTACATAAACAAACAAATCTTGAAGATCTTTTAATAAAAAGTTTAGTAAACATTGGAGATTTAAATGATAGGAGATGAAGGCTTGTTCATGTTTCTTTGTCATGGAGATCGGTAGAGTATTGCATTCAGTATTGCACATCTGACAGCTGCGAAAACAAAGAGCAGTTATAGAGAAGATGGATTTTTTCAAGTGGCCAGATTTTTTGTCTTTAAAATTCTAAAAACAGATTAAAACCATCCCAAACAAATGTCAACAGACCGGTAAAGAGATGATTGATTTTTCAAGTGGAATCTAGATTGTTTTTCAAATTCTTAAAACCCCATATGAATTTCAACAATGTAATTATAGAGGCCATGGGTTTTTCGAGCGGAATCCATGATTGTTTTTTTTTTACATTCTGTATAATGTACCAATTAAAGGACAACGCAACACCTTCTGGATTTGCAATGTCTATTTTATTACCAACTAGTTTCGGTGCCTAGGGAACCATCATCAGGGTACATATAAAATAAATTGGTAGCCTTAAGTAGACATTTTGGTATCAAAAGTAACAACGTCACTATTATTAAAAACATTGACAACCGAAGTAAATAAAATATTAAATGTCTATAAGGGACCGACCATTTAACTTGAAGGGGGGAGGCTTAGTTTTTTCCTTAAAAAAATAATATGATAGAACAAAATAAACCTTTCCAATGCTAATTATTTTAACTTATAGTACAGTGTTTAGAATGATTTATTTTTCAAGTAGAATCATGATTTTCTTTAAAAAATCATAATACATGAAATAGATTCAGCCCATTCCCACACTGGCACATATGTCATCAGACCAGATTTAGAGATATGGTAGACTTATCATGTGTAATCATATTTATATCAAAATTCAAACTATTCCATACAAATGTTTATCTTAATGGATTATAAAGACAAGAAACAATGGACTTTTGGAGTGGAATCCAGTCTGTCTTTCAAAATTATAAAATTCCATATTATGAATTTGAAATATCATTTTATGTAAAAGTACGGATAATGAAGAGGAACTGTGTTCATTATATAGACCTTAATAACAGGAAGTTGGTGTCTTATAAAACTTCACAACACTCAGAAAAGATAATCCATCCATTCAAGTCAAAAAAGTGAGAGCTTTTGTTTTATCCCCAACCATGCAGATTCTGACTGTCTTGACATCATTTGCAAGGAATGTTTGAATTAAGTCCTTTCGGAAGAATGGAAAAATTGTTAGTACTTATATGAGGGGGCCAATTATAACTTCATAAAAGACGTACTTGTAAACCTATTAGTTGAGTTTGATAAAGGTATCCTCAATGGGTACTTTTTACGATAAAAGAGCAAAAAACAAGTGGTTTTATAAAGTACATGAAGTTAATCTGAAATCTGATATCTTTGTACTAAGTCTCTAGAAACAAAGACATTCCTTTGAATTTTTAAAATTTCCCAATCTTTATTCCTATGAGATGCTTTAGTCAAACATAAATATATTACATAATCCCAAATGCACAGGTGATAATTCCAACATTTCAAAGCATCAAAGCTTACAAGATGCATTTAAGTTAATGAGTTTATAAAAAACTTCCACTTCCTTTATATAGGACTGAACCTGTTCTCTTAGCCAGATCTATCTACATGTAGCAGTTGTGAAAAAAGTGCAGATGCTGTTAAAATGTTCAAACAATTCTTTTTACCCTCCTTAATGGATATCTGGTCTGTATTTGATTTGCCAATGTCTCTAAGCAGTCAGGTACTGTAAGGGGGGAATAATATTCATAATTTTGCAAAACTAAATTTTCGAGAAGAAATATTCTTTAATATTTTAAAGTCAGGTAAATTATAGTTCTCATTACCTAAAAGGTTTTTTCCATTTCCATTATTACAAAGGACTATTTAAGTCAACAAAATCTAAACTGACAAGTTTACAACACTGATTTGTTATTTTTTCAACTTTTCCACCCAATGATATCTCAAATCTTAGACAATGCCTAATTTTCCAGCTTTCCATTCCACTACATTTAACCCACATTTTACACTAGATCACTGTATAAATGATGTTCTTTTAGCACATGTTTGACATGAATAAATGAGAAAGGTAAAAGATGAAACAGTATCTAGCCACCAGATATTACAGGTATTATTATAGTTACATGATTTTTTACACCATTTATATTGCTAAATCATTGTAAACATACGTCATATTAAATAACCCTTATGTCAATGCAAAAAGGACATAGTAAAAGAAATTAACAAAAATTTGTCAGAAATGGAAACCACATATGGATGGACACCTGGCTCTACAAAAGTAAATTTTATACTTTCCTATATTCAAAAAACCTTCCCATACTTTTATTTTTTCAACCTTCAAACAATCATTAAAATATAGGACCTTATAAAAGGACCAATAGACATGCTGCTACAGCCTGCTAGGTGTAATGATAGACCCTGACCAGAACCGCCAGGTGGTACAAGAGAAACTGAAACAGTAAAATCAATTGTCATCTACCCAGATCCCTGATCACATCAATGCGGTTAATTCTTGCAGGGGTGTGACATGAGCTGGACAACATAAAAAAGTCAAGGATTCCAGACCTTTGAAATTCTACTTCAAAAGACTCCTGGACCTGCATATATTTACAGTTATTCATATTCAGGACTTTTTAATAACATCTGACTGACTTTCCATCTAAAACTTCGAAAAGTCCTGGACATATGCTCTCAAATGTAAATTTGTACACCTGAAGAGTTTTTCAAGAGTTAAAACAGAGAGGTTACTATACATTAAACTGGACTAGGCTGCTGTTTGCCACCATAAAACCTTACAATGTATTTTATAAAGTGATTGATGCCTTTTAATTGAGGTGTTAAGTTTGAAATTCAGTACCAAAGTATTCAGTACAAGAATTAAGAGATAATAATGAGCGAATATACCAAAACAGATCGATCCTTCATGTACAAACAATAATATCTACATTGCTAGCATGATTTTGACTTTATAAATGACATTTCTTATCAGCTTTTTATTCAAATGCCAAAAAACATATCATTAGAAAACATTTTATAATTGCAACTTAAGTACCGTTACTATAAATGCATATTTCTTTTTTTCAAATTCCTTATCTACCAATCCTCTCTTTCTATTTTTACAAGATGTATTATCTCAGCCTCCTTGTATTTTTAAGCTTTGAATATCTACAGTTTACATGAAATTACCATAGAAAACTATCTACCGGTATTTAAGGAATTGAATTAATTCTTATAGAACATGTACTACATTAAACTACTAATCATGCATTTCATTGTATAAGCTTGTTGCATCACATTTAATTTAACAATTTTTAACCCCTACTGCACTGGTAACAGACATTTCTTGTTATATGTACCTAATGTCTCAATTTTAATTTGAACAATGTTTCCAATTGTTAGTATGTTAGTTATTATAGCATTGCTCTCTTATGGGTTACATACTTTATAAACCAAGAATATGTCCAAAATACATAATGCCCCATCTCGCAACATTTGGTACGGACAGACAGACAGATGGACAAATGGACCCAAACATTATATGCCCCCCTATTTTCATAGATGGGGCATACATCAAGTATAGTTATAACATTTTGGGGTTTGTCTTTCTAGCATTTATAGCTAAAGGTTGTAAACCAATTGTGTCCTTGCGTCAAGTTTATTAAGTCGCCCAAAACAAAGTTTGGGAGACTTATTGTTTTTGCACCGTTTCTTATTATTATTAAGTCGCCCAAAACAAAGTTTGGGAGACTTATTGTTTTTGCACCGTTTCTTATTATTATTATTAAGTCGCCCAAAACATAGTTTTGGGGACTTATTGTTTTTGCACCGTTTCTTATTATTAAGTCGCCCAAAACAAAGTTTGGGAGACTTATTGTTTTTGCACCGTTTCTTATTATTATTATTATTATTTTTCTTATTATT
The DNA here is from genome assembly GCA_963971305.1 of Arcuatula senhousia. Classification (NCBI taxonomy): domain Eukaryota; kingdom Metazoa; phylum Mollusca; class Bivalvia; order Mytilida; family Mytilidae; genus Arcuatula; species Arcuatula senhousia. The sequence goes on from OZ020310.1 coordinate 48,942,129, forward strand.
ATTATTATTATTATTCTTCTGATTCTTTATCGAAAATTTGTCCTCCCTAATACAAGAAAACGGTCCAAGGAAATTGAATAACACTTGTGAGATTGGATAGTGGGTCACTCAAAGTTGTGTAATGCACTTTTAAAATTTTCAAGATGGCCGCCGTTTCAAAATGGCGGCCATCGGAAAAAGTGGGCGGAAATTTTTTTTTCATCGGATCGTCTTGAAAATTGGCCATCTGGGTAAAGCGGGTATGCTGAGTTCAAATCTGCGACCGGATTTGAAATCCGACTTACGGTTTCAAAATGGCGGCCATTTTACTACACCCGCCCCCCTAAAAACGTCAACTTTGTCCGATTTCAACGAAATTTGATTTCTAAACTTATTTTGATGCACTGATTTGAATGGAACTCTATCCAAGGCGATTTTGGGCGACTTGTGTGTTGGCATCCCAACACAATTATACCTAGTTATTATTATTATTATTCTTCTGATTCTTAATCGTGAAGCTGTCCTCCCTAATACAAGAAAACGGTTCAAGGAAATTGAATAACACTTGTTGGATTGGATAGTGGGTTACCTAAAGGCGTGCAATCAAGTTTTGAAAATTTCAAGATGGCCGCCGTTTCAAAATGGCGGCCATTGGAAAAAGTGGGCGGAAAATTTTTTTTCATCGGATCGTCTTGAAAATTGGTCATCTGGGTAAAGCGGGTATGCTGAGTTCAAATCTGCGACCGGATTTGAAATCCGACTTACGGTTTCAAAATGGCGGCCATTTTACTACACCCGCCCCCCTCAAAAATGTGAACTTTGTCCGATTTCAATGAAATTTGATTTCTATACATATTTTATTGTACTGAATGGGAAGAAATAGTATCTAAGGCGATTTTGGGCGACTTGTGTGTTGGCATCCCAACACAAATTATAGCTAGTTATTATTTTTCTTATTATTATTATTATTCTTCTGATTCTTTATCGAGAATTTGTCCTCCCTAATACAAGAAAACGGTCCAAGGAAATTCAATAACACTTGTGAGATTGGATAGTGGGTCACTCAAAGTTGTGTAATGCACTTTAAAAATTTTCAAGATGGCCGCCGTTTCAAAATGGCGGCCATCGGAAAAAGTGGGCGGAAAATTTTTTTTCATCGGATCGTCTTGAAAATTGGTCATCTGGGTAAAGCGGGTATGCTGAGCTCAAATCTGCGACCGGATTTGAAATCCGACTTCCGGTTTCAAAATGGCGGCCATTTTACTACACCCGCCCCCCTAAAAACGTCAACTTTGTCCGATTTCAACGAAATTTGATTTCTAGACTTATTTTGATGCACTGATTTGAATGGAACTCTATCCAAGGCGATTTTGGGCGACTTGTGTGTTGGCATCCCAACACAATTATACCTAGTTATTATTATTTTTCTTATTATTATTATTCTTCTGATTCTTTATCGAGAATTTGTCCTCCCTAATACAAGAAAACGGTCCAAGGAAATTGAATAACACTTGTGAGATTGGATAGTGGGTCACTCAAAGTTGTGTAATGCACTTTTAAAATTTTCAAGATGGCCGCCGTTTCAAAATGGCGGCCATCGGAAAAAGTTGGCGGAAATTTTTTTTTCATCGGATCGTCTTGAAAATTGGTCATCTGGGTAAAACGGGTATGCTGAGCTCAAATCTGCGACCGGATTTGAAATCCGACTTCCGGTTTCAAAATGGCGGCCATTTTACTACACCCGCCCCCCTAAAAACGTCAACTTTGATCGATTTCAACGAAATTTGATTTCTAGACTTATTTTGATGCACTGATTTGAATGGAACTCTATCCAAGGCGATTTTGGGCGACTTGTGTGTTGGCATCCCAACACAATTATACCTAGTTTTGATTTTGCTTTACAGGTAATTACTAAACATGGTCTTGCATCAAGTTTAATCTTTCTTTAGGTTTTGTACTAAGTGCATTCTGACTTCAAATGGTAAGGGTCAAGCAGGGTTATCAGAGATTTAAGATAGGATTATTCAAGACTGTTAAACCAACACAAGCATTAGAAATTGTTTCCTGTAATGTCAGAATGACAACAACTAAAACAGAGGCATCTAATGGAAAATTGCAGTAATTGGGTTATTGGGTTTAGGTGGGGCCATGGACCATTTTACACATTCAAATTTGAAATGTCCCGTAGAAATCTGGAAAATTTACAAGGAATGTTAAGGAAAGTCCCTTTGAAATTTTGAAAGAAATGGAAAACAAGCACAATCTCATTTTTTTAAAATCCTAATCAACTGACATTGTATGGCACATCCATGTAGATGATAACACCTATTAAGATTGCAGAACCATGAGAACCAAAACAATGATCTGCTGAATTTTCATGCTTTCTACATACAATGTAGAGCCAGACAGACAATTATAAGTACATCATATGGGTGGATCTGGATATTAGTTTGGGGGCATAAAAATCTTTTTTTTTAATGTTTTTTGTCCAACTAAGAGTGGGTTAAATTTTTTTAGTATGTAAAAAACAAAATTTTTGTCAGTTTTAGGGAGGCCTTTCCTTGGACCTGTGCCTGTACATGGAAAACAGAATATTCTTGTTGCAGTGTATGTACTTTCCATTTGATTAGTTTCATGACTGACTGTACATGTATGCATGTGACATAAAATAACAATTGAATCATGAGCCTGCATCAAAGTTTTGATAATCTGACTTCAAATACAAGGTTAAGTAGGGTTATCTGATGCACTTTAGATGGGATAATACAGGGTTAAGTAGGGTTATCTGATGCACTTAAGATGGGATAATACAGGTAACAACAAGTGAATGATGTAACAAGTGGCTGACATCACTTGGAACGCTTAATCAACCATAATAAGATTTGGAAAACTGCTTATAACATCAATTTAGTGCAGTCCTGCCAAGTCTCACTCATTTATTTTGCGTGAAACTCACGCATTTTTGGACCAAATTGGCAGCGATTTCCTTTGATCTTTTGTTTGCCGCCTTTGATCTTTACTAGGTCTCACGCATTTCCATCTCACAAACTTGGCAGCACTGTTAGTGTAACCTTTTTTTTATTATCTAAACTGGATATTGAAACAAGCTATGAGAGTCATTCTTCAGCTTGGAGTCTGTGTATATAGCTTTTTAACCCCTCCCCCCCCCCCCCCCCCCGCACTTATACAGTTGAGCCTACTCTTATCAAGCTAAATAAAGATATTTTACATGCATTGGGTATGCTCTACCCAATCATGGCAAACAATTTTCTTACCATTGAGAAGGCCTAGCATAATGTTATACGAGACCCATTTTTGCATTTTAAATGTCAATAGAGCCTCAATACTGGACAATGAAAATTTCTCTTATCAAGAGCGACTCTTCTTAGCTGTGACATGATTTTTTCACAAGTACATATAGAAAAGTGATTTTTCCCAATGTCAAAATAATTCATCGTGTATAAACTTTTCCCTTATAAAGTATCTATTCAAGTGCAATGTACTTAGTCAACTTGACTCATCCAATATTAAGTCCCCACAATAAAAATTTGATGAAAACATTTCTAGTTTCATACTGTGAAACGTAAAAGTTATTCAAACTATTCAAATTGATTTCAAAAAACAACTTTTACAAAATGATTGGAGAAATTTTACACCTTCAGAATAAAATTACACTTTGTCAAAAAATTAAGTTTCATATTACTACAGATTTATCATCTCAATACAAAACAGAGTCCCTGTGTTCCTATGAACTTTTTTAAATGTAACAAAATATATGGCTATTTAAAGATGGGGTCATTGAATACGCCTATGCCAGTAGCTGATCCAGTAGGGGGTGTTCCAGTGGCATGAGCTCCAACCCTTTTCCTATTAAAATTTTGTAATTGTTCTGTAGATTTTCAACAAAACTGATGTGGAACCCCCTATGTTCACATTAGTTTGTATGTGGAGCCCCCCCCCCTTTGAAATTTCTGTATCCACCCCTGCAATGCACTTATATTTCCTGGCTCAGTCATTAGAGTTATATTTTAAAAGTGGAAAGCTGAGTTAAGAATGTTCAGCAAAGTCTAGTTATTAATTATTAAATATAAATCATTGAATCTGTAAGTATGACATCACGACATTACTTAACAGCTGTACTATATTTATATAGAGTGGGTGAACAATGTATCACAGAACACTTCATCCAGTTGGTAGATGAAATATCAACTTTGTATTTGACACAAATCAGAGAAAGATGTAAATTGGTACTTTACCTGCATACTATCTTGCTTCAAAACCTTCATAAGAAATTTTTTAATAGAAAATCTATTTTTATCATATGGTAAAATATATATGTTCATGGGGTAAAACTTTCATGCTTTTCTTTTTTGTAGGTGGAACCAATGGATAAGCATTTCTTTTATACGGTAATCCAAAGAGTCCATGCTGATTGCCCATGAAATTGAATACATGTTACACTGAGTTTTTTCACCAGGACCTTATAGCAGGGTTGTCAAGTTTTTATGTGCTGCATTAGACGAAAAATTGAAAGATCAAAGAAATTTGCCGTCAAATTGCCGTGGGTCGTGAGTCTCACACAAGTTACGTGACACTTGACAGGTCTGTTAAAGCATCCTGGCAATCTGATGCTATCTGGTTCAAATGGATGCTATCAAGAATCATCTTTAATATATATGCTAAAGGGAGTGTGATGTTATACATGTACTTTCAAACCAAAAGATCCTATTTTGAAAATTGAAAATACCAGGACTTCTAGGGAGTACACTACATGTATTTTCAAATCATTGGTACATGTTTCACCATGTAGTGTCATTGAATGAGTATGTCACCAAAAGTAACCTGTTGTAAAAACTATATATTTCAAATTGCATGTAACAGAAATCCTAAATCTTCCTCATAAGTTAGCAAGTTAAGCTATGAAATGTCTGAATACAGTATTTTCTTTTGCCCTGAGTTTTCAAGCAAGACCTATCATGCCTATAGAGTAGACAAATTCATTGTGAACTGCATCAAAATTTAATCTCCTTGATTGTTAAGTATTACTCCCATGAGATCTTAAAAGTTAAATTTATCTGATTAATTTTCAGAATTCCAGATATGAGTATTGAAAACTCTTGCATGATTTTGATGATGATCGTATGAAACTTGCTTGAACAAAACTTCAAGTAAATTCAAGAAAATCCATATGTTTTATAAAGCATTAGGATTTTTTCAGGGTTTGCCTGAAGCACAAAAAGTACAAAACTTGGTATCCTAGGGAACATTATACTTTCACAGTACATGTATGCGTAACAGGCCTATTTTGAAAGTTGTCTTACTTGTGTCTAACAAATTTGTAAAACATAAATTAACCGTTTGAATTTCAAAATTGTCCAAACCCTGGTGTTCTTCCTGTCCGGGTCAGACATAGGTTGATCATAGTCATAATTTGTTTTCCAGTTTGGCATTTTGGGTTTTATTGTTTTATGCTCTTCATATTCTTAAAGTGTTCGGCCTTTTCAATCCTTGGGTAGAGAGCCTCTGATGAGTCTAATAGACAAAACGTGCATCTTGCACAGCAAACTTTTTTGTCTGGAGCTTTGTTGTACTTTTTTGTTCACTTTAGATATACAAACTTAAATCATTACATTATGTAGTCAACATGTTCAATGTCCCTGGTAATGAGAACCAAATGAACAAGGAATCTGTGAGTCATTGCTCACTCAGTATACCCCCTGCTTTCACAGTACAAGTATGTGTAATGGCCATATGAAGTTAGAAAGTCATTAAACACTAAATTAGGAAAACAAACTTTAGAAAGCAAACTTCAATCATTATATTATGTAGTCAATATAGTCAATGTCCCGGGTAATGAGACCAAAATGAACAGGGAATCTGTGAGTGACTGCTCACTCAGTATACCCCCTGCTTTCACAGTACAAGTATGTGTTACAATGGCCCTATGAAGTAAGAAAGTTATTAAACAATTAAACACTAAAATAGGAAATAGCAAACTGAAATCATTCTATTATGTAGTTAACATGTTCAATGTCCCAGGTGAAAAGAACCAAATGACCAGGGATAGGAAATCAAACTTTATGGTCTTCAAGCTAATGAAACTGAAATGGGAAAATATGTAATTCCTTTTAAGCATTCGTTTTCTATGAAACCTTTTAAATACATTTGAAATGGATATTGACATTCAAGAATTGATGTTTCTGCTTATAGCCTACCATTTAATTAAAACAATTCAAACTGAGGACCAATTTAATGAGAAACCATTTACATTGAAGTAAAATCAAGATTGGATTTAATACTTTCAAATATCAAGTAATCAACCAAGTGGTTCAATCTTTCCATGGGAAAATTGTTTCCATATAGACTTTTCTTTGCTGAAACCAATAAAATGAAGCTTTACCGAAAAACAGGCAATTTCCATACTACTATTAATATGCTTTAATCAGGGGACTGACACATGATCTCTACACAGTCATTTCTCATGCCCATTATTAATATGCACTTTTCTATCCAGTCAGATCATGTTTCACCTAAAAAAAGTCCTTGTATGTTTTGATCTCTAAAGGCTGTTCCAGAATTAAATGTGTGGGGTGGGTGGGGGGTCAAGAGGCACTTTTTTCATAACCCCACCACCCATCTAAAAATAATGAATTTTTTATCATTGTTTCTGAACAAAATCTTTCTCAAACACCCACCACCCACCATATATATGTAATAGAAGTTCCTCCCGACCTCCCCACATGTAAAATTATGGAACAGCCCTAAAAGTAATATTTTGTGACTGACTAATTTAATTCTGACCTGATGCAGTCAAAGAGTTAGACAGTAAGCAATATCTTGGTCAATTCCTACTCTACAGACCATGCAGACAGTCACAGGTGGACACAAGGACAGACAGAGTGACCCTGACCCTATGACCTGCTTGTGCCTTTCTCAAGGGAGATTATCTTACCTGAAATAGTAACCTCTCGTCTCCCCAAACCACTGCTTTGCTCCAGTCAATGACCTCAGAGAATGGTAACTCCCATCCATTGCTGAGTAATACAGGTATACACCCCGCCTGCAGGGATTCTAAAAACCTATGGGAGAAAAACAGGTGAACACTATAGCATTAAGGATTGTAATTTTTAATCTGCAGCTTCAATTTTGATATTGTATTTCCTTGATTTAACCATTTAATACTGAAGAAATGTTCTACACACTGACCCACTTGTGACCGACTCCCAATAGGAACCAATTACTTGCATACATGTACCATAAAATTTCATAACATTCATGATACAATTTTATGGTCCTTAAACAGCAGTTCTTGCCATGTTGTCTATTATTTTGCTGTTTGTTCATTCAAATTGCCATGAATTTTTGGGGCCATTCTTTTGATTTCAAGATCAGGTTCAAGAAAATCGAAATTGAAGAAAAGTGGGTGGTGAAAGTAGTATCTCCCTTGTGTGTTTTTTTTAAGTACCGCACATTAACTTTAACAAATACTGATAAAGGGGAGCAAGTCCCTGTACTGGCAAAATCTTCTTTATGACCAGTATCATTTTCCTATCAGTATTTTGTATAAGCGACAAATTCACAAATACCTATCATTATAGATTCCTAAATTCCTTACCAATTATTCAGGGAGAAAACCTTTGAAACATTTTTTCATCACATACCTGTAAGAACCCAGTCTTCTTCCCCTTGGCACCAAACAAAAGGTTGCATTGTACAGTAACTTTTTATAATCATATCTGAAAATAAAAGAAACAAAATGTAAGGGTTAGTTCATTATACATACATTTGTATACCAAGAACAGTTGCTTCTAGGTCCCCTATCTGAATCTGATGTCAGAGCTGATTTTTTTTTGTTATGTTGAAAGGGATTCACATCTCTTCCACAAAAATGTTCACTAGTGGATTTAAAGGGGGAAGGGGACATTCCCCCTTCCAAAATTTTAATGGTAGTTTGGGTTTTTTGACAAAAGTGACACAAAAACTATTGTATTTCTGGTAATTTTTATACCCCACGCAAACAAATTTTATACCCCCGCAAACAAAGTTTGGGGGGGGGGGGGTATATAGGAAACACCCTATCTGTCTGTCTGTCCGTCTGTTTTTCGTCTGTCTGATCACATAACTTGTAAGCACTTCTCCTCCTAAACCGCTTGAAGGATTTTGCTGAAACTTAATATGAAGGAAGTACATTATATGTAGATGTGCATGAAGAATTTTCATCGCACTCTGACATCAATCAGGGGAGATAATTGGACTTAGACTTTTTAAATACACTATTCAATGGGAGACCCCGTAAGCGCAACTCCTCCTAAACCGCTTGATGGATTTTGATGAAACTTTACATGAAGGAAGCACATCATCTGTAGATGTGCATGAAGAATTTGTATTGCTCTTCGTTATCATTGAGGGGAGATAACTGGACTTGAGATTTGAGTCCATATGAAGCGGGGGGTATCTTTTTGTGAGCTCGCTCACAGTATTACTTGTTTCCATTTCACCCAATCTAAACACAAACCCAACCCTGGATCCACCCCTGAATGTTCAATAGTTAGGTAATTAATTGCCAAATACATGTGTTACATGCTTGAATTTAAAATTTTGTTTTGCAATTAATGTAGATTGCTTGGTTTTTTTGGTTTCCTTCATTCAGGTGCTGATTTCCAAATGGAGAGCAGCAACCAATAGTTGCTGGCTGTTTTCCATTGCATTTTTTTTTAATACAGGCTGTAGCTGCAGTATTGAATGGTTTTATGGACTGTGTGGCATATGCACATATGTACATGAAAACATGTATCTCATGTTTTAAAAAAAATCTCAGAATAATCAAAATAAGCCTTAAGACCATGAGCCTATAGCAGAACTGTGAGCAGCACCTGTTGAGTATTGGCATCATTGAAGGCTGCTGGTGGTTGTCCATTGAGGTTTTTCTGAATTGACACTTGATTGTGGGCTACATGTATTTCACATACATTTATTCCACATCTCATTATTTTCTACTTCAGGTTGGTCCTTGCTCAATACATGCTATAATAGCTTAATTCTAATCAAACCAGTTTATGCTTTAATAACATACACAATGTACTAATAAAAAGCTACGCCGAGCGCAGCATGATACGACCGCAACAAGTTGAACCCTGTACATTGGAGGCCCAATATGGATAGTCTATTGCTTTGGTCACATGCAGCCCATGGTGGACTTACAAAACTTTTTTACACATGCAACCTATGGTAGACTTTAAAATGCATATTTGATACATATTTACAATAATATTTAATAGAAAAAAAATTATTTCTATATTCATTGACATTTTTGACACGATTAAGCCCCTTTTGGCCTTTTTTTAAAAAAAGGTCAGGACCACAAAATGCAATAAAAAGCTTCCTTCAGTGTATATAATCATCATATTTCAACTTCATAACAATTGGCTGGCCCACTACAGCTAGATTTCTTGTGTAAAACCATTTGCCTTGACCAACTTTTTAAAATGGCGTTTTTTGTCCCTTCGACCCCTTATATCTCAAAAACAGTAAGAGATATTTCAAATCTGATTGAAAAATGCAGGCAGGGATTTTCACAAGGATTCCAATGAAAAAAAGATTTTGAAAATCGGACCACAAATAAAAAAGTTGATTTTTTGGGTGTGGCCCGTCTTTGGCCCCCTGTAGCAATGTAACGGTTCAATATACATCAAAACCATTGACACATTTTGTTGACAGAATTTAATGAGGAATTCAATACAAAAAGAATTCTCAAAATCAAATGAATAATAAACATTCTACAACAGTTTTGTCAATACACCCGTTTTAGCCCCTTTTGGTCCTTTTTTCCAAAATGGTAAGGGCCACCAACCCCAAATACAATAGGAACCTTCCTCTAGTGGTTACAAACATCATATAAAATTTCATAACAATTGGTCAATATTTACTCAAGTTATCGCACGGAAACCAAATGTCCCCAGACGACGACGACAACAACGACAACGACGACAGCATCATACCATTATACGTCCGCAAATTTTTGCGGTCGTATAAAAACCCAGACTTATAATATTACCAATTGCAATAATATTGACAAATCCTTAACAATGGAGGTGCTATATTTTCTGGGTAGTTAACACATTTTTATTCCCAGGGGTAATCAATTTTTGTCTGTCATCCAGAAGAAATTAGTTATGACAGACTCTAATAATCAGACTCTCACTGAGCTACGGCAATCAGAAGTCAATTCCCTCTTTTCAGTTAACATAGGTTATCTCCCATATGCATGAGTTATCTAACTTTACAGCAGGTATGAAATTTATTTTCTCTGGATTTATTGTTGAAATCCTATGATAAATTTGAGGGGTTCAGAAAGAAAAGGGATTTCCCAACATTTTGAGATAGTTATGTAACTTTTTAAAACATTTCCTTTTACAAAAATACTTATTAAATAATCTGCAATAAAAATGTAAACTTTAAAAGATTTTATATAGTAAAGTTCTTGTGAAATTTAGGGAAATCCCTAATTTCTTTCAGATCTCTCTAGATTTTTCTTTGATTTTCCATGAAAAGAACAGAGGGGCTAAGAAATTACACCTCCTGCAAAGTTAGATAACTCCTGCTTATGGGAGATAACCTATGTAAACTGAAAAGAGGGAATAACTTATCCACTTCACACATTCCTGTTGCACTGTTTTTTCAACAGAAAAAGAAACAGTACAGACATGACTGATGAAAATATTGCAAAGATTGTAGTTACTTTAAGCTTATTTATTCAAACCAGCTTTAAATTGATGCTTATTGTATAAGATAAGATAAGATAAGATAATTTTATTAAACTAATCACAGTGCCCAAGATTTGAGCAGAATAATCAAACAGTTATAACACAAAACATATATGATTTGATTGATTGGAGTACATATAAAAAGACATACAATATACCTAATAACATCAACAAATAGTTCACTATTTATTTAACAAGACAAATCAAATTAATAACACACATTTTAAGCATGGAGGGAAACAGTCCCCTCCCTAAGTTGGGTTGTTTTCGAACTCACAAAGGAGGTAAATCTCATGAAGGAGCTAAATCTTATAGATAACCTAAACAATGGAAGGTCTTTTTTAGGGGTAATTCAATAAGCGATTACTCATATTAGAGTTTATACTGTATATATGTTACAGTAAAAGTGTATAATTAGGAATTATACATAATTCCTGAAATTTCAGTAAATATGTATAATTACTAAATGGGTTAGGAAATATATATAATCCCTAATTCTGACCAGTAATTATACAGAATTACTGATTTTTAAAGAAGTTTTTTATACAAATGTACTGATTTGATTTCAGTAAATTTGTAGAAAAGGACACAAGCATTCCAATACATTTGTACTATAACTGTTGAAATTATCAATCTCTTTACACAAATTTTATTAAGCTAATACTTTTAATAACTATGATTGTTTTCAACCACTCATTGATTCTCTTTCAATATGCTAAGTATTTTGATAATTTCAGTTATGGTTTAAAAATGAAATAAAATCATAATAGTGAAGTTAATTTAAATTTTAAAGTTAGTACACATTTTTTTAAAGATTTTTTTTGCTAAGTTTTGTTCAGAGGTAAAGAAAAACAGCTTAAAAATCTTTTAAAAGTCTCTATTTATTTTCTGTTTAAATAACAGTATCAGAAAGCGTGTCGCTCAGGTTTTATTTCTAAGCATTTTATAGTCCATATCTTGGGCAACTGTTTTGACTCGTGTTTTTTTTTGGGGGGGGGGGGGGGGTAGTATTGCGTGATTCCCTAGCCTTAAAGTCAAATTGACTTGCCTATATTAGATCTGTGTAAATGATCTAACTTAATTTAATAAAACAAACTCGTTAATTTTTAACTAAAATTCTATATTAACTAAACTAATTCAATTTCATATACATAAGTTAAAACAGGTTTACACCAAACAAACGTTCGTGATGAAAAGGCAGTTAAATGTGCAATAAGTTGCCATCTGAACATATCTTTAAATATAATAATGTGGCACACTTGCACAATATAAGAACTGGATGTGTAATCTAAAGGGATTACAATTCCATGAAATGCTTTGTGCTTATTTTGCTTTGCTTGACACGTTTTCAACAAATAATTAGAACAAAATTAGTACCATTTCATTAGTCTTTAGGAATTATACATAATTACTGCTCAATATTTTAGTAATTATGCATAATTCCTGAAAAATTCAGTAATTATGTATAACAACTAATGATGCCAGTAATTATACATATTTACTGAAATTTTCAGGAATTATGTATAATTCCTAATTATACACTTTTACTGTAACATATATACTATTTAAGATATTTCATTTTGATGCCAAGTGGGTTTATATTTGGGCGAGTTGCAAAACTACATATACCAAACACAAAAAACGAAAATTTGATCCCAGCAAAAAAACTACTTATACAGTATATGAATCCCTTTCCAGTGTGGCCTTTGTACAATGTACTTTAAACTTATCTATTTTGCTGGATTGGGAAACCAGTTTGATGGTTATGTGAATCCCTCTCCAGTGTGGCCTTTGTAGCAGCTCCATTGAGGTTACTCTTATTGAACTCTACAAAGGGGTTATAACTTGTCCCTGGTGTGAGTAGGGCAACAGAATAGATCCATTACAATTTTTTTCATTCACTCCATGTTATTTTAAGCAATGGCACTTAAATTTGCAAAATGAAGATATTGTTATTGCAGTGTTGGGACATTAAGTCTTCTTTTGTACATGGTCTGGGTGACTAGTAAATTTTATGCAAAGAAGAGGTTTAAACTACTACATGTGCATATACTTTGATGGCTTTTCTCAATTTAACTAAGTGTTATACTGTGCAGTGGTACATGTTGTTTTTTTTTTATTTATCTATTTGAACATGTGGATAACATGATTCTCAGTCCACTACATTCTGTTGAGGGTTACGATATGGTCCCATTTATTGTAATGGAGCGCTGGGACTCGCAGACATAGTGGATTGATGGTTACATTATCCGTCTGCACCGTTAGCCACTAGTCTGATGCCCCAGTCTAGTAAAAATTTGTTCGGACTAGTGAAAAATAGCCAAGATTTTATATAGACATTTAAGGAAAAACCTTTAAAACTTGTTGTCGGACTAGTTGTTGAAAAAGTTTTTGGTGCAGACTGCATTATTGTTATCGTATCTATTGTACATGTACATATGATCATACATGTAAATGTACATTCGTAAAGTATAGACAAATTATCTTTCTTTCAAAACTTCAATGAGTTTATATGTTGAATTTTGTCATCAGTGAAACCACATTAAATAAATGCATACGTATGCATGATTATGCATATTTTTATGTTACATAATACACAACACACCTGGACAACACGTTTATTTCAGAAATTCTTTGAATACACTGAATAAATTCAAAGTTTGCACCCTTAATATCCCCCTAAATATACCAAAAAACTTATCTCATCTATAAATCATCAAAGTTAGTTTGATCTTTTCACCTTGGCCAATTAACAGCTGACAAACATACTGTATATTTTAACTGCTAATTGGAGAATACTTCAAAGAAATGACTCCAAAGAAAAACACACCACTGAAGAGATCTACTGCCTGTGCTAAGAAGCTTTGGTAGATTAATTTGGCAAAAAGATAAAAGTATATGTATTATCAATATGTGATCAATTGATCAATATTATCTTTTTCCTTCAAATATTTTAAAACTGAACAACTTTCTTGTACTTTTTAAGTGTACAGGTGAAACAAGTTGTGAAGGGATTCATGTCAATATGTCAATGTGTGTCATAATCATTATGTGCTCGTTTCACAGTCATATTTTGTTAGGAAAACTTAATCCTTTACATGTACATGTACTACATTTTGTATATTGGATCAACAAAGATTTTTAAAACAAGATTTTACTTTTGATGTCATACCATAGCCAGAAATTTTCATAGAGAGAAAAAATTATCAAAAATTTTCATGGAATTAAAATTATTAGGTCAAAATCTTAGTCTTTTCTACTACACCTAACTAAACCCCTAATGGCGACACCTCAAAGGCCCCTTTCTGTGTTACAACACTGATAATAACTGTACCAAGTGACATGGTTGATTATTCAAAGGTAAAATCTAATAAAACATAAACCCAAAAATGATCTTATGCAAACTTATTTCACTAATGTCATAAAAATTCCACTTTATACAAATATTAGAGAAATCTATTTGATAGTGACTACTAAATTTGTTTGTCAAAGGTTATACATTGTACTATGCTGATTTACTGTTAGATTGTGTAAACAGTTTCTACATGTATATGGCATACATACAGTAAGATTTCCCACAAGACAAAAAATTGGAGCTATTATTTACCCACGATAACCTCGACTGAACCCTAAGGTATAAAACTCAGACAGATATTGAACCCAACCAGACAAGAGAATTTTAAAAAGTTACTGACAAATTAAGGTCTTTTAAAGCCCTCTTCAAAGGTGCTCCCAATCAAAGGGGTTGAATAAATAACAGCTGACTAGAACGGAAATTGTTTTGACAGTAAATTATGCCCTAAAATTGCATGCAATAAAAATGTTCAGGCCTTGAATCATAGCCCAATCATCTTTGATCAGAGATTCATTTACTTTTTTTAATACTATGAAAAATCATTTTGATTACATGTACAAATAATTACATTTTGTACATTGCAAAATTACTCAGTTGTGATCCAGGACTTAAGACAGCAACGACCCTTTTCAAGGAAATGTTGTGAATCAGGAATTTTGAATTATGGAAACATTGTAGATTTCAGTAATGCCAACTCCACCTTTTTGACATATCAAATCTGACATTAAAGGGAAAGTTCACAAAAAAATGAAAATTTGTTATACATGTGCATTATCTAATTATGCTATATCATTTAAACTTTTATATTCAATTTAATAAGCTGACAAAAATGGATTTTTATTGGGGGGATAAAAGATTGGTGTTTTTTTAGAGTTTTAACAAATTTAAATATGATCTGCTTCCAGAGAATGATGAATTTCAGTTTGGATTTGCTTAACCTCAGTCTTATGTCATGTTTATAGTTCATGCATATTTTCTCAGATCTGCTACAGTACCTGGTCTAGTAAGTCTGACAAATTCTTCAAACACTGGTATCATATCTTAAAATTCTTCAAACAAATTCATTTTCTTATACCCATTCTGATTCTTAAGGTCAGTTTAACACTTCTTGCTATAGTTAAATTAATCGAACTTGGCAAAGAATTTTAGTTTAATCCTCTTGCTAAGGCGATATGCAATTCAACACAGATTTACTTAACAAAGTGTCACTCAAAGGAATGTTTGCAATAGTTTAATGCTTTATAAATGAAGTTTGACACTTGACTACAAAGTAAAGCTGTTAAAAATTTATAAATCAATTAAAGTACATACGTTTCCATTCACGTACAAGTTAACATGGTACATTTGTAATTACATGAACAAAGCTTGTTTTGTTGAATTCTGATCTATAAGGGACTTGTGGTTAAATATATGTACACTAAGTGTACATGATATGTGGGTCATTTTAAAATAACACAAAGCACAGGGATTCAAATACATTTGAAAGCTAAAGGACCAGGACTTTTTGAATTTCTGAGTGAAAGGTCCACCAAATGTTATTAAAAAGTCCTCAAAATGAGCTATTGTAAATGGATGCAGGTCCAGAACTTTTGAAAATAGAATGTCAAAGCCTGAAAGGTCCAGAATCAAAAATTGAAGGTCCCGGACCTCAGGCCAGTGCTACATGTAATTTGAACCCCTGAAACAAACAAGGTATTGATTAAAATCGGAATTATTTTGATATCTGGAAAAATCACTTTTCCACGTGCAATAACAAATAACCCCTTAGTAGGGTCAGTTGTTATTGCACGTGGAAAAGTTATTTTTCCGGATATTAAAATAATTCCGAGTTAATTAAATTAATACCTTGTTAACAGAACTGTTTCATTTATCTGAGTAGAAGAGACCTACAAATGTAACTCGAACTGTACATGTTTTTACTTCAAATTCATGACTGTGCAATCTGTTAGGGCTACTTCTACTGTGTGAGTAGAAGTAGCCCTAACTGTACATGTTTTTACTTCTTATTCCATGAATGTGCAATATTTTATTCAAGTCAGATGTTAAAATTCTCTTATCCACAAAAATTGATACTCATGAATGCTTTTACAATGTACCATCAATTGATAGATAGAGCTAAAGCTTTTCAATATGACATGTATTACAATGCATTAAACATGTTTGAGGCTTTTATATGAGGACAAGTAAACAGTTCTTTAGATTTATAATGTAAATTATTTTCCCATGAAAACACTTCTATGTACAACATTCAACTGACTGCAAACAGGTACAGCATGTGTACTTATTTTTGTGGATCATGAAACTTTTAACAAGGTGCAGGTGCTTGTTACATACCGTATTTTGCCGTGTATAGTGCGCATTTATGTACAATGCGCACCCCCTTTTCATTATGAAAATCTGGGGAAAAAACGAAGTTTTGTGAAAAATGGGTGATCATTTTCTATGACAGAATACCCTCAAAATTTGTCTCTTTTTTCAGGTAGAAAGACTACAGATGAAGATTTTTTTAATTAAAATAAAATTGTTTTGTTATTATTTGTAAAATAAATTGTTGTATTATTTGTGTATTTTATTATGACAGCAAAATCGTAAATCCCGGTAATGGTCCCCCTTTTCAATGAACAAACAACAAGTGTTAACCCAAGCTCACATCTTTTGATGAAAACAATATAGGTGTCAAAATAGTGGTGATCAACAGATTACTATTCAAACAATCCAGAAGTATTACAGCTGAATGGCTTTAATTGTTAATTGTCCAAGCCAGTTTGACAAAATATCGATGTTGTGCAAATTGGCCTCAGGGGGTCAAGCCTGGATGTCAAAACAAATAATTACCGGTAAATCTAAATTTTCTCCAGCTTGGGATGAGTACTTATTCACAAAACAATAAGAAAATGGTTATCTGTTGCTCAGGTTGCTCAAATAATTACATGAAAGAAAATACACAATCATGTAAACAAACCATTCTATTTTTAGATTTATTTACATAAGGTTACTGAGGGGGGATACACAATATTGATCCAGAAATGAAACTAGTAAAGGGAGAATGAATAAATAAATGAAAATCATATTTAATTATTCTTTTATTGAATAAAGAAATTGGATAGAAGTATTTTTTAGAACATAGATATTTATACCAAACTAAACAATAACTTGTTGTGACAAAATGGCGGTCGATATGAAAATGAAATTAATAAACAAACACATGAAGACACTGGAATTAAGGTTTTATTTCAGAAAAGCATGATAAATTTGATTTAGAGAATCTTATAATGAACAGGATTCAATAGAAATCGTGTGAGTAATGACACTTGTGTTCAATCATGGATGAATCTTGTGTCCAAATTCTGACAAACATCGATCTTTTGCCATTGCCGATGATCATGAAAATGGATGAAAATCTCATATAGGGATGTATTGTGCGCACCCCATTGGTAGATTCATGAAAAAATTGTAAAAAACTGCGCACTATACACGGCAAAATACGGTAATGTTATTTAGTTCAAATTAGATCTTGTTGTGGCTGCAATTTTGGCCCCTTGAACTTGCAGGGATTTTAATGGGGGCTTTATTTTGCTTTTTTCTTGGCTCTTTTTTTTTGTGGTATATATTTTACGGGTGTTTTTTTCTTGGACATAATACGTCAATTTCGGGTTATTTGCGGAATGGCTGGGGAATCCGGAAAAGGTTCTTTTATTATATATTTTTCTAGGCATGACGACTTCCGGTGCAATTAAGAGCAATAGATCAAAATAAATATTGTTTGTTGTTTATTAAAGACAAAATCTTCAATTTTGACAATATTTCTATGCACGTAAGAATATTTCTTCATTCAATTGAAGTATTTACCTTTCATAGAGATGTTATTGTTTTGATGATCTCACAATCACTTTTGAATAAGTCTACATGGCAGCAAACCAGTTTGACTCACAAACTGGTAAAGTCACGTGATAATTTCTGTGTAATTGAGGGATTTTTCCGGAAAAGCAATGAACTCGAAAATGACGTATTACAACAAAGGATAATTTATTTGTAAATGAAATTGGAAATACTGTTCTTTAGTACAATTCTATTTTTGGCATTTTCTAGGCAAAAATCAAAATATCACAATCAAATGCTTAAATTAAAGGGAATAGTAAAATAATACTTGTTACTGTGAAATTTGACAGGACTTACATGTACAAGTATTAAAATGTTTCCTTGAACATCATGATCATGTTGATGCAAAAATGAAATATTTCAAAACAATTTTCAGATCATATATAAAATGCTGAAGAATTTTTCTAAAAACGTGTACGAAGGATATTAGTCATTTTTATCAGGAACATTAAATAAACACTTGTTTTATAATGTTCCTGTTTATATATATTATATAGTAGCCTATGTCACAAAAGGCATGAAGGATGGTCAAACTGCTTGATATAGATTTTAAAAATATTCGTCACACTTGGCAGTTTTTGAATATTTTTCAATTTACTTACTTTTCATATTCTTTGTTATCAATTTCACAACGAGTGTCATTAAGTTCTTTTGCTTTCTTCTGCCAATTTTTTCCATGACGACACGTCGTCAATAGAATAATGTCTTCTTTGTCATGCACATGATACAAAGAATTTCTCGTTTCTGAACCAATTCCTGTTAAATAACGTTTGCCCTTAAATCCCAATAAATATTGACGAAATGGTGGTATGTTGTTGATAGATGTAAATACATAACCCCGTTCCCCCCCTGTGTCAGGATGGTCTTTGGCGAATAATGGAAAGGAAATATCAAATCCTGAACGAAACTTGAACACAGATAAGCTAGCTTTGGCTAACATGGCCTCACCCAAATCGAAATCTACATTTTCGACATAAGTAGGCCATGTGCCTGAATATAAATTAAACACAATGTGATTTTTGCCATTGTTCCACATCGGAAGTTGATCCAATTTTGACTGAATATCTTTGGCAAAATCTTTACTTAATGAATCACGATCTAATGTATCAATGGAAAGAATAAATAAACATGCTTTCGATGGGTCCGATGTATAATATTTTGAGTTCTGTATGGAACGTAGAATTTTGTCATAAACTTCAGAAACTCTCTCTTGAATAGGGTAAATGTACACTTTAAATCCAAGTTTACACCTGTTGAAATCGAAGCAATTTTCCATACGACACCTTTGTCGTTTTGCTTCGAGCACAACCTCTCTTCGTTGTTTTGAGGACAAGTGCAAATCCTCTCCATAAATTTCGTCTTGTTCATCAAGAAAACTGAATTTATTTCTTGAAAATATTCTCCCATTATCAAAAGAATTTTTATAAAATTTAGAGAATAAAATAATTATTATTCCTATTATAATAAGAAGAAAATATCGCTTTTTGGCCTGCATGGAACATTTGTTCGCTTTACTCTAGACTGTCATTCCCTTTTCCGTTACATTTTTATCCGATCTCAAACAAAATCCCTGAGAAATCCATTAGGAATCGTACGAACTCAAATCCATGGTGGCCGCCATGTTTACGTCTAATGCTTTGTGAAGAGGTCAGAGGTCAGATAAAGGGCTCCATGCGGGGTACCGATAACTTTGTTGATTGAAATTGGAGAATTTAATTAAACTGTTGATTAAGTTAATTGAATGATAATTACATGAGAATAAACAATACTGGGGCGTTAATTGGATCACTGTTTATTATGATATATTATCAATCTACAGGTAAAATGTTGAGGTTTCTTTTTCCAAAAGAGCAATTAATAAAAAAAATTAAAGGTTAAAACTGTGAACCTAGAAGGAAAAAATTGAGAAAATTCAGGCAACAGAGTTTTAAACAATAGAAAAATCAGATTGTTTTTGTGTTTTCAATTTGTACAAAGACAAGCTCGAATTCGTGTCATCAGATTGTTAAGGAAAGAGTCTTTTTTTTTCTATCTCGAGACAATTTTAATATTTTCATGAATAGAGGTTTTTTTTAGAGCATTTGCATGAAATTGACATAATAATAGTTTTATGGGTTTATGATTCTTGTGTTGTCATTGATTTGCCTTCTCATGGGGTTTTAGATTACATGATTCCCAGGCCATTTTAAAGGTGATTACTTGATTACAAGAGCCAATAATTAATGATTATTTGATTACCAAGGTTTGAATTATTGATTATTTGATTACCGAAATTACCAGGTTTTTGATTACATTTCTCAAAAAAATATATGATTATTTGATTACTTTGGCAAAAACATGCTGATTACTTGATTCCTGGACCCCCCCCCCCCCCATGAGGAGCCCCATTGATGTTACTTGCTTCCCACAGTTTGCTTCTCCTTAAAATCAAAGTACAATCCGTCCGATTTAACTATGGACTACCGATTGTAGCGTAAAGTGAAGTGTGCAATCACAACAATGAAAATTTACGTCGTCATGAACAAAGCCAATCGTTAACAAAAACCACAAATCGTTACATTTGATTACATGAAAATACATTGATTGAATGAATGGGTCGTGCAAACATTCAATCTGATTGGATATTGATAAATGGGAGGTTTTCCTACTGTGACGATTTGCGGTTTTTGTTACCGATTGGCTTGTTCATGACGATGTAAATTTTCATTGTTGTGTTGGCACACTTCACTTTACGCTACAATCAAAAGTCCATAGTTAAATCGGACGGGTTGCTTTCCCCCAATTCCTTTCTGTAGGTAATGTTCGAATTATTTTTGCAATATTTATTTGATTTCAATGATAAAATATTAGTTTTACAAAGATGCAAACGGAAAACACATGCCGGATAAGTATTAGCTACAATAATGTAGCTCCTTTGACATCTTTGATTAGGCGGAGCTACAATGCGGTCCCATTGCTCATAACGGAGCAACGCCGAAAGCGAAATCACACTGGGCGCAATTCAATGAATTTGACGTCAAATTTGGTATTAAAATATCGCTTATGGTATTTTAATAACTAATTCAGTTTTAATTTTCCGACATTTAAAGCAGTTGAAAAGAATTTCGTGAAAATATCAATTTTGAAGGATTTTGATCCAGAACTTTATAATGAAGTTCAGGATCAGAAATTTGAAAATGTTGGTTTTCGAACAAATTAGTATTTACCTGTGACTTTCGACCAATTTTTTTTATTAATTCAATGTTATTCAGAGTGTTATTGGTATTTTTGAACCATGTTGAGGCTTTGTTTGAGTTGGAGATAGAAATTCGATTGGCTCCATTACGAGTAATGGGACCGCATTGTAGCTCCGCCTATTCAAAGATGTCAAAGGAGCTACATTATTGTAGCTAGATAAGTATATGAAACGGAAAACACAGGCCGTATAAGTATATATATGCATGGTAGTCGCTTATACCTGAAAAAATCATATCGAATTATTGTCTCAGCCTATACTAAATAAAATGACGAGTCTAGTAAAAAGAACAATTTAATTTATTATTTACAACATATTTGGACAGGTTGAAAACGAGTTTTTCAGCCGACAATCGGGATAACAATGGGCACTAACTGTGCACCATTGCTTGCCAATTTATTTCTTTATTTATATGCAGCGAACTTCCCACAAAAAACCATGCGCTTCTGGGCAAAACAGGTTCGTAGACTAACTCCATTCTTCAATCTTACCTCTGACGAGTTTCAATCACAAAACAATTTGTTGACTTTCTGCATCTCGTATATCTACATTAAGAAGATGATGAAATGAACATGACACGATGATGAGCAATATGGGGATAAGGTTGGAAAAACAAAGCCTGAACAGTAAAGACCACCGAAAAGAGGATCGAGAGATTGGTAGGGCCATTCGCCATGTACCCGAGTTTAGCACCGGACATTCAGAGGCGGATCCAGGGATTCTGAAAAGAGGGGGCCCACTGACTGGCCTAAGAGGGGGCCCGCTTTGCTCACGCTTCAATGATTTCCTTTATATTCAACCAAATTTTTCCGCCAAAAGGGGGGGGGGCGGCCCCCTAGGGCCCCCCTGGATCCGCCTATGGGTCACATGCACCTTTTGTGAAGCAACATTCTGGCCGGACCAGCTTGAGTTAACGTATCGAAACTGTCTATATGCAAGCACTCTCCCTGCCCGCCGCCGCCCACATATATTACAGAGCATGTGGTTAGGAGTATATCATGCCATATGTCTGACACGCAAAGTTAAAACTGATACTTCCTACGGTAGTTCATCGCCACTCGAAATCACTTTAATATGTACTCGTTTGACAGGCATAGGCTTCCATACATGTTTGACATAGAGATCTATAGTATTGTCGCGCTCCACCAAATTTGGTCCATATACTAAATTGTTCGATCGTTGGCACAGTGACTGCTATGGAGTGCTTACCTTTTCGGAGCATCTGAGTTTTCCATCGTTTTGATTTTGAAGACTAAGAGTTTGTGTTGCTGATTTGGATTGTATGTGATTTCATTTTGGTGTTGTCGTTGTTATCTAAATTTCGTGTCGTTTTTTTGTAACTTCAGTCTATGTTTGCTGCCTTTTTTCCTATCAATATTTTCTTTTACTATTATGACTGGTTTCCGTTTAAAAATAAAGAAAGATGTTTTGTAAAAATGTAAAAAGAAGTGATATCATGTAGCACTTTAAAAATAGACCATTCATTTCATCTCATCTCACCTCAAAATGTAAAAAGAAGTGATATCGTGTAGCACTTTTAGATCATCTCTTCTCATCTCATCTCACTTTACTTTTTGTACTTTTTACTTTATTTCACTTTGCATTTTTTATTTTATTTGATTTATTCATTTCATTTCATTTTATTCTATTATTTCATTTTTATTATTATTATTATTTTATTATTCATTCTTTTGGGGTTTTTTGGTTTTTTATTTTTGTTTCGTTTCGTTTCGTTTTGTTTTTTTTCTATTTTATTTTATTTTATTTTATTTATCTTTATTTTATTTTATTATTTTATTTTATATTTTATTTTATTTTATTTTATTTTATTTTATTTTATTTTATTTTATTTTATTTTATTTTATTTTATTTTATTTTATTTAATTATTTTATTTTACATTTTATTTTATTTTATTTTATTTTATTTTATTTTATTTATCTTTATTTTATTTTATTATTTTATTTTATATTTTATTTTATTTTATTTTATTTTATTTTATTTTATTTTATTTTATTTTATTTTATTTTATTTTATTTAATTATTTTGTTTTACATTTTATTTTATTTTATTTTATTTTATTTTATTTTATTTATCTTTATTTTATTTTATTATTTTATTTTATATTTTATTTTATTTTATTTTATTTTATCTTTATTTTATTTAATTATTTTATTGTATATTTTATTTTATTTTATTTTATTTTATTTTATTTTATTTTATTTTATTTTATCTTTATTTTATTTAATTATTTTATTTTATATTTTATTTTATTTTATTTTATTTTATTTTATTTTATTTTATTTTATTTTATTTTATTTTATTTTATTTTATTTTATTTTATTTAATTATTTTATTTTACATTTTATTTTATTTTATTTTATTTTATTTTATTTTATCTTTATTTTATTTAATTATTTTATTTTATATTTTATTTTATTTTATTTTATTTTATTTTATTTTATTTTATTTTATTTTATTTTATTTTACATTTTATTTAATTATTTTATTTTATATTTTATTTTATTTTATTTTATTTTATTTTATTTTATTTTATTTTATTTTATTTTATTTAATTATTTTATTTTATTTTATTTTATTTTATTTTATTTTATTTTATTTTATTTTATTTTACATTTTATTTTATTTTATTTTATTTTATTTTATTTTATTTTTATTTTATTTTTATTTTATTTATTTTATTTTATTTTATTTTATTTTATTTTATTTCATTTTATTTTATTTTATTTTATTTTATTTTATCTTTATTTTATTTAATTATTTTATTTTTATTTTATTTTATTTTATTTTATTTTATTTTATTTTATTTTATTTTATTTTATTTTATTTTATTTTTATTTTATTTTATTTTATTTTATTTTATTTTATTTTATTTTATTTTTATTTTATTTATTTTATTTTATTTTATTTTATTTTATTTTATTTTATTATTTTATTTTACATTTTATTTTATTTTATTTTATTTTATTTTATTTTATTTTATCTTTATTTTATTTAATTATTTTATTTTATATTTTATTTTATTTTATTTTATTTTATTTTATTTTATTTTATTTTATTTTTATTTTATTTTTATTTTATTTATTTTATTTTATTTTATTTTATTTTATTTTATTTTATTTTATTTTATTTTATGTAATTATTTTATTTTACATTTTATTTTATTTTATTTTATTTTATTTTATTTTATTTTATTTAATTATTTTATTTTACATTTTATTTTATTTTATTTTATTTTATTTTATTTTATTTTATTTTATTTTATTTTTATTTTATTTTATTTTATTTTATTTTATTTTATTTTTTTTTTATTTATTTATTTTATTTTATTTTATTTTATTTTATTTAATTATTTTATTTTACATTTTATTTTATTTTATTTTATTTTATTTTATTTTATTTTATCTTTATTTTATTTAATTATTTTATTTTATATTTTATTTTATTTTATTTTATTTTATTTTATTTTATTTTATTATTTTATTTTACATTTTATTTTATTTTATTTTATTTTATTTTATTTTATTTTATTTTATTTTATTTTATTTTATTTTATTTTATTTTATTTTATTTTATTTTATTTTATTTTATTTTATTTTTATTTTATTTTATTTTATTTTACAATTTGGTCCCATAAGACAAATAACAATTATAATTAATAAGAACAAAGACAGACCAGAACTATACAGTAACATAAGAATAACAAAATACTATTTTTCCAAGTGTAAGTGCCCTCTGAGGTGCCTCTATTGGATAGACCAATGGACACACTCGTCTTATTTTGTTTAAGAAAAAAATCAACATCCGGTAAAGTTGCCATCGACGCTGAATTTACATTCCAAAGTGAAATGTCATGTTAAACAAAAAGTTTCCAGATTTTAGACAGAAAAAAAAAGCAAAATAATTAGCGGAAATGATTTTACAATTTCTTTTTCATTGCTTTAGACTAACTACTTGAAACATTTCTCTATAGAAATCGTCATATTTATGGAAATGGGCAAAATGAAAAAATCCATTCGAATCAAAATTATCAGCATGGGGAATGCTGAAGTTGGAAAGGTAGATAGACCATAAAACATTATCAACACAAATTCAGTGTGTAAAAAGATATGAGAATCAGCTTTAAACTTGCCTCGCATGTTGACACCACTTTGTTAGTGTTCACACTCTAATACTCTAAAATATGTTAGCAATGACCATTTATTGTAAATGTGTTTCGCTAATAAATTATGTCTTAAGTCTTGTGTCTTATTTGATCTCGGTTCATAAGGTGTTTTTGATAGCAAGGAGTTTTGATAACTATTTTTGAATGTGCAAGTACAAACAAACAAAATATCTGGCAATTTGACGACATAGTCTAGAAATGCTTCTATATTTGTTATCTGTTTAATGCCATATTACCAGCTATTGTCATAAAACGTGTTCTTTAGGATATTGTTTAATTGATATAAAAATTTTCCCTATCCACTTGAATCTAACAGATCAGTTTTCTGCTTTGTTTACCGGCATAAAGAGCAAAAATAGTTTCATTTTGACCTCTGGCTCATTAAAAATAATAAAATACCATGACCTCTCTTTATGTATGAATTGTAAATAAACAGTTTAAATCATGTACATTTTGGAAATTTTAATTGTTTCATATAACATGTATAAAGTTAAGATGTTTGAAGATGTACTTGAGAATTTATTTTTATCTTTTTGGTTAAAGTACGACAACAGAAAAACTGGACAATTATTAAGTTATCGCAGTAGCGTAGCTTGCACTGAGGCAACCGAGGCACTTGCCTCGGTAGAAAAATTGACAAGTGAAAAAAATAAAAACATGGGGGGAAAAGATTGACTCTAAAAATTAAACAAAAGAACGTTACTCAGAATGTTCCTTGGTTGTTGGTGTAAAATTAAAACAGTGACAGTTGGAGTCAAGTTTGTTATTATTTCCACTAGTCTTGGCTCAACATATTCTTAGGTACAAATGTATGAATTGCGTTTCGTAGCTTTCGCAATCTCTATAGAAAACCGGCATGTAGGAAACTCGGATGCATGTATATACGGTGAAAGCCCGCATCCCGCACAGCTTTGTATGAATTAAAATAAAGGATCAAAGAACCTGGAAAGCCTTTACGTTTTTGGAGGCAGGGTAGCCATAAGAACAATCCACACAGAGCTTGTGTGGGTACAGTCTCTCGATAAAGTATTTTTTTGACAGTTGTAATGCTAAGCTCAGTGTTTTGACATAACGACTAATTCCTGTTGTTAGTACTAATATCAATTCTAATATCTACACATTACATCTTAACGTCCAGCGATGAAAGAAATCCGGGAAAGAAATACTTCATGTCAGAACTTGAAACCGAGCTATCTTTAGCACTTGTTCTAGCTAATGCGCATAAAGTTATTAATTTTCCGTCCGTCCGACTTCCCCAAAGTAATTTTTGTAGGTAGTGTTCGTACAATAGTAATACTTTTTTAAAAGAAAACTCCAGAATCAATCATATATTGCCCCTAATGGGTGTAATCTTGCACACAAAAAAGATATAATATGATATGATGATATAATATATTCATATTCAACAGTTAATACATAGATATAGGAGAATAGGTGTACGCTAATAAAATCAGTGGTAACAATAAAGACTGCCAGCCGCCTTTAATGTGATTAGGCCTTTTCCAATCAGTGGTCCCAGATCCAAAAAACAAAATACCTCCTTTCTGGACACAGCAAAACTATAACTAAAGATGATCAAAGATGAAGTCAGAGACAAACATAGGACAGACACATACGAATGAAATTTAAACTAGTTTGTTTTGGCCCTGTGTCGGATAATTTTCATGATTATAAAAATACTGTTCATCGATTAACGAAAGTTATATATGATTTTAAGTCAAGGTATTCCACATTCATACCTAAATTTTACTCTTCAACAAAATCAGTTAAATTAATATTTAAAGAGGGAAATATTCTGATTCAAATATTTCTTTTAATTATAAGCATTATGAAAATGACTTATTGACATCATAAACTCTGTTGGTTTCATACGTAAAATCACATATTTTTTTTCCGCGGCAGCCCCCTGGACCCCTGCCTCGGTAGATATTTAACCCAAGCTACGCTACTGTATCGAAAATACATAAGACCACCATGCTTGTCATCTGGTTTCTAATTCTAGACACCTAGCCTTGCATGGTGGTTACATCAACAGATGTAGTAATAGTTTTTGTCTCGCCTGCGACAGCGGCGTTAACTTTTTGGAAAAGTTTTATGAGCACCTCCATATCTCAAGAACTATAGGTCCTGGGTTGATGAAACTTGGTATGCATATGCCCCAGTAGTAGCTTAGCACAGTTGCATCCCCATCTTTTGACCTTGACCTTGATTTTCCGGTTGAGTGACTGACAATTTTCAATACATAAAATAGCAATGAAAAAGTTTTGCGAGCACCTCCATATCTCAAGAACTATAGGTCCTAGGTTGATGAAACTTGGTATGCATATGCCCCAGTAGTAGCTTAGCTCAGTTGCATCCCCATCTTTTGACCTTGACCTTGATTTTCTGGTTGAGTGACTTTGACAATTTTCAATACATATAATAGCAATGGAAAAGTTTTGCGAGCACCTCCATATCTCAAGAACTATAGGTCCTAGGTTGATGAAACTTGGTATGCATATGCCCCAGTAGTAGCTTACCACAGTTGCATCCCCATCTTTTGACCTTGACCTTGATTTTCCGGTTGAGTGACTTTGATTATTTCTATTGCATATATTTGCAATGTGTAAGTTCTATAAACATCTTTTGATCTCAGAAACTGAAAATCCATGTAAATTCAAAATATAGTGGGTGCCGGCAGGCGAGACATACTTTAGTGTTAATTCTTGTTGATAATATAAGGGGATGGTAAAGGGGGGGGGTACGTGCACGGATGAACGGCCAATAAAAAATGACAATCACGATGAACGGCCAATAAAAAAATGATAATCACGATGAACGAAAAATGAAATAGAGAAACACGATGCACGATGAACCTCCATGCACGGCTGAACGGGAAATAAAAATTGCTCAACACAATGCACGAAAAAAACCCTTTACCACCCACATATAACAACAATACCCAGCAACAATTTGGTACAGTGTATCAACAATCAGAATTTGTGAATCATAAGTTCTAAAAAGTCATCATGAAGCATATATCTAATTATCCATATAATTTTGTAGTTGAATACATATTTTTATATACATACATGTATCTATATTTATTGAAACTGATACATATTTTGGTGTTTATTTTTCAGAGCTGCATTATTAAAAGATACTGTGAGAAAAGATTTGTTCACAAATATTTAGCCACTATAGGAATTGATTATGGGGTTACCAAGTAAGTATATCATATGTCTCGTATTAGCGATCGACCGCTTAACTTGAAAAGGGGGGCTTGGATTTTTTCTCTTAAGAGAATATGAATCTGATTCTTTTTATGAAAAAAAATATTTTGGCATCAGAGCCAGTGGTTAAGAAAAGGGAATTTAAACAAACGACAATTTAAAAAATACTCTATGTTTGTTGATTTGTGAAGATTTTAACAAATTAATCATAGAATTCAATGCCAATTTTGTTATTTGTTGGAAATCACATTTGCAAAAACAAAATCCTATGAAAAACAGGAAAACTGAGATTCCATGGAAAATGCTTTCAAAGTATAGCTTCACCTTTTTATTATTAAAAACATTTTGTATATAATAAAAGTCGAACTCAGAAAAAAAAAATGTCTCACAAGTAACAATTGTAATCATAGATTTTTGAAAATCTTAAAGGAAGGTTTTGTGTTAATAAGTTAACCTTTAAGATAACTTTTCATTTACTTGTACATTGTATATATTTTCTAGGGTCACAATACGAGACAAAGATGTCAAAGTTAATATTTTTGATATGGCAGGACATCCA
The DNA here is from genome assembly GCA_963971305.1 of Arcuatula senhousia. Classification (NCBI taxonomy): domain Eukaryota; kingdom Metazoa; phylum Mollusca; class Bivalvia; order Mytilida; family Mytilidae; genus Arcuatula; species Arcuatula senhousia. The sequence continues at coordinate 48,971,295 of OZ020310.1, forward strand.
ATCTTCTATGAGGTAATACCCGGTGTCATATGATAATAAATATTACTGTGGATTCATTTTTTTTCCATTGGTATCAATTTTCATGGTTTGGTGAAAAGGGATCAGTTACAAATTTTTAAATTTGTTGTTCTGAAGTCTGCAGCATACAGATCAGTGTTAAATTTCCTGTTCATTGGATATGAAATATCGTGGGCCAATGCCATCCTTGAAAACCACAAAAATTGATACCTGAGGCTGGCTCACAAATAATGAAATTACGTACAGTACTTACAAAAGTAGAACCAAAAATCTTCTTACAAAATACACAAGTGTACATAATACATGCAAAAATTTAAAAAGTATTAAGTAGCTTACTATGTAAAAGGGATATCCAGATCAACTTAAGAAAAACTAGAAAATGTGTCTATGAGCCACAGGATGGCCCTCCCGTTCTTGAAATATCATTGACCCTCAATGTGTATTACCTGGGATATGGACCTTTACCAAGAACTTGATCAAAAGTGTTCATGTGTAAAATAAAGGTCACTGTGACCTTATTTCTGGTGGGTGGTGCCATGTTACCAAGACTCATCGAGTATTGAAACATTATTGACCCCTAACATGTACATGTAGTATTCAAGATATGGACCTTAACCAAGAACTTAACCAAAGTCATTCATGCGTAAAATATAGGTCACAGTGACCTCATTTCTAGCGGATGATGTCACCTTACCCAAGACACATCTAGTGGTGAAATATCATTGACCCCCAACATCTAGTATCCAAGTAATGGACCTTAAACAAGAACTTAACCGAAGTCATTCATGCGTAAAATATAGGTCACAGTGACCTACTTTTTATTGGGTGGTGTCATGTTACCCAAGAAACATCTAGTGGTGAAATACCATTGACCATCAACATGTAGTATCTTAGATATGGACCTTAACCAAGAACTTAACCAAAGTCATTCATGCGTAAAATATAGGTCACAGTGACCTAATTTCTAGTGGGTGGTGTAGCCCTACCCAAGACCCATCTGGTGGTGAAATATCATTGACCCCCAACATCTAGTATCCAAGTTATGGACCTTAACCAAGAACTTAACCGAAGTCGTTCATGCATAAAATATAGGTCACAGTGACCTAATTTCTAGTGGGTGGTGTAGCCCTACCCAAGACCCATCTGGTGGTGAAATATCATTGACCCCCAACATCTAGTATCCAAGTAATGGACCTTAACCAAGAACTTAACCAAAGTGTTACGGACGGACGTACGTACGGACGGAAAGACGGACGGACAAGGGTAAAACTAAATGTCCGATCCACATACGTGGTCGGGCCATAAAAATTGTTAGATTACTCGAGTAATGAAATAACGGTACTGTGGTTTCATTATGATTCATGATCATGGGGTATCAACTTTTGTGGTTTTGTGGACAGCATTGATCCAGAAAAAATTAAATACCCACAAAAAAGTAAATTTAACAAAGATCTGTATGCTTCAGATTTCCGACCCATGAATTTAAGAATCCATGAACTAATCCTTTTTCAACAAACCACAAAAATTGGTACCCAAGAAAATAAATGGATCCACAATATGTGACAACACTTCTCCATTTGTAGCAACAATAATTAAAGAATTAGAAAACACAAGGACTCTAAATAAACACAAACAAAACCATAACCAAAATAATGAAAGGAACATAAACAAAATGCACAAATAAGAATAAACCCCCAAAAAAATTCTTAAAATAAACCCTGAGAAAAGAAAGTGAACATGATGACTGTAATCAGCAATATCACTACACATATATTTAAAGTAAAAACGATTTGGCAAAGAGCAACATTTTATTCACATTTAAGAGTTATCTTTTTATGCCCCTGGATCTAATAAATTAGGGGGGCAAATATTGTTTGGGTCTATTTGTCTGTCTGTCTGTCTCAATGTTTCAAGTTGGTGCATTATGTCTTCTTTTAATTCATTTATTTATTTCTCTTCCTTGAAATCAAATTGTATGTGTTGATTGACAGGTTAGAAATGAGTTTTACAAGGACACCCAGGGAGCAATTATTGTGTTTGATGTGTCAGACAGGAGCAGTTTTGAAGCATTGGACTCCTGGTTACTAGAAATGCAGAATGAGATAGGGAACCAGGCTGAAGTTGATAATATTGCTGTTTGTGTGTGTGCTAACAAGGTGAGTTAAAATTAGAGTAATTATAAGCTATTGTCACCATGAATTAATGAAATAAATATACATGCCACATTAACTTAAAAAAATGTAATTTCAAAATTAAGAATGGATCACAGATGACTGATAAAAGTTATTGCTTTAATATTGTTTTGGAATCTGTTCTACTATAGAAATATTGCGATTTCTTATTTCATTTGCAGCAAATCAGTTTTGACTTAAATAGGATTAATTTTGAACAGTATGTATTTTGTCATTCAAAATAATTCTGCCAATATGTTTATACATATTTTTTTGTTAGTTTGTTTGTGAATTTCCCCAAAATAGGATGTTTTTCACAATGTGGTATATTTAACTTTGATTTCAAGTAAATTTCAAGTATATGAATTTAACTTAATTATTTATTATTTAGACTGATAAGAAGCGAGTTGTTGATGAAGCAGAGGGACGTCTGTGGGCCGACACTCGAGGATATCACTATTTTGAAACCTCTGCCCAGACAGGAGAAGGGGTTGCTGAAATGTTCCAGGTAGGATAAAAAACATTGAAATTATGATTAACAGGTAACATAAAGTTAATAGCTAGATTTTCTCTTTAGAAGGGGTAGCTGAAATGTTCCAGGTAGGAAAAAAAACATTGTAATTATGATTAACAGGCAACATAAAGGTAATAGCTAAGTTTTCTCTGTAGAGTATTCATTACTTTTGCATTGGCACCTGCATAGGTGGTGGAGTGGTCTAAGGCACTGGTTTAAATACCACACTATTGATCACTAGCCTATCACCTCTCAGGTTCTGTTTGAATTCACAAAAACAGGACTTCCCCACTCGTATGTGATTAAGTTTGTCTGACAGGGTACTCTGGTTTCATCCACCAATAAAAGTGACTGGCCTACATGGCCCAGGTGCGTCAATAAACACATGCATTGGCACCTTTGATCCTCCGAAATGAATGACAAAGTAAATAAAATTTCTTAAAAATAATCAAATGCTTATTCAGTGGGCATATTTTTGAAAAACATAAAAATAAAAGAGGGTTGATTCATTGATTGACAAATTGTTTGTCAGTACATGTATAATTCTATAGAAGATATTGAGATGTGGAATAAGTGTACGCGACACAACAAACATAAACAAACAGCAATGCAAAAAATTACAACGGAAAACAGCAAGCAGTCTTCAACATGACCATAGGTCACTGCTTACCGTCTTATGGCACTAACAATTTTTATTGTTTGAATAATAAATATATGAAAAAAGAATTTCAATTTTGACTGTGTTTATAACAAAGTGCATGTAGCTCTCATTTTGTTTTCTGAGTATAATGTCTCGCCTGCAAAGCAGGCATTAACTTTTGTATTAAGGTTTTATGAGCACCTCCATATCTCAAGAACTACAAGTCCTAGGTTGATGAAATTTGGTATACATATGTCCAAGTAGTCATTTAGCACAGTTGCATCCCCATCTTTTGACATTGACCTTGAATTTTCAGTCGAGTGACTGACAATTTTCATTACATATTATATTCTTCACCCATAAATTATTCTGTTTTTAGGTATTATTTGACAATGTTGTAACAGCAGTAGAAAATGGTGGTAAGAAGGCTCCATTCACTACACAGCTGGGATACTCCAAGGATCAAGTGGATGCCATTCAAAAACTGAAGTCAGCAAAAAATGATTACGATCGTCTGGGTGTCATGCCTGGAGCTTCTAAGTATGTGATGGTGGCTTAGTTTAGAAATATGTAGAATGTTGGGCTATTGAAAAAACTTAAAAGTCCTACATTCTTATTGATTATAGTCAAACTGTGAGCTAGAAATAAAAGATAGTTAGAAATTTGTAATAGGTTTATAGTTTTTTTTTTTCGAAATTACTTATATCTTAGACAACAAATACTAACATAGTTTCCAATTACATCAAGTCACCATCAAATCCAGGGTGAAATACAAATTACATTTACAGTAAAAATACCATTATTACTCTTTAAGACTTAAGATGGCCTAGAAATTGCGTATGTCAGTCCACCAGCTTCTGTCTGGCAGTATTGTAAACTAATCTCAAACATGAATATTGGATCCTACTGAAATAGAAAAATAATGAGATGTGGAATAAGTGTACGCGACACAGCTCACAATCAAGCAGCAATTCAGAAAAACCACAATGGACAAACCGCCAGAAGCCTTCAACGAGGCCAGTAGGCGCTCCTTGCGGTTCTGCAATTGGCCAATTGTCTAAATAAAATGCATATAATTCAAATCCAGTCCTGAAATAGTCACAGATACTTAAACAAGGAACAGAAAACTGGTTTTTTGAATGTCTTTATAGTACACAGGCAAAAGTTAGACATACGTCTGATGTACGTTAATAAATACGTGCGTCTGACGTAGTGCATAAACGTATGTTATACATACGTTTCTAACCGCTGTACGGTAAATGTACATCAAATTATTGTAAAAACATATGTCAGACGTACGTTTTTTAAACATGCAGTAAACGTATGTTTACCATACGTCAGACATATAGTTTCCTAAAATGTATGAAGTTAGTAAGTTATTTATTTAGTGTGTTTGATTATGAAATAAAAATATTGCCAAGATAAATTTTTAATGTGTGTCAGACATACGCGGTTAGAAACGCCAATTTAATATGTGTCTGATGACATGCGTTTAACGTACGCCAGATGCACGTTAAACGCAGTCAACATTTTGCCTGTGTAACAGAAGAGTATCTAGAAATATAAGAGAGTGGCATGATGGGCTACATCCTTTTCTTTAGTGCAATATAGTTCATGTCATAGACTAATCTTGTATAGAATTTGTTTTTCTATTTATAGGGATGATGTAAACAGAGCCTACAGAAAACTTGCCGTATTACTACACCCTGACAAGAGTGTTGCTCCAGGGAGTGAAGAGGCATTTAAACTTTTAGTAGCAGCTAGGACTACTTTGTTAAAGAAATGTTCATAACACATGTTAAAATCAGTAGCAAAAGTATTGTATTTAGATTCAAATGAAGAAAACAGTTATTTATGTCATAAGATTTAAAGTCTTTCAAGAGGTATATTCACTAAGTTTGGACAAATGTTCAGAACATGTGATAAAATCAGTAGCAAATATTTAGGTTATAATTATATGATATGATTAATGTAGTAACATAATTTGGGCATCATATTTTCATTTATTGACATTTATTTTATACCTCCTGCATTTGCAAAGTACTATTACAGAAAAAAATATACCCTGGTGCAGGACGCCATCCATAAAATAATGTCTAGGGAAACAGTAAAATAGATTGTTTAAACATGGGGAGCTTAATTTGATCTAGAAAAATAGACCCTTTCACGGTTATTGCAGCCATATTGGATAGGGGGCAAACTTTTTGAAAGGAGGAGAGAATATTATACAAAATCGGGAAAATATATGTGTGTTGCTAAGCAATAGAGCTGTTTTTATGACATTTTCCCGAATTTTTGCCCCCTATTTAATATGGCTGCAATAACCATGAAAGGGTCTATTGTAGTAGGGTTTAATTTTGATTTAAATATTTTGGTTGTACCCCTTAATTTCAAGTGCATCTGGCCCCATGAGACATTATTTCTGGAATAGCCCAAAGGTCAAAGTCCTCACAAACAAAATGTTTAAAAGATTTTGATTATATGGAAATGTGTATGATGAACTTAGTAATTTTTTATATCATTAAGGGGAGATCATTAGACTTGATAGTTTACCCAATAAAAGTCTCAATGAGATGGGTTCTCCTCATTTAATAAAATAGCTTGCTCTTAGATGTAGCCTATTTATCTCTAGCTCACAATTTTTCTTGTTTTGTGAAAGCTATGGATGTTAATTTTCTATCATTGGCTTTTAATTTAAAATCTAAAGGGCAAATATTGTGATTTTTTTAATTGCCAGGATATTTAATGTATTTAACTCCATATGATATGTGAATTAAGATGTCTTAAAATAGTTAGAACATAATATATGTACCAAGTAGTCAGTTATGGATTCCTCCTAAAAGAGGCAAAGGTGCTTGAAGCTTTGTATGTTTATTAAATGTTATGAAAGGGTAACAACTCTATTTGGCAGGAGGTGTAAACTACCAATATATCTTTTAATACTATATCAGTCTTATTAAAATATTGTCATTATTTAAAAAAAAGAATAATGGACAATTTGCATCTTTAAAACATTAATATTAGAGCCTTTTTGTGTATAGATGAATAAAAAAAATCCCTTGTTTAAGGTTATTAATTGACCAAAAATTTAGGCATGCCAAAATAAAAGTTTTGACATTTGAGAAAACTAAAATTACTTTTATTAAAACTTTTCATTTCTTAAAAAAGCGACATTATTGCACCTAGTCATTTAAATATTTCTTAATTCAAGATTTTATTGTTTCTTTTTAGTGTGTATTGATGTGTTACTAAGAAAACTTGATAAGTTTATATTTGTTCTGTTTTATTTTTGATTTTACATTGTGAGGAAGTTGAAACCATTTCAATTTGATATTGAAAGGTTAATTATGTTTTTTTGTTTTGTTTTGTAAGTGCTCATATTCTACTGCAATTAAATATCATTTAAACTGAGTATTCATAAAAAAAACAAAAAACGCTGAACTACATTTTTCTGTTGGAACTAAGACTTAAAATTATTGTCCAGAGATCCATTTAAAGAAGCATAAGCAAAATATTTAACATGTGAATTGAATTGATACCAGAAAAGAAGGTTGTTTGAAACATTTTTGTCACTCGATTTTTTCAAGAATTTTTTTCTGTAATGATTGATTTGTGATACACCTATGATATTTGGTATGCAGTTGCATTAGCATAAGTAAATTTTTTTTACTCCCTGAAATCCTATCGAAAATGAGCTTCATACTAAGGGTGCGTTCGACATTCCCTCCCTAGACAGCCTGAGTAGATTATTCTTCCCCCGTTGAAATATAAAACAGAAAGCGGGTGACCTCTGTTTTGTATGGGTCAATGATCTTTTTAACAAACAAAAGTGTACATTCGGGACAACCTAGGTTACCTGTACATATTATATTAATACGTCATTACCCAGGTTATTCTCGTTCTGCCCCAAGTGAGCGACATTTTTCCTACCTAGAGCACCCTGGGTTTGAATGTCAAATGCAAGCTAAGTTTAAAATGGATTGTATTGCCTTTGCTGTAATTTTGTTTGAATATAACAATAGTTAAGCCCCTTTGGCCATAAAAATCAAGTCCATTGTTGAAATGCAACTTGCACTGTTGTATTTGTAAGAAAGTTGCATCACAATCACTTATTTATTGATTATTTATTTTTAACAGCTGTAAAATATTTGTTTCCGTCCATGTTATACTGATAGACGACTTTTTAATTTGATATAGCTTACTCTTATCCATAATTTTACAGTGGATTTTGTATTTAAAAGTCATTTAAAGATGTAAATTGTTACTGAATATGTCATATTTTATAATAAAGTTAATTATGTTTGAATAAGTGTTGAGGTTATTATTTTTTACTTGTAAATATCTAAGGGACAGGAGGACCCTTGTTTAACTTCATGTAAATATGTACCTTAATCACCAGCAGTGAATGCAGGTCCAGTAACTGCCTGCTTGTTAATTCCTGTATCAGAGTTTTTAAATGCCAAACCATCATAGAATCTGTCTTTCAAAACACATTCCTTTAGTTTAAGTAATTGTGCTTTTCATATTCTATGATATTTTGGCCTTTGATTTTCAGCTTAAGTATCTCTAATGAGTTTTAAGAATACACATGAATCCTACAGTTTGTAAATTATATTCCTGGAATTTTGTTATAGTTATATCTTCAATTCTAAAGGTAAGGGGCTTTATTGTATAGCAAATTAAAGTAAAACAAATTAACAGAATTTGGAGGATCAATTTCAATGTCCAAGAGAAAAGACAAACAAGGAAGATCATTCCGGAAAATTGAAGACCGCAATGGTCCTGACTGGGTACACGCATTTCAAATGAAATGGTGGGTTAAACCAGGTTTTATGGCATGCCATACCTCCATCTTCCACTGCAACTTCGGGTCCGGTAGTAACATAAAACACAACACAGTTTTGAAGACATAAAAGGGGTATTGAGGTGATCATCTCAGTACAACAACCACTAATCAAAACAATCACTATCATAATTTTAAATTTTTCCACAAGTGGCTGATAACAAAGGAAAAATTTGTTTAAACATGGTATGAGACGTATTTTCTGGAAACCTTGGTCTTAAAGACGGTCACGGTGACAGCAGATTCGTATAAAAATATCTGAAAAATTTGTACAAGGCTTGGCATAATGAAAAAGTTGTGAAACATAAACACTGTTAGCAGGCGAAGCAGGTATGTTGCTTTTCAGGTAAGAAAATTATATTAAAAATTAAAGTGGTTATTTTTATGGTAAATTTTTGTACTAAGATTACCACCAATATTCATGCAACGACCAAATAATATTGCAATCCTTTTATTTTGAGATTATCTAGATGGTTTTGTGTAGCTGCTGTTGTTTTAGTTTCTCCAAGAGTATAACCATTTAGTACATGACTAAGTACTTGTAACACTTTTGTAGTCAAGATGCATGTCAGTAAATGGACCTGGGCAAATTGGTTAAAGGCCTGGTTAAAATACCATGCTATTTACCACTAGTCAATTACCACTACAGGGTGTTGGATCAATTCCATTTTGTAATTTACAAGAAAAAGGGACTTTCCCAGCTTATAATGTGTAATTAGGCTTGTTAGTTACCTGCCTGTGGTCGGTGTTTTCCTCAGGGTAGTCTGGTTTTCTTCATCATTAAAACTGACTGCCCTAATATGACCTAGGTGTGTTGAAAAGGGTGTTAAACACCAATACACATGTCAGTAAATTATTTGTTACAATTTTATATAGAAGTGTTTTAATTCAACTCCCAGTCATTAGTTAGTGCTAGTCAGTGCTAGTTAGTAATTTTTTATATTGTTCGTTAACGATTATCCCAAATGTTTAGTTCATTCACATGCAACAATATATGCAGACGATACATCACAAGACGTCAGTGACAAATGTGTAAATGTGATTGAAAGAAAGTTAAAAGAAGATCTTGTTAACTCAATCAACTGGATGAAGTGTAACAAACTTACAATGAATTTGAAAAAGACTCAATGCATGCTCATTGGGACCAAACAGAGACTATCAAAGTGCAGAAAAATGAGTATTAACATTGATAACATTGTATTAGAAACTGTTGAAAACTCAAAACTTTTAGGAGTAAATATAGATTGTTACCTATCTTGGTCATACCATATTGACATTTTGGCTAAGAAAATTTCAAAGAAAATTGGTGTGTTAAAGCGGCTTAAAAGTTTCATGTCTTCTCAAGCTCTACTTAAAGTATACAACTCAGTTATTTTTCCACATTTCAATTATTGTTGTACCATATGGTCAAATGCAAAGTGTGTAAACAATGTTCATAAAATTCTTAAATTACAAAAAAGAGCAGCACGAATCATTTTAAAGGTCCAAGATACTATGACACCATCAGATGTACTATTCAATCAATTATGATGGATGCCAATAACTGATTATTTTATATTCAGAAAAGTTATTCTTGTATTTAAAGTATTGCATCAATTGACACCTGAGTACTTGAATGTTTTTAGATTTGTCAATCAAATTAGTACAAGAACTACCAGACAGAGTGAAACAAACTTGCTATATGTACCAAGAGTGAGAACTGAATATTTTAAAAGATCTTTTGTTATATCTGGGAGTTTGCTTTGGAACAATATTCCACAATATTTAAGAAATTGTTCGACATTAGAAAATTTTAAAAAGGCATACCTAGAAAACTTTTTTATGAATGCTACATAAGATAATTGTATTTTATTACTCTGAAATATTGTATTTTCTATTCTATTATGTATTGTTTTAAATGTGTCTTATTCTTTATGTTGTAAATATGTACATAAACACAGGACCATATTGTAAACTAGTCCTCGGACTAAATATGCTATTCTGTTTAAATAAAGGAGATTATTATTATTATAGAATGCAGCCTTTGACTTAATGTCAGCTCGTTATATCCTCGTTATATCGTTATATATGTCTAGATTTCTCTTCACTTTCAACTTTAAGCTAGAGCATCTCTGATTAGTCTCTCATAGATAAAAATAGGATTTCAAATGGATTGTTTGGCCTTTGTTGTAATTTTGTATTAAACATGAATTATTCCCCTTTGACCATAAAATCAAGTCATGGACTAAAAATTCTAGTCTAATGTGGCTATTCCTACAACTGATTTTGAATTTTAGTTGTTAAGAAAGTGGTTTCATGTACATTTATGGCACATTCTATTATTAATTGAACCTTTTAATGAAGAAATGGTCTCATTATGAGAGTTGGTGTCCTATGCCCTAACAACACTAATTCAGTTATATCAGTGTGAAGTTGGCTTGAAAGATTTGTATTATTAACAGATATACAACTAGAGGTCGTGTTGTTAACTGATATTCAGTAGTTTTTGTGTTTCCATGTTTTATATGTTGTCTGATTTTTGTCTGTCCTTGTTTGTTTGTGCTCCATTGGTACCTCTGCTTACTTCATACATTGGATCTACTATGACAATCTATCTTTTTTATGACAATCTATCTTTATATGGCAAATACACAAAGAAAACATTATATAGACTTGTAATAAGTTAGGTGTATTTCACATTTCTTTTTACAATAAAATACAATATACATAATAAAAATTTCATAAAAGTCATGTTTTCATAAATCTTCAAGTACATGATGTACAAAAATTGCTTATCACAGATGGAAAGTATCTAAGTATTGTCTTCTCATGAACATTCAACAAATTTTCTGAAATCTTCTAATGAAACTTTGCCTTCTGGATCTGATGTGCACTGTCTAAGAAGCTGAAATGTAGAAAAACAGATATTTAGTTTTATTTAATCAAAGGGGGATAACTTATTATATTTTTTTCATATTTTAACACTTCACAAGACCAAAAACAATGTCCGTATAATAAATTGTAAAAATGGTTAAACCAAATTTCTACAGGGGAGTCGGAGATTACCTCCAATGTTTAAGGCAAACATGGTTTTTTTTCTGTTGCATAACATTGCTTTTTCTCATTTAAAATTATACTTGATAGTTTTTGTTGGATATCATTTAAATTTAGGTATATTGCCTATAACACAGTAAACAATTCCCGAGAATCACTGAGAGCTCAGAAGGGATTATACCTCTTGAATAACGTCATCATCAACTGGCAACTGCAGACTTCGGCAGAGAGCCCTCATATCCTCAGCTCCAATGAATCCTTGTCTGTCTTTGTTGATTCTCAAGAACATGGTATCTACTCTGGACTTATCTGTGATGGCAATCTTTTTCAACTGAGTTCGTACTTGTTTGACTAAGAGTTCCAAATCACCAGGGCTATAAAAAAGAAAAAAAAAATTCACAAAAGTCATGTTTTAATTTTTTTTGGTGGTATTGATTTTGTCTGGATAACATTTTTGTGGTATTGATTTTGTCTGGATAACATTTTTGTGGTATTGATTTTGTCTGGATAACATTTTTTTTTTCAAGCTTCATAACTATTGTTTCAGACCTGCCAAGTGTCACGCCACTCGCATGAGACTCACGCATCTAGTCAGCATTTTGGTGGCAAATTTCTTTGATCTTTTAATTTTTTCCTTTGATCTTTTAATTTTTCGTTGAATCTCACGCATGCAGCTCATCAAACTTGACAGCCCTGTTGTTTCTTTACTTAATTTACAACCTAATCTAACCCAAAATTAATTTTCTATTGTATATTCATATACAAATTTAGAAAGGAAATAAATTTTTAGCATTTATTTCCTTTGTACATAAATGTTTAATTGTTTTATATTTAAAATCCAGTCTCATTGATATTTATTTTATATCTTTTGTTTCTTCAATTGTATTATTATATATCCACAAAAATAAAAACTGACCAATCCACTTCGTATTTAAACAAAGTGTGTGATTGGATACAAAAGTAAGAAAAGATGAATGTCCTTAGGTTTACCTTCTTTGAACTTTCATAGGACCTCCTTTCACAGTTTCCATTGGTCGTCTGGTTAACCTTTCTCTCAGAGTTTGGATTGTTTCAGCTATAACAGAAAAACAATTATTGTTAGACAACCGTATAGCAAATGACAAAAAATCTCAATATGTTTGTTGAAAAATTCATTATCATACATTGTCAAAAAAAAATCTTCTTTTTTGCCACAGCTGTTTAAATTGTCCCCCTTTTATTAAAGATAACATATACATTTCAATTGTTTTGTTTCTTGATGTTTGAATATAATGCAAGGATCTAGAATAGTGCATTTTCTTTAATTTAGTTAGAAAATTTCTTCAACCATGTTTTACATTTTTTGTTGTTGATTCATTGTTCATCAATTTCTCTGGTGTGTCTTTGGCTTGTTTTGTGAATCGTCTTTTCCTCTTGCATATTTGATCATCCCAGTTTGTAAGTTTTGTTGTTACCTGTATGTGCCTTTTAAATCATTTCAAAATGTTTGGAAATCTATAACATTTCCCCCTTTCCTTTACCTGAGAACTGTGTGGGATGGTCTTCCATATACTTCAGTACATATTCATCAGCATTGGTAATAACAAATCGGTGCTTGAATACGTCAATTACAGCACCAATGTAAAAGTCCTCAGGACCGTAAAATACTGGCTGATCGGGAGGACAACCAGGCTTGGCCACCCGCGTCCTTTCTAAGAACTTTCCTCCGATGATTCCCGAGTTTCGTACTGGCGGCTCGTAGACTGTCATCATGTCATCAGCTAGTCTGTATGAGATGATGAATCTTCTACCACTATCCTCTGGTCGTACTGAATCCTGAAATTATAAAATCTAACGTTAAAAAAATGCAAAGATAAAATAAAATCAAAGTTGAATTTGTGTACCGGTAATCACTACATCCAAAGGAAAGTAATTAATTACCAATACTACAAGGTAGGTTTTACAGTCCTGGGTTAAAGTCATGAAATTAGCAAAAATAAATCTAGATGGAAAATACCCCTTCATAGTATTCTTAATTTTTAAAAAAAATTTTAGAAAACAGATTTATCCCCCTTTAATGTGCATGCATATCTTTAGGTAGATTTTCGCCTTGTAAATTCAATGGCTTACATGTATACTTCACTTAACCAAAATAAGAATCATGATACCGATATATTGCTGAAAATTTATTCCATGGTTGGTTGCTTAAAAACTGTGAATGAATGAAAACAAAATATTTACATTTAGATACTTTCTTAAATTGCTGTAGAACTAACTTACCATTGTGGCTTCGAATCTGAGAACTTTGTGGTCATTTTCTAACATTTTGATGAAATCTTTCTTGGGGGGCTGTGGTATCAAGGACAAACAGGACTGCAGTGAATCTTCCAGGGAACCAAAGTTATTGTATGGTGGGATTTCCTACAAGTAAATGGTATAATATGAAAATCAAAATCTGGCTTGCATGCTTCAAAACAAATGACCATGCATAAAATTTCACTTTGTTTTTTTAAAAGCAAAAGTAACTGGTTATTTCCTGAATTTTTCAAATTATAGCTCTGATTCTTTAATAAGAATTCATGTAAAGTTCTAAATTTCAAGAATAAGAAAAAATTAAGATATTTTACAAATAATAACATCATTTTTCCTTATCCTTTATAAAAAGAACAATTTTTATTGCTCACTAACCTTTTCAAAATTTTAACATTATACACAATTTTAATACAAATTAATATCCTCAGGATAAAAAAAAATAACTTGAAATTTTCAATTGTTTATGTCGCACGATTTATTATTACTTACCATTTTGGGAAGATTCTTCATTTTGTCTTGAACATTGCATGTATTAAAATCTGTAATTCCAAAGTTCTGATAAAAAAATGCCTTTGTAAAATTGTCACAATCATATATAAAAAATCTCCTTCCGTAAATTGTAATCGTTTCACCACATCTGAAGTCCTTAGGTGTGTAATATTGTTTGATTTCGTGATCGGAAAGCTCCATGACGACAGCAGGGAATGACGATTCAACATTATATCTATCTTTTGGAACCTTGTGTCTTCCGATAAGAACAGGGAATGGATCTCGACCGTCATTTGCTGTGTGGACTTCTCTGACCTCAAGGGTATCATCGACCAAATAATACTGAAAAATCAAACAAGACATGAACATATATAGTTCTAAGGAAATATTTCATTACATATACTACAAAGCAAAGTTCTAGGAATTTATCTTACCGGTACATGCATATATAAAGCAAGCTTTGTTTTAAAGGTGTCATTACTATAAGAGTCATTATAAAGGAAATTATCAACTGTTAACCTGAAGATTCACTTTCATCTCTGTGCAGCCATTTTTGATTTTTATAAATTTTCCATTCCTATTATGAGCATACTCTTGTAATCTTGTGTTGTTTCATTTTGCTTAGTTGATATGGCTTTGTTTCACTATATTCTGTTAATATCAAGACCTCATTTTGAACATGTATATGTAACTGAAATTTTATTCCACAAAAAAAAATGAAAGCATCAAGCAGTGTTCTAAGATTCCTATTACCTGTTACCCGGGGTAAGTGAAATTTAACCCAGGGTAAGTGAACTTTGACAGTTTTTTGCATTGATTTCTATTATGGGTAAGTGAATTTTTGCAATTTTACATCTGGGTAAGTAGGATTTCTAGAAAAATTATAGAACTCAATCAAATTTTATTCTTACATGAATAACAAAAGGCCTTCTCTCTCCAAACATTTGGGTTGTGTCATCCCATACAACGTAAAATCTGAGCACTTTCCTATCTAATTCTAAGAATTGTTTCTGTTTATCAAAGGCCGAGGCAGTGGTGTATGTTCTGAGGGCAGCTTTTTCCTTTCTTCTCTCAATGTAAGGATCTGTGGGTAGATCTTCTCCTGGGTTGACATCCAGACCCTCACTCTCTAGGAAATTCTGAAATTCAAGAATGAATTCAAATGAGATCAAACCAACATGTTTCAACGAAAAAGGAATGTATTGGCACTTTTACTAAAAAGACATTGAATATGAGACCATAAAATTCAATTGTTTTGATCCTCATGCAGGTAATGAAAGTTTTGTATTGAAAGCTTAAGCTAGTGTGAACAACTGCAAAGAAACCAAACACTTTTTTATGTACTGTTTTTGAGTATACATTTTTTTAAAATAAAATAGATAATGGCAACTGTATAGTCAGCATTTAGAGATATTAGGCATAGGCATGCCTTCCTGTTTTGCCAGAAAGAATATTCAGAGGCTGCATAAAACAAGAGGTTCAAAAAGACTTCAATTTTTAATTATGGCCGTGTTGTTTTATAATTTAGATGAGATGCCAAAGAAGTTAAGTTACCTTAGTGAATTGATCACAGTTGACGATTCTGAAGATTTTTCCGTAGAATGTGACATTGATACCGTTGTTTAAATCTTTCCAATGCCAGTTGTCACCCTGGTCATTCTTTGGCAGTCTTTGTCTCTTTATCAATTTTCCTGAAATTAAAATTGTACTCAATGATAAAAATTTACTTATACCATAAAAAGAGCATATATATTTACCTATATGAAACAGCAAGATTTTGCCATTTTACATAATTTTGCCCACGTCCACAACCCAAGTATCATTGAAATCCTTGTTTTATTAAGTTAAAACAATTTCATAACAGTCAAAACCTTAATTTAGAATGTAACAATTTAATATTCAGTGTCTGTGTTAAAATATAAGTAAAGAAGTCCATATATTCAATTTACACAGTTCTCTGTCTTTGTGTTCAAGTAAATTCAGGAAAAATTCAAGTGCCTAGATGAAATTGCTTAGAAATCGAGGAAGAATTACCGGTATATACAAAGTTCTAGAAAATCAATAGTGACAAATTGTCCACTGACAAATGTTGGAAAAACACAAAATTTTTAATGATCTAGTTACCTTGTGGCATTCCAGAGTTTTCAACATGGGGCTCTACAACTGAGATGCTATCATCCTCCAGATAATAATAAATATCAACTGGCCTAACTCTATAATATTCATCAGGCGACTCATGGACTGTCTGTTTGAAATAGCCGTTAAATCTCAATACCTAAAATATAAGATATTATGCATTCATTAAGAATTACTTCAACAACAAATGTTTTTGTTGTTAGAACATCAGATTAATATAGACAGTATACTGTTGCTGCAAAGAGGTAATTAGAACATTAAAATTCCTATCCTTGGTTGCTTCATGAAGTTGTTAAGAACAAATATACATGTAATAAAAAGTAATTGTTTCCCTTTAAGCAATCAGATTCACACAGGATATTTATTCTTTTTGTTACTTGATGTAAGTCTATAGATCTATCTTTATTCATCTATTGATATGAAAATCTATTTTCCTGAAAAAAATAAATATGATGGACACTCTTTTAAATTGAAAACTTTAATCTTTAACTAATGATTTATGCACCAGAAAAACACATTCTGAAACTAAATTCTCAATCTACATATTTATTTCCTATATACTCTCCAGTTCTTTTTCTTTTTTTCTTTTACTGAAAGGCAAATTCAATATTCCAGTGAGTTTAAATTTAATGAATCAACCAATTCTGGCCTCTTTTATAACAATCAGATACTAGTACCTAACTTTCAAAGTAAGCCAAGCTAGAGCTTGTAATTTTTTATATATGCTTACATTAAATACCTTTTAATGAACAAATTGAGTTTGCCTTTCAGTTTTATTTCCTTCAGTCTACTACTGAACAATAATATGACATAATGTCATTTAATGCCTGTTTTAGTCTCACTTCTAATTAACTCGTAATAACTAATACGACATTAAGGGAAATTACCATTGAAATCTAATTAATAACATTTTACCATGCAATATAGGATTGACATTGAACTAATGCTAATATCTGTATAAAATGATTCATAATTGTTTATTGACCATTACCACATTTTCTTTAAATTGTGACATGCCCTATAAACTTACATAACTGAATACAGAACGCTGAAATATATGCATCAACATGTTCAAATTATAATAATTGAAGCATAAATGACTAACATCAGACACAGTCTGAAGCGACAGTTCATTTTTTTATGATATGATAAGATTTTAAAGTAACAAATTATGTAGTTGATCATGAAAAAAAAATACAATTTGTATTCAACTGTAAAAAAAATGCATTTCAATCAATGACTTTTTATACCTTTTTATCCCAAGCCACATGACCAGGAACAAAATCTTCTGGCGGAGCTTGCTTAGCCTGGCCATATGTCAGTGTTGGGCTATAGTTGGCTAGCTCGTCAAGCTCTTGTTCTGAGAGCTGGTTATAGACTATGGGTTCTCCTCCAATGCCAACTTCTGGACGTCTTGGTATAGAGTAACCATTCTTGTAATCCAGAGTCTGACATCTGTGGTATTTAGATTTCTGCAATTGCAAAGCATTCCTTAAATTTCAAAATTCAGGAATTCTAATGATTAAAAGTCACTTACTCAAGACATACGAGTCCCATCAGTGTGAAAGTAGAAAATTTCTGCCTCTCTGATAAAGTTATAAAATTATAACTACAATTTATAATGTTACAATTATATTACATTTGTATTGTATGTTTCATTCATTACTTTGTGCCTTTACCATGTACTGATCTATGAGTTTGTGCTAATAATTTTGATTTGATTTGATAAAAAATGTTAGTTGTATGAATGAAATTCCTACATAACCTACATATTAATATGCGAGGGTAGTGAGCTCTTCAATGTAGAAAATCTGCCAAATTGCACAAGACTCAAAATACTATGGAAGTTATCGTTCTATTGGAAAAATTCAGATTTCTAGGATGTTTTTGAAAAAGTCTGTGCTTGCAAAAGACGGTGGGAAATAGTGCAAAAAACAGTGGGAAATAGTAACATATCCCCCAAACAATTTTTTTAGTAGCAGGTCAGGAGAGCTTCCTCATAAACTGTTCAGGTGAAATGGACTATCGAGACAATATTTTGTAGAATGTAGAACCAGAAGTACAATATTAAAATTATCTGGTTAAAAACGATGGTATTGGTTGTGTGTGTGACTGTGAATGTTATTCTGAACTTAGAAGTAACAAAAGTTAAAATTGTCTGACGGGATGCAAATTAATGTCTTAACTCTTGACTTGAGTTTTGACTTTTGTCCTGTCAAGATAGCAAGAGTCAGATTTCAGTTTTACAAAGAGTGCTTGACAAAAATGCAGCTTAGTAGGCAGACATAACAGCGCAGTCTTTGTATATCATGATAAATTTTCAGTTCACAATTTTTGTAACTATGAGTGACACTGACAGTCAGTGACAAGAAACCATGAAACAGAGCCTGGGCTGGGGTGAAGAGAAAAATGCTTAAAAATTGTATACAAGCTTACTGTTGGATCTCTGAAGCTATTTCCTGGAAGAAATGGTAGTCCTTCCATGTTCCTTAACGGTTGTTGACAAAGTCTTCTATTCAGAAATGTCGGATCTACCTGGTTTCTCACAACAACCGTATACACTCAGTCGCTGTTGCTGGTGGTTGCTATGCAAACACTACACGGCGAGAATTCACGAGACTTTTTTTTTTACAGCGCCACCTAACGAAAATATCACTTTTCAGCCTCTTTCAAGAAGAAGTAGCAGAAATAAATTTATTTGTTTTTTTTTTTCAATCATCTTTTCCACTTTTGTCTAGCATCAGATGAATTGATCGAAAAACATGGAAGAGGTAAAAGAAAATTGTCTACATATTTTTCTCAGCTGATCATGAGACTCCTTGATTAAATTTCACCCATGACTGAGACTCTAGACCCAAAATGCCGTCTTTGGAAAAGCTATTTTATTTTTTTACTGGTACGCCTTCCTGCGACTTTGTGATAAGAAAAGTCCAAATGACAAAAAACTCCAGAAAGATGTCATGATTATCTGGACTACCAAGACTCAAGTGTTATTTAAGGATTCCCAGGGCTGTAACAGGTCAAGTTTTTATGATTCCTAGTCACTTCGGTACTGATTATAATAAGACATTTCCGTACTTGGTACTAGGCGCTTCGGTACTTGGCTCCAGTCATTTTGATACTTGAAAGATTACATTTTTATTTCATTATTTTTTATAAATAATTAAAATGATATTTTTTGTCATAAATTAAAATAAACTATAATAAGTTTAATTACTACGTGGGAGTTGGTTGTTGGCTTAATTACTTTTAGATATAGCATAAAAATTTGTGGGATAAATAATAATAATATTGTATTGTTATAGTGCTGTAATGAGATTTATGGGTTCTATTGAACTATTCTTGTATTTTTATTTAAAATAAAAAAAGTTTTGGTTATTTAATAAAGCTGTCCTGCTTGCTTCTGAAATGAATTCAGAAACAATCAATCAATTTCTTATAATATTAGTTCTTTAATCCAATTATGCAATTAGTTGGACCCCTTAATCAATTATAATTTTATTTCTCAATCAGAAGCCATATGATACAGGTCACAATTAACAATGCCATTCAAGCATTTAATCTAATTACAATTATTTGATGCAATTAAAAATGCTGTCTGTTAAAAACACATTTATGACATTTTAAACTTATTAAAATTCTGTAGAAAAAAATATCAAAAAGGGATACTATTACCCAAAATGGACTAATTTCAGGATGACAAAAAGAGATCTTCATGACTATGAACGATAGTTTAAACATATTTTATTTGTAACGATGGTACAAAAATTACAAAAAGGATAGGACACAAGTCAAACAGACTTATGAAGTCTTCTCCAAGAAAATACAATATTAGAAATAACACAAAATATTTGCATGCATAATAGGCAAGAAAATGGTTTAAACTTTTATATATGTAAGATGACAATGATGATGATGAGGTTGACAATGGTGTGCTGAGATCCTGATTACATGATATTTGATTTAATTAAACCACAACAAATCTTTTAGACTGTTTGATGAAGTTATAAACTTGCTCGAAGACGTAAGTGTTTTGCTGATAGGAAAGCATGACGCTTCCCTTTGTCAAAAGATCTATATTAATGGTTAGAGGTTGGGGTATCCACGCTAGTTTATTGAAAAGGTGTCGTCTTTCGTTTTCATAGATGGGGCAATGAAGAAAGTAATGATCTCTGTCCTCCCTAACATATCCACATGAACAGGCTGGACTAGCAACTATATTTACACTGTATAGATTAAAGTTCAAGAAGAATGCAGAACATCGAAATTGAGTAAGAATCACGTTTAGTTTTCTCGGACCATAAAGAAAATGAGCTGGTGTTTGTTCATTATGAGTGCTGCTTTGTTTTAATTCCCTTTTGAACTTTGTTACTGTATCAAGATTTCGAATCGTAGAATCTAATCTGTTCCATGACTTTATTGTCGATGAACGATAAAAATGTGATCATCCATCAATTAAAATCTATTCATTAGTTACCAGAATTATTTTTAGCTCACCTGGACCGAAGGTCCATGTGAGCTATTACCATCACTTGGCGTCCGTCGTCGTCGTCTGTCGTCGTCGTCGTCGTCTGTTAACAATTTTTCAAAAATTTTCTCCTCTGAAACTACTGAACAGAATTTAATGAAACTTGGTATGAATGATCCTTAGGGTGTCCTGCACCAAACTTGTGTTTCAATTTTTGATCCGTCAAAAAACATGGCCCCTGTTACTAAAAATAGACCAGGGGGACCAGACTACTGTTTTTGGCTTGTAAATCAAAAGGTATACGAGAAAGGTGAAATCTGATGCCACCCTACTGCTTCAGCATCAAAAGTTCTACAAAAGTCTCCATTTGGTCGAAGTTGTCAGATGATCCCTTATAGGAGTTACAGCCCCTTAAAGGTGAAAAATAGCGTTTTTGCATGTTTTTGGTCTATAGAATGAAAACTATTGTAAATAGAGAAAAGCTGTTGCTTGCTTAAATGTTCAGCTCATTTAGCTCTACAAAAGTCTCCATAGGGTCGAAGTTGTCAGATGACCCCTTATAGGGGTTACAGCCCCTTAAAGGCAAAAAATAGTGTTTTTGGCCTATAGAATGAAAACTATTGTAGATAGAGAAAAGCTGTTGCTTGCTTAAATGTTCAGCTCATTTAGCTCTACAAAAGTTTCCATATGGTCAAAGTTGTCAGATGACCCCTTATAGGGGTTACAGCCCCTTAAAGGCGAAAAATAGTGTTTTTGGCCTATAGAATGAAAACTATTGCAGATAGAGAAAAGCTGTTGCATGCTAAAATGTTCAGCTCATTTAGCTCTACAAAAGTCTCCATGGGGTTGAAGTTGGCAGATGACCCTTTATAGGGGTTAAAGCCCCTTAAAGGTGAAAAATAGCGTTTTTGCATGTTTTTGGCCTATAGAATGAAACCTATTGTAGATAGAGAAAAGCTGTTGCTTGCTTAAATGTTCAGCTCATTTAGCTCTACAAAAGTCTCAATAAGGTCAAAGTTGTCAGATGACCCCTTATAGGGGTTACAGCCCCTTAAAGGCAAAAAATAGTGTTTTTGGCCTATAGAATGAAATTATTGCAGATAGAGAAAAGCTGTTGCTTGCTAAAATGTTCAGCTCATTTAGCTCTACAAAAGTCTTCATAGGGTTGAAGTTGTCTGATAACCCCTTATAGGGGTTACAGCCCCTTAGTGTTTTTTGATCATTTAGAATGAAAGCAATTGCAAATAGAGAAAAGATTTTTCATGCTTATAAACATTCAGCTCATTTAGCTATACAAAAGTCTTCATAGGGTTGACATCAAGACCAGGTGAGCGATTCAGGCTCCTTGGAGCCTCTTGTTTTTCTA
The DNA here is from genome assembly GCA_963971305.1 of Arcuatula senhousia. NCBI lineage: Eukaryota > Metazoa > Mollusca > Bivalvia > Mytilida > Mytilidae > Arcuatula > Arcuatula senhousia. The sequence continues at coordinate 48,993,265 of OZ020310.1, forward strand.
TTAACGACTGATCAATGAAAAACATTTACATGATCAATTATAGTTTCACCTAACTTGCTTGACTGGTATATTTACCTCATGGTCATACATTTTTTTTGTACATCCACATTTTTCAGTTTTACCATTTATGAACCTTAAAAAAAACAATAAAAAACATAAGTTAAACACATATTAACTAAAAATTACTATCCAATGCTGCTATTTTCAATTTTTTGGTCGGTACCTTAGTGACCAATACCTAGTACCGAAGCGGAACTGTCCATTACCGAGTACCAAACTGTCCAATACTGAGTACCAAAATGTCCAAGCCAGTACTGAAGTGACAAGGTACCAAAGTGTCTTGATACCTTTTGTATGAGCTGTTTGCATGAGATTTGACAAAAAAAAATGAAATGCTAAAGGAAAAAATTAAAAGATCAAAGAAATTTGCCCCCAAATTGCTGAGTAGATGTGTGAGTCTCACAGGGATTGCATGAGACTTGACAGGCCTGGTTTTCATAAATCACTCTTCTTCCTTTAAATCCTTCCCAGTAAAAGCTGAGAATCTTAGTCTCCCGCAAATGGTGGGGATTACATAGAACAGGGCTGTCAAGTTTTGAAGTCCAAATAATAATGCTGTCGGAAGCCTTGATAATATTTGACATTTGGCTTCTCAGAAAGACGTCATGATTATCTGAACTACAAGTTTTGATGAGCCACTCACATAAAATCTGCAAAAAAAATTGAAATATCAGAAGAAAGTCAAAGAAATTTGCCACCAAATTTGGTACTTTAAGAGATGGGCTAGTCTCATGCGACTTGTGTGGCACTTAACAGGTCTGATATTGTAATACCATGATAAATTTTCCCACTACAGTACAGATTTCGCCCTATCAAACAAGGGTATCCAATCTGGAGCTGGGAGGCCAATGGTTAATTGAATTTAACTGAAGCTAAATTTGGCGTTGATTTTAAAAGCTCACATAGAGCTTATGTAATGTTGACTTGTTCATGAGGCAACATATTTAGAGTTGTTTCAATAATTCCTTCCCCATGTAGGCTGAGTTGCTCACTACAAACCAATCATATTCAAAATAATTTACACATGCTACCTTTGAATGAACCACGGTACATATATCATTCAATAGTAGTGTCTTTCTGATTAAAACAAGTTTGTGATTGGACAATTTTAGACCCTAATTAGCAACAGGTGTGTTATGACGTTACATTATTAAAATAAAATTTGTAGAAAAATTTCTTGCGAGCTAAGGTATTTTAAGTTTGTCATTAGTTAAACTTTCGATTGTTACAAAAAAAGGAATAGGGAAGGTAATATTGCATTATTGCAACGACTCTAAATGCATATCTTCAGATGTTAACTAATTTTACCTTTTATTCTGGTCTTTTAATATTTTTGATATGAATTTGGCTGAAACCTATATGAAGGTAGAGAAGATAAACGGCACAGCAAATTTAAAAATTTGAAATTGTCATGATTGTCAGTCTATCAAATTTTTAACTTCAATTTCAGAAGGTAGTTTTAATAGGAAATAAATGTCATCATGCAAGTTTACATAATTCTCAGGGGAAAAAAATGTTATTCCATTACATATTTTTCTCTCACCAAGAGTCAAAATTTCCCTACTTTTTACTCATGTTAAGACTTGAAAAAATATGATTAGGCCAACATGAATAAATTGTTTGATTCCCCTTTTTACGACCCTTCTTTTTAGGTGGTGGGTAGGTAAGTAGACAAAATATTTTTTTATTCCCTTTCATAACTTTTTAAATATAGCTACACAGATACTGAGTAACCAAGAAGCATTTAAAATATTTTTTTTTGTAAATATGAATGGATATTTAAATAATAAATATAATTAAAAATTTGTCAAAACTTTATTGAATTAGTGAACTTGGACATATCCCATAAATTAGATAAACAAATATTTTTGAATTCCAAAAGTCCAAAAAATATTTCCAGTAGGGCTGATTTTTCTGGGTAGGTCGTAAAAGGGGAAACAAACAATATTTTGATTTTGGCCTTATACATACATTGTAAGCATATTAATATATATATTTGATTAGTCATTCATTTCCATTGTTTAAGAGTCTTTGTCAATTGGGTAGACATTAGTTTGACAGGTAATGGTGTTAATCATTGGATTATCATCATAATTGACCAGATTATTATGTAAACAGTTATTTATAAGTCAGATAATTTTGGCAAAGATAATTTAAAAGGTTCTATAAATTCTCCGGATTTTTTTTCAATTACTAGGGTGAAAAATCAAAATCTTCATCACTGATCTGTGACCTACATAGACAATTATAGAAATTTTACTTAAAGTTGATACAATATATACAAATATATTTAACATTAGCTCAAGATCTGTAGAGCTTTTTTACTGACACAATTTTGCCACATATTGTAGCATTCTCTGACACAGAAACTGAAAAATTGAATCTCGCCTAAATTCTATGCTTAAAAGTTTCAGCATTTCAGTATATTATTAATCAAATGAAGTAACAAAGAATGATAAATTGCAATTTGTTTTGTTCACAGGTAAAAACTGGAATGGTGTCATTGCATGATGGGAAATCCAGACCTCAACCAATCAAACTACACCTTACAAATGATGCTTTGATACTGCTGAAGGAAGAGTTGGTGCCCCTGTCACAGGAAATTGATAATCAACCAAAACATACTGTAACTATTTAAAAATGCATGCATATATTCTTGTTACTGTACACAAATGTCTCACAGCTGTAAAATTTAATAGAAAGTTGGAAAGTATTTTTATTGTTTTAGGGATATTCCTTGGAATAACCGTTGTGAAATTTTTCCGCACTTTCAGCACTATAGACATGATAGAGTAGTCTGACATCACGCTAAAGAAAAGACAAAAATCAGAAAATCTTACCATAAAGGTCTGTATGGTACAGAAATCTTTGCACAGGCCTGTCAGAAAAAACATTTTTTTTTATCACTGGTTACTACTACCTAGATTTGTAGATGTTCAGGTAAGATAACACAAGTCTAGTTTCACTGTCTGAAGTAGCAAGTCGGTTTCATCACATTTTCTAATTTAATTTTTCAAGGAAGGTAAATTTTAACCAAATGGATGTCAGAAGTTGCCCCTAAAAAGCCTTCATTGGTAATAATATTGTTTAAAGATAGGTTTAAAATTTGTCATTGTAGATTAGAGAAGTTACAATTCAAAGGGAAGATAACTCAGGTTTAGGTTTAAGTATTAAAGGAGGAGCAGATCACAACTTACCTCCCCTGATATCTAAGCTACTTCCTGGGTCACCTGCAGGTCAAACTGAACAGCTGCTTGTTGGTGATGCCATACTAAAGGTAAGATTTCAACAACTTATGTTGATACAAAATGATATGAAAAGTTTTTGCTACTACAAATAATATAGACTCTTGAAGTTTGGCAGGCAGACTTATATGATGGTAAATGTACTATAAAGTGCAATTATTTTTTCTTATGGTCTTTGCTTCTCTACTATCTATTGACCATTATGTTGACTGAATTTTCCTAATTCATCAAAATGTAAAGAATGCATGCCTTTTATGGAAAACTACAATAGAAAATAATGAATTGTGGAATATTTGTATGCGACACAGCCATGTAACAAGCAGTAATTTAGAAAAAAAACATAATGGAAAACTGCCAACAGCCTTCACAAGGTCACACTGCTTTTGTCAAAGATTCCTGGCTTAGAACAGGCACATATAAAATGGAGCAGGGTTAAACTAGTTTTTTGGGCCCAAACTTCCCCCGTTATCCCAGACAAAGCACAAAAAGAAGCACACAATAAAAATCAAATTGGTCAAGATTCAGTGTCACTAGAGAGAACCTTCGAGAGAAAAGACAACAAGAACAAACGAATGGACAGTATAGGAACTCTCTAAAGAATACTCACTGTTACTGACAGCGAACTGAGAATCATTAATCGACTGATGTAAAAAAATCAAACAAACAAGTCTTTGAAAAAGATTCTGTTAGCTTGAATATGTAATAAACCCTTTCACGGTTATTGCAGTTATTGGATAGGGGCCAAATTTTTTGAAAGGAGGAGAGAATATTATACAAAATATGTAAAATATATGTGTGTTGCTAAGCAATAGAACTGTTTTTATGACATTTTTCTGAATTTTTACCCCCTATTCAATACGGCTGCAATAACCGTGAAAGGGTCTATTCACAATAAAAATAAATGGCTTTTGATTAAAAAATTGATTAATAGCTAAAATTGTGAAAAAGGTTAAACAAGCCCTTAAATAAAAAACAATGAATTTTATTGATTCAGATCATCATTGACAAATATTTTTTACAGATCAATGGTGTATCATGTGACAGTTTATCTCACAGTGAAGTTCTCTCAGCACTTAAGAATGCTGGTTCCACGGTAGTACTGACAGTGAAATTCTTCAAGCCAGCTGCAAGGTTCCTCAATAAACAGGGTGCAACACCAGGTATGGAATAACATGAAAACTTTTATATGGGAGTGAAAGTAAGGAAGGGAAGTAGTACAAATATGGCAGTTGTATGCCGTACATCAGATAATGACATAAGTAAAAATAGACCAAAAAAACCAAGGGCAATCAGCAGAATAAACTTTCAATTAAATGAGAGTAAACTCAGGTGCGCAGGAAGGGAAAGCATTTCCTGCCTCATATAATCCACTTACCACTGTGTCATTGGTCAATGATTTTTGCTTATTTCACAACCATATGATATCTTTCATGTGGAACAGATTTTTTACTTCAATATTTCACAATGACCAGAACAGACACCATGCAAAACAAAAAGTATGCAAGTTCACAATAAAAAGGAAATGTTTATTTTACAAAATGTAAAAAAGAAATTGACTACTATTTTCCTTTCTGAACATGACAAGAATAAAACCCTCTCAATGAGAATCACAAATTGGAATAATAAATTGGAATAATAATAAGTATTTTAATTTCCAAGGAAAAATTTACAAGTAAATTCTAAGCGAATAGACAGGAAAATTGCATCCTTATAAGAATCCTCATATCTATTCTAAGTAACTTTAAGTAAAAACAGACCAAGCTTTCTAGAACTTATAGGCTAGCATTTAGAATTAAAGAAAAGAATCCAGCAAGTTTATTGAAATTTTATCTGGATCTTCTTTTGATAAAAAGAGCACATGGGAAAAAATGAAATAAAGAAGTTGATGTACAATGTTTTACTACGTAAACAGATTTTATTTATATTTATGTTTGTTTACAGATTGTTCCAACAATAATACTCCAAGCGCTAGTGAGGTATGATTTTAATTGTTAAACACATACTGCCGTTAATCGGTTAGTCAAAACTTTGCCCTGCTAATAATTTGGATGCTCTAGGAAACTTTGAAACATTACTCATTGTTTTCACAAAATTGTTTTACTGATGTAGCTAATTTTTATACGACAGCAAAATTTTGCGATTGTATAATGTTATGGCGATGTCGTTGTCGTCGTAGGCGGCGTCGTCGTTGTCTGTGGACACTGGTTTCCGTGCGATAACTTGAGTAAATGTTGACCGAATGTTATGAAATTTTGATATGATGTTTGTTACCACTAAAGGAAGGTTGGTATTGTATTTTGGGATTGTGGCCCCTACCATTTTAGAAAAAGGGCCAAAAAGGGCTAAAACTGGTGCATTGACAAAACAGATGTAGAATGTTAATTATTCATTCGATTTTGAAAATTCTTTTTTTTGTTGAATTGCATATTGAATTCTGTCAACTAAATGTGTCAATGGTTTTAAAATATATTGCACCTTTACATTGCTACAGGGGGCCAAAGACATGCTACACCCATAAAATCAACTTTTTATTTTTGGTCTGCTTTTCAAAATCTTTTTTCATTGGAATCCTTGTGAAAATTCCTGCCCATATTTTTTGAGGGGGGTAGGAGGGGGTCTGATCCCGGAATCCCGAACTAATTTTTACAAAATCCCGTCATCCCGACTTAAAAATGAGAAAATCCCAAAGCCCAGTAAAGTTGATATAATTTTATCCCGGAATCCCGAACTTATATTGTCCAAATCCCGGAATCCCGAGCTTAATTATGGCCAATCCCGGTGTCCCGAAAAAGGTCCTACCCCCCTCTTTTTTCAGTCAGATTTGCAATAATTCTTACCTTTTATTAAAATAGGGGTTGAAAAGGACCAAATATGACAATTTATATTTATGACTTCTTCTATTAGATGTTGATGTTAATATATATGTGTCAAATATGCATTTTAAAGTCCACCACAGGGTGCATGTGTCAAAAAGCTTTATGAGTCCACCATGGGCTGCATGTGACCAAAGCAATAGACTATCCATATTGGGTATCCAACGTACAGGGTTTAATTGTTGCGGTCGTATCATGCTGCGCTCGGCGTAGCTTTTTATTCAATGATTGTTACATATTCTTGAAGTTGTGTCACACACATTTATTTGACAACACAATATTATCTACTTAAATTCATTTATAACTTGTCTTTAATAGATTTAGAAAATCGCTTTAAGTTATTTCTTTATTTAAATACATGTAATTTTTGGGGATGGCAACCATAAATCAGTTAACCAAATACTGTGGATTCATTTATTTTCGTTGGTATCAAATTTCGTGGTTTGGTAAAGAAGGACCAGTTAGTGGATTCTTAAATTCGTGGTTTTGAAGACTATAAAATACAGATCAATGTACTATTTCGTGGAGTATCAATATTCGTGGGTAAAGGCCACCCACAAAATCCACGAAAATTGATACCAGATGAATAATAATGAAACCACAGTAAGAAAGATTGTAAATTTCACTATTTAAGTAATCAGTAATATCAACAAAAACCCTAATTGTTTTCATGTAAGAGTAAATTAAATCCCTGAGGATAGAGACTATAAAGTTAGTACATAAGTGTTTACATAATTGGTCCTTATAATTTGTTATATTTTTAAAAGTAGCATAGACTAATACCAGAAACCTTGATAAATTGCATTACTGGCAACCTTCTTTTAAAAGGGAGTTTCATCCATTGGTTTGCATGATATAATTTACTTCATCTTTCTACAGAGTTGTTCCCCCTTTCCTGGATTTGAGAGACAATGGAGAATCTATGTGTCTATACAGTTACTGTTTGCCTATCTGACTAGGTATTGTGCTGGCTCAGACAAACTTAGGTAAACACCAACTACATGTACTGTGGATATAATTTATTTTCGTGGGTACCAATTTTCATGGTTTGATGAAAAGGGGTTGTTTCGTGGATTCTTAGATTCGTAGTTCTGAGGTCTGCATAATACATTTCAATGTTAAATTTCCTTTTTGTTGGGTATCAAATTTCGTGGATGAAGGCTATCCATGAAAACCATGTAAATTGATACCCCACCAAAAATAATGAAACCACAGTACGTGTATTTAAATATTTTAAACCTTTCTAAACCAAATACATGTAATTAAGACATGTGTATAGATTAGACAGATGTCTTTTTCATACTTAGATTCTTTTAGGTTTGGTTTACGCAGGTTTTCAGTTTTCAGGTTAAACTTCATCAAGTTTAACTACAAATGTTAGATACTTTTAAAACATGCATGAAGCTATGATTTTTTGTAGTTTTGAAATTGGCCAGTCTTTTGGAATGATAAGAAAAGATTTTTTTTTCTGACTGATCAACCTTAAATTGTCCCTCCTAAGCATTGAAATTTGATATGTAGTTTAATTATATAACAATGAAACTGTTGCGTTACACTTTAGCATCGCTTCTTAACTTTTCTATAAGAAGCCATGATTACCAGTATTATTTTTGTAAAAAGTGTGCACCACCTAAATCGGGGGGTCTGATGGGGGGTCCTGATCATGGTTCACAGAAAATAAAAATTGGATTTCACAGTTCACAGGAAATAAGCAAAAATTTCCCAAATCACAATTCACAGGAAATATTGCCACTGTGGAGATCTGTGGAGGCATCAATCACAGATCATGGAAAAATATTTTAGCAGAGAACGGTTCACAGACAATGCCTTCATCACAGTTCACGAACAATTGTTTGCCTAAATCACAGTTCACAGAAAATTCAAATGGATGATTAAGCATCACAAAATTACCCCATTGCCCCCTCTAAATCAGCATATCTACATGCCTTCATATTCAGAATTCAAATTTTGTTGACAAGGCACCCTACAGACAGACCCCTGACTCTTTTCTAAGTTTTCTTAATATTGATTTTCTATTTTTAGAACAAATGCTTTTGAAGTGATGGGAGTTGATGGATCATCGACAGGTATCATTCATTGTGAAGACAGTCATTCATTGGCTGACTGGATCAGAGCAATAACCAGTAATATCTCTTTTCTCATCTCCAAAATGGTAGGTATAAAGTTATAAGATAAGAATATGGCGGAATATGCATCAATTTTTATCTTGGGGCCTGGGTGGCTGAGTGGTCTAAGGTGCTGGTTAAAATATCACACTCTCAGGTGGTGTTCATGTCCTGTCAGGGGTCGACATTAACTTTTAAATCCACTTGTCCCGTCGGACAAGTTACAGCTAAGTTTTACTTGTCCGAGTTTTTACCTAGAATGACGTAGAGGCATATATATTAAAAGGATTTTTTTTAAAATATTAATAGAATGGACACGTTAACCATATTAACAAACTTTATTTTAATTGTGTTTTTCAATTTTCTATGAAGAAACTGTCCTCTTTTGACTATGACTTCAATACACCATGATTACTTTCAGTTTACAGCATTATTGAACTATTTATATAACTATAATATCATTCAACAATCTGAACTCAGTGGTTGATAATTAAATGGCCATGAAAGGAATGCATGATCATCACTTCGTAGTGCTCGTGTATCTTAATATGTAATATCGGTTATACAAGAGAAGTTTCGAAAAACTGATCTCCAATTGGATATGACATATTTAATTGACCAATAGGAATAGGGTTTCAGATAGAATGTTCTATAATTATACTTGGGTTTTCCTTTTTGAGAAAATAAATACAAAATGGCGACGATTAATGAAAAACGACAACGAAAGAAGTTTCAAATCACAGTTTTTAAAGAAATCAACTTCTGAAATGACTAAACTAGGAAATCAATAGAGTTATTATAAATATTTTTTCACTTGCCCGATCGGACAAGCTGGATTTAAGTTTTAGTTTTCTGACTTTGCATTTCACTTGTCCCGGGCAATCAGACAACTGTTAGTGTCCAACCGTGCCTGTTTTTAATTTACAAAAATTGTATGTGATTATGTTTGCCAGTAATCTGCCCAAGGTCGGTGGTTTCCTCTTGATAATCTGGTTTCCTCCACCATTAAAACTGACCGCCCTATATTGCCAAGCTGTGTCAAATTTAACCCTTACTCACACAAGCACCCACAACTTTTTAAATCAAGGATACATGCAAGTAGTTTCAGTTCTCTTATATTCTATATATATATATAGGTAATTATGAAGGTCTAGTTATCAGATTGGCCATTTAGGCTCTAAAAAGTGCTTCTATTAGAATTGAATATTGATAACTAATGAAAAATTGTGCTTAATTTCTGCACTTCATTTATAATGTATAGTTTATGATTAATCTTTTGTTTTTAGATAAGAATGAGTAACAGATTGTTAGTGACAGAGGAACAGGTTTGTGGCTGGTCACATTTTAGATGAAAGTGTTATGCAGTTGTTAGAACTTAATTTTCACTCTAGAACAAAATACTTTTAAAATTTGGCGAAATGACCTATAGTCATAATATGAATTACCGTATTTTGCCGTGTATAGTGCGCAGTTTTTTACATTTTTTTCCTGATTCTAACATAGGGGTGCGCACAATACATCCCGATACGAGATTTTCATACATTTTCATGAACATTGGCAACTGTAAAAGATCGATGTTTGTCAGACTTTGGACACAAGATTCATCCATGATTGAACACAATAATCATAACTCACATGGTTTCTATTGAATCCTGTTCATTATTAGTATCTTTAAATAAATTTTATCATGCTTTTATCGAATAAAAACTTAATTCCAGTGTCTTCATGTGTTTGTTTATTAATTTCATTTTCATATCGACCGCCATTGTTGCTGTTGTTGTTGTAGTGGGTAAATTCCTCCATTGACTTCGGAGCACCATTTTGAAACAAGTTGGTAAAAATATTTGTGTTCTTTAAAAAATACTTTTGTCCAATTTCTTTATTCAAAATAAGAATAATAAAATATGATTCTAATTTATTTATTCATTCTCCCTTTACTTGTTTCCTTTCTGAATCAATATTGTGTATTCCCCCCAGTTACCTCATTTAAATAATTCTAAAAATAGAATGGTTTGTTTACATGATTGTGTATTTTCTTTCATGTAATTATTTGAGCAACATGAGTAAGATGTAACCATTTTCTTATTGTTTTGTGAATAAATACTCATCCCAAGCTGGAGATAACTTAGATTTACTGGTAATTTTGTTTTGACACTTTAGCTTACCTCATGCACAAAACATCGATATTTTGTCAAACTGGCTTGGACATTTAACAATTAAAGCCATTCAGCTGTAATACTTCAGGATTGTTTGAATAGTAATTTGTTGATCATTACTGTTTTGACACCTTTATTGTTTTCATCAAAAGATGTGAGCTTGGGTTAACACTTGTTGTTTGTTATTTGAAAAGGGGGACCATAACCGGGATTAACGATCTTGCTGTCATAATAAAATACACAAATAATATAACAGTTTATTTTTATTTTCACAAATAATTACAAAACAATTTTATTTTCATTAAAAAATCTTCATCTGTAGTCTTTCTACCTGGAAGAAAAGAGACAAATTTTCAGGGTTCTCTGTCATAGAAAAAGATCGCCGATTTTACACAAAACTTCGTTTTTTCCCCAGATTTTCACCATGAAAAGGGGGTGCATTGTACATAAATGCGCACTATAGACGGCAAAATACGGTAGGCATTGCCTATCTGCAAGCACAGTATAGTTATTCAATTTGCCTCATTTGATAGCGAAAAAAGAGGAGGAAATGTTTAAACTTGATAATCTTAAAATCTTCTTTCAGATATCCTCGTGTAATGTGTTTTCGTACTATTATCGATTTTCATCATTCACTATTTCAAATGACGATTTTTTACTGCATTCCGAATGTATTGTGATTTCTGTACAGAAAACATTTTTTGTACTTATGTCTTTTCATTTTTGACAGTTGTAAGTGGAAGTGTTATTGTTATACCCCCACTCGAAAGAGAGAGGGCTATATTGCAATCACCTTGTCCGTCCGTCCGTCCGTCCGTCTGTCCGTCCGGTTCAATTTCTCTGATTCTACTGGATGGATTGGTTTCAAATTTGATGCACAGCTTCAGCATGATGAGTTATACTATGCCTACCCTTTCCAGGTCAGTCCATCATCTACTTCCTGTTTTCCAAGCCGACTTAGACTTTTTTAGGGGAAACAAAATTTGGAATGTGAAATTTTTCGTAACAGATTTCTTGGCTTCTGCTGGATGGATCGGTTTCAAATTTGGTACACAGCTTCAGCATGATGAGTTATACCGTGCCTCCCCTTTCCAGGTCAGTCCATCATCTACTTCCTGTTTTTCGAGCCGACTTAGACTTTTATGGGTAAAAAATTTGAAAAGTGAAATTTCTCGTAACAGATTTCTCGGCTTCTACTGGATGGATTGGTTTCAAATTTGGTACACAGCTTCAATATGATTAGTTATACTGTGCCTCCCCTTTCCAGGTCAGTCCATCATCTACTTCCTGTTTTCCGAGCTGACTTAGACTTTTTATGGGTCAAAAATAGACAATTTTTCGTAACAGATTTCTCAGCTTCTAGAGAAGGGATTGATTTCAAATTTGGTATACAGCTTTAGCAAGATGAGTTGCCTCCCCTTTCCAGGTCAGTCGGTCATCTACTTACTGTTTTCTGAATGGCCGAGTGGGGGTATGCTTAGCACGACTTAGTGCAACCCCTTGTTTCTCCAAAAATAGAAACCAGAAACTACATTAAAAATACAAGTGCACATACAAAATAAACAAAAATGTGGATGGTGCGAAAACATATGACGGATGAAAACATATAACACAACGATACTCCAAATTTAATTTTAGCAAACAACACCATGAATTCAGTGGTTGATTATGAAAATGGCGCTTATGAGCATGTGATGTTTCCCTCCAAATTTTGAATAACTGATGGTGTAGAAAATATTTACTTTAGTACTTCATTGATGTGCAATGTACAAAAATAAATGAAAAGCGCAAATAAATTACATTGCTAATAAACACTTGCCCTACTAATATTTTAAAACTTCTTCCATGTTTTAAAACACAATATATATTTTAGAAGCATTATTATTGATATTCACGCCACACATGTAACTCAGTTTGAGATGCATATCTGGAATAAAAAAAATCAATATCAGCATTTATTATATAAATATGTAACCTTTTCAGGCACTAGTGAAATTTTCTGTTTCAAGTTTCTTTTTCTTAGATGTTGATTAGATTTTCTATTTTATTGCTATTTTTAGATATTGATGATGAACTGGATGCAGGAGAGGGTTTCCCCTTCTCTTCATAGACCAGCATGGAAACCCAAATTTGTGGCCATAAAAGGGCCAGATATCTATTTGTTTGATTATCCTCCAGTAAGTGTTGAGCTCTGGTCATGAGCAAGTTTCTATGTTTCCTAACATGATTAACTGTGAAAGTATTAATGTTGAGGGGATTTTCCCTTGATCCAAACCACGAAATTGCCCACCAATTTAAGTACTTTCACAGTATATATGTAGATGAAGTATAGCTGGTCAGTTTCTTTGTGCCAGACTTTCTCGATTTGTTATAAAAAAGTTTGATTTTTTAAAATCATATCAGACTCTTTAAATTTTATGCAAATAATGATTTGTTTACCCATCTTTATTTAAGAAATAATCCATGGCCGCCCGTGGTTTATTGGAGATTTTAACATGGGTTGCCATTGTTTTCGTTATTATTTTACCCAGAGTGTACACCCATGTTAAAATCTCCAATAAACCATGGGCGGCCATGGATTATTTCTATTCTAATATGCAATTTTTGTGTTTTCCGTTGACCTATAGTGCAAGACAAAATATTTGCCATTTTTGTTGTTTTTGTGCACAAAATACATTATCACGTCATTGATTTTAGCGTTAAAGTAACTGACGTCGACCCGGTGTTTATTGAAAATTTACACACGGCTTGTCGTCATGGTTTCCTTTCTTCATGGGCGTGGTCCATATTAGAATCAATAATTTTTACTTCTTAGTTCTTTAAGGATAAAACCTATAAAACTGTATGAAAGTTATCCATTATTATAAACCAGTTAATTTTTGTGACCACTATATTTCACATTTTAGAGTTGTTCAGCCATTTTACAGCTATTTATATTCATGAATTTTAGGAGTGTACTTTTGAAAACTAAGAAAATTGATTTATTCATGACTATTTATTTTTGGTGAAAATCTGTGTTGCAAAATTAATGAAAATAAATCACCCGTGAAAAAGAAGTTGGTTTACAGTAAACAGGATTTGCCTTGTATTTTTTTGTAGAGCATACATTGTACATTTAATGAATGTACAATTAGAATCTATTGACTATAATCATCACCAAAAAGATTTTGTTTACTTTTAATTTTATACCCTGCCACACATACCCTCAGTTTCTTTTGATGTCTGTCGGTCGATCTATTCCCCGAAGGTTTCTGACCAATAACTTGAAAACGCGTCAAGGGATTTGAATTATATTTTATACAGATGTTTATACAATAGAATACAGGTCAAGTTTGATTTCCAGCATGATCGGAAAAATAGTCTTTGAGATAGGCCACTTTAAAAAAATCAAATTTTATGAATTTTTGAGTTTCCAACTGATAACTTGAAAAAGCGTCAAGGGAATCCAATGATATTTTGCACAGCTGTTTAGCACATTAGATTACAGGTCAAGTACAATTTCCAGCATGATCTGAAAAATAGTTTTTAAGATTGGCCACTTTGAAAAATCAAATTTCATGAATTTTTGAGTTTCCAACCGCATCAAGGGATTAGAATTACATTTTGCACAGCTGTTTAGTACATGTACAATAAAATACATTTGACTTTCATTTGTTACTATTTTTAGATGCAGACACGTGATTGGGTGCGATGTGATACTGTATTTAAAGTGTATGAATATTAATTTTGACTTGTTTCTATTTTTAGATGCAGACACGTGATTGGATGCGATGTGATACTGTATTTAAAGTGTATGAATGTATGTTACAGATATGTCAGGTAATAACTAAGAAATGTCTTGTCTCCTTGAAAATTGCCTGTACCAAATTAGAAATAAGTGTTACCCCTGTTTCAAAGAAGAAGGGTATACCTGTGTCCGTCAGTTCTGTGGTTCTGTAATTCGGAAGTTTCTAAAGCAGGATTATCACTGAAAGTATTGACTCACAGATTTCTTTTTTTTTACTAGTTCTCATACTATAGGTATACATACATGTATAATTGTATATACTGTATAATTATTTAATTTTGTTGGAATAAAATCTCATGGTTTAAAGGACAGAACTGAATTATTTGGGACAAATGTTTGTTGATTTTTATTTTTCAAATACTACATTCAACTTAATATTCTAAATTGAAGGAGATTTTATTTCCTGGATTTTTTTATCCACGAAATAAACAAAATTTAATCCTCCATAAATATTTCTTCTTTTACAGTATACATTGTGAGATTCTTTGTTTCTTGAACTATTTTTGTTACAGTGGGATTTGTTGCATTAAGGAAATTTTCATTTGATTTAATAAACTTGAAATTTAAGATCTGAAAAATACTTTTAAACATTCCTTAGTCATTTGGTTTTTGTATTCTAGAAAAAAGAAATGTTATTTGGTTCATTAAGTAAATATCATCTGATTTTATTGATGAAAAAAAAATATATTATTTTTTCATGCACATAATGTGGTACTTTCAAAAGATGTTAGCTTAATACATTGTTATTCCATTTTTATCCAAGCTTGTCTCCACTTTTTACATTGATCTTTTAACAGGATAAAGAACTTTTAGATGACCGACAGCACTGTTGTAACATTTTGGCTGGAACAGGAGAGAAAATCTACCTAAGTTCAGAAAGTCGAGCAGAATTATTACATTTAGAAAAAGCCTGGTATAGATCTAATCATTACAGTATAACCAAAATGAAGGTTTGTTAATTTAAACTTCAGAAACAAAGGAAACTACCAACTGGATCTTCATGAAACTTTGTAAAAAATGTTAAATCACATGAACATCCTTTTACTGTAAAAGTGGTTTAAATGTTGTGTTTTCTGTTTGAATTACATTCGCAAGATTTAATTTTTGCAAAATTAAATACAAAGTGTCTAATTTTTCGTTGACAAACAAGGAAAATAATGTTGCACAGAATTATTTTGAAGATATATCAGTGACACAAAATTTCTGTAAACCTTGGGGATTTCCACTTTTAAAGTAATAATGTGTTTTAAAACTTCAAATGTATTACCCTATATCAGGTAAATTTCACAGGTAAACAGAAATATGGAAAATACCAATTTAACACAAAACACATATAAGCACATTCACAAACTGCAAAAAGTAAATCTTGTAAAAGAAATTACATATCTTTAGAATAAAAAAAAACAAATTTACATAGCAAAAATACCCCCCAATACAGTATTTACATATATATCACTAAAATCATACAGCCTGCTCTTAAAGAATTTTACAATGAACACTATAACATGCATATAGTATTGCTCTTCATACAAGGAAAACCATTTCTTCATCTTGTTTTACAAAATTTTGACCTGTCTTACTTATGATGCTAAAAGATAGTAAAAAAATTGTTTACTAGCAAGAATCCATTGACTGACATCAATATAGTATGTTGCATAAACAACCACAAAAAACAATTGTTCTTCATGAAACTTTGTACAAAAAATGTTTAACCACATGAAATGAAATAAGAATGTTTTTGATATGAGAATGATTTTCAAGGAGTGAAAAATCCTGGTTAGCAAATTGTGACAAGAGGCTCCCAGGAGCCTGAATCGCTCACCTGACATATGTGCCTGGAGTAAAGGCTATTAGGCAAAATCTATTTGACATTGAAAGGGTCATAAGTTTAATAAGGGAGTCATCTGATGGATCTTAAGGTGCTGATCACTTTTATCTCAATTAAAATTCAAAAATCTGTCATCCTTTTTGAGTTATTAGCAAAAAAATGCAGTTTAACACATCAGTTCTATACACCTAATGCTAATAAACAACAATACAAAGTTTGGGTCCAATTTGACTTTAAGTGTCAGAAGAGTTAACATTTTCAATGTAATGAGGAAATGCTTTTTAAAAGCTCAATTTTGACGTTCTAAGGGCAATAACTCCTCAAAGGAAAGGTCCTACAACGTTGACCCTATTACATATTTTGTAGATCTTGATGTGCTTAACAATATGCAATTTAAATTTCTCAAATATCTCGTAAAGTTGTCAAGATATTGAGCTAAACAGGTGCAAAATTTTCCAAAAATCCACAAAAAGGGCAATAACTCCTACATGGGTCGTTGGATTTTCTTCAAAATTTCAGAGCTGGTAGATCTTCAGGTGCTGATCACTTTTGTTCCCAATCAAAATTTTAAAATCTGTCACCGTTTTTGAGTTATTTGCAAAAAACTGCCATTTACCCCTATGTTCTATTTTTAGCCACAGCGGCCATATTTTACGACCAATCAAAAATCCCCACATCAGTTCTATACACCTAATGCTAATAAACAACTATACCAAGTTTGGTTCCAATTGGACTTGAACTGTCAGAGGAGTTAACGTTTTCAATGTAATGAGGAAATGCTGTTAAAATGCTCAATTTTGACATTCTAAGGGCAATAACTCCTAAAAGGAAAGGTTCTACAACGTTGACCCTAGTACATATTTTGTAGATCTTGATGTGCTTAACAATATGCAATTTAAATTTCTTAAATATCTTGTATAGTTTTCAAGATATTGAGCTAAACAGGTGCAAAATTTGCAAAAAATCCACAAAAAGGGCAATAACTTCTACATGGGTCGTTGGATTTTCTTCAAAATTTCAGGGTAGGTAGATCTTGAGGTGCTGATCACTTTTACCCTATGCCAGAATTTTGATATCTGTAGCCGTTTTTGAGTTATTTGCAAAAAACTGCATTTTACCCCTATGTTCTATTTTTAGCCACGGCGGCCATGTTTTACGACGAATCAAAAATCCCCACATCAGTTCTAAGCACCGAATGCTAATGAACAACCATACCAAGTTTGGTTTCAATTGGACTTATGGTGTCAGAGGAGTTAACGTTTTAAAAAGTTTACGGACGGACGACGGACGGAAGACGGACGCCAAGTGATGACAATAGCTCACATGACCCTTCGGGTCAGGTGAGCTAAAAAAGCAGAGGGGAACAGGCCGCAGGTCAGCTGGGAAATAATTTTCATAACACTTTCCTCAGCAATTACTAATCACAACCTCTTTGATTTAATATGCAGCCTCAGCATTGAGTCCCTACCATGGGATTCAATTTCAGGTATGTCAGTCAGTTACTTCTATTTTTAACGAAATCTGTCCATTTTTAACTTTTGCAGATTTTTCTTTGTTTGTAAACTGGAAAAAATGTTTTGTATTTTTCAGCATAAAACGTTTGGCTGTACCTGGAGAGATTGTTTGTGTGGACTGACATTAGATATCGACTCAGGGTTCTCTTTATATGATAGCAATAACAAGGTAAATCCTTCATTATGACGCACAAAACGTAGTAAAAAAACGCAATAATTTCAACTAAGTTACTGTGAAAGTATTAATGTTCGTAGGTTACCAATTTTCATGGTTTTTATTGCTCAGACAAACCATGAAATTAAATTCCCCACAAACAGAGAATGTTTATAGATTTTTTTATAGAGAATTTTTTAAAATCATAAATTAATGATTCCATGCAATTTACTCCCAATCCATGAAAATTGATACCCACAAATTGCAGAACTTTCACAGTAAGATATAAAAGCTTTAAGCATGGACTAAACCTTAAATAGAGACATCAAAGAATTCTGCTTAAACCCATGCTGTGGACCCTAAACTTGCAGTGAAGTGTGAGCCTTAGCTTAGTCTTGCTGTGACTTTAGGATAAAGAATGGCTAGTTCCTTTCTTTATTTCATTTCAAATACTGTAAAAGGGGATAATTTCCTATGGTTTAAATTTTGCGTTTTCAGTACCAAAATGCATTTGCGAGGTTTTAGTTTAGCGTTTTATTATATCATGGCATATTGGGTCCTGACGCGAGGGGATATTTTCGCGAATTTGTTATGGTCGCAAAATTAGCGAAAATAAACCCCTTGCAAAAATTTCCCCTTTTACAGTATTCAATTTCTCTGTCATGCATAATTTTATACCTTTTAATTTTTTAGATGATTTTGTATTTGCCTCATCCCAATTTTAGGCTAATAAGTCCCCTACCGGCAAAAGCTTTGCGCAGGTTTGCACTCTGATTGTCCTTCCGTCTGTCAGGCCTTAGTTTTCCGCACTTTTTTTCTAAACGCTTATAGATAATGAACTGATTTTAGGTATGTGAGTTTACCTTGATGAGTTACAGATCAAGTTTGAGTTTCGTGTTGGTCAACAAATTTTTATGGGAGTTATGGCCCTTTGAACTGGGAAAATTCACTAAAATTTCAGTTTTCCGCACCTTTTTTCTAAACGCTAATAGATAATGAACTGATTTTTGGTATGTGAGTTAACCATGATGAGTTACAGATCAACTTTGAATTTCGTGTCGGTTCACAAATGTTTAGGGAGTTATGGCCCTTTGAACTTTGAAAATTCAATAAAATATCAGTTTTCTGCACCTTTTTTCTAAACCCTTATAGATAATGAACTGATATTTGTTATGTGAGTTTACCATGATGAGTTACAGATTAAATTTGAGTTTCTTGCCTGTCCACAATTTTTTATGGGAGTTATGGCCCTTTGAACTTTGAAAATCCATTGCAATTTTATTTTCTACACTTTTTTATTGTTCCTTGTAGATAATAAACTGATCATGTTTAGGTATTCATTTGTTTGACAAATTGTTACCAGTGACTGAAATATGAGGCCGGTAGGGGACTATGTATTGTTTTGCAATACTCTCAGAATGTTTATTTAGACTGTATTTGAAGACTTTACTGTCAGACCGTCAACAAAACATTAACATTTTTGTTTAACTCTTATCTTCTTTGTTACAGAAAATAATGTGGTCATACAGATTTTCTCAGCTAAAAGGTTCTTCAGATGATGGAAAGTCTCGACTGAAACTTCATTTTAGAAATGAGTCGACTGGAACATTTGAGATTAGAGTAAGTTTGCATGAAGTTTGAAGAACGTTTAAAGTTATAGTAATTCTAATGAAACAAATTTATAATTAAGTGCCACGTAAACAATTTTGAAATTAAAGAAGATAGGAAGATAAATAAATGGATGGTGAAGCCACATTTAAAAGGGCTTTTTGGCATTTTTGGCAATTTGGGCATTCTTGTTTTAGTTGTTTTAAAGGTTTTATTAATTTATATTTCTTATTTAGTTTTTACCTTTTAAATGTGGCTTCACCATCCATTTATTAATCTTCTTTATTTATACACAAGCCACAGTGCAACATATTTTATAGTTTTGAAATTAGTCGCTCATTTTCTTTTCATTGGAGATCTCATCATTGACACTGGAGCCAAAAGGTTGAAAGCACTAAAGCTGTAAAAAATACATGTATACATGTATTTACCCTCAATTATGACCTAATGCAATGGAGCATACTGGTACACAATTTGTTCATTGTTCTGTAATAGTTGATTTGAAAATTTATAGCATTTAAGGTTATTCTGTGAAGGTATTCTTTTCATAGAGTACCAATTTTTGGGGTTTTCGCAAGTGAAGTAAACCAAGAAATTAGAATCACAATAAGCAAGAAAGTTTCTGTTAAATTATATTGTAAAAACCATGAATTCATGTACATTTTAATTACAATCCAGGAAAATTGATGTATTACAGTGTATTATGAGTTTAGTGGTTTTTATACCCCGCCACACGAAGTGGCAGGGTATTATGTTATACCCTCAGTTTTTTTCGGTGTCTGTCCGTCCGTCCGTCTGTCTGTCCGTCTGTCCGTCCCCCGAAGGTTTCCGACCAATAACTTGAAAACGCGTCAAAGGATTTGAATGATATTTTGCACAGCTGTTTAGTACAATAAAATACAGGTCAAGTTCGATTTCCAGCATGATCCAAAAAATAGTTTTCGAGATAGGCCACTTTGAAAAATCAAATTTCATGAAATTTTGAGTTTCCGACCAATAATTTGAAAACGTGTCATGGGATTCAATTAATATTTTGTACAGCTATTTAGTACAATAAAATACAGGTCAAGTTCAATTTCCAGCATGATCCGAAAAACAGTTTTCGAGATAGGCCACTTTGAAATCAAATTTTATGAACTTTTGATATTATAACGTGGCGGGGTATCATTTAATGTCCCATTACATGCCCTATTTTTTTTAATGATCCTCCAGTTAACAAATTATGTCTTGTCTTCATGCAATACAAGGCTGCTGGTTGTTTTCCATTGTGGTTTTTTTTTTATTGTTGTTTAAATTGTAGGTTGTATCACGTACACTTATTCCACATTTCATTATCTTCTATGCTTTCTGTTGTAGGACATAGACTGTACTGGTTTACATACTCTGTTGTACTGTATGAATGCTTTCCTGTCTGCCAAGCTTGCCTCCGTAGACCCAACGTTCCTATCAAATTGCTGACATAAGGACTATCACAATTAGGATAGACTTGCTTCTGTTGACCCAACGTTTTGGTCAAATTGCTGACAATTCTCACAATAGGACTTGAACCAAGCAATAAAGGATATACTAAATGACTGTAGCTGTATAGTAAAACAGAAAAAAAAACTTGCTGAAGTGATGATTTCAATTTTCTCTCTCTGAAATTAGCATTAATAAGTATAATACAAACTGATTTCAGCAAAAACATGTTTTCTGGCTTATGACAGACAAACTCATTGAAGAATAAAGTTGCCTGTCCAAAAATCTACTTACAACTTGAAACATTGCAGTAATGTTAATTTTGACTAAAGGCTTCCTTGTGATTTTTTGTATTTTATTTCAAATTTTATTGACTTTTATGTGATTTTTAATCATGCATTTTTAATCCATATCCAATCATTTCAAAATGAGGATTGTTTGTTACCTACATGTATGTTATATATCATTCCTGCAAAGTTTCAGTCAAATTCTGAGGAGATTTTTTGAATTGTTTCGGAGGATGACAGATGACAACAGAGGCAACGTAATGAGATAAGCTAAAAAACAAAGACTTATCTTTATTGCTTAAGAATTGGTGCAAAAGAGTGGAGTACTTAATGTAAAGAGGCAATCAATGTGATAAATCTAATTTTACGTTCAATCTTGGTGCATTTGAAAGTGCAATAATTGTAGCTAAAAAACTAAATGTGTTACCGTATAGCAGGTTATTTTCGCTGTGGTTTAATTTTTGCTTATTTTTAATCCCGCAAAAATATTCAAGTCGTATACAAACAACTCACCAACCGCAAAAAATAAATCCTGCAAAATATTTTCACATACCTTATGACACAAAACTGTGAAAATATACCCCTGCGAAAATAACCCGCTATACGGTATAAAGTTCAGTAGTTTATGTTTATGTACACACGGTTGATTTTAATAATTTCAATACTGAATATAAATGTATTTGTTGTTAATAAATACAAGAATCTCAAAGTATTGGAAGGTGCTTTTTCGTATTGTATTAGAAGTTGTTTAAAATCACATGAGCTTTTAATTTACCGGGGTAGTGTAAATTTTTATTTAGCATTTTTTTTAGCATATGTTCTCATCCTGTCTTGTAAATTGTATGGTTGCATTTAAATGTTCCTGATGACCAATTCATTAGAAGAATCTTTTCAATATGTTTATTTAAACTCTACTTTAATGTTTCATTTGCTCAAATCGAGTTAAAAGTGTTAATTTTTAAATTTGCAATTGCCCCTCAAATTTAGATGAGGACCTTGCTTCCTCTATAAGGATGATGAAATTAATAATCGTGACATTCTGTATTTTGATATAATGCTCATCTATCCTGTAATCTGTTGTTTATGTTTTATATAGTGTTTTTTTGTGATATATATAGCAAAGTTTTGTATCAGAAATATTAAGTTTTTTTATAAGTTTGTATGCCCTATATGTTAACATAATTGTTTGTTATAAATAAAGATGTTTAAGCTTGTCATTCATGATATTTAGATAGAAAACAAGAAAATCTGTGAGCTTATGCTCACAAGTGATACCCCCGCTCGAAAAACCTAAGTTAAACAGCAAGTAGATGACCTTGGAGCATTAAATTGGTATACCCCATATGGTACTATAGGATTAAGCTGTATACAAAATATCAGACCTCTATCTCATGTAGTTGCTTAGAAAACTGCTACAGAAGTTTTGTTACGGAAGAACGGACAGACAGAAAAGGGTAAAACAGTATACCCCCCGCTTCTTCGAAGCAGGGGTATAATGATGAGATGTGGAATAAGTGTATGCAACACAGCCCACAATCAAGCGGCATTTCAGAATAAAAAGCTACGCTGAGCGCAGCAGGATACGACCTCAACAAGTTGAACCCTGTACATTAGAGGCCCAATATGGATAGTCTATTGTTTTGGTCACATGCAGCCCATGGTGGACTTACAAAGCTTTTTGACACATGCATCCTGTGGTGGACATTAAAATGCATATTTGACAAATATAGATTTACATTAACATTTAATAGAAAAAATCTTATTTCTATATTCATTGACATTTTTGACACAATTTAGCCCCTTTTGGACCTTTTTTAAAATAGTGAGGACCACAAACTCCAGATGCAATAAAAAAGCTTCCTTAAGTGGATATAATCATAATATTTAAACTTCATAACAATTGGCTGGCCCACTACAGCTAAATTCATTTGCCTTGACCAACTTTTAAAAATGGCGTTTTTTCTTCAACCCCTAATATCTCAAAAAACAGTAAGAGATATTGCAAATCTGATTGAAAAAAGCATGCAGGGATTTTCACAAGGATTCCAATGAAAAAAAATTTGAAAATCGGACCACAAATAAAAAAGTTGATTTTTTGGGTGTGCCCGGTCTTTGGTCCCCTGTAACAATGTAACGGTACAATATACATCAAAACCATTGACACATTTTGTTGACAGAATTTAATGAGGAATTCAATAAGAAAAAGAATTTTCAAAATCAAATGAATAATAAACATTCTACAACAGTTTTGTCAATACACCCGTTTTAGCCCCTTTTGGCACTTTTTTCTAAAACAGTAGGGGCCACCAACCCCAAATACAATAGGAACCTTCCTCTAGTGGATAAAAATATCTTATCAAAATTTCATAACTATTGGTCAATATTTACTTAAGTTATCGCATGGAAACCAAATATTCCCAGACGACAACGACGACATCCCCATAACATTATACGATCCCAAGTATTTTGCGGTCGTATAAAAACCACAATGGACAAAATCCAAATAGGTGTAGAGATTTTTCAAATTTTGTGAAAAAAAAGATTCACATGTACATGTAGACACAAACGAGTCAAATGCAAATACATTCATTGTCTGAAAAAAGGTAAGATTCTATCTGAAACACTTAGAGCTCTTTAAGTAGCAAGACCTACTACAGAACAAAGTTTAATGAAAGAACCTTAGTGAGCACGCTCACATACCCCACGTGTTCGGCTATTGGACTATCAATGTTATCCTGGAGGAATTAGTATCGAGCAACAGGAATCAATAATATTGAATGATTGTAAAAGTGAATGTGCAAGTATTTGAATACATGTATCATAAAAAAGTTATGTCAAATTCCTAAGTCCAAAGGGCCATAACGCCCACAAAAATTTGGGGATCAAAAATTCCTGGTGATATGCACAACTACATATGGTGTACTTCTTGCATACCAAGTTTCGTTAAATTCTGTTCAGCAGTTTATTAGGAGTTGCGATTACAAACTGTAATCATGATTTTCTGCGAATTTCTTAGTCCAAAGGGCCATAACTCCAACAAAAATTTGCGGATCAAATATGGTGTACTTCTTGCATACCAAGTTTCGTTAAATTCTGTTCAGTAGTTTATTAGGAGTTGCGATTACAAACTGTAATCATGATTTTCTGCAAATTTCTAAGTCCAAAGGGCCATAACTCCCACAAAAATTTGCTGATCAAAAATTCCTTGTGATATGCACAACTACATATGGTGTACTTCTTGCATACCAAGTTTTGTTAAATTCTGTTCAGTAGTTTTAAAGGAGTTGCGATTACAAACTGTAATCATGATTTTCTGCAAATTTCTTAGTCCAAAGGGCCATAACTCCCGCAAAAATTTGTTGATCAAAAATTCCTTGTGATATGCACAACTACATATGGTGCACTTCTTGCATACCAAGTTTTGTTAAATTCTGTTCAGTAGTTTAAGAGGAGTTGCGATTACAAACTTTGATCACAGACGGACGGACGGACGGACGGACAAGTCAAAAACATTATACCCTTCGCAACTTCGTTGCGTGGGGTATAATTACATGTTATAGATAATGATGAAATGAAAAAGATAAGAATTGGTTTTGATGGGGTTTAAAGAAGAGACAATAATGGAAATAAACTAATAGATAAAGAATAAAGACCCAAAAATTGGAAAATAAAGAATAATTACCCTTTAAGTATAAAGAAACATGAGAAAAGTGCTAAAAAGATTAAAACAAGGGGTTGCACTAAGTCGTGCTAAGCATACCTCCACTTGACCATTCAGAAAACAGGAAGTAGATGATGGACTGACCTGGAAAGGGGAGGCACTGTATAACTCATCATGCTGAAGCTGTGTACTGAGTTTGAAACCAATCCATCCAGTAGAAGCCAAGAAATCTGTTACGAAAAATTTCACATTTCAAATTTTTGACCCATAAAAAGTCTAAGTTGGCTCGGAAAACAGGAAGTAGATGATGGACTGACCTGGAAAGGGAAGGCAAGGTGCAACTCATCATGCTGAAGCTGTGTACTGAATTTGAAACCAATCCATCCAGTAGAAGCCAAGAAATCTGTTACAAAAAAATCCACTTTACCTGGAAAGGGGAGGCAAGGTGTAACTCATCATGCTGAAGCTGTGTACCAAATTTTAAACCAATCCATCCAGTAAAAGCAGACAAATTCAATGGGACGGACAAGGTGATTGCAATATAGCCCCCTCTCTTACGAGTGGGGGTATAATAAAGGGCAAAAAAATGAAGAATACATAAGAGAGGCTAGGACACCCCCATCCACACACTCATTACAGGCTTCAATTTCAACATCAATGATGATAATCAGCAAGTTCTGTTCAGCAGACATCATGCTGATATATGGAGTACCAAAGTGAATGTCAAAAGTAAGAAATGGCAAAATCAAAACAAAAAAATCTGTGAGCTTATGGTACTTTAGGATAAAGCTATATACAAAATTTTAGACCTCTACTTGAAGAGACGAAACGTGCGTCAGGCGTAGCAAAATTTATTGTCTGGAACTTTGTTGTCATTTGTATTTCGAACACACGTGAAGGTTACCACTGCTGGTGGAGCTTTAATTCCCCGAGGTTAGCCCGCTCCGGCACCAACACTTTTGAGTTGGAGAAAAACATCAAAGCTTTAAATTATCCGTCTAAATTTCAAAATTGTCTAAACCCTAAGGTTCTTCCTACCCCAGACATAGGTTGATTATCTTAGTAATAATTTGGTTCCCCAGTTTGGTAATTTTGGTTTTACTTATCTATGCTCTTCATATTCATATAGTGTTTGGCATTTTCAATATTTTGGGTAGAGCACCTCTGATGAGTCTTGAATAGACGAAACGCACGTCAGGCGTAGCAAAATTTATTGTCTGGAACTTTGTTGTCATTTGTTTTATGTAATTGCTAAGAAACAGAAAATATGTTATGGATGAGAGAACGAACGGACAAGAGTAAAACGGTATACCCCCCTGTTTTTGAAGCAGGGGACTATACTAAGTTGACACCAAATGAAAACATCACAAAGAAATAGATAACAAAAAACCTGCATTGTTTACTATTATTTTATTTTTGTTAAGAATAACTAACAAAACATTTATACTATAACATAACAACAAATGATTAATTTAATAACAAGCATCTACTGTTAATGAATATCAATACATGATTAAAATAACAAGCATTCTGAGAGTATTGCAAAACAATACTTAGTCCCCTACCGGCCTCATATTTCAGTCACTGGTAACAATTTGTCAAACAAATGAATACCTAAACTTGATCAGTTTATTATCTACAAGGAACAATAAAAAAGTTTAGAAAAGAAAAATGCAATAGATTTTTAAAGTTCAAAGGGCCATATCTCCCATAAAAATTTGTGGACCGGCACGAAACTCAAACTTGATCTGTAACTCATCAAGGTAAACTCACATACCAATAATCAGTTCATTATCTATAAGGGTTTAGAAAAAAAGTGAGGAAAACTGAAAATTTAGTGAATTTTCAAAATTCAAAGGGCCATAACTCCCATAAAAATTTGTGGATCGGCACGAAACTCAAACTTGATCTGTAACTCATCAAGGTAAACTCACATACCAAAAATCAGTTCATTATCTATAAGTGTTTAGAAAAAAAGTGCGGAAAACTGAAATTTTAGTGAATTTTCAAAGTTCAAAGGGACATAACTCCCATAAGAGATTGTGGGCCGGCACGAAACTCAAACTTGATCTGTAACTCATCAAGGTTAATTTACATACCAAAAATCAGTTCATTATCTATAAGCGTTTAGAAAAAAAGTGCGGAAAACTGGTATTTTAGTGCATTTTCAAATGGCACCCTTGATTGATAAATACCACTGTAATACATTCATATTTGCAAAAGTGATACAAATTATAACTTTATTAAATTACCCATACTGGTAAATGAACCAAAAAAGACTGATAAATTAGGTTATGCTCAAATGGGCGAATGATATGGTTATACATGTAGCAACTATAAAATGACAAAATAGTCTGATAAATGTTTGCAATGATTTTTTTTTCTAAAATTACTAAAATTGTCCTAATAACTGGATGGAATTAGATGTTTTAATAATTCACTACATGTAAAACAAAACGTATATATCTATAAAATTCATTAAAAAAAATTGGTAACTTTCAAGAAAATCATATGTTTCTTACTAAAATGATACAAATTTAACTATATAATGAAAAATATAGATGGTCAAATGTTTGTAATGACAATTTTATTTTCCAAAAATTATTAAAATGTCTAAAAAAAATGGATGGAATTAGTACAAAAGGACGGAAATAAATATATATTAAATGAATATATATATAAAATTCATTTAAATAAAATTTTGTCAAAATAAAACAATATAATAACAAAATAACTACATTATATGTAACATAAAACATAAAACTATATAAAAATGTGTTTTATCTGTAACAAGTGTACATGTATATGAATAAAGAATAAATAAATATGCAAATATCAAAAACTTTGCCATACCACTAGGACTTTTAAGGTCATAATGATCTTGGAATTATCTTTTTAGCTTTGGAATTCCAAATACTATAAAAAATCATCATTACATTATATTTCATCCCACCCCAACCCATAAAATCCATGGTTCACTGATGGCAGATGGTTTGGTCTCACCCATAGATTTTTATTGAATAGTTGTGAATGATGAAAGTTCCTAAGAAACATCAACTTAAAAGTTGATTAAGATTTAATGTTAGATATTGGTAAATATTGTTTTACATACAGCTTTAAAGCAAATAAATAAGTAATACTTGAACTATTTTATGCTCTAAATTACCCTAGAATTTACCCTAGAATCTATTCCTAATTCCCTATTGAATAAAAAAAAGCCCAGCCAAGGAATCTATAAATGTGAAAGGAAAAAAAGTGTGATGAGATGAAGCAATGCTTATCAAATATTACTGTTATAAACTTTTCTAGGTAGAATAATTAATATAACAACATTGGGGGAGGGAAACTATGAAAACCCTGAAACTTAACCCTAAAATAAACTCTGTTCCACATTATTTTGAATTCATTATAACTTGAGTAGTAGACATATATACATTTGTTTCTATAAAATAACACAGAGTTTGCTTCCATCTTCACACTGATTGTCAGATGGTATGGTTACCCTGGTAACAGTTGTAATTTGATTGGCAGGTGCTCTGACGATAGTGGGAGGAGCCTCAATATGTGGGCGGGCTGAGGGATCCTTTAGTAAACTGAAATCTTTACCATGCTTGCTGTTTCCTAAGGTATCATCACTGAAAAAAATAACAAGAAATTCAAAAGATAATGCTCACTAGTGATACCCCTGATTATTCAACAAGAAGAGTGATAGAACTATTAAACAACAGAATACAGATAAAGGTATAATAACATACTGAGGTTTCATTAACATTCATAGGGTATCAATTTTCGTGGTTTTCATGGGTAGCCTTAAACCCAGGGTTCCAACTATTTTTTGGACACAAAATTCAAGGGTTTTTCCAGGACTTTTCAAGGGTATAGAGGTCATTTTCAAGGATAAAAATAGTCCACAAAAATGTTAAAAATCCAATATTTTTCAGCCTTTCTTTATCAAAGGGTCAACAAATCTGCATATTACAAAATTCCTGGGTTTAAGGATATTTGATAAAATTGAAGGATTTTTCCAGCTTTTTGAGCATTGAAATGAAATTCAAGGACTTTTCCAGGTTTCTTTGAATTCAAGGA
Source organism: Arcuatula senhousia (assembly GCA_963971305.1). NCBI lineage: Eukaryota > Metazoa > Mollusca > Bivalvia > Mytilida > Mytilidae > Arcuatula > Arcuatula senhousia. Next base: position 49,022,108 of record OZ020310.1, read on the forward strand.
TGGCGTGGGAACCCTGTTTAAACCATGAAATTTGACACATTATGAAAAGGAAATTTAGCATTGATCTGTACTATGCTATAGACTTCAAAATCATGAATTTAAGAATCCACAAACTGACCCTTTTTTATCAAACCATGGAAATTGATACCCACAAAAATAAATGAATCCACAGTACCCTCTCTACATCAAAATAAGGCTGTAAACATGGAAAAACAGCCTGAATTTACTTTCACCGGGTATAGCTCTTTGCTGATTTTCAAGGAGTTAAATGATAACAAATTGTGTCTCTGAAAGGTGTATCACTTGATGTTTCTACTGGACCTCAAGACTACAATTTGATGCCGTAACACATCAAATGTTGTCTTTGTCTTTACGGTTTTATGATACTGATTACCCCTTTGGTACACCTTTGCTTCTTCCTATGTCAGGTAATTTTATATCAAGTCTGATAATCACCTTATTTCTGTTTTTAGAATTTTGACAATTTTTGACTTTGACAGATTATTTTACAAACGCATACAAACCTGTCTTTTTGTTGTTGTTCTAGATCGACAACTTTATTGTTTTTGACACAACATTTACAATCCGCCGAATACTTGAGCGGGTCACTTTGACCTTTGTAAATTGTGTTGTCATGGACTTGACCTTCACACACGGCTGACAAAATGATAGCCTTGTCTGCCTTGGAATGAATTCTATTTTTGGAAACCTGAAAAAAAAGAAGTACAAATAACATTAAATGAGGATATAAAAGTGAGGTTTAAATCTTGCGTTAATTAAGGATGGTCACTCTTCATGTTTCAGAATTTCAGTCTGATTTTGGAACTCCTCTAGACTAAACCTTTAAATATTGAAGAAATTTTTTGCACACTAACCCCTACATTTTATGACATTTTCTGAATATATAGACATGAAAAACCAACTGTATACAATTCCTTGAAATTCTTGATACAACTTTATGGTTTAATTTTCAGGCCAAAAAGTGACAATGTTAAAGTTATGTAAAATCTAAAGGATTCTGATTTACTGCCAAATTTTTGACGTCTTATATTTCTTATATCTCATTTTCTTTTTATTATTTGATTAAATAGACAATTATCTATCATTTCCATCACAAATCATAAAATCTCTGATATAAAAAAGTTCAGGAATGACCATCCTTAAACACAGAAACAATCTTTGTGTCTTTTTATTTTTGTATAAACAACTACATTAAAGATGCAAAATTTACTAATATGAATCCCTTCACAAAAATTTACCCTTTTTACCATAAGAAAGTTATAGTACAATAGCCATCATGGAAATAAGTTTTGCTTCTTAGAAACATCACAGAAAAGGTAAGTTTTATCCAAAGAAAATTTTTATGAAACATGTCTTCACAGTGCTTGTTTATTTTCTAAATACTCTGTGGAAAGATTCTCCCAATTTTAACACCTTATTATATTATTTTTTGCTGTCTGATGGACGTCGGGGTTTAAAGAATCAATTACCGTATGAGTTGTTTTTTTCCAGGGAGCTAAATTTCACTGATTTCTAAAAATATGTGAAAACCTTTTTTTTTGCGGAATTCAATTTTAGCGATTTCTTTATGTAAGTATATACTGTACATATAATTTTTATAAAATTTTATTTTCATGGGTTTATATTTTCGCGAGTTGCAAACTACCACGAAAAAAGCGAAAATTAGATACCAGCGAAAAAAACAACTTATATGGTATTTTTTAAATATTGTAGTAACAAGTTCTTTTCGTACCCTGCACAAATATTTTATAACTGATAGATTAAAAAAAATAAAGTGTTACCTCAACATGTGTGTTTTTGTCTAACTGGATAGCACTTCTTTGGTTACCAACGACATCATTGTATTCAATTGTTATGTCCCCTTTGCTGATGATACCATGATCTTGGTTGTCATAGATACCGTTGCCTTTAATCATGATCTAAAATTTGAAGATTTACCAATTAAACTTTGTCCAAAAAAGTAATTCTTGATGGTACATGTTTTATAGCAGAATAAGACAGGAGATTTATAGGTTCTTACATAAGTTATTGGTAAAAGACCGGCTGATCTTTCTAAAGTGATAAAAATTTTAAATCTTTTTGCGAGAGGAGCCAAGCAAAATGATCCAAAAGTCCTACAAAATTTTTATCACCAGCGAAAGATCATAGTCAGTTTTCCAAGAACCCATGTAAGTACCTTTTTTTTTCTGCAAAAACATTAATTCAAAATTCTTATAGACTGAAACCCTAAGTAGCTTCATTTCCAAAAACCAAAAGTTTAAAATAACATTGCATTTCATAGGTCGATGTCATCAATCAAAATCAGTATTGATGGCTTTCCTTGGTTATTTGAGTTATTTCAGATCACTGCAATTGCTAGCAACTCAACCTGGTCATCTAACTCTGATGATATTTACATAAGAAGTTGTTAGCTTCCCTTTTAGTTTTTATTTTATTTTATTTTTTGCCAAATTATGTCCATTTTTGGACTTTTTTCTCTAAATGGCAGCATATTTTATCAAAATGGATAAAAAATAGAAAAATAAATTCTCTCGCCTGCCTGCCCCATTTTTTCAAGAAATTTGGATGAGAATCTAGGAATTATTATATTATGGCAAGGAATTAGAATGATCTATCTAGTTCTTTGATTATGGCCTAAAAGGGGTTTTTGTGACCTAAAACAAGAAATTCTTAGATATGACAATATTCTAAAGTTAAGTGTAACCCAGGCCTTATATTCGATTCTTCAGTCCAAAATTTTATTTCACATATCCACATACTTGTCCTTGATGATCTGTGACAATTCCGTTCCCGCTGTTACATGTCACACTGTTATCTTGGATGAGAATCGGAGAGTTCTGGTTTAAAAAGATCCCATCTTTTTTGTTGCCATGCACTGCATTACACTGAATTAATAATTCATCACCAAACTTGCTTCTAATACCACATCCTGTTGAAAAAAATAATTGTAAAGAATAGAAGGAAAAGGACCAGTATAAAATGTTACATAGTACCATATCTGATAACTAGAGGCTCCCAGGAGCCTGAATCGCTCACCTGATCTCTTACGCCAAAGTTTGAATTAATTACAAAACCTTTCAAGAATACAAAGTTGCGAAACAATCCTTTCAGTAGTTTCAGAGAAGATTTTTGAAATCAGTTTAAATAAATAGAAAAAAAAACAGTTAAAGGGCAATAACTCCTATAAGGACCATAGCAATGGCGGCCTTGTTGGTTTGTCGACATGTATATAATTCACAAACTTGGTAGAGGACATCCTAAAGATCATGTGTACCAAGTTTCAAAGCAATCCCTTCATTGGTTTCAGAGAAGAAGATTTTTGAAAATCAGGGTAAATTAATGGAAAAAAAACAGTTAAAGGGGAATAACTCTTAAATGGTTGATCTGACCATTTTGAACCTGAAATCATTTTCATAGATCTCAATGAGCTTAACAATTCTGCAATGCTAATTTTTCCTCTAGCTCTAAATGTTTTCAAGATATAGTTCAAAAACTGAAAAATGGTCAATTTTGATGATAAAAGGGCAATAACTCCTTTAAGGAGTCGTTTCACAACTTCGACTCAATGGTGAGATTTGTAGAGCTTTTGATGCTGAACAAGGAATATTACTTCGGATTTTCTCTATCTCTTATACTTTTCGAGTTATAAGCCAAAAACAATGGTCTGACCCCCCTGTTCTATTTTTAGCAATGGCGGCCATGTTGGTTGGTCAACGTGTATATAATTCACAAACTTGGTAAAAGACATCCTAAAAATTAAGCATACCAAGTATCAATGCAATCCCTACAGTGGTTTCAGAGAAGAAGATTTTTGAAAATCAGTATAAATTAAGGGAAAAAAACAGTTAAAGGGGAATAACTCTTAAACGGTTGATCTGACAATTTTGACCCTGATATCATTTTTGTAGATCTCAATGAGCTTAACAATTCTGCAATGCTAACTTTTCATCTAGCTCTAACGGTTTTCAAGATATAGTCCAAAAACTGAAAAAATGGTCAATTTTGAAGATTAAAGGGCAATAACTCCTATAAGGAGTCGTTTCACAACTTTGACTCAATGAAGAGATTTGTAGAGCTTTTGATGCTGAACAAGGAAGGTTGCTTCGGATTTTCTCTATCTCTTATACTTTTTGAGTTATAAGCCAAAAACAATGGTCTGACCCCCCTGTTCTATTTTTAGCAAGGGCGGCCATGTTGGTTTGTCGACATGTATATAATTCACAAACTTGGTAGAGGACATCCTAAAGATCAATTATACTAAGTTTCAATGCAATCCCTTCAGTGGTTTCAGAGAAGAAGATCTTTGAAGAAAAGTTAACGGACGGACGGACGACGGACGACGGACGCTTAACGATGACAATAGCTCACATGACCCTTTTGCAATCAACATTTTGGAAAATCTTTCTTTAAAAGTGTCCTTATAAAATATGCTAATGTCAACAATGTGACTTGAGGATAGAATCAATATAACTATGCTTTTAGTTTTTTTTAATTATTTTCCTTTGAATGCACCAGGTTTACATTTTTTCATTTGTCATAAGTTGCCATTTTTAATTTAATTTGGAATTAACTACCGCTATTATGATAAATGCTGTTATATTCTACAGTGGCCCGAGTGCACATCCTGCGAGGCGCTGGCTGTTCATCATTTAACAACGGCCACATCTGCATACTTCTTTGGCTGGTCATCTCCCCAATGTCTACATTCAAAGTTTCACCTTCATGAGAAATGTCCTGAGAATAGAGAAAAATAGTTAGTTGAATTGACTGGGAGAACATTATAATTTCAATGGAGTACCTAACACCTTTACTAATATAATAAAAGTGTGTCCTTGTTTTTTTTATTAATTTCTGAAATAAGTATGTGTACTGTAATTGCTAGAGCTAAAGAATTTTTAGCCATTGTAATTCTATTGTTGCCAATGGTACTGACTGTTTTGTAAACAAATGTTATCCCACTATGGGCAGGGAAGGCTTTTTTATTCCCAAGAAATTTAGGATTCAACAAATAAAACTGCGAAAATTGGAGATTTTTACAGAGATGGATTAAGAAATTATAGTTTTATTTCAATGGGAATTCAGAATTTCAACTTAGCCCGAGAGGGGAAATTCATTTTATCTTATCAGAATATTCGGAATCTCATTTATCTGCAAAATTTGACTTTGGCACTACACTATAAGTTATATTCAAATGTGATTTAATATGTATTATTGATGAATAAGCTATATAAAGGATCTTAATTGTGATATACATAGTGTAAAGGCACAATATGTTGCAATATACATCATTCTCTATGTTCATCTACAGATCTGAGGTAACTTACTCTGTCACATACAATACACTGTTTGTTTTTTTTTAAACAGGAAACCAGGAACATTAATTATTTCTCTGTAAAAGAAGCAAAGAGACACCAATGGGGCATTCAAGTGTCAAAAATCTGAAAGGGCAACGACAAAACCGCTAAACACGAACAAAAACAGCACGAAGAAACACAAAATCAACCAAACAGATATCAACAACTCAAACTCAAGTTGTAACAAAGTGCACTCAGATGCTCCAGAAGAGTAAGCAGTTCCTGTCTGCTATAGCACACCCTTCGTGTTGCTAATTTCCAATTCAGTGTGTTAAATCTGGTAAAGGAAGACAAAACAAATTTCTAAGACAAACCAACATTTTTTGTATATTGGTTGCCATGGTTACTTACTGTTTTGTTTACAAATGTTATTCCATTGTCGCCATTGTTGTTGATTTGGTTGCCATGGATCATAGGCTGGCAGGCTGTCGTGACCCATATTCCACATCCAGAATTGCCTACAAGAAATGAGTTTTGCTTTTTAAACATTTAGGAATTGAATAACCATAAATATAAAGCAAGCTCAATTATTGCATCTATATCGGCAAAAATAAACTCAGCGGAGAGGGATAAAACTAAAACTTCATCTGTAGGCCAACAGAGTTGACTTACCTATAAAAAATCATCATTATATCTCATTATATCTCCATACATTTAGGCAAAAAGCCAGGAAAACTTGATGGAAGGACTTAAAGACTGAAGATTCAAAAACATTATATAAAGCCTACGCCATCACAATTTGTTTTAGCGGTAATGTAATGTCCTAGCTGTCTGCCCTTTTATTATCATCAAAAGTTGCTGCAAAAAGGCCTATGAAGCTTTAATCATTATTTTTCGACTGTCTTACCTGAGATAACATTATTTTCTATGCTGCCCTTTCCTTTCTCTCCAATGACAACACCGTCAGAGAGACCATTACAGATGATGTTCTGTACAATGACTGGGTCCCCTCCATGTCGGATGTCAATACCGCCCCACTGGTTCCCAGAGACAATGTTATCTGAAAAATTCAATTATTGCAGGAAAATGATATCAAAATTGAGGCTCCAAGAGGGATAATAAGATGATCTATTATCTGAAGGCTTTTTACAGGCAACATCTGACCTCTTTTTGGTTCAAAACCAACCTACCTTAAAAATTTCAACAAAACAAATCAGCAACCTAAATGAAAATATTCCTTAACTGACCATATAATTGTTTTTTAAGTGATCTTCTCACATGAGGAGGTACCTTTGTTTGATCCTCTGATTATACTGCCCTTTCACAGTAATAGTTTGAAGTACCTTGACTGACTTGGGAGTTTAATGTTGTGACTTGTAAATTTTTGCGAGGGGTTTATTTTTGCTAATTTCGCAAATTTCGCAATCATAATGTATTCACAAAAATATTCCCTCACATAAATTACATTTAGAAAGACCCAATATTTCATGATCTAATAAAATGTGAAACAAAAACCTCGCAATGCATTTTGGTACTGAAAATGTGAAATTTAAACCACGCGAAATTATCCCCTTTTACAGTAGGTCTGCAGCCACATTATTTGAAGTGCCTTATTAGACTCACCAGATATATACCCTGTTCCCCCTTCATTAACAGCAATACCAGCTGCTTTCCCACTGTGAATATGATTTTTGCTATAAAAAAAGGTAAGAAAATAGATAAATCTTTAATAAAATTACATATTTTACAGGCATGCTGAAATTCATATCTTTATGTATAGACACCTTAATTCATTTTGAAATTTGAAAGATTATTGTATTGAAGAAAAAAGCTTGTAAAATATATTTTACAAGCTTTTTTCTTCAATACAATAATTGTGGAAACGAGAAAATTTTGGCAGAGTGATATTTTTCTGTTTTTGTAAATATAACCTTTCATTTGGAAGATAATTTGTGTCAGTCTTTGCTTGTGATTCATATTCTTTGGCATGTTTTCAGTCTTTAAAAGTCATTTAATTCAACTAGAATACTCACAAAGTCAGAAAGGGCCCCATAGCAAAAATTGAAGTGTTTTCAAAATAATACAAACTTTGATTATAACAACTAAGGCATGCTCCATGGAATGTGTATGAAACTTAAGAGCTGTATTGTAAATAGCATTTGAGTTTTATTGTTCAAAAATTCCCATTCTCAAAATCTGTGATTTTCCATCAAAAATGAAGTATTTTCCAAATGTATTAAACAGATTTGCACGAAATTTTGTATGAAAATCATTTCATGCTTCTTAGCAGCTGTAAAAAAATTCAGAACTGTAATGTTAATAGTTTTTGAGTTTTAGTGCTCACAAAGTCCATCTTTCAAAATCTGTGATTTTTGATAAAAAATTAAGTTTGTTTCCAAAAATATCCACATTTATGCATACAATTTTAATATGCAAAATATGACATGCTACTTAGTAGCTGTACTAAATTTGAGAACTGTGTTGTTAATAGTTTTTGAGTTTTAGTGTTCACAAATATTGTTGAGGGACGAACAGACGGACGGACAGACAGAAGATGGACAAAGTGAACACTACAGGGCGTCCGCATCTTGGATGCGGGGCCCTTATAAGTTTACAAGACAATCATCTGAGCTGGTGTAACTCAGACCCAGTTTACTTGCATAAAAGAATTTTAAGAATTTTCTACAGTTAATTTTTCCCCCTTTTTCTGATATTTCAAATAAGTAAAATGGCATAGATGTTAGTATGCATTTTTGTAATTTAAGAAGGGGGTTGGACAGGAGGATGTTAATCCCCTCTCTCTGCCAATCTGACCCTTTTGATATTATTTTGCATTCTGTTTCCTGTCTCCTCGTACCCTTGTCCTCTGTTTCCCATCCTCTTGAACCTTTTATCCCCCATTGAACCATGAATTTCCATTCCCCATGCTTTACCCCATAAAAAACCATTAAGACTAGTTCTGTATTCTTAGCCTTCACTTGCAATAAAAGATGTTGAACACATCTTTTTTACTTCTCCTCAGCTTACCTAACAACAGGACTGCCTCTATATAAAATATATACACCAGCTTCTTTGTTTTGATAAATTTCATTGTTTTTAATTTGTCCACGCCCACTTCCAAGAACAACAACTCCTGATCTTTTACTATGGTGGATTCTGTTACACTGTAATAAAGTGAAAAACATTCAAACTTAAATAAGGGATTCATTCCCCCTAAATGTATTACTACTGAGACATTATCATGGAAAAAACAAAAAACAAAACAGTTGAATAATCAGTCATCCATGGATACTTCCAAAATTTTTCACATTTAATAAATTTAAATGGCATGTAATAAATTTAAATGGCATAAGGGTAAAAAAACATTTACTTTTTACCCAGTGCCAAAAGACTTTTTCCAGCTTCATTTAAAGCTAGTGATACTTTATGAGCTATTGGAATTCTTTATTCTAATTGATAATGAATTACAATGTATACTATTCATAGTGATATTTTAAAAGATCTGCAAGAAAATTACTATGCTGAAAAAATCAGAAAGAACTACTGCTACATAAACAAACTGTGCTATTTTACAGCTTTGTATTTTTGTTTAAAATATCAATAATCAAAATAATTGATATTCTAATAAAAAAAAATATATAAACAAGAGTTAACACTAAAGTATGTCTCGCCTGCCGGCACCATCAGAAACAATTATTCTTTCTTACTTCTACTATATTTTGAATTTACATGGATTTTCAGTTCCTGAGATCAAAAGATGTTTATAGAACTTAAACATTGCAAATATACGCAATAAAAATAATCAAAGTCACTCAACCGGAAAATCAAGGTCAAGGTCAAAAGATGGGGATGCAACTGTGCTAAGCTACTACTGGGGCATATGTATACCAAGTTTTATCAACCTAGGACCTATAGTTCTTGAGATATGGATGTGCTCGCAAAACTTTTCAATTGCTATTATATGTATTGAAAATTGTCAAAGTCACTCAACCAAAAAATCAAGGTCAAGGTCAAAAGCTGGGGATGCAACTGTGGTAAGCTACTACTGGGGCATATGCATACCAAGTTTCATCAATCTAGGATCTATAGTTCTTGAGATATGGAGGTGCTCGCAAAACTTTTCCATTGCTATTATATGTATTGAAAATTGTCAAAGTCACTCAACCGGAAAATCAAGGTCAATGTCAAAAGATGGGGATGCAACTGAGCTAAGCTACTACTGGGGCATATGCATACCAAGTTTCATCAACCTAGGACCTATAGTTCTTGAGATATGGAGGTGCTCGCAAAATTTTTTTATTGCTATTATATGTATTGAAAATTGTCAAAGTCATTCAACCGGAAAATCAAGGTCAAGGTCAAAAGATGGGGATGCAACTGTGCTAAGCTACTACTGGGGCATATGCATACCAAGTTTCATCAACCCAGGACCTATAGTTCTTGAGATATGGAGGTGCTCATAAAACTTTTCCAAAGAGTTAACGCCGCCGTCGCCGCCGTCGTCGCCGCCGCCGTCGCCGCCGCCGCCGGTAAAGTAACACCTAAAATCAAGCTGTCAAAGTTAAAATGGCCGGATTATAAAACAGGAATTAGGTGAGCGACAGACCTGAATTTCCGAGTCCCATGTTATAGGATCCCATGACAAAGCTGCATACCATATATCATGGTTCTGTGAAAAGTAGTTGCTGAGAAAGCTATCACGAAAATTACTTCGCTGTCCAACACCCAACATTCATCATTTTATACCCTTGATATTCAAACTGTGAAATCCAGCCAAAATTCTATTAAAAGTTATTTACACATCTCAAAATCACATTGGTGTGATGTAGCCCTACATCATTTTACCAAATACTTTAAATCTTAAGCTATAAATACCTGTACAATTGGGTCTGCATTCTTTCTGATATCTATCCCTGCTTCACAGTTAGAATGAATATCATTACCTAAAATAAACCACAAAATAACATGATCTTGACTGTGGTTTGATGCAAAAATACAACCTTCATTCGTTAAGTAAAAACATTGTGCACAAAGCACTGCAAAAAGGACATGAAGGGGAAGTCTATGAAAGTCAAAAATAAAGTTTGGTATGAATTAAAAGCAATCCACCCCATATACAAAGGGGGGTGCACTTATGCTTAAAATTCCTAGGAATTTTTAGATCAAACTTTTTGTTGCATCCCCTAAATTCACCCCTTCCAGTAAAAGCTGCATACAAGCCTGAATTTCAAAAATCGATACATATTGATTCTTTTGTTAGTATCAAATGAAACATTACCCTACATGTAGTTCAAAAACCGGTAATTGTCCACATTAAAGGCTGTTGCTGCATGTTTGCCATCGCAAGTTTTTTTAATTTTGAGGTTGTGTCATTTACCCTTATTCCACATCATATTACATGTACTATCTACTGTAGGTTATAATAAAATGATTCCTAGGTTCTTGAAAATATAGGGGGTGGCAGGCAACATTTATTTTATATTTTTGTCCATGTTTTAAAAGAATTTGCCCCCAATGAACATAAATGAAAAATTCAAAATAATTTTTTTAGTGGGGGCTGGGAAAATTGGGACCAGAAGGGGATGAGAATCTAGGACATTAATTGACCTACTGTAAACTCTTAATCATTATTATCTTCTTTTACCTGCAATAACTCCAGATGCCGCTAGCCTCATGAATATACCAGATGTCCTACAATGGTGGACCTCATTCTTCAGTATCACAACCTAAAACATTTCATCATAATGTTAATTGGCATAATTATGGTTAATTTGTTTGATTATGAGAAATTCTTTTAAGATTATATTGGTAAAGTGTTTTTTGCTATATTTTGACATCGGTGTGATAAGCACTTTAAGATATTTGAAAATACCTCCTTTAATATTCATATATAATTAAAGTTTGTTTTTGCCTACAAAAAAGGTGTCTCCCCCTGTTTCCCCAAAAAGTTCTAAGTTCAAAGGGCCACAACTCCAACAAAAATTTGAAGATCAAAATTTCCTGGTAACAAGCACAACTGCATATGGTGTCCTTCCTATATACCAAGTTTTGTTGAATTCGGTTCAGTAGTTTCAGAGGAGTTGCGCTGAAAAACTTTGTGACGGACAGACGGATGGACACGACAAAAACAATATGTCTCCCCACAAAAGTGGGGGGAGACATAATGATTGAGTATTGTGTATTTTCTAAATCTTTTTAAAATAATTCAGTTTTTTCTGCTTTTATCATATTGACAAAGAAAGGTTTTATTCTTAAATATTTGTACAAATTGTTTAATTTTTTACACCAGTTCCTTTAGGCATACCCGGTAGTATAAATTGTTTTTATATATGGCACTTTATAATTTTTCATTGATGCTATCATTTTTAATATTGTTGATGGGTCTACAGAACATGCCAGCTTAAATTTCCTGGACTTATAATATTGTTTTGCAAATTATTGAAACTTTAGGATTTAATGCTATTCCTCAACATACCCTTGAGTTCTGAATACACCTTATCCCATAGCCCACTGAGTTGATATCACAATGTGAAATGACAGCATGAGCCTGAAGTCCAACCAAAATGGCACCTTTACTCTGGGTTATACGACAACGATAAATCAAGCACCCTCGTATCTCGTCTAAAACCTTCTGCATGTTGTTATCCTCGATGATTTTGATGTGTTCTGATTGGTTCTGGCTGCAGATGGATTGTATGTCAGCGCTCAAACTAATTGCGGAGATGGACCGAGGAAGCTGGTGCTCTGGATAGGAGAGCATGATGACCGATTCTTCCCCATCAGACGAGAAATCGTCAGAAGAGTATGATATGTCTTCTATGTCTGAACTACTTGAAGAACTATTAGCTAAAATAAAAAAAATGAAACATAGCTTTGATTACAATTTTAAAAGTATGCTTAATATGTTTTTTGAACAAATTTGTATACAGACTTATACATTTTATATCTAATGTCTAACTGTTACCTTTTTCCAGCTTCATGTACATGTATATTAAAAAACTGCTAGTTTCAAAAAGGATCAACAACCATACATTTTTTTTCTATTCAAGACTCATTAAAGAAGTACTGTTTAAAATGTAAAACACATTCATGTTCATGAAAGTTCATGAAAGTCATTAAACTTTCATGTTTACATCTTAAAGGGTAAAGTGGGTTATTTTCACAGGTTTTTTTTTATTTATGCAATATTTCAGTGATTTTTCTAGCGCTCGTCACTTTCGTCATTGGCGAAAAGATATTTCATTTGACGAAAATTTTTCAAACCAATTTCGCCACTTTAATTTTCAAAAATGTAGAAAATTTTCGTCCTTTTTTACGATAATCAGTTAAATCTTTCGTCATTTTTGTGTAATTCAAATTGACAACAGATTTTACTATGAAGCCCTATTGATTTATGACCCAAGCTGTCTGTATAAACAGCCGGAGGCCGGATATGTGTTTACAGTTAATTAACTGTTAATTGGTTTAAATGAATCATAATAACAGGTGCTTGACCATCGCTGATTGATTTCGAAATCAATCATGAATGAAATATACTTGACCATTCAGGAGAAAGTTTATTTTTATATCAGCTGAAAAATATTGATTTGTTTGTCAACCCACGTGCTCTGACTATGTTGACAAAATGATAATTCTTGTGTAAATATCACAAAAACTTAGGAGTAAATAATTTGTGTCATAAGGTATTTGAAAAAAAATATTTTTTGTGGTGAATGTGTTTATATAAAATTTGTGATAGGTTTGTATTTTTGCTATATTTATTCTTGCAATTTCTGTCGACCTCGGAAAATTAAACCACTGTGAAACTAAACTGCTTTACAGTATTAATGTCTGTAACATTTCATCACAATAATAGTAAATGGTATGCTCAAAACTTACATATGACCCCCAATCCAGTCCCGCAAGTTTCATACGTCTTTGACAGAGAATTTTTCTAACAGACATGAGAGGTTGATTCAACACTATTGACTAATCCTGAGTCAAACTTGTCTGAGTTTTCACTTTAAAAACAACCACTATAGGGCGTGATCTGTGACCCCAATGACCTTTGACTTGTTATGGAATAATCAACTCCATGAGTATAACTTACCTGCATGAGGGTTAGATTCCACACTATTGACTGAGCCTGAGTCAAACTCGTCTGAGTCTTCACCATAAATACTACCACTACTGGCTGTGACCTGTGACCTCATTGACCTTTGACTTGTATTGGAATCCCTGTCGGGATCTGGTTGATTTTCCATAACATAATTAGCACAGTTTTGGGAAGAATCAAGCTGACCATCAAGGTCAAATGAACTTGAACGAATAGGATTGTCTTGAATTGTCTCTGAGTTATCTCCCATTTTATCACTCTTCAGTTTGGAAGAACTTGCTTCATCTGAATGTGTTTCAGTAATTGGTGGATTTTCATCATCATTCCTAGCATAACGAAAAGAACTCTCAAGTTTTGGAAGAAGGCTAGGGGTCATTGTGTTCACTGAGGGCAAATCGCACAACACTGCAGTCGGAATAGGTAAATGGTCTAATACATCAGAATTAATAAGTGACTCAAAATGCACTGATCCATTTGAACCCTGACTACTTGCAGCGTGTTCATCAGTGGTCATCATGCTGGAAAACTTTGTTGATGAAAACTTTCCTGAGCTACAAATGCTTTTCCGTCTCAAATCAAAATCTCCATGATCTGTTGAAAATGTGTAAGACTTTTCCAATGTTTTTTGTCCAGTAGTGAAAGCCGTAGAAACTGAATATGCTGAAGGTGGCGGCAATTCCTTCTTTTGTTTGTTAAAGCTTTTAATATCACAACAATGGGCAATTTTCTCTTTCATTGTGTTGTATGCCCAGTTTCTTTCATCTTTCGGATGTCCTTCAATAGTAATGGCTGCAGAATCTGTTTGGGAGAATTCACAATTTTCTATAATACTTGCACTAAGATGTTGGAAAATAACAGTGGCGTGACGGAACGTGCAGTATTTGATGTGACTGGACCCAGGGCTCTGGACGTAAACCAGTCCATCCTCCATAATACAATTGTCTACTTGTAAATACCCGTATCTTACCTACAATAAAAACAAACAAAAACTGTCAAAGAAAAAAATTACTGAATTTTGTTAAACAGGAAGTAGGAGAGTGACAGACCTGAAATTTTTGCGAGGGGTTTATTTTCGCTAATTTCGCAATCAAAACAAATACGCAAAAATATCCCCTCGCGTAAATTTCTTTTAGAAGGACCCAATATTCCATGATCTAATATAAAATGCGAAACTAAAACCTCGCGAATGCATTTTGGTACTGAAAACGCGAAATTTAAACCATGTGAAATTATCCCCTTTTACAGTATCTAGTTTTGAACCCCATCCTGATGCTGTATATCATATAAAAACATGATAAAATTGCTGTGATTTGAAGTACATTGCAGTTAGCAAGTACTAGAAGAACAAATTTTCATCACACAAGTTTGACACAACTGCCACCCACCATTATCATTTTATAACCAAGATTTTTTCTGTGAAATCGGGCCAAAATTATTGTTTTAATCTGTTGAGGGAACAATCAAAATCTGTGAAAAATTTAGTATTCTGCTATTCATGATATGTTTGAAATTTTATGACTAGATGATGATGTAAATACTGGTATTATGTTAAATCTGTCTGATTTGAAAATTTCAGGTAGATGTATACAATAACTTGATTCATTTCAGTTTAATTTAAGAAGAGTTGAAAATTAGTAAACATATCAAGTCGATTTAGACCTTTGATGCTATACTCTTTTAACTGAAATAATTGTGTTTTTCAGGATTAACTTAACAAAACCTACCTTCAAAATAAAGTTAGTAAACCAAGGTGCCCTGAAAACTAAGTTACTGACACGCCCAGTAAGACCAATCTGTTCTATGCACACAACCAATATGATACTTCCAAGTTCACCAACACCGATCAACTCAAAAGGAATCTTGGATGACATTTCAAATTGTTCGTCATATATCCCTGGGTAGACCTCGATCCTGTCATAATCATTAGCCACGGCCAATGCACTTTTTAAAGTACTATGTTCCTTATCTCGTCCGACTCTGATAACTTTACGGTCTTTCCTACGTTTTAACACATAGAGACAGTTTGAGCCTGGATCTGGTTGTTTCGAGTACCGTCCCCAGAAACGAATGGAGAGAATTTGTTCCTTGTACGCTTGGCGCCATGATGGGGGTTCGGCATCGGTATTCATCGGCCAGTAAGGGTGTTTCCAGTCTGTACATAACAAATAAAGTTCTCTCCATCTGAAAGGAGAAAGGAAAACATTGTGTTGTTAAATAATTATATATGAACAACAAATTCAACAATATGAAGTTGTCACATATTAACTATTAAAGAGGATGAGATGGAAGTTTTGAAATGTACAAATTGTCCATTGAATTCCAAGTGTGTTTTTTTTTTTCTTTCGAAATTTTGGTTGAATATTGAACGGTATGCACTTCATCTTGAACAACCTCAGTCAAAGAAATTGGGAAGAGGAGTCTGGTGGACCCATTTTCCATAGGAATTGATAAAATTTTCCTTCTATGTTTAATGTAAAATATGGCAAAAATTAACTCGACCGAACCAACTTATGGTGGATATTTCCAGTCGGTCCAGCCTATTTTTGAAGACTGCAACCTAATTTTTAACAAGTGAGCTATCAGATACAAGTGGTCAGCTTTTCAATTGCATTGTTTTATGTATGATGTGTCAATTTAGTGCACTTATTCCACACATCTCCTTGTTGTGATCATCTATGGTATTTTTCTTTAAGAGCTGTACATGTATCAGGAGAGAATATGAAATTTAAACCTGATTTGCATTTTCTTCTTAGCCTACTTAAATGTATATACTAAGGATTCATTTATTTTTCGTGGTTTCTCAAAATAGGACATTTCTTTGGATATTTGTTTAGTGGTTTGCACATATTGCCTAATGTAATTTGTGTAAAACAACACTTTGGGTTTTTCTTTTCATGGTTGACTGACTCTTAAGAAAACCATGAAAATTGATACCCCATGAATAGTAGATGGGGCTGATGATGCGTGATCGTCCATTTGAATTTTCTGTGAACTGCGATAAATATGCAAACGATTGTTTGTGAACTGTCATGAGGGCATTGTCTGTGGACCATTCTCTGCTAAAATAATTTTCCATGATCTGTGATTGATGCCTCCACAGATCTCCACAGTGGCAAAATTTCCTGTGAGTTGTGATTTGGGAAATTTTTGCTTATTTCCTTCAAACTGTGAAATCCAATTTTTATTTTCTGTGAACCATGATCAGGACCCCCAATCAGGCCCCCAATAATAGTTAAACAACAGTTCATGTCATTCTAAGATCTACATAGTAATCATAAATACCTTGTGCTGTCCAAACTAATGACAAGGTCATTCCATGTTTTACAAATACATGATGATCTGCATAGATCTTCTGCAGAGAGATAGGAAAGTATTATCCGCCAAATTTCCCATGGCAACCCTGACTTGTCCCCTGGCAACACTTTGCTACCACTTTCAGCCTTGACATTAGACAATGAGGTCATCTTGGGTCATACTGGTCTAAAAATAGAAAATATATAAGAAGTTATAGATCATGTTTATCAAACTCTAGAACCTAATGTGAGTTGTTGAGGTACATGTTGCAGTAAAAATTGTCTAAAGTCTACATGCAAAGATTCTACTTTTTATTATAATTTACTTATTTGTCAGTTTTAGTCACTTGTTTGAACTATACATTTTATTGCATTGCAAATTGAATGCATGCAGGAACATGTATGTTATTGTCAAAGCTAACCTAAGCTTGTGTTGCAGTCAGAACAGTCCTTAAAGTTGTTAGCTTTCTTCTAATACCTAACAAAGGACCTTTTTTTACAAAAACCCACATGTTGTTGCAAAAGAACACTTAATGCCCCCTTCTTTCTTTAGGGGTTGGTGTTAAAATAAAACAAAATGTTGCTTTGATGGAGGTTTAGGGCCATTAAAAACCTAGTTTAATGTTATTCCCTTCGTTTCTTTTGAAATACTGGTAACTGTCAGGATCATTGTGATCTCCAATTTCTCTGGAGTGTTTTTGCCTTGTTTTTGTTCTTGTTCTTGTACAAATGGTAAATTTCATTATAAAGGTACATATAGGTACATCGGTGCACTTCATTTGAGTGAATTGACATTTCAATTGAGCGGAAAAAAAGTTTCATTTGAGCGGAAAAAAAAATTCATTTGAGCGATTTTTTACAGGTAAATTTTGTTTTTACAGGTAATTATTACGATTATTTTCTGTTGTACCATAATATTATTCATATATAGATAGAACAAATATGCAAACGATATGTTTATTAAAATAATATTTCACATGCTAAAAGAATAAAACATTGTCAGATAAAGGAATAACCATCAAATAAAAGACACCTTTTTTCCTTCATTGGTTTCTGTCAGCTTCAAATCCATGTTCAATCTTTTTCATGTCTTTGAATACGGGTACATGTATATAAGAACGACAAGTAGTGAACTCTTTCCAAGTATAATAATAGATAGATAGAAAGAATAAAAAGAAATCAAGGTATTGAACCTGTAAATCGATTGTTTTGTTTCGCAACCTCTACAACTGATTTTGATATGTTTAATGTAAAGTTATATTTTCAGTTATGATTTTTAAAAATATATCAGTATTCTGTCTATGGCTACAAAATCGAATTTTCATTCATAGTCTGTCTTATTTTTTGTATAAATTTTTTAGCCATTTACCTTTATTTACCTGTATTTACCTGGAAAAAAATATTCGCTCAATTGAAATAGAAAAATTCGCTCAAATGAAAGGTGGGGTCATTTTCAAATTCGCTCAATTGAAATGCGCCCAGGTACATATGTGTGGCCCAAAAGGGTCTACTTTTTGGGGTGTCAAATATGTGTAAAGGGTGGAAACTTCATATCTTGCATATATGAGAATGTTCTTTTCACAAATGTCATACACATGTATCAATAGAAAAAGAGTGCACTAGCATGCACGTTTTGCCTCCTTTTGACCCTAGTTGTGGATAAATTTGGTAACTTTAACCATTCAAACTTTGATTTTAATAAAATATTTATACAATCAAATCAAATATCTATTAGCACAAACTCATAGATTAGTACATGGTTTAGGCACAAAGTAATAAATGAAACATACATATGTAATATAAATTTTATGTTATAAATTGTAATTATAATTATATAGTGATATAATAAGTAAATTAAAGCAAACAATACAGCCAATTGCAATAAGTTTTGTCAGTATGACATATCATTTTCTTAGTTCAAAGCATTCTAAAATAAATGCAGATGTAAGTTTTAAACCAATTTCAGATTTGGTATTTAATAACGAGCTCAGCAGGGAATTGTTATTTATTGAGAGATTTAAATTTGGGATATAACTTTTAATTTTATTGAAAAATCTATCTCTTAACTGTCTGTAGTGTTTGCAATGCAAAAAGAAGTGTTCTTTATTTTCAACTTCTTCTGCATCGCAAAATGTACATTTTCTTTCTATTATTTTTAGTTTTAGGTATCTTCCCTTCTCAATTATTAAGCTATGAGCGCTGACACGTATTTTGCAAAGAGCCGCCCTATCCTTAACTTTTTTAAGATATCTAAATAATGAGGTCTGCACCCTTTTTTAAAGATTTTTCTAAAGAATTCTAATTTTGAAGATGTGTTGATAATATGAGTTTTGATTTTGAAGATTTTGTTCATTTAACCTAATCTTTATTTGATTTATAAAGTAAAGTTTAAGTAAGATTATATCATTGTTTATAAAGGAAAATCCTAAATTATTAAATACTGATTTCAGTTTGATAAACCAGTTGTTTGAATTGACTGAATTTCAAAACCATTTTTTACTAGAGAGTGGTCTGAGTCTCAGATATGTACTAAATATTTGATACTTGAGTACAGAATTTTACTTTTTATGGGAAGTCGACCTAATTCAGCTCGACATGCATCTTTGGTAGCTTTGCAATGTACACCTAATATAAAATATGCAATTTAAGCATATTCTATGTTATTCTACATGCATTAAAATATATGAACAGGTGTCTTTATTAGACAGGCGTTTATATGAATGGGGTAGGTACAAAATTTCTGGGCCACACATCTGTACAGGAAAATACTGCCCAGAAAAATACCCCCACCCCTGTGGTACACAGTTAAGCAATTAACATAAAAGCTTATGACCAAAATGAAGGACTATTTGGCTTATATTGGCCCTTGCATGGTCATGTCCTTTGTTGTAAATGTCCAGTATGGATTTAGACAAGTATCCTAGTTGAAGATGTGTGCGAGGAATTTAGCTAAAAAATCTGTGAAACTCATGGCCACGAGCAACATGTGGGGCTCGAACTCACAGAGGTGTCGACTTGTCATTTAATGTCAAGTGTCTTAACAACTCGGCCCCAGCTTCCTTAGACCCTAGTCTCAAGAAATTAGGCTTTTCCTTGCCCCACAGTGACAATTTAAATGTGGCCATGTGGGATAGGTGAAGCGAGCACCTGTCATGCCTGGTAGTGGTAGATCCACTTAATAATTTTACTGGAATTACGGCACTATTTATAACTTGTTGGGAGAATTGTTGAATGTTTTACCTGATGGTATCATGATTAAAAATCTTGAAAAAATGTGTTTTAGGGCAAATTCATCAAGGTTACCAACATCCACAAAATGTTTACATCGTTGCCTAAAATCTTTACCAATGGCGGACGAATACGTAAAGTTTCCGGAAATCCTTCCGAATACGAATACGCATGAAGACTTTATGTCAATTCGGCAATGATAAAAAATAAACACAAGCTTTTTACCGAATACAGACAAAGATGAAAATTTCATGCATGCAGACAATACAATGACATCACAAATACAGTAAAATAAATAATTTTAATAAAAGCACTACAGCTAGGGTCAAGCAGAGTAAATTAGCAGCATACTGCCGGGCAACATACATGTAGATTAAAGCATGAATATATAAAGCACAAACATGCACAAGCAGCATATAAAGTAAAACATAGCTTATTAAAGGAACATAAAGTAAAACAGTTTAAAGCAGAAGTAAAAATTACCTGAAAGCAGAACAGTGACAAACAGATCCATTCCAGGACTCAATGAGCCTTTTGAAATGGAAAAAAAAAAACTTATCAGTCCTAAAATGGTCTAGAAGGTTGTTCCACATTACAGCTGCAGCAAATTTGAAACGTTAGTAACCATAAGTATACGTTTTTACATACGGGTACATCCAGAATATTGCTGTATCTGAAAGAATATTTGGATTCGTTGTAAGCATACAGGTGCAATTTTGTTAACATTAGACATTAGACATTATTTTATTTCAGCCTATCAAGGACCTTTGCAGGCAATGACAATTAACATTTATGATTTAAAACAGTACATAACAGACATAGCGTAACAATCTTATATGTTTCTAGTTCTCTGATGTCTTATCCGTAAGGATGGCACTAGGACTTTCTCTATAGTAACATTTAGTCCGGGCATTTCGTATGTGCTGGAATAGTCGTCATTCACAAACCGACGGAGTGCTCTTTCCTGCACTATTTCTTCTTTTTTATTTCTCAGTGCAGAATAGTGCCAAGCCAAAGGGCAAAAGTTAAATTTACTAAGTATAAAAGTATGGAAAAACGTAAGTTTACTGAGTGTATCCAAATAATGTCCCAAACCTAGCACTAAAACTAGTTTTAATTAATCCCTGCACAAACGCTTTAATATATTTTGTCACAAATGTTCCGGGTTCCAACTACAGAAGTATCTTGTCTTTGGTCTAGTCAAAAGATTTCGTGCAAATTTATCGAAGCTAAGAATGAGTCCACAGACCTTAGCTATTGAAACAGGAAAGTACCGAGGAGACATGGGGGCTACTTTGTTATTTTTTGTACGGGGACGTGCGGCACCAGGTCTGAAAATGGTATCCGAATAAAAACTAAGATATTCTGGATTTTTATACCCAAATAAATAGTTTGAATGATAGTACTGCCCAGAAAAAATATAGGAGATAAAATGCATACCAGAACTTATAGCAAAAGCGACTTGTAAATATTCACATGCTGTGATTTATTTCTTTGAAAAAAGTACAATTATTTTCTTGTAATAGAACTAAGTCTGGCAAAAACAACTTAAACTTTGATTATTATGTCCTCATATCTACATATTATTCTTGTATATATTTAAATCCATGCATGATTTTTTCAGGAATTCATATACCTGGCTGAATTGATACTAATCTATAACCAAGAATTAATATCATAGTGTAAAAATTCAAACCTGAATTAATACAAGAAGATAAAAAGGCATCCCAAATAAATACAAATACATTCATTACTACTTTGCCCGAATTTGTCGCACGTCCCTGTATACCAATATTTAGGAAGTAACCCCCACGGGCGAATAGACCACCTATCCCTGCAGACCAATGTCTCTGTAAATATTGTAAAAATAAGGTCGAAACTGAGATACACTTTGTTTTTAATGAAATGCACTCAAGTTATATAGATATTCGGGAAAGATACAAATCTGTTGTTATTAGTGTAAATAATTTATCTGATGACCATTTTATCAAATGAAACTACTTTTAAATCCACAAGACTTAGATGAGACAAAACGTATCTGTATGTTCTTTAACGAATTTTTTGCTTAACGTGACTCAGATTTCAAAAATAAATTCTCCTTCCTTAGGTGTTGGAAACTAAGAACCTACTGATTTTCGCGCGCGATTTATATTCGTGAGAAACAGAAATTCGCGAAAACATGTCGTCGCGATCTTCCTCATTTTCATAGTAATATAATTCTTGTTCACAAAGAATGGCGAAAATGAATAGTCGCGAATTTACGCTCTGACGCTGAAACGCGAAATATTGTAGTCGCGAAAATAAATTGATTTACAGTAACTGAATGAATGAATATTGTTGTGTGTGTTTGTTGGTGCTGAGAAAATCAGTACGGTTTAATTGTAATTATTGTCTCAGGTTGGTGTTTAACGCCCTTTATCGACGCACCTGGGCCATGTAAGGCGGTCAGTGTTTAATGGTGGTGGAAACCGGAGTACCCGGAAGAAACCACCGACCTTGGGCAGGTAACTGACAAACCTAATCACATACAGTTTGGGAAGTCCTTTTTTTGTTAAATACAAACGGGACTCGAACACCAGCTCAGAGGTGATCGGCTAGTGATCAATAGTGTGGTATTTAAACCAGCGCCTTAGACAACTCGGCCACCCAGGCCCCGAATATTGTTGCTTGTGTATGCATTATCATCATATATTGTATACTTACTTACTTATGCCTTTTGTAACTAGGTGGTACATAGGCAATTGATGATACACCTCCATTCTGTTCTGTTTTGGGCCAGTCTGACAAGGTCTTGCCATTTAAATCCTTCAGTCTCCATCTCTTGGGTTGTGTTCCTCCTATATGTATTTAAAGGCCTTCCAACTCTTCATTTACCATGTGGATTCCATTGCAAAGCTTGCCGTGTGATGGAATTGGTTGGTTTTCTCAGTGTATATGGCCTATTCATCTCCTCTTCATTTTCTTGATGTCCGGTTCCATTGGGATCTGGTTGGTTCTTTCCCATAGATCGATGTTTTTGGATCTTTTCTGACCATCTGATGTTTATTATTCGCCTCAGGCGATTGTTTATATAAATCTGCAGCTTGTTTAGTATACGCGTTTTGTTGTTTTCTATATGCAGGTTTCACGCCGGTTTTTACATTGGAGTTCAGTTGAAAAGCATTATCGTTGTATTGTGTGAGATGTTGCCGGCTCTCAAGATGGTTTCCATCATCTTGAAAGCAGTTCTTGCTTTCCCAATCCTGGCCTCTATGTCACGCTCTGAGCCACCTATGCTGTCCATGCACGATTGCTCCAAGATAGACAAAGGACTCTTCTTCTTCTAATGCTGTGCGTTTACATGTAAACTGGTTTGGTTGTTCGTGTTTGCTTTAAGTACTTTGGTTTTCTTTGTACATTGTACTGATAACAAGCCCTGTTTTTGCATTCTTTGCATTCCTGAATACGTATTTTTGATGATGGAAACATACTTCTCAGGAATTCAATAGTGTCCCATAAGTTGCCACTTTACTTATCTGTTCAGACTATCAAAAGCTTTCTGGAAGTCAATGAAAACTGTGTAGATTGAGGAGTTGAACTTTTATGCTTGTTCAAGTATGATTCGTAATGTTGCGATTTGGTTAGCACATGATGTATTTTGCCGAAACCAAGCCTGATTGTCTCTTAGCTTGGAGCCAACAGCACGTTTCATTATTTGTAACATCACTCTGTTTAGAACTTTCCCTGATACTGATAGGAGCAGTATTGCTCTGTAGTTATCACACAGGCTTAAGTCTCCTTAGCTATGTTTTTTGGCAAACAGTAGATAAATTATGGGTGAAAAATCTGCCACCTGCATGTAGCCCAGACTGAACAGAAATTAGTATTCAAGTGCAATAGTGAAGTCTTAAGTATTCGTCAAACTGGAAGAAGTTAATTTTCAGGCATAAAATCACTTTACACTATATAGTACTATAGGACGAAGCTGAATGCAAAATATCAAGAGCCTGCTGTATGTAGTTGCTTGGAAAAAGCGCGACGGAAATTTGTATTCCAAGTCCTTTATATATGAAATCTTAGGTATTCCTTAAACAGGAAGTAGTAATTTTTTTGTCATAAAATCGCTTAACACCATATAGTACTATAGGATGAAGCTGCATGCAAAATATCAAGAGCCTGCTGCATGTAGTTGCCCGGAAAATGCGACGGAAATTTTATGTGACCGGCCGCAGGACGCAAGACAAATGACCCTTATATGTCGCTTCTGCAACACATTTCAGCCTATATAAAAATCACGATGGAATACAGCCAGCAGTCTTCAACATTGCCAGAGCTAGGTCGCTGCTCGCCGTCTTGCATTGGCCAAAGACTAAAAATACATCTAAATATAAGATTCAAACAAATCCCTGAATAATCAACGAAAGACCCATTTCTGGGCATAGAACAAAAACAGATAGTTGACAGGGACAAACAAAAGCTTTGACAAGGATTCCTGGGTTATGACAGGCACATATAAAATGTGGCGGATTTAAACTACGTGTGTATTTTTTGGGGGCCCAACCTCTCCATTTTGTTAATCTTGTACAAAGCACAAAAATAACACCACTATAAAAATCAAATCGATAAAAGTTCAATTCACCAAGAGAGAACCCGAGGCAAGAGCAACGAGACGTAGGGTAGATATCATTTATAAAGTTTGAGAAATTGGGGTTGTTAAGAGCAAGAGTGACGTCTAAGTTCCTGTAAGCATTGTTAAAAATGTCGATAAGGTGGTGTTTTTTTGGTCTTTTTGAAGTTTTGTTGTGATTATAGGACAATATAAGAAAAGATCTGCTATAAGTGGAGCGCAATTGGTTCCATGGGAATACCAATAACTTGGCGGTTTATTTGTTTTCCAAAACGTATGTATATATATTTTCTAAAAGAAAGTTTTTATGATGTTTTTATGTCTGCTTTGATGATTTCTGCTGTAATATTATCTGGATCAGGAGACCTTGTTATTCTTCAGTTCTGATGTTGGATAGCATTTGTAATTTCATCTTTTCTTGGTCTACTGCAATCAATAGCCAACGGAACTGCTGCAGGTGATGTCAGCTTTTTGTAGACCAATTCCTTTTTTGCCCATGATTTCTTCAAACGGATGTTTTCAACTAAACTTTGGCGTATCTCCCATTAAGATGGTAACATCTTTTCTATTGCATTTCCTGATGGTTTCCTCTAGTAGCTGGTAGTGTTGCTCTTCCTCAGCATCATTCGTTGGTGCATAACATTGAATAACATTAAGAGAAATCTTTTGTTAATTGTTTTAAATTTTGCAGTAATTGCCCTAGGACTAACAGGTTCCCAGCATATGAGTGTTTTCTCAGCTTCTCTTGATAGCATGATTTGTACTCCCTTTGAGTGTATGGCATTATCATCCATGTTTCCTGACTGAGAATAAAATGGTTTCCCCAGATGTTAAGCAAATTTGTCCTGCTTTCTTCCATTTAACTTCTGATATTCCGAGAATATTCTGTACCGTTTCATCTCATTAGCAATGGTTTGTGACTTTCCAGTGATATTCATCGAGCTTACATTCCAGCATGCCACCTTTGTGACATACTTAGGACTAATAGGCTTCCGCCTGGTGGTTTCCTTTTGGCTTTGGTCACCTGACATCATTCTCCCTCTGGTTGAAGGCCCTCTTTTTTCCTTAGTAAAATTATTTGGTGTATCATTCACGCAGTGTTTCTGAATCGGAAATTAACCTCTGAGCAGGGAATTGATCGACCTACCTAAAAGGCTCCAGATTTATTTTTGTAGACAGAAACTTCCCCTTTTGGGCCATTGGCCGGTGCAGTTCCTGATATCAACTCTCAACTTTTCCGTTGTAGCTTTGGTGTGCTATCATCCGCCTGGGTGGTGGAAACCCCACTATATTTATCCATAGCTGGATTTGGGTTGAAATCAGAGTATTCTTCTCTTAGATAAGCTGTCCCCCCAGACTATTGACTCTCATCTAGCCACACTA
This sequence comes from Arcuatula senhousia, assembly GCA_963971305.1. NCBI lineage: Eukaryota > Metazoa > Mollusca > Bivalvia > Mytilida > Mytilidae > Arcuatula > Arcuatula senhousia. The sequence goes on from OZ020310.1 coordinate 49,048,028, forward strand.
TTAACCTATAGCTGTGTCCACACACCGGTGGGCCTACATACTGCATCTCTAGGGGCCTTTCTCCTCCGAAATCCTCTACAGTTTAGCCTACAGTACTAGACTCTAGTTTCCGTACAATGTCACAAGGAGGCACTAGAGATCTTAGACTGGAAGAGGCTTTGTACTGGCAAGAAAGACTGACGCACTAGGCTTTTTTTCACCCACATAAGTAGGCTAGCCAGCGGCAAGGTATAGAGTCTTCGACTCCCTATCCATTTTCTATGGTTTTGTAACCACTATAGCATTTTATTGTATAGCTATCACAGTGTAGTTGTACTCCTTTGTAAATTTCTCAATCGCTGCTTTTTTTTTTCTTACAGATCACATGTATTTCTGTCCAATAAAGATATTTGATTTGATTTGAAAAAATTAAACGGCTGATGCCAACGTCAGACGAAGCAAAGTTGCAAAGAACAAGATATATGCAGTAACTAATAATGATAATGATATAAAGATAAAAATGACATTAACATACATGTACAGGAAGTGAATTGTAAGGTCTTTCCCTTTCTGAATTGGCTATTATTGATAAAACACCAGCCGTGTATGGGTGAGACAAATAATGGTTTTAAACGGTAGCAAAAAAAATCACAGAAACATACATTTTGTAGCTAGTTTAAAATTGTTGAATAAACATGTTTTGTCCTCGATTTAAATGACTGGTCAGGGGATTTTCGATTGGTTGTAAAACAAGGCCTTCATGGCTAAAAATAGAACATAGGGGTAAATTGCCGTCTTCTGCTTATATAACTCAAAAAGAGTGGCAATATTTTTAAATTCTGATAAAAAACAAAAGTCATCAGCACTTCAAGATCTACCTGCCCTGAAATCTTGAAGAAGATCCAACAAAACATGAAAGAGTAACTGCTCTTTCATCTTGATTTTTATGAATCAGTGCGGCACTTACAAAAAAGTATTAAGCTCAATATCTTAAAATCTGTATGAGATATTAATGAAATGTAAATTGCATATTGTTAACCCGGATTGTTAAGCACATCATGATCTAACAAAAATTGTAATAAGGTCAATATTGTAATACTGTACATTTAAGGGGTTATTCCTATTAAAATTTTGAAAGAAGAAAATAATTTAAAAAGTTTCACTGCTAAAATATTACTCTGCACAATCATTACTACATTAAGTTAAACCATATTGTCAGATGACCCCCTTATGAAACTTAATATGACCCTTTCAATGTCAAATAGACTTTGCCTTTTTTTCGCCGTGACGTCAGAGCTTACCTGTGGAATATTTTTGGAGGGCAAAAAAACCCAATAAAATTGTGTTGAAAAACGTTTGTATTAAAACTGTCACAACTTTTTTTGTTTAAAAATTCTTTAGGTTCTACAATTTTCAGAAAAAGAATGCTTTTGTAGTGCAATTTGCAAATAAATATTCAGTGGTTCTAAAGATCGAAAATTTGGTTGATTTAAAATTTTCAACAAAAATATACTTGGTCCAGAAAATTTTTTGCAGAAAATTCGTTTTTGAAGCTATATTTTCAAAATAAGATAAATTGGTTCTGGGAAGAAGAATTTATTCATAATTCTCATAATTAATGAGAATTATGAATAAATTCTTCTTCCCAGAACCAATTTATCTTATCAATTAAAAAAAAAACAAAGTGGGTACGATTACCTGGATTTCCCTGGAAAAGTAACAATAAGAAAAAAATATTGTTACCTGACACCGGAAGTCAAAGTAAAATATTAACCGGTCCACGGATGCGGACCTGTTTTTATTAAAGTAACAATAAGAAATTTTCTTCAAGATTGTTACCGCTAATTATTGTTACCTGAAAATGTGTTGACTAACAACGGAATTCTTGTTTATTATTTATTGACATGTTTTAATACACATGATACAGTCACATGAAAACAATAATAAAATTTGAATTTCAGTTATTTCATTTTTGGTTACATTTCCTACACATCCAGTAGGTTGCTTTAGGTGGATTTAGAAGTCCGACACATGACAGATGATACCATTCCAGCCAACCATCACAAACAATGATGCTTGAATAGTGGACATCATCTGAACAAACCAGGCCATTCCACTGGGCATCTTCACGTTTAAGTGTCATATTTTCATATTTTTTTCTCTGATTTAGAAGTAAATTTTCTTCCTCCATGTATGCAAGTGTATTTTAATTCCTTATATACAAGTTCTTTGCTTTTGACTTCAGTGCCTGTCTGGCAGGTTTTTGCTACATTCAAAACTGACAAAATGTTGTAAAAGACCTATCAGCATCTGAGCGGTTAATTCACGTCCATGTGAGGCTTGATAAAACATGTGCCATATTGTGTACAACGCAAATAAATATTCCGTATCACACCGTATACGAGCCAAAGTTACAAAATTTCCGGTCACTTCAAATGGGCCCCGATAATGCATTTTTAAAGAACTTGTTAATTAAACCTTTTCAGTTGATTAATTTTTATAATTTGAACAATTTTATAGTAGAGTTTTGTCTTTTAAGTATGAAACCACGTGTAAATTACGAATAAGGCACGTGTTTGTGGAGTTTTGATTCACGTTCTTTACCATGCGTTACGTAATGGTAGAATCAATATCGAATCCACAATATGGCGACCAGTGTATTTATGTTTTGAAGAGTAAAATCTATGGATAATTTAAACCTATATTCCATTGTGGAAGGCACTGGGACCACGTAAGAAGTTAAATTACATTTTAAACTTTGATTTACAACGTTTTTAAAGTAATGACACATATAACTAATCGGTATAAAATGATCAACAAATTGCATATTTGTATTGAATCCATTACAGAAATTATACAAGTTTCAAATACTATTGTAATCATTGAAACATATTTCTGAGGTTAAAAACAACAAAATATTAGTGTTAATTAAGCATGGTGTTCACATAGGAATTGAATGGCATTTTTAATAGAAACCTCAGATACACTTAAAATTTTGACATATACATGTCATGTATATTTGTAATCATAGGTGTAAATAATTAGTAAATACATGTAAGCACAATAAAAGGATGTTCATTGGATCCACTCCATAGCAGTAGACCGTAAAATATTGAGTAAAACAAATGTGCACATGTACAAATACTGTATGATCCATGTCTTTAGCTTATGTACATTTACATGTTTCAGATGAAAATAAGCTAAATAATGGCTTGATCATCCAAAAGTGGAAGTCAAGGGGTAAGAACCCATTTACCCTTGGAAAATTTGTTATTTTTGGACTAAATTTGGAACCTTCTCTTTTTGAAAAGATATTCTTGACATTGCCTTAAAAATGTCCTGTCTCATTCCAAAATTTCAGGTACATGTACCATTTTCTGTTCTTGCTTTTGCTTGCTACATGTGTTTGTAAAGGCAATATCTTATAATTATAGTTATTTGCAGTACTATGTAACTTTGTTAATGTTGAATAAATAAAAAATATCTATAGCTTGTTTTGAAATTTTTAGTGGAAGATAATGAATTGTGAGGATAATTTTCATAGCAGTCATGAGTGACTCCCCCCCAAACAAGAAAGAAAGCTCTGAAGAAAGACAACAAGCTTTAAGGTGAGTTACATGTAGTTTGATATTTGATAAAAAAAATTTACATGTACAATGTATGTAGTAGAATAAGTAACCAGAATTTGTGAACTAATTCTGATGGTTGATGCCTTTATGGAATCCTAAATGTACATGCAAAGGTTGCTGAAAATTTAAACTTTTTACATAGAAATCTATATGCATGAACATGTATGCTTTCTACATGAACATGAATGTTGGAAAGCTGTTGTGTTGTCATTTCAATGTTTTTATGTGCATTTTGTACATTGAAGTTTTGATTTGTTTTGTAAAATTAATTTGTAGCTTATAAAAGTCAGGTACATGTACTTGTTTATTTACATCAAGATGATAAATGGGTTCATGTAAAAAGATATGTTAATTTGATATAAATAAATTTGATTAAAAAACTGCAATTTAATAATTGGACGAAATTTTTTTCTTCATATCCCAATGAAAAAAAAAAATCATGATGAAACACCCACTTTTACATACATGTAAAGTGCCACCATTTCAGTTCTTTTATGAGTAAGAATTCTGTGCTGTTTGAATTTTTTGAAAATTTATGTATAAGGAATGACTGTAATATTTTTTTTCATTGGGGATACATGTATGAAGAAAAAGTTTTGCTCATTAGATATAATACGGGTCCCGGATTATATGATGAAAAAATAAATTATGACCGTCCTTCCTTAAATAAAAACTGCATCTTGAAATGATGAGACAGTCACCCAATATTGAAATTCTCAGAACAGAATTTAATACAGTAGTTACTGAAAATTACTGATAGCAAGAAGGTAAAAGATTGAAGAAACACAGGTAAGTTGCATGCATCATTAGTATCATATATAAAAGTATCATAGATATATGTACATGTAACCATGGAAGTATTAAATTTAATACTTCCATGATGTAACTGAGGATATTCTGCAATGCTCAAAGCTCTACATTTGTAAATTTTAGGTGTTTTTGAAGAGAAATTTTCACAAATAGATATTACTATATAAGGTTACTATTGTTAAAATAAATTGAACAGGATAGTCACTAAAACATGTTAAAAGAGGGGACTGAAAAAAGTAATTTGGTTAAGAAAAATTTGGGTTAACATAGGGTTTGCAAGGTTGCATAGTGCATTCACATATACCGATTATAAATTTAATGTTGTACAAAAACGCCGCACAAATTAAAGTTCTACTTTGGGCTGTACCAGAATTAAATGTGTGGGGGGGGAGGCACTCTGTAGGAATGCACCAAAATCCATCAAAGTGTTGTCCAATTTGTAATTTTTACGCCAGCTGTGAGGGGACCACCATCCAAGACCCCCCCTACACCCCCTGGCCTGAAACCTGGCAAGGGCACTGATTTACATTGTAGGATGCATACACTATATACAAATGTAGGCGACTTAAATATGAAAACTTAATTGAATTTTAATGTAAATTATTTATCAGGTAAAACATTTACAATGTGTGTCATGGCATTTGAAAATAAACATATAAAAACAAATATATGACACATTACATGTTTTGTATTGATAAAAAAAAGCATGCCATAAAAATGAGCATATCACAGTTTGCACTTTAAAGCTTTAGCTTTGTACAGATTTAACCTGGAATTTAACCTGTTATAGACAACCAGTCATTCTGTTTGTTACCAGTTTTGTTACAAATTCTTTGGTTCCTATGAAGAGATTGATTACCAGCTTTGTACACATACATTGAGAGCTTCCCCTTTTTCAGGCCAGTCAATCTTCAGTTTCCTGTTCCCCAAGCCAACTTACAACATGTATACTATAAAGCACAAACTCATTCACTCACTCAATAATTTGAGGGTTAAAAAAGGAAAAAAGTTTCATAACATATTTCTCTGCCTCTACTGAATGGATCAATTTCAAATTCTGTACAAAGCTTTAGCCCAATCAGTATAAAGGACAAGATAGGAAAAGAGCATGAATTGGCCCCCTAAATTGGACAAATTTTCCAAAATTGGAATTTTGAGTTACAGCAGAGTGATTTTGTGATTCAGAAGTTTTATTGTTTGGAACAGGCAAAATTTATTGCAAATTTGACATATGGCGTTATTCGGCATGTGCACAAAATGATAGAACTATGAAATCATTAATGTAGCAAAATTGGCTTAAAATTGTTAAAATGACGTTTATTATGAGATTTAAATATGAGCGGACCTTCGGCCCACAAAGAGAATTTCTGGAAACATTTAGTACTCGTGCCAAATCCACAGTTAAAATTTTTTTGTGGGCTGCTTGTCCACGCATAAGTATTCTTGCCAAAAACATACAAAAATATACAAAATTTTGGGTAATTTTGAGAAAAAGCCATGTTTTGATCAAGTGTGATCAAATGCTAAAATCAGATTTGATCTATTATTTGTTTAAAACATTTAAATTTATTAACTCTCATTACTTAATATCATACATGTTATATAAATCAATATTTTAGCATTAAATTTCACTCCTGAAAAAGGGGCCAAAAATAGCCCTTACAATACCTTTTCCTTTATGTATATGATAAACCTTTCCTGGTCCAGATTGTGTATATGTTAAACATATACTTTTAGGCATGCAGCCATCTCTATCCTTAAATGAACCAGCTAATCCAAACTGTACATGCTACTCAAATTGCATTGTTTTCTAAAATTTTCAAACGTTTGAAATGAACTAGACATTGTGCATAAATATCTAACTTTTTGGAAGAAATAGGTGCTTAATAATTGTGTCCTTGGAAATTTGGCGTTAATTTTCATTCATTCATGTTTGAGGGCTTTTGGTTATGGTATTCTCATTGCACTTCACTCACAGAAAGATGAAATAATTTTATCACTCCAAAAAAAATCTGTTGGTCTTTCCAAGAACTTGCAACATACATGTTATAAGCTATAGATTTTGAGTTAATATAATTACAGAGTACATGTTTTAGAGATGAAGTATATTTGATGTCTTTTTAAAAGTGTATTGATATAACAAGAGAAGAAAACATTAGATTTTAAGTGAAAATATCCCTGCACCTGTTGACTATTCCCCTTTGTGTCATCATGGTCTGAGTAATCTCTACACAAACACATGAGAAAAATCCAATTATTTCTTAATGTATAAATCCCATTTCAAAAGCCTGCCAAAATATAAAAAATCTTGAATTTCCATTACAATGCTTTATTAAACTGTTTGTACCTAGAAACTGTTTTTCCAATAACGTTAGAAATTAATGACCGTTGGTCAGGCACTTTGACCTGACCTCAGATGAAAGCTGCTTTGACCCTCGGTACGCGTCAGTTATGTGAGAAAAGCTAAGACATTTTCAATAATTGCATGTACAGGGATGGTAATCATGGCAATAACAAAGAAAGATTTTCTCAACAATTTTTGCTGGACTTCAAAAGAATGAATTTTGATATTGACGATTACGGACAAAGCTCTGTCATTAATTTGGCTTTTATAACGAATGATATAAAATCGATTTTGTTAAGAATTGGGATATAATTTTCTTAACATTTGAAATCAGATATTTACGTAAAATAGAGTTACGATTTTTTTCATCCTTTGATAATAGCTTTTGATCAGTGTTAAAATTGCTCCAAGGCAAAAAGATGTTTATCCGCTTTAAAAAAAAAAAAGAAAATTATTCTATAAGATAGGAACTATTCATTTTCTAGAATTTACATTCATTTGGTTTGACAAGTGAAGCCTTTGATAAAATTTGAAATAAATTGTTCTGTTGATTGACTGGACCTTTGTTCGCTAAATAGATGAAAATTTAAATTTTAAAATTCTAAACCGATTCTTGAATCACGAAAGAAAAATAATGAGAAAACATCGTAATTCGATTTCTTGTCAGGGAATGTCTTCGTTAAACAGACGTAATGATCATACAACTGTGTAGAGCATTCAAATCTTCAAGCTTTGTTATTTGCATTGGTAAATAGGAAAAATAACTCCATACTACATTTTGGCAGGGGGATAACTATTGTCTTCTACTTTGGATATCATCTGGGTTTTTTCTTTGACATTCCCAAGTTAAAAGCATATTTTAAAAATGTATAAGAGTTCTATCTTTAACTCTGTAAAAATGTATAAGAGTTTGTAAAAATGTATCATATTATCAACAGCAGTGGGTAATCTATTTTTAAAAATTGTGGAATTGCCATGACTATTCCTACTTTGAATATTAGATATTAGAGTCCTATACCTTTTAAATGCATATGCTTGAAGAAACAAAAATCTGGGAAATTCAAAGATAGATTTCAAGAACAGGTAATTCCTAACTGCAGTACTGTAATGATAAGTAAAACAATCCTGATTCAACTACAGGCATTGCAATAGCTCTTTCTGGTAAAGATTTCATAGAGGATTTTAGGGGTTTGTCCAAACTCCCTCTTAATATGCTTGAGGAGAAAAAGTATGTATACATGTATAATGGTAAAAAATACACACCAAATATGGATAAAGCACTGTTAAAGTCTTAGTAAGAAATTTTGAATAAATAACCCTGTTTAAATTTTTGACTTTATGTATCAGATTTAGGAGAAATTGCTTTTTGACAAAATTTTGCTTGTCCTGATTAAAAATTAACAAGATTTGTTTCCCTTAGTTTAAAAAACAACAAATTATCTGTTCAGTCATGCATATCTATTGTGATAATATGCCAAGGTAAAAATTTCATTGAAGGATGATTTGTTTCGAGGACAAAAAAAAAATATTATGTTTTTATTTAATTTACCTGGTGTTTTAATTACAGGTAAGTAATTTAGCATGTTAATTAAATGTGTATTGGGTTCAAACACTTGGGAAATGTTTCTACTGTGTTTTGATATCTTTGGTTAGTGTCCAATTTTCTCATGGATTATTTAGTAAGTAATTTTGGCAATGTGTTTCTCGATAACAAGAAGTGTAATGTTTATTTGAAATGTTGTACGTTTTTATCTATTCAAGGCCGCCCATCCATTTAATGGCCTTCAATATATTGATTGCACTTCTACTGGTAGTTGGTAATTTAAAGAAAATATTGACACTCCGTCTATTATCAATGCAAGAACCTTGTTTTTTTAAATGGAATTGTGAGCGAATTGTATTGTAATTTTTTTCCAAGGCTAGGTTATGGATATTTTGTTTTCATTTGGTATTTTGAAGGCCAAACAATTGGAATTTTTTGTGTTGTGTATATGAATGCACATTGGTTAGATATGCTATATTTTTTTATTGGGTATTGTTGAGATTCTAAAACATTATCTCCCACCCTTAACCCCCTCAAAAAGGGCAACTGCATGTACAACACCTACAAAATTTACATGTAATATACAAATAAAGATTTTGTTGCACTGTTAAATCCTAAACATTAAGAAGTTGATAAAGTATTTTCAGAAATGAACAAGCATTTGAAGAGGTATAGAATTTATGATGTATAAAAAGTAATGGTTTAATCCACATATTAGATTTTTATAGGCTCATAAAAGCATATATTTCATCCATGTTTTACCTTCATAACAGCCTATCAATTTACATCAATTGTATAATGTTTAAGTGAAGTATTTATTTTTCCCCATTGTAAATACATTAAGTTGATATCCAAGGTTGCATTACATCAAAGTCACATGGGAGAAGAGTGATTTGAAGAGGAAATGTTATATGAGGGTAGTTTTATGCATTAACAAGTGGGTTTTAGCATCAAGGGACTTTAAGCTTTATCAATTTATAATGTTCATGCATGCACATTTGTGAAAGCTTAATATTGTGAGGTCTGAGACAGTATTTGTGTGTCTTTCAACATGATCAGTTAAAAATTTACATGTAAAAAATATTCATAGTTTGGTTTTTAAATGATGTTGATTTCTGTTTTGTTGATTTTGTGTTTTGTGTTTCTTCATGCTGTTTTTGTTCGTTCTTCATGCTGTTCTTGTTCGTGTTTACTGGTTTCGTCGTTTCCCTGTCGGACTCTTGACACTCTAATGCCCCATTGATGCCTCTGCTTCTTGTCTCTTCCTTAGCTAAACACTATCAATGATAGACTCTGAGCTATAAGTGAAGACACTGAGTCTTATTGGTCCCCATTCTGTAGAAGTTTATAAAATATTAAAAAGTTTAGTTCTGTTACGGCCTGAGCTTTCTTAACTTGTTAGCGTTCTGATTTTGCTTTAATCTGACACTTATAATTTCAGCACAGAATAAAGTTATGTTGTGCTTTGAATTTCTCGTGGTGCTTGTTGCATTCCCATGTTAATCAGAATGTTACTATTTATAGAACACTGACAGCTGTGACAACGCATGGAACATATTTTCATATTTTTGTTATTGATGTCCTGGTTAGGAGTTTAATATTATAATATGTAACATTTGTCGTAGTTTTTAAATTATTTTTTTGTGGATGAAATTTTTTTATGGATATGTACATGATGTTGCTTGGAGAGTGTAGCAGATTTAAGATTTATTGAAGGATTTTGCATTTAGAATATTCATTTATGTTTTCAAATGGGGATTATTTCAGGTATGTAATTTTAAATACATGTACTTGTGCAGGGAATTACAAAAATGTAGCAATAGCATCAATGTATATTAGTGTTCTTTTGTAATTGAGCCAAAGATCTTAAGGAACTGGCACAAGATTCAGAGGCAATTGTTGGTACATGTATTTTGAAAGGAGGTTCAGTAAACATTTGAGAGGGTGTGCACCTGAGTGAACAGCTATTACTATTACCCCTGCAAAACCTGACCATGGTTACATTACCCATGGTCATTTTTGGCTGGATTTCATGGAGTGAAAAATTCGAGTTATAAAATGGTGAATGGCGGGCGGCGTGCGGGCGGGGAAAATTTTTCGTAAAAGTTTTCTCAGCAACTACTTATCACAGCCACTTGATATTTGGTATACAGCATTGGGGTGGGGGCCCATAATGTGGGATACGATTTCAGGTCTGTTGCTCATCTACTTCCTGTTTAATGAAATCCGGCCATTTTTGACTTTGACAGATTTTATTAACCATGGTCAACCATGGTCAAAGCAAGGTCAACCAATTGGTTGACCATGGTAAAAAAATGGGGTCATTAGACCATGGTCAACCCTGGTTATCCATGGTCAACCATTGTCACATTTCGCACAGGTAGCTTTATCTAAAAGTTGTACTTGTCATTATTCTTTTTTGTAATACATGTATTTTAGATATTTTTTGAAATTTGGTGGTGCTGTATGATTGTCTGGAACTTTGTTGTCATTTGTATTCACCACATGCAAGAAAATGGTTTTAAATTGGGTAGGGTGGTTCTGTATGACAAGCATTCTGTATGTCAAGCAGAATGTCAAATGTCCGACCTGTTGGTCTTCTGCTTCCTGTTTGGGGCCCTACACAGGGGCATCATGTGGCCCATGGACACATTCTTTCTTTATCTGGCTCACCTTTTGTTTATGATATTATAATTGTTTATGCATTATTTGCATTACATGTTTGTAAGTTAACAATCACTTGTCACATTAATGAGCCATGCTGGCAGTACATTTGAAAATAGTTAATAGGGGAGTTAATCTGTCCCTTATTGTCCATCCATCAGTTCAAAATCAGTTTACCTTCTTATAGTGTTTGGGTCTGTTTGTCTGGTAGTCCCAAATGTTCCACAATAGGGCATTTATATCCTTTGGACATGTTATTGTTATTTTTTGTTTTCAATTGCCATTTCTTTAAGGAGGCTGGGTCACATTCACCATTCCATGTTCTCATTATTATCTTTTACAGACATAAAAGCACAGACTGGAGTGTTCTCAAGAGAGTATCTCTAAGTCCCGTTAATTACTTGTTGTCCTTTTGTCTTAGATACTCTCTTGTTGAATTGAACTTCTATCGATTTGATTTTTTACTGTGTGTTAATTTGTGCTTTAATATTGATTATCAAAAGGGGGCAGGTTGGCGCCAAAACACTAATTTAACCCGGCCATATTTTTAATGTGCCTGTCCTAAGCCAGGAATCTTTATTAAAGCTTATGTTGTATTTAGTCGAATTTATGTTAATTGTTTTTTGTCAAGAAGAGGGTCTTTCATTGCACTTTAGGATTGGGCTTGAATCATATGTAGTTTATTTCCAATCCAGGGGCCAATTGAAAAACAGCAAGGAGTGACCACTGGTCACATTGAAGGCTGCTGACTGTTTTCCATTGTGGATGTTTCAAATTTACATTTATATTGTAGGTTGACCGTTGTGTTGTGTACACTTATTCCACATCTCATTTTCTTCTTTTGTTTATATTTCAAAAATATGAGAGAAAAAAATCCTTTAACGTCTGCCCTCAGCAAATTTTTCTGATATTTCCTGCTTTGTATCAGTATTCTATGTTGTTGCCAAATTCATTTGTAGATTGTTTTCCTACAAAACACATGTAAAGAGCGCTCACAGATGTTCTGCCAAAACACAAGTCTGACATGGGGAAATACTTCTTATACATGATTAGGGCCACTGCCAAATGTTAGTGCAGTAACTTTGCTTTGATTTCAATTTGTACAGTCTTGTATTACAAAGATTTTTTTATCATATCAAAATGTATTCTCCAAAGGAAGTGTTGCAGTCCATCAGCAATAATGGAGAATATTGATAAATATTCTTAACCTCTGCAAATTCAGGTAACAAAAATTTTTCTGTCAACTTGTTTTTGTAATCTTAGGTTTGAAATTCAGTGTCGAGACCATGAAAGCCATAATACAGGGACTTGGAGATTTCCTTTGTTGCTTTATTTGAATACAGTTATAATTTCATGTGAATAATCTTTTTAGAATCGTGAAATGCCATATTGAAATTCCATGTCTATTAGATGGTTTTAGCAACTTTACATTGAAAAAAAAGAATGATCATGTTGAACTTTTATGTCGCAGAAAATTGAAAGAAAGTTGAAACTTTACATTGAAATTTGAAAGTCTTATAGCTGTATTGATTAAATTACGGTAGATGCACTAAACCTATTACAGCATTCTGCCATGATTATGTAATGACTAGTCATGCAGTGTAAGGAACTTGATATGCTTATCGATTTAACAACAGAAACCTGTTAGTCTTGGTCTTCATTATGGTTTTTCTGTGTAAACCAATCAGATCTTGGTCTTTCATTATGGTTTTTCTTAGTGAATCAATCAGATATCTATGCCATCTTGGTCTTATAATATGGTCTTACCACATGTATCCTGGGGAATTCTCATAAAAAAACCAGTTTGAAATGTTGCATAATATATTTATGTTCATTTAGATACTGGATGTTTATTTGTAAATTAGATTATTGTGATTGAAAACTTAAAACTGTGTGTTAAGATTTTTTTATTTCCATATTTTCATCAATTGTATTCATTATTAGCCTTTTATGATGAGGCATTACATGTAGGTATGATATTGACATACATTACAAAAATCTTGCCAGTTGCCTAAAATAATTTTTTTAAAGACTTAAGTTCTATAACAATTTTCTTTAAAACTATAATACCAGCTGAAAATCAGGGGGCCAATTTTTTTTTTTTTTTGGGGGGGGTTTGAATTTGGTAAGTCATGTAAGTCAGAGAAGGAAAGGACAAAATCACACAAAATGACAACATTAAAACAAACTGCACAGCATACTTCATATTCAAAACAAAATATATTACCTAAACCACAATCATCAAGAAGTATTTTATACGAAGGGCAGTCAGAGAACTGTTGTGTCATTATTAAGTGGGGGATGGGGAGGGGAGGGGAGAAATGGGGTACATTTCATAGTTTTCATGAGTGTCTGTAAATCAAGAAAATAAGAACTTATTGCAGTGTTATTTTTACATTGATTACTTTATGGAACACATTTAAATCCATCAAAATGTTTTTTTTTTTATGAAACCACAGAAATTGATACCCATTAGAATAAATGATTTCACTGTAGTTGTCAATAAATGAGATACAATATCTATGTATTTAAGAAAATGTATATTTTTCATTGTATTGCCTTAATTGGTATAATGATATGTATAACATAACTAGTACAACGTTTGTCAAGTGTAGTATATGTTTTAATGCCTCACTGCCTAAATAATTGATGTCCCTGTCGTGAATCAACTCAGATCTTCAAGTAAGACAATTTGTCCTATGCTTTGATCATGAAATTAGGTTACTAATAATTTCTTTATGATATTTAATGTGATGCAATGTGTAGGATTAAGCATATAAAACAAAGACCTGTGTTAAAACAGAATTTTTTTTGTAAAAAAAAAGAAAGAGATTTAACGTTTTAAAATTAATTATAATTGTCTATATTTTTAATAAGAACCAACAAAGACAGATTATTGCAGTTTTTGAATAGGTATTAATGATGATTATGGGTATTAAGAATTTGTAGTTGTGACTTTAGGGGAATCAACTGTTCCCTGCAGCGACTATTTTACCAATTAAGGTAAAGACTCGCTATGTCTGCCATGGGTCATCCAGCCCATGATAGTCCACTGCCAGTGTTAGATCCTTTGTTGTTGCTGGAGCAGGGCCAGTCTTCCACTATGGGGAGGTACTGGTTGGAATACTGGGAGACAGGTATTAATGTAGCCATCCTGTAGTCTTGTTGATTTGATATTTACTCAATTAAAGTGTTAAAGCTCAATTTTAGAATGAAGCAGTTTGTTGTCTACAGTTAGCTAGCTCACTATATCAGAACAGCTGATTCAGTTCATTCTCTTTTTGTCAGAGTTAAGGGTAATGATAAAATTTGAAGTGAAATAGTTTGTTGTCTGTTTATTAAGTATGTTTGTCTTGTAAAGGGAAGTAATCATAAGTATACATTTCTGATTCACTGGAGAAAGATTAGGGTTTTAACGGTTTTATATTTTAAATGAAAAATATATTCATTATATAAATACTACAAATTCATTCATTACAAATGTCATAAGATACCTCATTTGCATAACTAATTATATTACAAATTTTAATTTCACTTTAAATTTCCCCAATTGAATGACAGCATTTTATACTGCTATACTAACATAGCTACTAATTGTGTATTTTATGCATATCAATTTGCATAAGCCAAACTCCTGCCTTGTCTGAAAAAAATGTTTACATCCCAAGGTGGTTCAATATATTCATCTTCACAGGGTGGTCTTGACTGAAAAAATGTTTTCATCCAAAGATGGCTCAATATATTCACCTTCAAAGGGCATGGTTGTTGACTGAAAAAAAAATGTTTACATCCCAAGGTGGTTCAATATATTCATCTTCACAGGGTGGTCTTGACTGAAAAAATGTTTTCATCCAAAGATGGCTCAATATATTCAACTTCAAAGGGCCTGGTTTATAATACTGAAACATATGTTTTACAACCAAATAGGTTGTACAACCACAGGTTCAATAAATGAAAAAAATGTTTTCATTCAAAGATGGTTCAATATATTCTCCTTCAAAGAGGGTTCACCATTTAGTAGGTTGTACTTAATTTTGGTGTGTTACCTTTTACCCTTCATTAATAGTTCTGTTGACTGCAAGGCAGGGTACACGTGTCATCATGATTGGCCGTTACTACATGCATGTAGATCAATGAATTCCCTGGGTATAAGAACAACAAAGAAATCGGTGTTCCTTTTCTTGGTTGTTTTCAAAATTCATGTCTCATGATTTTCTTTTTCGCATATTTACTCTAGATCTCTTCTTTAACACCCACTTATATGATGATTTTACCTCGAACAACTTTTCTTTTTATTTAAAGATTCAGACGCAAAAAACTCAGTTCTTGAAGGCGTACATAGGAACGATCAGAAAATTGAATTCAAATATTTTTCTCTCTCATTTATTAGTCATCTTTAGACAGACTAACAGACTTAAGTAGTAACTTGGTCAATTCATTTCAAAATTTTAAGTTAATATATTCGAATTTCTCATTTTGCGAATATTGCTTTCAAAGCATTTTCGTCTGTTATTTAATTTGTTATTGCTCACCGGATTTGAATTTGAAAACATCAAAAAAGAAATGATGGCTGCATGCATGGACATGCATCAAGCATCAGTAGAGGAAACGGCAATGGAAAGTTTTGAGGTACGTGACAGCACCAATATGTCAGTTAAGCATGAAGAATGAATTAAACTCAATTAGGACAAAAAGTCGTCCATGTCAAAGACCTCTTTGTAGAGTTCAGGAAAGTAAGGTTCAATTTGAGGGAGGGCACTTGGCGAAATACACACTCATACAGTTCAATTAAGACATGTTAATGAACTCTTTCTGCTTTGTAGAGCAGTAAAGTAAGGTTCAGCACGAGGATTGGACATTTGACTTAAGACAGGCATTGCATTTTTTAGGCATTCAGTAAAATTTATGTTAAGATTATAATTACCACCAAACACCAGGCATACCATTTTAAAGAGTGTTATCAATTCACATTATTCACATATTAAAGATATACTCATATCCCCCCAAAAAGTTGTAAAAGACCAAAAAATCTGTGAAAACCTACATGTACATTTATATAGCTAGCAAATCCAAAATTGTTCAATTTATAAAATCTAATGCATGTATTTTGAGGCAGCTTTCTTTTTATGTTGCCTGCAATGTATTGCAGAAGCGACATATAGGGGTTACTTTGGCACCATCTGTCGTCTTGCGTCTTCGTTGTCCTGCGGTGTCAGAAAAATTTCTGTCACAGTTTTCCAGGCAACTTATTTACATGCAACAGCTTCTTGATATTATTAACCTAGCTTCATCCCATAGTACATGTACTATAAGGTGTAAAGCGATTTTATGCCCAAAATATCGCTACTTCCTGTTTACTGAATACTTTAAGTTTTTATATATATATGCAAAATTTTTGTCACAGTTTTCTGGGCATCTACATGCCACAGCTTCTTGATATTTTGGCATGTAGCTTCATCCCACAGTACTATAAGGTGTAAAGCAATTTTATGCCCGAAACATTGCTACTTTCTGTTTACCAAATGTATTAGTACGCCGGCGACATACGTCTTCCATGGAAGACTGCCATTCTAGTTTAAATAATTGATATAAAACCTTAAACTTAACATCCTCTGAAACCTTGGGGTTATTCTCTTACTAATTCATTCATCACCCCTTGGTCATTGCCATACACATTAAACACTTGTTTTTGAAAGTTTGTATCCAGCTTCTGATTGGTCGCATTACATTTTTCTAATGGGATTTTCAGGTTTCTGTATTGAAATTGTATGAAGTTCAAGATCAGATCAAAAACAGGCAAAGAACTTTATCATACGATATGCAAGGGGTAAGAATGATTAGGCGAGAGAAAAACCCCTAGGTTTCTGAAAGTGTAAACGCAAGAGTTGCCACTAAAACTGTCTGACACACAGACAAAATAGGCTAGAGGTGAAGAGTTACCAATCTTTCCATTTAATGTGATCAAATCTGAAAAAAGTGGCAAATCTTTGTAAGGTCTGACATAAAATTTGTTTGTAAGCTACAATAATGTAGCTCCTTTGACATCTTTGATTGGGCTGAGCTACAATGTGGTCCCATCACTTGTAATGGAGCAACGCCAAAAGCAAATCATTACAGGGGCATGTCCATTTATTAGATGTTATATTTGGTATTAAATGTTTCTTTATAATAATAATGTTATACATGAG
Source organism: Arcuatula senhousia (assembly GCA_963971305.1). Classification (NCBI taxonomy): domain Eukaryota; kingdom Metazoa; phylum Mollusca; class Bivalvia; order Mytilida; family Mytilidae; genus Arcuatula; species Arcuatula senhousia. The sequence goes on from OZ020310.1 coordinate 49,065,185, forward strand.
GAATTCAGTAAAAATTTTCAGACACACTTTGCACAATTTTCAAGTTTTTCGTGAATGAATCAATTTTTGAAGAAATGAAGTTCAAAACATTTAAACGTAATAGATTTTATCTAACAAATAAATAGTTAACTGGTTTAAAATCAAAATTTTCATATATGCCTTGTTATTTAGAGTGTGGTTTGTAAATCTAAAGTTCTAAACCATAATTTGACGCTTTAAGAAATTTGTCTTGCTCCATTACAATAAAAGGAACTACATTGTAGCTCCGCCCAATCAAAGATGTGAAAGGTGCTACATTATTGTAGCTAATTTTTGTTGCTGCCACTAACCGGCATGGTCCAGCAAACAATGGGAGATTTTGATGGCTCTGTTCAACTTTTTAAAATGAAATATACAAGTCAATGCATTAGTAGTTGTATTAATTCATGGACTTTTTAAGGTTAAACACACTGCATGGTCGTATAATTTATATTAGGTAACTTTCACGGGTAATGAGTTACGTGATTTATCGCTAAATTTGGGGTTTATAAAGTGTTACTACAAGATCCAAGGAACTAGTTCTGGGACCAAAATGTAGTGAGCATTTTATTTTGGTGCTTCTCAACAAACGAGGATTTATAGTGGTAGAAAAACCCTGCAAAAACTGCTGATTTATCTGCTATAATGTAACAATGGTTTATATCAATAAAGGTAAAGAGTTCTTTTTATTTAGAGGCATATATTACCAGCTTTTATTTGTATTGGCCTATAATATATGCAGTAGTTTAGTGCAGATTTAATGATTTATAACACTTAAAGAGGAAATCTGATACTGAGATTTTATCTTAATACTTGTATGTTACTACAAGATGGAACTAGTGCTTTTTTCAGGTTAGGTTTACTCTTATAATCAGGGGCGGATCCAGAAATGTTTCAAAAAGGGGTCCTTACTAGAATCAATAAAGTTTAAAGGGGTTGCAAATTCATTTTGGCTTCTTGTTATCAATAATTGTCACAAAATTGCAATATAAACATGTGTTTTTATTTTTCACACTTTCATATCCATTAAATCTGTTACTTAATTGATATGGAACTAAATATTTCATGTATTAATAAATTTTCATGACCTAATGATTGTTGAATATGCAGTGAAAGATTTAATCATTGAAAAAAAGTACATGTAACAATGGTTTATATCAATAAAGGTAAAGAGTTTTTTTTAATTTAGAGTCATATTTTACAAGAAGAATTTCTGCCATATAAAATAATGCTAATAATAAAAAAAAAAATTCTGTCGCGACGCTTTCAAAAAATAAAAATTCTGTCATGACGCATTCACAAACAAAAAACCAAGGCCCCCCCTTTCAAGTTAAATGGTCCGTCCCTTATGGGTGGATTCAGATATTTTTGAAAGGGGGTAATGTACTTTGAAGTCAAAGACTTAGTTGGGGGAATCAGGTCAATTTTTCTAATAATCAAAACAAAAAATCACAAAAAAAGGTCATGGAATGGGAATTTGAGACCCCCTGGAAAGAGTCAGTTCCAGCCCACCACCCTCAGAGTTTGCGAAATGTGTCGGACTAGTCAGACCTGACTGGTATAATTTTAGCAGGTCCAGCATTTTAAACATACTTTAACTGGACCCATGTCTGGTAGATTTAAGTAATTTTTTAGTTAGTTGTAATATACAGGACCAGTAAAAAAAAAAAACGAGGTCTGACCAAATATCCCATTTTGATGGACCTATGTCTAAGTTTTGCTAACTCTGCAACCTCCTCCTTCGGCTTCCCTCTGGATCCATAACTTCACTGTTGAATTATTAAATACTCGGATATTTAAAACTAAGATTTTTCAGAACTGACTTCAATCCAGCCATAAAAATCAATCAATAATAAATAAAATATGATGTTTTTTCTGTTTTTTTTGTCCGCTGGCTGATGTACAGGTAAGGTAGTAGGTTAATGAACTGACACACTGACACAGTGTAGATTGATTGAGACTAGGTCAAATTAGCATTGCTGTAGCTATTTATAGAAACTTGACACAGATTCAGTCTGTTACAGAGATGAAATACAAACATATTCGTATGTTATTGTAAGTAACTTATTTATTAATTATAGACCAAAACTACTATTATTATAAATAATTTGTTTTATTAGAATTTTACTTTAATTATTGGAGTCATTAAAAAAGATATATGTGTGGATTGAAAATTGATTTTTGTTTAAGTTGAATTTTAATAATAGTTATGAGAAATTATAAGCTTTTTCAAAAAAATTCAATTATTATTGTAAATTATGATAAGAAAAAACAAAAATAAAACAAGAAATAGATGGATTTAAACTAAATTGATTGCTGCATTTTGAAAGGTATGTCAACCATTAAGAAGCAGTTCAATAACTTTTCACAACTTTTTAAATCGGCTCATTGTACCTCAGACTGGCTTCCTGGTTATAGTTGTAAAAGGACCTCATGGGCTCATATTTTGAAAAAGTAATATATATTACAAATTCATCCATGTCGTGGGTAGGCCAGTATGACATAGATGATAACATTTTTATGTTTTCTTTTCTTTACAATACATGAATAAGTCTTTTAGTGGTTTCATAAAGGGCTTTATCTCGATATCTGTTGTTTCAAGTCTCACATTCAGCTTTTGTGTGGTTGAAAATTGTTAAAACTATAATGAATAGATTTTCATTTAAGAATGTAATTGACCATCATATGGTTCATACTGGCAATAGTAATTTCATGGAATTTTTAAAGCAGTGGATATGCTGCATGATTTTTATGTCGCCTGCAATGTGTTGCAGAAGGGACATATTAGGGTTACTTTGTCTTTGGCATATCCCTCGTTGTGCAGCGTCACAAAAATTTCTGTCACAGTTTTCTGGGCAACTACAAGTCACAACTTCACAACCTCTTGATATTTGGTATGTGGCTTCCTCCTATGTGGCTTCCTCCTTAGGTACTAATATGGTGTAAAGCGATTTTATGCCTATAAATTACTCATCTACTTCCTGTTTGCAGAATATTTTAAGAAGCAGGCAACATACGTCTTCCATGGAAGACCTTCATACTAGTTTACCAAAAAAAGGGGAAAAAGAGCTTTAGGAGAAAAGTCAAATGATAAACTGCTGTCTACCATTTTCTCCCATTATCTTTCTCTCTACAGGAAATTTTGATCATCAAATTTTTGTGGAAGTTATGGCCCTTTGAACTTAGAAATTTGCTGAAAATCCTTATTTATCATCTTGTCATCGCAACTCCTCTGCATTCAATGAAACTTGTTATATTTAGGAAGGACACCATATGAAGTTTTGCATGTTATTAATAAATTTTGATCCTCAAATTTTTGTAGGAGTTATGGCCCTTTGAACTTAAAGATTTGCTGAAAACTCTCTCTTTGAAGGAAAAAACATACAGTAATACTTTTAACTGTAAATGCCAGTGCAATAAATTAAGCAAATCTTTTAGCCCTTTCCTGTCTGGGCCCAAAATTGATTTTTACGTGGAACCCCCTGGCCCTTTTCAAAATTTCTGAATCTGCTCCTGAACAACAACATTTATTTTTTGGTTCCTTTTTATTAAGCAATTACGTAACATGGACAGCCCCAGCTGTTGATGGTTTCTCATTGATTTTTATCCTAACATTTTTACTGACATGTTATCATCAGAGGCAGGTTATATGTGTATTGATTTTGCTTATATTGTGTATTCAGAAAAATCATTATACAATCGTTTGTTGTTTGTCTCCCAGTATCCTTGAAGAAGAAAATAATATCAGATTGTTTGTCATACAGATTATATTGATGTCATGCAGTGTATAGAATAAAATACAGACACTGGGATTCAGAATTTGATGTTAGATGAGAGCGCACAGTAAAAATCTGAGAAAAATCTAGGGAAAAAAAACATTTTCAAATTTTAGAGGAGCCCCATCTGTATGCACCTGTAACAGAACAATATTTTTCAGTAACTGCACCTGAACTTTTGGGGTACATTATACATAATGTCTATATTGCCCTGTCTATCTTTGTTAGCCCAATACTTCTCCTAGTGCTCTCTTATAGATCCTGTCAGATTCAAAGTAAGGATAATTTTCAAGAAACATTTACCTGATTTTAAGTCTGTAAATGCATGTCAACAAGTTTTAAGGGTTACTGAGATTTGTCTTACAATTTAAACAAGCACTCAAAACAATTCATAGTCTCCTACTGGCCTCATATTTCAGCCACTGGTAAAAACTTGATCAGTTCATTATCTACAATGGATTATAAAAAAGTGCAAAAATTAAAATTTCAGTGGGTTTTAAACTTCAAAGGGCCATGACTCATGCAAAAATTTGTAGATGGAAATGAATGTAATTTGCAGACCGGCACGAAACTTGATCTGTAACTCATCATGGTAAACTCACTTACCAAAAATCGGTTCATTATCCATAAGTGTTTAGAAAAAAAGTGTGGATAACTGAGTGGTGACAGAAGGACAGACAGACAGACAGACAGAGCTCAAGCCTATAGTCCCCTTCCGCCGCTGATAGGGGACTAAAAACATATTAAAGGTTTGCATACTAAAATTTAATGTATATCTATTGAATATTTTGGAAAAAGTTGGTTAAATGTTATGGGCCTTCCTGACATTGTTATAATCTTTGAATTTCCATTGTGGTGCCATTCATGTATCCAGTAAACACAACCCTTATTATACCAAATCAATGATGAGATGAACTTGTATAGAATTTCTGTTTTAATCAAAGATTCCGTCTTCTTATGATCCCGGGCATCAGGTGTTTCCTTGGTGGGAAACCCTGGAACAGCTTGACGATTGCGATGACATCAATATGTGACATTGTCTTCGTTTACGATTGACATATAACAAATAATATTTGTAAGTCTGCTTAGGTTAAATGTACAAATGTAATTTTTTTTTTTTTATGTCTCATGACTGTTTGCAATGGCAGATCCAGAAATATTCAAACGGGGGCAGGGCGCACAATTATGAAAAACCTTCAGGGACCTCTTGTGTCATACAGTTCATGACCAAATTTTTTTTTTCAAAAGGGGGGGGGGCTCAGTACGCTGGTCCTGTGATCCGGCTTTGGTTTGCCGCTTTGATATTAGAAATGAAGGTTGTATCATTTTGTGAAGTTGCTGCTTGCATATGCATTTTTATCTATATACATGAAATGGTTTTCATTGAGTATTGGCAATGTTTATGAATGACCTGTTGTAGTATTACACTTAAGCTACATCTTTGTTTGCAGAGGTATTATTGAGTAAACAGTTGTCCAAGATTCCTCTTGTATGTCCATATGCTGGATATTCTGTACTCACTCTTCTGTCATTTCTAAGATATTAAATCCTGGGAGCTCAAAAGAACAGAAAATGAGACACAAATTGATAGTTATATAATCTTTGAAGTTTGAAACTAATTTGTATGGATGTTTTCTATAGTTTGACAGGATGTTGTGAAGCGTCCAGTCAGTTTCATTTTCAATAAGAATCTTCTCTTTTTACAGATCTTTGGTTGATTCAGTGCTGATACTCCTATAGTTAGCACTTTTACATATAAATACTGTCAACAAGATAACCATTATAAAGCCAGTTACCATAATTAAATATGTACCCTCCCTTTCCTGTTATAAGCTGGTAGTCTAATGTTTCAAGTACTTTGGCTAATTCTTTAGAAATGCATTTAGAAAAATTGCTTTTGCCATGTATTATGTACATAATGATCTAATTTGGGTGTCCAGACACAAAAGACTTAAAGTCTTACACTGTCTTCGAATTTAAAGCATAGTTCTATGTCCGAGGTAAAATCTGTTTTCTGCTTATGATTTTTAAAAAAGAAAGGAGACAGGATCCTATATATAAAGGTCCACAACTTAAACTCACAGTTAGTTAAGCTTATTTATTTTGCTGAAGATGATCTTGATCATCTGGACTTCAAACCCCAGATTAAAAGACAAAAAAATGAAAAGAATTTAATTTCTCTTATGTATGGATGTGTATTAAACATAATAACAGTTTGATGATAATTATAAAAGAAAGTAGCTCTTTAAGTTACAGTAGTAACATGTTTCTCATTAAGGGCTTTACAGGATGAATGTAATGTTCTTTATTGACACTAATGCCAATTTATGCCAGGAAATTTCTCTTGCCTTTCTGTAATATTATGGCCTTGCATTATGATGGGCATTATTTTTTTTTAAAGCTGCGTCATTTGTTTACAGTACGTCTTAGTGGACTCTGTCTGTCTGTCTGTTTGTTTGTCAAACAATATTACTGGTAGTATTATCGGTACAGCTGTACCTGAAATACTGTAAAAGGAGAAATTTTCTCGAGGGGTTAATTTTCGCTAATTTCGCGACCATTACAAAATCGCAAAAATATCCCCTCTTGTTAAATAACATTTAGAAGGTCCCAATATTCCATGATCTAATAAAACACGAAACTAAAACCTCATGAATGCATTTTGGTACTGAAAAACAGGAAATTTAAACCACGGGAAATTATCCCCTTTTGCAGTATAATGGTAGCACATTAATTGGGCATCTTTTATTTTATCTGTAATCTCCAATAAGTTTAGTAACTATTCAACTCTTTCTTTTTATGTCTCATCTACGAAAAGGGGGCATAATAAAGTGTTTGGATTTGTTCATCCGTATGAACAACTGTCCATCCATCCCAAATTGCGAGATGGGGCATTACATCCGTATGACCACCTTACCGTCCATCCCAAATTGTGAGATGGGGCATTATGTCTTGAGGACATATTCTTTATCAGTGTCTGAAAAGTCTGTTCAGGCAAATGAGAATTTCAAAATTTGTAAGTTTTTGCATCTTGAACTAAGCTTATAATAATTCTCAGTTAATAAATTGATGTAGGGATTATGATAAAACATGAAATCGGTTTGATTTGGGAATGTTTCGTTTTATCAAAGTTATTTTTCAATGAAACTGATTCAGAACTAAGATTTAGCCTGGAAATACAATTTTAATTATATTCAATATCAACCTATGGTTATGTTTTTTCCTCTGTATTGAAATTTTATTATTATTACACTCAACTTTTTTCCTCAAGTCATTTATAATGGAAAATATCACGTATAATGATCCTCTATATTTATAAAAGGGGTTTTGTTAAAGGAAAAACATTTAAATGAAATTTGCAATTTAAAGCTCCAGCCTAAAGGATTTTATTTAGCCATGAAAAAGTTTAAATCGAACTGAAAAACGTTTTAAATTAACTTTATTGTAAGCGGCCTGTCAAGACTTAAATAGGTGTTTTTACACCCCTTCCTTCAATCAAGTCCAGAAATTTAAATTTGGACTTGTGAGGACTATTAATACAATTGAATAGGTTTTTGTTTGTGTATAATACTTTTAAATCTTTTGTATAATATCCAATGTGAAGAAGTTTTCTATTGATTTCTGTTTTGTTTTGTGACTGGTTTATAAAATTCCCCTTAGGGTACCTCAATAATTGTTGTGTCCAGTTTGAAGTCACATGACATCACACCTGAATGACCTTATGTTATTTTTGTGAGGTAATACCTGTAATAAATTGGACATTGTTTTCAGATTGGTCACTCTGGATTTTATCATGCAATACACATTCTTGGATATTTCAATACACAATTTTGAGAATACACAAATTTTAGCCACTGGTCTTAATCAGACTGACCACCTGTTTTCTATTGAAATGAATGTGTAGGTTGAATGAACCTTGTCTGGTATAGTGGTCATTCCACAGGTCAAATTAAGTCAGTGACCAGCACATGTAGGAATTATTTAACCTGTGTTTATTGAAAATTATCAATTTATGCAATCATTGAGCAATATTGACCATTACATCTGCTTTGAAGAAAATATTTAAATTAAAGAGAGGAATTATTATATGGTTTTCATCCAATTCAGTTTTAAAGGGAGTTTATGGAATAATAAACAAGCAACGCGTTGTTGAAAGGAAACGTTGTACAAGATCTTGGATTCATTAACTAAATTGGTCTTTGTGGATATAACAAACATCTAAATGATGGGTAAGTTATATCAAATCTTCGGGCTTATTCTAAGCATCCAACAGCCCCTTGTGACTCAATGTCTGCCCCAAGTTAATTTGCAGATTCTTTGTACAACACTTTTCTAGTTAAAGAACTTAATATTGGTGAAAAAAAAATTAGAATAAACATTTTTTACAAGTAATCTTAATATATTCATAAGTACATTGACTTTGAAGTATTTTTTGGATTATATATGACCTGAATGGAACCTCATTTTTGTTTGAACCCCTTCTTATCCTCTTTCAAAAACTTTTGAATATGCCCCAATGTTAAAAGTTTTTACCCCCCTCATCAAGATATAAGAAGTCACTCTATTGAATATGATTCACTTATAAACATTAATTTAGCTATTTCTTCTCGTCATGAATATTAAATATGATTTCAATTTTCTACAGTTATATTATACATGTATGAGTCACAGTAAAAAATCAATATTATTATTGAAGTATTATAACTTGTATGTTTTGTTTTTCTCTGTAGGCTCAGCCAGGATTGAATTATATTCTCTGAAATCAATATCACAGGAAGTTGTTAAAAAATGTTTTCTTAATAAACAATATTAATGCTTGGTATTATCAGTAATTTGGTTTAGCCTTTTGATGAGACATTTTAAGGTATCCTTTTTCAAGTACTTATGACATATTATATCTCTTGCCTATAATAATGTCTTTCTTTTAGCATTTGAGCCTTAATGCATATTCATTATCTTAGAGTGCAGCCTGAGACTCGGGTTTGAGTACACTTAAAACAGAAAGGGCTGAGATTTTAATATATATTAATTTTTGAAAAAAAGAATTCAGTATAAATACAAAAAAAAATGATCATGTTTAAGTGAAGTTGAATTATTCAGCTGAAAATGTAATGTGGTTTCATGTTAATCTTGGTTTTCGACAGTGGCCTTGTTTAACACAAAATTCACAACCCATGAAAAGAAAATTTCACATGGATCGGCCGTATGCTGCAGACTAAAAAACCAGAAACCAAAAATTGAAGTGGTCTTTTTCAATCAATTCAAGATTGGTACCCACAAAAATAATGAATCCACACTAGTCCAAAGAGTGTTTGATTGTTGCCTCCTGAGTATTTATTGGGTAGAGTTTCTTGTTTGTTCTTTCATGTAATTGAAGATAGTAGCAGTTTGGTGTTTAAGTCTACAAAAATACATAGCAACTCTTATTTCCTTTTCATTGGGAACAATCTCATAAAAAATTGATTCCTAATGAAAAAGTACTGAGAAACGCTGAGTTTTTAAACCTCTCAGTCTCTAAGTTTGTTAGTATGAAGTAGCATGGTCTCACGAACATTTACTGCTGCCCAATCATCATCATGACCTCATAGCAAGGTAGACTTAAGGTTATCCTGTAAAAGATCACTTGATTGAATAAGAGATAAATTAATGGCTGTATACTACATGTAGGATATTATCTGTTAGTGTAGGCCAAGCAAATTCACTTCAATGTTTTATACTGTAGGAACAGAAATATTCATTAGGGATTTCATTTTGTGGGGAAAGAAATTCATGAGGGGTATCACTTGATCCATGAAATTTGATACCCTGCAATGAAAAGTTAGCTCACGTTGATCTGTGATTTTAGAGCCACAAAGTTAAGAATCCACAAACTTATCTTTTTTAATTTGAGCCATGAAATTTTATACCCTAAAAATTAAATGAATACACTGGATTACAGAGTATTTATGTATTGTCCACAGTCATAGTTTAGATAAAGCATTTTTATGCCCCCGCGACGACATGTCGGGGGGGCATTAAGTTTTACTCATGTCCGTCCGTACGTACATACGTACGTCAGTACGTCCGTACGAATTTTGGTCAAGCTTTTCTCATTAACCATACATGAGAATGATTTGAAACTTGGTAGGATGGTTGAGTATGACAAACAATACGTCCTAAGCGATTTTGAGACCTGTCGGACATCTACTTCCTGTTTTGGACTTAGGCCAATGTTAAAATATGTGAACATGACTATGAAAATTTTCGTCAAGCTTTTCTCAGGAACCATACATGAGAATGATTTGAAACTTGGTAGAATGGTTCAGTATGACAAACTATACATCCTAAGTGATTTTGAGACCTGTCGGACATCTACTTCCTGTTTTGGACTTAGGCCAATGTTAAAATATGTGAACATGACTATGAAAATTTCCGTCAAGCTTTTCTCAGGTACGTTACATGAGAATGATTTGAAACTTGGAGGGATGGTTAAGTATGACACACTTTACGTCCTAAGCGGTTTTGAGACCTGTCAGACATCTACTTCCTGTTTGGGACTTAGGCCAATGTTAAAATATGTGAACATGATATGAAAATTTCTGTCAAGCTTTTCTCAGGAACTGTATACCAGAATGTTTTGAAACTTGGTAGGATGGTTCAGTATGACAATCTATACGTTCTAAATGATTCTGAGACCTGTCAGACATTTACTTCCTGAATGGGACTTAGGCCAACGTTAAAATATGTGAACATGACTATGAAAATTTCCGTCAAGCTTTTCTCAGGAACCTTACATGAGAATGATTTGAAACTTGGTAGGATGGTTAAGTATGACAACCTATACGTCTTAAGTAATTTTGAGACCTGTCAGACATCTACTTCCTGAATGGGACTTAGGCCAATGTTAAATTTGTGAACATCACTATGAAAATTTCCGTCAAGCTTTTTTCAGGAACTGTTTAACAGAATGTTTTGAAACTTGGTAGTATTGATCAGTAGGACAAACTGTATGTCCTAAGCTATTTTCAGACCTGTCGGACATCTACTTCCTGTTTGGAACTTGGGTCAATGTTAAAATATGTGAACATGATATGAAAATTTCCATCAAGCTTTTCTCAGGAACTGTATACCAGAATGTTTTGAAACTTGGTAGGATGGATCAGTATGACAAACTGTATGTCCTTAGTGATTTTCAGACCTGTCAGAAATCTACTTCCTGTTTAGTGCCAGCAGGGGCATCCGTGTCCCATGGACACATTCTTTCTTTATTTAATGAAACAGTTTGACAGGTGACCAATCCATTAGATTTAACTGACCAATTGTTGTGAAGACTTGCAGATTTATATTTAATTCTAAAATAAATTAATATCCTTAAAGCCAAATTGTAACAAATGTTAAAGTCTTGACCAATGGTTATTTAATCTATTTACACTATCTGGTAATTCTATTATTAATTGCTAAAGCTTTACAAATTCTTAGATTTTCCATTCTTTAGCAAATTAATATCAGACAGCTGATTTGTCACATTTGCAATTTTGGGTGTCATAGATTTGAAAGAATGTTAACAGAAAGATGATTCAGCTTTATTTGTATTTTAAGGCCAAATTAGATGATATATTGTACCTCTCTGAAAGTTTTGCTTTAAACTTTAATGATTCTTTTAGTTTCTAACATGTTTTCATAATGAAGAAGTTTATAGAAATTTGAAATGGTTTAATATAAACATATTTTTTATTTATCCTGGATTGGGCTTCTATAAATCCCCTCTCCAGCTAGCAGTTTGCGAGTGTAGCCTTTGTAGGCTGCGCTTATCAAACTCTACAAATGGTCTTTAAGGTGCACAGGGTATTGCTCTCCCCTTACATGGGACAACCTTTATCGTCTGAAGGAATAGCATCGTTTCTTGAGACACGCGGGGTCAAGAGAGAATTGGAAAATCGGTTCATGAAATTTTCACCCCTGATCAAGGATTGAAATTTGAAAAGAGGTATTAATTGTCTGTCACACAAGTTAAATTATTTTGTATGCAGCATGCAAGTTCAGGGGCGGATTCAGAAGGGGGGGCAGGCGGCTTTTGGCCCCTGTCCCCTATGGCAGAATATTTTTTGTGGATAGATAGAAAATCATTGAAATATGACAAGTGAAACCCCCCTTTTTTTAGCCAGTCAGTTGGACCCCTTTATGGAATTTCTGAATCGTGACCACTGAGTAGGTCCATAATTATTCATCCATTCAGGTCCTGTTTCTGAGACACATTTCATACCCGTAGCCAGAATTTTTCAACAGGGGTTTCGAAAATGTGAAGAGGGGGGTTCATTTCCCAAATTTTTTACTGACTTTGATATTTCTTAACCGATTTTTCACCTGATTTTCCCTATTTTGATCAATTTTTTTGTCCAAGGGAGGGGGGGGTTTGTCCAAACTCCTTGAACTCCCTCCTCCTGGCTACGGGTATGCATTTTTAACTTTCACCTAAATAATTCTAGTCAGCTGTATTATGCTTTATTCCTCCGTTCTTATCTTAATCAGTATCATATGTTGCATATTTTATCTTAATGATATGCCAAAATGTTGCTAGTAAAGAACAGAACAGGTGTGAAAAAAGGGGGAGGGTGACAGGAATCAAATAAATAAAAAATAAGTTTTTGTTTTGTTTTTTTTAAGTGAAAAACCATAGTTTTTGATTATCAAACATTTTGACAATTCTCAAAGTTTATACATATTTGTATAAAATTAAATCTTTTGCATTTTAAAAGCAATTAGATTTAAATTTAATAGTCAACATTGAAGAGATCCTGTCATTTTTACCTCCTTTACAAAAGATTTATTTTTCTCAGCATTCCGATTCAGATTAACCATGCTGACCAAATGTCGTGGACACAGTAAAGCATTTCTAAGGATTTCACATGGACACGTCTTTATTAAGTTTTCCAGGACACTGATTGTCATAAATCGTTGGTCATTTCTTTGAAATGTTAATCTTTAAGTGCATTGTTTAATGTCTGGTTAATTCATGACGCTTACTAAATTTTACCGCATTCAATAAAAACATTCGAAAAATAAAATAAAAAAAATAAAATTATGATATGCTTTTGAAATTGTTTCATCATTTAAATTGAATTTGTAATTGATAAACAATTAAATATGCAACTAAATTTGTCATTTCTAAACTGTTTTGCAGTTTCATGATCAAAATTTTAATTGATAAATTCATGACAGAATAAATAGACGAAACTATTGAAAAATAGCAACTCAGAAATAATTTCAATTGAAACCTAAGCCAATGTTTAAGCCTAAATGATATGCATAGAAAATTGTCACCCCAACTCAATGGTTTCACCATGCCAGGTCAGATCGTTAACCTGAAGGAGGTGACCGAAAACATATAATACGATCCTCAAATGTGACACTGTATAGCGGAATAAATTCTATGTCTTGATTATGGGGCAGGTGGTCACAAATCTAGAAAATGGCAGCTATTACTAGTCAAATTACGCACCTTAATTTACAAATGACAAAAGGCTTGATGACAGATATTTTCACAGAAATTTCGAGAGAAAACAAATTTCTTTGCATTACATTTAGATAGTATCTTAAAGACTTAATTTACAAAAAATACAATGATGAAAAAGACAAGCATTATGGAAGACAACAGTTTGCTAAAAAACCCATCATCAAAATTATGCATTCCTAGAAATATTGTATATTAAATTAAATCTTAAAAAGTAAAATTGAATGTGTAAAGCCTTATGCATGGACACTATTGATTTATATATCTTAGCTAAGAACCTGAGTGGATTATTGGATTCCTCTACATTACGTTTTCTTCATCTTACGTCTGGGTCCTAGCGACATTTGTCATCCTAGTAAATTCATGAAATTTAGGTAGAAATCGCCAACATTCTTCATAAAGAAAAGCCTATGTGCAGGATTTTTTATGTTGCAATTGAAATAAATCTATTTGGATTTGGGATGCTTCATAAGATTGTTTGTATGGTTTTTCTGATAATTGATTTCTTTGGAGCCGATTCTGTTATGACGTCGCAATGTAATTTATGAACGCTGTCATGATATTGAAGTCACTTCTTCAAAATTCATTAAGGTAAGGATATACAAACTAGTTGACAAAACATAAGTTTAATTTTTAGCTCACCTGACCCGAAGGGTCATGTGAGCTATTGTCATCGTTAAGCGTCCGTCGTCCGTCGTCCGTCCTCCGTCCGTTAACTTTTCTTCAAAGATCTTCTTCTCTGAAACCACTGAAGGGATTGCATTGATACTTGGTATACATGATCTTTAGGATGTCCTCTACCAAGTTTGTGAATTATATACATGTCACCCAACCAACATGGCTGCCGTTGCTAAAAATAGAACAGGGGGGTCAGACTATTGTTTTTGGCTTATAACTCAAAAAGTATAAGAGATAGAGAAAATCTGAAGCAACTTTCCTTGTTCAGCATCAAAAGCTCTACAAATCTCTCCATTGAGTCGAAGTTGTGAAACGATTCCTTATAGGAGTTATTGCCCTTTAATCATCAAAATTGACCATTTTTGCAGTTTTTGGACTATATCTTGAAAACCGTTAGAGCTAGAGGAAAAGTTAGCATTGCAGAATTGTTAAGCTCATTGAGATCTACAAAAATGATTTCAGGGTCTAAATTGTCAGATCAGCCGTTTAAGAGTTATTCCCCTTTAACTGTTTTTTCCATTAATTTTAACTGATTTTCAAAAATCTTTTTCTCTGAAACCACTGAAGGGATTGCATTGATACTTGGTATACTTGATCTTTAGGATGTCCTCTACCAAGTTTGTGAATTATATACATGTCGACCAACCAACATGGCCACCGTTGCTAAAAATAGAACACAGGGGTCAGACCATTGTTTTTGGCTTACAACTTGAAAAGTATAAGAGATAGAGAAAATCCAAAGCAACCTTCCTTGTTCAGCATCAACAGCTCTACAAATCTCTCCATCGAGTCGAAGTTGTGAAAAGACTCCTCATAGGAGTTATTGCCCTTTAATCATCAAAATTGACCATTTTTGCTGTTTTTGGACTATATATTGAAAACCGTTAGAGCTAGAGGAAAAGTTAGCATTGCAGAATTGTTAAGCTTATTGAGATCTACAAATATGATTTCAGGGTCTAAATTGTCAGATCAGCCGTTAAAGAGTTATTCCCCTTTAACTGTTTTTTCCATTAATTTTAACTGATTTTCAAAAATCTTCTTCTCTGAAATCACTGAAGGGATTGCATTGATACTTGGTATACTTGATCTTTAGGATGTCCTCTACCAAGTTTGTGAATTATATACATGTCAACCAACCAACATGGCCGCCATTGCTAAAAATAGAACAGGGGGGTCAGACCATTGTTTTTGGCTTAGGTAGTACTCCACAATTAGGATTTTTTCACAGTATTGTTTTTCGTATGTGGCCCCCGTGAACTTTTTTGTTAAATGAAAATATTGATTCGTTTTGGTCTTAAAACAAGACAAATAAAAAATCTGGACCCGTTATATGAAAATTACGATACACGATTATTGTTTTAAAGAATAATTTCGAAAAATCAATACCAATGATCATAAAGCGTCGCTTCCGGCTGTGCATGGTGACCAGCGGATGGGCTTAAATTTAAATGTGCTATTTTTAGATTTTTAAGTTTGAACAATTTTAGCGGAAAAAAGAGCCGAAGTCGGATAGGTTTATTTGGTCTTAAAAGAAAGGACTGTTTTTGGGCTTTCATTTCATACATGTTACGTTTCACCTGAACCGAAAGCTCGTCTACTGGCAACATTAAAAAAAAGGACAAAACCCTGATTTTTGCGTATTTTTGTCCCCAAATTTTTGACAAATGTTGCTAGGGGCAACGAGTACAACAAAGAAACCAAATACGGCACTAAACACGACTAAACATGCCCGGAGTTTGGAACACCACCTAGTTTAAAGTGCAAATAGCAGTTTAAGCGATTACAAGAACCCGGGACAAAATAGTCAACGTCGAGCACATGCAAAAATGAGCTAAATAAATTAATTGTGGAGTACTACCTTACAACTCGAAAAGTATAACAGATAGAGAAAATCCGAAGCAACCTTCCTTGTTCAGCATCAAAAGCTCTACAAATCTCTCCATTGAGTCGAAGTTGTGAAATGACTCTTTATAGGAGTTATTGCCCTTTATTCATCAAAATTGACCATTTTTGCAGTTTTTGGACTAGATCTAGAAAACGGTTAGAGCTAGAGGAAAAGTAAGCATTGCAGAATTGTTTAGTTCATTGAGATCTACTTAAATGAAATCTGTAGCAACTTTTCTTGTTCAGCATCAAAAGGTCCCTATAGGAGTTATTGCCCTTTAACTGTTTCTTCTATTAATTTGAACTGATTTCCAAAAAAAAAAAGGGATTGTTTTGCAACTTTGTATACTTGAAAGTTTGTGAAATTTATTCAAACTCTGGCATAAGAGATCAGGTGAGCGATTCAGGCTCCTGGGAGCCTCTAGTTAACATGACATGCATGTAAAAAATATGTTGCATTGATAGCAGCAATATTAAAAATGTTGCCAACAGTCAGCTCTTATATTAAATTTTCTAGGTTTTTGCTTCAGAGTTTCTGCATGTTCTATTTGACTATATAAAAAAAAACATTTCTCCACAAAGTATCCAGAAATATTAATCTGAGTTCTTGGATACTGATTGGCCAGATGCTACAGTATACACACTGGTTTTCTACAATGCTATTTCCAGCATGGACTCACTGTGGTTGAGTCAGGTGTAAGGCACTGGTATTTAAATCACCAGTCTTAAGATGATATAGTATGTCAAGTCCTCCTTACTGCAGGATCTCAATGTTCACCTATATGGATTAAGGGTCTATGGTTTCCTCCATATTATTCTCATGTTTTGTCCACCATTAAACATTCTGATCACCTAATGTATTGCCCATCAATGTGATATCTAATACTCTGAAACTATAAAGGATACATATCTTTAATTTTAGTAATTGAGAACAATTTAAAGATGCTCATATTAAAGTTTCATGCAATTACTAACCTATTAACTATCAAAATTTTTGGGTACAATTTTTTTACTGACAGGATGTGTTCTGCCAAATGTCAACATTTAGTCCTAGAATTAATACAGTTGACTTGTAGCACAATGTCAGAATAACAGGTTAATACAAAAAAAGGAAAGGAAAAATTCTTCACAAGGTTAAAAATCTTTTATTGCCCTCGCACCTTCCTCCATGTGTATAGAACAAGCTCTATAAAATAGCATTTGCAAATTAAACTTATATTATCAAAGTTTGAATGGGCAGGTGTTTTGTGTTAATGTAAAAATACTAAATGCAATGTGATATTGTGGAAAAGTGGTCGTACATGTTTTTTTTTAGTTAATTGTTCTGTGGTACATGTATACCTAGTTTGTTTGGCCAATTTAAGACTGGCATTTATTGGATTCAAGCATAATTATTACCGTATACTGCATGCTAAAAGAGTTAAGGGGGCTTCATAGAAATCATGCTGTCTGTCTGTCTGTGTATACCGGGTACATATCTAAGTGCAAGTTCTGTTGAAGGACTGGATGAATTTAGATGAAATTTTACATGGAGGAAGTACACACAGAGCTGCTCTTAAAATCATTCAAGGGAGATAATTCTACTTAGTTTTCCCTTGGCACAATTTCTACTTGAGATTCAACTCTCCTAGAGAGGAGGAGGCTGGGTCTGTCCCCTGTTTTGAAATCAAAATTCACACCGTCACTTCAAATTGGAAATCATGGAAGTTCAACATACAGTCATGGTGAGTGAGCCTTCTGTTTCTGTTTAGTCAAAGGGGCTGCATAATTTATTAGCATTAATTTGTGAATCTGGAATCTAATGCATTTTTTCCCTGTCTGTTGTTTGTTTGTCTCTCGACAATATCTTGCAAGGGCAACTCGTCATAAACCCCAAAGGATGAGTACACTATAAGTAAATTTGTATGAAGAATTTTCATTTATGTTGGAGAACATTCATGGTAGATTTGTTATACTTCAAGACTTCAGATTTTAAAAAGTTATAGAACTAATTAAAAATGCCAATCATGGCATTGCTTCTCAACAAGTATTCTGAGCATAACTTGTGTCAGATAAAATGTATACTTCAATTACTCATAAATGAAGAATAGACTTAAGTATTCAAGGCCACTGTTGTAGAACTCGGTGCAAATTGATGATATACTTACGTATTCCATTAAAACTCTCGAGACGTCCATCTCACTATTGATTAAGCTCATGCAATTAATAGACACAAATTGATTTGTTATGCCTCGGGAAGAAAACGTATGTAGCCTAATTGTTCTTGGTTTATCATGGAAATTGGAATGGAACTATCCTAAGGATCTCATAATTGAGGAATGGCAATGTATGCATTAGGAAGAATTTGTTTGATGTGTCCAGGGATGTGTGCGGCTTCTTCTTTAATCATTGTTTGGTCAAGGGATATTTTGTTTGCTGCAAAGAGCTGATTTAATTTATTGTTGTTTGCATTTGTGCTTTCTAAGGGAGTCGTTGTAATTCTAGTTTTATCATTGTCTGTTTATAGTCTGCATGTAGCAATGTATGAATTAGATAAATAAGGTATAGAGGGACAGTTCGGAAGTTAAAATTAATAGGAGAGGGATCATCAATTTGACAAAAACAAAACATTTGGTATGAAATTTTTAAAAAGAATTAGTTAAAAAATTTTTATTCTTAGTTTGAGTGCTCTGAAATTGCCACTGGTGGTTGAATTTATATCTTTTAACTGTTAAATAAGTATTTAATAAGAATTACAGATGGTAGATTTTAAGAAATCGCCCTTGACACATTCAGTAAAGTATACAAAACCTTGCGTCTAAAACAAACAGTACATTGTATAGTTGTGATAAAGGCATGTTTTATGTTACTGCAATGCTGGTGTTTTTCAAAGATTAAACTTCAGTATGATCCATATCACAGCAAAACATAACATGTTAAATATTTAGATAAGTCTGGTTGTAGCTTAATTGATTCATTTGAACAGGAGGCAGGTTTATTATGCTACAATAAAAATACCTCTCTAAGCTTTCTTTATGTTATTTTTTTTTTTTGCAGAGTTTAAATAAAAGGGGAAGGGTCAGATTGATGAACCGAGAAAACATTGTAAAATAGAAAATAATGAGATGTGGAATAAGTGTACACAATCAAGCAGAAAAAAACCACAATGGACAACCGCCAGCAGCCTTCAACGAGGCCAGTAGGCGCTGCTCGTGGTTCTGCAATTGGCCCATGGTCTAAATAAAATATGTATAACTCAAAACCAGTCCTGAAATAATCACAGATAGACCCCCTTCTTAAACAAGGAACAGAAAACATCAAAAAGACAAGTACAAACAAAAGCTTAATGTCAAAGATTCAATTAGAGAGAACTAAACACACAATAAAAATCAAATGGATAAAAGTTCAGTTCCTCTAGTGATGACACTTGTTGCAAAGCAACATATTGGAGTCATATTTACACTATATGTCATCTTTTTTTCCTATATTATGCACATCACAAAAATTTGCGTCACACAATTGTTGAATAAGACACAGTAGACATATGTTTCCCATGGATGACCCCAAAAATTGATGTCCAAATTGATGACTTGGTTGGTTATCTGTGGCAGTAAAGGCGCAGATTCAGGGGGGCGCACCTGGCGCACGCCCCCCCCATTAAAAGTGAATAATTTCAATTTATTCCATGAAATCAATAAAAAAAGGCCAAAAATTTTCACGCCTGGCTCAGCTCAACGAAATACATGTGCCCCCTCTAATAAAAAAAATCCTGGATCTGCGCCTGCAGTACATAATGTTGTAACATTTAGGTTATAAATCCATGAATGTATCTGTAATACTAAATTCTAATGGTAATGCATTTATGTGTTTTGGGTGACCACAAGTTGGTTTATGAATGAGACATACATAAAAATGACACACCACAACTATTTTTGATGGGTTTATTTACCAAACATTTTCATGTACATACACAACAGTTATTTTAAAAAAGTGAATCTTTATAAGCGACTTAGATAAGATACTTAATAAATACCAAAGCCATTATAAAAAAACTAGTTTAATTGGGTCTTGCAGCACAGATCAAGGGTAGAAAGATACAAGGATGTTGTGTCATGAACAATCATTATCTAGCAGGACTGAGCCACTTCTTCAAATTTGAGTATACTATTACTAATAGAGACAGCAATATACAGATTTATAAAATTTATTTCATGTTATAATGACAGTGCAATGGACAGTAAGACGTGCAAGAATCTGTGGCGGATCTAGAAATTTTCAGACGTAAGGGCGTGGAATGAAAATAAATCTTTATGGGACGTATAAGTACCTCTTGTTTCATAGTTTCTAACCAAATTTTCCTGTCAAACAGGATGGCATGAGTCTGGCACTGAGGTTCTGCCTTTGGGAATGCACCATTCTTATGTATTTGACAACCCAAAGACTCATTGACCGGCACTTTGTTGCTTCAAATTTTTGAATAGGTTGGATGCTTGCCTGAAAAACTCCTCTAGTCAATAATAATATGAGGATTTCTTTTGTAGTTAACAGGGTACATTATCAATTGATTATATTAGCAGAATTGTTTGGGTGATAATGGAGATGTTTTGTGTAAGGTGATGTAGAAATATTACTTCTTAATTATCCAAAAATTAAAGAAACTGTTGTATCTGCTCTTTGAAGACGCACCTGTCTCAAAAGTTGGGATTTACTTATGCATCTAAGGACTTAGATCAACTTTTGCATCTAAGGACAATCGGGACTGCAAATTAATGAACTGCAACATTTTGGTGTCTCACGGACTCTCAGTGTCTTCTCAGAAGATCTACATTGTAGATGAATTCTTGCCCTGGTATTCTGATCTGAATGGACAACAATTCATTAAGGAATTGTAACATGATGAGGGAACTTTTAACATGTAGACCCCCACATTGAGGATGTAGAACTGTTTGTCTCCACAATTAATGTGTATGCTTAAAATTAAGCTGCCTCAATCAACTTTAAGCCATGTTTCTTGTTGTCTTTTTAAACTGTTTCTCCCTCATTGAAATTATAAAACCATCCTTTTAATGTTAACAGACATGGGGACCTAAAATACTGCATGAAAACGGTAAACCAACTTATTTTCTTGACTACTTTATTTTGCAGAGTGAATAATTTTGTGGCTATTTATTTTTTGTGAGTCTCCATTACACTGACATTACTATGAAAAAAATTACTAAGTGCAACAACTTATTTGACAAATTTCTGTTCCTTTCATTGGTGAGTTAGCCTTTAAGACCCATGCACGTTACAATAATAAGAGTGATGCCCTTACGCTTCAACCACACCTAGAAAGCTGAGATTTACAATGCCAATTTGTTCTTTTATTGTTAATTTTTCTCTCAATCTCCTGGAAATTTTCCGTAGCGTTGTCCTTGTTTTGTTTTCTCAATGACATTGCAGAAATTTCCCTTCGCTCAGACATCGTCACCTAAACGGTATATATTGGGTATTTCTTCACGATGGCCAATCTCCTGGAAATTTCACTCAGAGTTGGCCTTGTTTTGTTTGCTCAATGACATTGCAGAAATTTCCCTTCGCATCTCAGCTGACATCGTCACCTTAACAGTATATATTTGGTATTTCTTCACGATGGTCAATCTCCTGGAAATTTTCCTTAGCGTTGTCCTTGCTGTGATTTCTCCATGATATCAGTACCTACTGTTTTGTCACCTTTTCAAATGTGACATCTTTCTCTTGAATTATTGTTTAGTGAAGATCAATATAAGTGTACCAATGCATTGGTTATCATAATGATCTTGATTGATCTTACTTTTATATGGTCAATTCCCTCTGTTCGTATTTAGTGAGTTATCTCCCATTTGCAAATTTATCTTCTCTTTCTAGAAGGTATTTTATACTAGTTACTGTGAGAAAATTAAAGTTTATCTGCATTTATTTTAAATTCTAAAAGTTAATTATAGTTATTTTCAAAAATGTCATGTTTTCCTAACC
Organism: Arcuatula senhousia; assembly: GCA_963971305.1. Taxonomy (NCBI): domain Eukaryota; kingdom Metazoa; phylum Mollusca; class Bivalvia; order Mytilida; family Mytilidae; genus Arcuatula; species Arcuatula senhousia. The sequence goes on from OZ020310.1 coordinate 49,087,004, forward strand.
TAAACTGAGGTCCAATAATTCCATTAAATAATTAAAAAAAATAAAAACCTAATTTTTCCCATTCATTGCAATGTAATTTACCTAACGTAATGGAGGATAACTCTTGCAAATGGGAGATAACTCACTAATTACAAAATAGGGAATAGTCTATGAGAAACAAACCTGAGATCTTGCAGTGCATGTAGTGAAATGAGCTGGCTGTTGTTTGTGTATTTAAGATTATGTTAATTTCTGTAAGGTTATTGTTAATTTTTTCTTATCATGGACTTAAATTAATAAGAAGATTTAGTGTGGGAGTTTCTTTCTCTGTATTTTTGTTTGTTTGTTGTTGTTTTCCCAATGACTGTTTCTGAGGGCATTATCTTTTGCATACCAGTACATGTAGTTGATTGAGGTACTTGTATACATGGAGACATTTTATTCTATATGAAGAATTCTTAAGTTTGGACTCTCAAACTAACATATATGTGTGTGTGTTTTTTAATACAACCGCAAATAATTTGCAATCGTATAATATTACAGCAGTGTCTTTGTCATTTATGTGGTTGTTGTCGTCTAAGGACATTTGGGTTCCGTACGATAACTTGTGTTTTGTTTGTTGTTGTAATGTGTTTCCTATGCTATTAGTAAGAGTTTACAATTGTAACCATCTACTTTAGTACTTGATCTTTATTTTGAAAGCAATTGTTACAGAAATATGAGCAAATTAACAGCAATAAATTATTGATAGTAATGTTTTTTCTTTTGTCCTGTACATTTGAGATATTACAGCAATTATAAGGGCATAAACAACTTTAATGCTTATATTTAAAGTTTGTGATATAAAAGAATGTCAAAAGACCATAAAAACTAAGAAAAGCAATGGGGAAACAAAAAAAAAACAACATGTAGTTTTTGTCTCGCCTGCGACAAATAGTAACGGAAGGCGGGACATGAGGTATTACTTTTTGGCGGCAACAGGGTAACTTTTTTGTAAGACTTTTGTGGACAGTGAATTGCTTGAAAAGTATAATAGCAAGGCAATGTCTGATATTTGGCATATAGACAGTTGAGGTTACAGTCTACCAACTGTCCCCATGCTGTGTGACCCTGACCCAATTTTCCGCTCCAGTCACTCTGTGAACTTAGGTGACTTTTATCAGGCCTTAAGCTTTTTTGTAAGACTTTAGTGGACGATAAATTGCTTGAAAAGTATAATAGCTTAGGCATCTGATATTGGGTATAAAGACATTTTTTGTGTTTATATCAAGAAATGAAAGCTTAGGCATTTGATTTTGGTGAAGGTGCCAGCAGGCAAGACATACTATTAGTGATCACACACATACATTTAATTAAACAGCACACAATAAAACATAAAACGGAGTATAATATGAGCAATTATATAAATTGTTTGAAGCTTGATCTAAAACCGAAACTGACAAAATACCAGCTGAATGTATTAGGTGGCTCCCGCAGGGTAAAAAACAACCTGCGACCTGTCAGGCTTTTTAAGCGGGACCTCTGACCTACACTTGATAAAATTGACCTAATGCCAAAAAACAACCTGTGACCTCCGCCAAAATATGCCTTTTAAAAGCGACCTTGCGACCTCAGGCCCCTTTTAAAAGCAACCTTGCAACCTGAGGGGGGTACTGTAAATTAGTTGAACTCTAATACTGATATACATTTAATGAAGACTCCAGCTACCTGTGGAGACATAATACAAATAACATAAATATACAATCATAACACATTCCTCTGTCTTTCTTTGAGAGAAACATAAGATGTCAAATGAAGTATGAAACGGAAATAGTCAAAATGTTAGTACAAGTCCAACTCTCGTAATATAAGGCAAAATCAAATGTTCAATTCCTGGATACCACATATTACACAAGTCCAACTCCTGTCCTGAGAATTTCAACCAGTCTATGAAAATCTGATCCTGCTTTTGTCAAACAGTCAGCAATTTGTTTGTCAGTTGCAATCCAAGAAATTGACACATCGCCTTGGCTAACACTCTCCTTAATGCTGGCAATGTCCAAACGCAAACGTTTCTCAGATATAAGTTTGGTAGAATGAATGTTCTGGCACAATGACTTGTTGTCTGTGTAACATTTAATTAGGAGCTTTTGATTGTTTTTTGGAATCATTTCTTCCAGAATACTTCTCAAGAAATAACATTCATCAAGCCCTTCCACCAAAGACAAAGCTTCTGCAGCAAGAGTGCTTTTAACTATTCTTTTGATCTTCTTAGAAGACCATGAAATGGGACACATTTTCCTCTCTTTGTTTTGAATAAAAATGATGTAACCACCTGCACTGGAAACTTGGTCAGATAGGTTTGCATATGATGCATCAGTGAACAACACTAGCTCAATTTCCTCAAGATTACCAAGACAAGGAAATATCATTTCATAAAAATTGTTCTTGGCTTTTCTAATTACTTTGTTAAGCTTATTGAGAAGCTTTGATTCTCTGTGGTTATACACGGTTGCAAGATCCAAAACATCAAAAGATAAATCAGGTCTAGATTGTGTAGCTAGCCAATGAAGTTGTCCAACAATTTCCATATACACTTGGTCACTAAAGTCTTTAGCTTGAATTTGATGCAGTTCTTCAGTATATTCCTTTTGTTCCAAGCATATCTCACTGATTTTGTGTTTTATGTTCAGTCCAATGTATTTGAAGCTATTCTGACATTCTTTACCACAATGAAAAGTATTTCTTACTGGAATAATAACCTTCTGAATGAACAAGGGACTTCCAGCCCACAGAAAATCATCTACATGCATCAGGAAAATTCCTTCCAATTTCCCTTCTCTATGCCAATAAAATAAAGCTGGATCCATCTTGGATTGTGTACATCCCAGTTGTAAAAGAACTTTCTGAACACTAAAATACCAATTTCTGGATGCATCACTAAGACCATAAACACATTTATTCAACTTCCATACTACATTATTTCCGTTTGCAGAATTCCATTCTGCTGGAGGCTGCACAAATATAAGTCTGTCTATTTCTTTTCCTTGAAGAAAGGCAGCTTTTATATCAATTGAATGTATTTCATACTTATTGGTAGACGCAGCAGCCAAAAACAACCTTAAACTTTCTTTGTGAATAGTAGGGGAATCTGATTTAACAGTACTCTCTTCTTCAAAACCCCTCACCACAAGCCTAGCCTTTACAATTTGTTGTCCTTCCTTTTCCTTTTCTGTAACAACCCATCTGGTTGAAAGTAGTTTTTGGTCTTTCCTGTCTACAACATCATATACTTGAAACTGTTCCCAGTTTTCAAGTTCACACTGCTTAGCTTGTAAAACCTTTTTCTCACTATGTCTTGATATAGGTACATTGACAACATTGACACTTTCATTCGGATCATCCTTTTTCCATTCAGAAACATCTTTAGAAAAATCTATACCAACTGAACCACTTTCTTCATCTTCTAAATTCAAATATGCCCAATTCTTTCCACCAGCTTTTCCACCTTTACTTGTTACTTTAGCTTTATTCCAATCATCATCATCATGAGTCTTGTAAAGAATGGCCTGTCCTACAGTAGGCAGTGGTATTCTACTTGGCCTAATTTTTGGTCTGACAAGTTGATCGCCAGATGGCGGATTAATATCAACCACATCGGGCTCAGGAACAATTATTTCAGGTATTACATCATCTACATTATTGTTGACTTGATTTTCATCAACATCATGGTCCATATTTGGTTCAATGGCCTCTGGCATATTAGCATTATTGACTTGGGGTTTCTTTTCATCATCGTCACTGTCATCAAGATAATTTTGATTTAAAATGGCCTCACTTTTGTTTGATACTTTAGTCACTTTTGGCTCTTGATTGCAAACATCGTCTTGCTTTTCTGTAGAAAATTCATCACCACATCTCAACAGTCTGCAGGGGTGAACTCTCACATAAATGCTGCCATGCCTTACAAAGACTACTTTTCCATCTTGACCTATAACATAACCAGGACCTTTCCATCTCTTGTCATCATCTCTCTTGTAATAGACCTTGTCGCCATGTTGGTAGCACTCTCCAGAAGATCTAATTTTGTGGCGCAGTGCTCTCCTTATCCTTTCAGATGATTCAGCTTGCAGAAATGCTCTTCTACCAGCATGTAGAGCATTTAAATGTTTCGCAAATGTATCGTTATTGGTTATGTTTCCTAGAGCTGGAGGTTTGTCTGACATAACAGAAGGCAAGTTGGGATTTGAACCAAATACAAGTTGATATGGGCTCCATCCAAATACCATTGACAAGCTATTCTTAGCATTTAAAGCCCAGGATAAGGCAACTTCTAAATTCAGCTTAGGTTGATCCTCTAGAATTTTTGCTACACATTCATCAACAACAGCATGGTTTCGTTCACATATTCCATTTTGCCATGGACTATAAGCAGCTGTGTTCAACATTTCAATATTGAGATTCTCACACATATCCCTAAAAATGTCATTTGCAAATTCTCCTCCATTATCAGCAAGGAATTTCTGTGGGGCACCCATTCCACTTCCAATCCATACAGTCATGATCTTGTTGGCAATGACTTCAGGAGTTTTCTTTCTGATAACAGCAGCTAAACTGAATCTAGTGGCTAGATCAATCATATGCAGAAAGTAAACATTGGGCTTCCATTCTTTCAAATCAACGGCAACAACTTCATTGAATTCAGTTGCTAAAGGAAGAGAAACAACGGGTCTAGCTGGAGTCTTCTTGTATCGCTGACATACATCACAAGAGTCTGTTATTTGATCTACACATTCTAAATGTTCTTTAGTATAACCACCAGCATCTTTCAGAAGGGACTTTAAACGCTTAGCTGAAGGATGAGCAAACTGTTTATGAAGTTTCTCAATTGCCTTTACTTTATCACCATTTAATTTTGAAGAAATTAGAACGGATGAAGTTTCTTCTACATCTACATCAATAAGATTGATGGGAACACAGTAGTGACCTGACGAAGTACATTGCAGTTGGACATCTTTTCCAAAAATGGAGGCACTATCATTTACCAAGTCTAGCTTAATCTGTGCTTTCTTCATAGAACTCTTACTCAACAATAGAGGAATATCACTTGACACAACATCTGCCTCAATTTCACACTTAACTCCTGCTAATGCACAAGGAAGAATTACTTTTTTCTTAGACTGAAGAACTGTTCCTCCTCCAAACTTGTAATTAGTGTTGCTTGGTTTTTCAACAACTCTGCTTCTGGTATTTTGATCAAGAGAGTCTAAATAGCAATTCATCCAGGTCTCTCCAGCAACAGTTGATGAGCAGGCACTGTCTAAAATAGCTGAGTTAGCAGATTCAGTCAAAAGTACAAGGGTTTCTTCACTACGGTGTCCAGTGAACAACACTGCATGTTCATATCTTTGTTTGGCCATGTTTTCATAAGAGTGAGGACATTGTTTTACTAAATGTCGAATTGAATCACAACTGGAACACCTTAGAGGTAAACCATCTGATCCATTTGGGTTGACTGATTTGTTGAATGAATTAGTATTCTTTGGTCTGTTGGAATTTCCGCCACCATAGTTACCTCTAAAACTAGAATTCCTCTTGTAACGGTTCCTTGTATAATTTACGTCTTCAGTTGCTACCATGGCAGGTTCAACTTTAATTCCTTTATCAACTTCATTTTTGGAGGCAGCCTGTTGACCAAAGAATTTCTTAAGAGATGTAGACATTTGCTTGAAGAGTGTCCCAACAGAGGCATAATCAACACCTGTCAAAACTAATTGCCTATCTTTCATTTCAAGCTCTGAACCTTCCAGTAATTTAAAAGCAAGAACAGGTTGTGGAAGTTCCATCTTAAACTTCTTAGTTTTGTTATATAACTTTTCATATTCATTTACATAGTCCTCCATAGAGGCTACCTTGCTCCGATTGAACCTATCAAATTCAGTGTATGCCTCATATGCTTCACTAAGTTCATCCTTCTTAAATATTTGGTCCATAAAATCAGTTAATTTCTTGACACCATCATCTTCGTTTAAATCATCAATACTCAATTCACTGAACACTTTATCTCTTATGGAATTCTGTCCTTCTTCTGGAAGAGACAACGCTATAGCTATACCTCTCTTCTTAGCCTCAAGGTCAGTTAGCTTTTCCCATGCTTTTACCTCCTCAAGCCATCTACTGTATGGCTTATGTGTTGAAAACACTGGTGGAACTTTATAATTCACAGACGCCATAGTAGAAACAATGGATCAATGAATGTTCCAACGCTGATGCTGGGAAAGTCGCTGAATAATTACCTGTTACTGCTTAACAGAGCTTTTTATAAATACCACTTTTATATCTCTGGAAAAAGGTCACTGAATGGGATCTTTACACTTTTCACTGCTGTCACACCATACGCTGTACGCTAACTGTCACTGTAATCACACACTTCACCATAAACACTTGTCTTTACTGTATCATCAGTCCATGCTCTGCCATCATGTAAATTAGTTGAACTCTAATACTGATATACATTTAATGAAGACTCCAGCTACCTGTGGAGACATAATACAAATAACATAAATATACAATCATAACAGGTACCCTGCGGGAGCCCCTACTAGAAATGATCTGTGATAACTATGGACTACTTGTAAATGACTTAATTTAAAATAATAATTCATTAAAATTTTAATGCACTAAATACAAACCAAGTATAAAACTGTGCTTAAAATATGACATTATTGCCTTTTAAAACATAAACTTATTTAAATATCAAATCATTATTGGCAGTCATCATTGAAGAAAGGATAAATTATCTGCTTTGATGTTGAAATGTTAGTTAAATATTCATATACAAGCTTGCTTGGTTAATGGACCTATTACATGCTTAAACTAATATTTGTGGTCTATCCTAAAACGTGGATCGAAAGTTTAGCAGGTTACTAAAAAATATATGATAAGTTTATAGAGTTTTAAATGATGAGGATCCAGAGGGAGTATGGCTTTAGGGGTTGGGACCCTCATTTTCTATGGGTAAATTTTTAATTGGTGCAATTTTCAGCAACAGCAGATTCTTAATGTCCAGAATTTTTTTTATTTTTCAAATATCGTGGATATGCCCTTGAAATGCTAGTGGCTATACTGACTAAGTACATGGCTGGTTTAAAAAACATGTACCGTATTTTCCGGAGGATTATAAAACGCTCCGGACTTAAGGTGCAGGGCCAATTTTCAAGGAAATATCTGATTTTATCCATTTATTAAGGGCACCTGATCACGCACACCTTTCTTCAGTCTCATTAATTGTTAACTACCGGTAGCTAAAAAAGTAAATGGTTAGGCCTTCCTTGTCTGAAAAAAATCTTTGAAGGCAGATACAGATATTACCAATAGACCATCCATTTTAGAATGCACATATGTCAAAGGTCAACTGAGGTAAAATCTGACGTAATAACATTGGGAGCAAAGAAAGCAAGAATTTTGTTCACTGATAATTTCAAGACAATTTGAAAGTAAATTGAATATCAAATTTCTCATGGTTTTAGAAATACAAAAAGGAAGATTTCCCAGGGATTTGAGAGAAACAGACAGTGGGTAGAAGTTTTCCAGTAAAATCGAGGTAAAATGGCAGCTATTATGGAACTTGCAATCTGAGTATTATGAGCTTTCATTCTTAGATTCCTGAATTACAAAATTTCCAAGAAAAGGGAAGAATTCAGACCTAAGTGGAACACCTCTTTTGAAGCACCTGACTTAAAATCCATAAATAAACAATTCCTTTGTACACGATTGTTATATCATTAGTCAGTACACCCAAGGCCCTGTCAGAACCCAGGAAACAAGTTATGAGTGGACTTCCGAAAATCATGTTTTTTGCACATTTTTAAAAATTCCAAATTGAAACACCGCCTCGCCAAAAAAAAAACTGGAAAAAAATATGTGCCTCGCTTAATGGTTGTCCTAAATGATTTAACGCCCTTTGAAACTAAAATCCTGTCTAATACCCCTGCACCTAGAATCACTAGATAATTATGCATCTCTGATCTGTTAGAAACACCAAAAATAGTAATAAATCCATTCCACTACTTCATTTTAGTACATACCAAAATTACAACAACACACAACATGTATGCATATTAATGCAGAGTGACAGATTAGATTTTGTGTATTGACATTGAGTTTAAATAGACTTTAGTCAAGTTGTGTATTGCCTGGCCTTGAAATAGGTTTATCAGATTAATAACTACTTATTGTTGTTCAGTCGTAATATGACAAATACAAAGAATGTGTATTGGGTTGGGAAAGTTATATACAGGATTAATTATGTCAGTAAATAGATGGAATACACAATGTAAATTGTGGTGTATTAGGTTCCGAATAAATAAATGAATTATACATGATGTTCAGATGAGTGGATTTTTACAACTGGAGTTTTAAATATTTTAAAATTCTTTCTTGGTTTTATGGGATTAATTACTCACTGTGGGATTATGTTTTATGGAATAGTAGTTATAGGTTTTAAGTGATAATGTATTTTTGATCAGGTTCCAAATATGAGTAAGTTAATTTTAGTATAAATATTAAACACATGTGCGTAATTATTATGCATAAGTTCTTAATAACATGTGGTGTTTTTGAAACAGGTGTTAGATAAGAAAAAATGAACATTTAGCTCCAAAGTTGAAAGTCCTAAATTGAGGGGGGGATGTTAAGATAAAAAACTTCATAAATTGAAATTTCCAGGCATATAGGTTTCACAACTACATGTATTAATTAGTATTGTAATTTTTAATCACATCAAGTTAGAGAATGAGCGTCCCTGCCATCTGTGAGTTTCTTTTTGACAAAAATCTAATGAGTGTGATAAAAACCAGTATCAGCATTGCTCACAGTTGTGAAATATTTTTCTCAAACTGTTTCATTATTTTCTTTGAAATTACTCTGACCATTTTTTAATTCCCTCCAGAATACAATAGACCTAAGCAAATACGCTAATAAGTGCGTCACACTATTTGTTACGTTTGTATACCAATCAACATGAAGGACCAAAAAATAATAACCTATCAAAAGTGAAATTGTTTCTAAAAATAGTAGACCAATCAAAATTCATGAAATTAGTGTGTAGAACAGAACAGAACAGAACAGAATTTTCATTTGGTCTAAAATCCAAATACAGGATTGTTACCAATACAGTTACAATTATATACACATACAACATGTACAAACATACAAACCAGTGATTAAGACACATGCCTCATTATTATCTGTATAACAAAAGATTTTTACCAGGTTTGATTAGTAAGTTTGTGTATTGATATTTAACACCGGGGGGGGGGGGGGGGGGGTTACTCCCTATATACAATATACGGGATGTGCAATTTTTATGGGTCCATTTTTCACAATTTTTTACATAGATTTGGGTATCTTTTTTTAAGCAGTACACATAGATTTGGTACCCATTTTTGTTGATGTCTTACATAGACATGAGAGTCAAAACAGAAAAGGTGCCATAGACTTGGGTCTTTTGTGTAAAATGTCAATACAACTACAGAGTTAATTATATATGCAATGACAGGTAATGAAAGTTGTTGAAATGGGGTTTCCTAGAAACATCTTATCTTGTGGATCAACATGATCACTTGAATTAAGTAAGCAAGAACGTCTCTCATCATGGGAGAAATAGTTAATGTTACACATCAGTTAGAGAAATAAAAATAAATACCTTTCACTTTCGCCATTTTTTTACTCAAGGCCAACTCATTGCTCTTGCTTGAATGATATTTGTGATCATGGATTTGTTGAATAGATACAAATAGCAATTTGTAAAGAATGTGTCACTAGGGCAGACACAGAAAGTTTTGATAATAAGTTCCACATACAGCCTACTGAGGACAAGGGGGATTCTACATCAAATTTGCCAAAAATCTACAAGTAAATAAATATGTGGTCATACGGGGATTGCAGTGACAGACCCAGAAATCAGAAATTTCAAAAAGAGGGGGGGGGCACTTTACTTCCATCCAACCAAATTTTTCTGCCAAAAAGAGGAAGCAGGCCTTCTGCCCCTCCCCATCTGAATCAGACTGTACCAGATTCAGACAGATGTGGTACCAAAATGACCAAGAATGATAATGTGATAACAATGTTGCTGATTGCTGATGAAATCCCCCCAAAATAGAAAACAAAGAAAACCATTTCCTTGTTGTTCAATAATTTGCACTAAAAAGAACCTGTTCAACCCTCTCCCAAAAATTTAAAATTTTAAAATAGAAATAAAGAATAGATATAATTATGTTCCCCAAACGAAGTGTGGGAACATATTGTTTTTACTCCGTTTCTTATTATTAAGTCCCCCAAACAACGTTTGGGGACTTATTGTTTTTGCACCGTTTCTTATTATTATTAAGTCCCCCAAACAACGTTTGGGGACTTATTGTTTTTGCACCGTTTCTTATTAAGTCCCCCAAACAACGTTTGGGGACTTATTGTTTTTGCACCGTTTCTTATTATTATTATTCTTCCGATTCTTCCGCTTAGTCGTGAACTTGTCCGGAGATCCCAGAGAAAACGATTCCACATATCAATATGAAACTTGGCAGGATAATAGATTGTAAAGAAAGGAAGCTTCGTTGACAATCGGAATTTTCAAAATGGCTGCCGTTTCCATGAAAACAGGAAAATGGACTAAATATTGGACATTGCAATATCTCGGTAACCTAGGTGCGCAGGGTTATGAAATTTTGTATGTTGATAGAGCAAAACATTCTCTTTAATAATATGAAAAAAAATTTTGAAGCGATATTTACGGTTTTCGAGATATAAATAAAAATGTGATTTCAAGGGAGATAATTGGGTCAAAATTTTCAAAGTGCTCCGATTTACATGAAAATTGATATTTAGGGTTTTTTTGACATGCTGCAGAGAATAGTGGCAAATACGGGTCGTTTGGGGGACTTTGTGACTTGCTTGCAATCACAGTTAATACTTGTTATTATTATTCTTCTTCTTCTTCTTCTTCTTCTTCTTCTTCTTCTTCTTCTGATTCTTCCACTTAGTCGTGAACTTGTCCGGAGATCCCAGAGAAAACGACTCCACATTTCAATATGAAACTTGGCAGGATAATAGATTGTAAAGAAAGGAAGCTTCGTTGACAATCGGACTTTTCAAAATGGCCGCCGTTTCCATGGAAACAGGAAAATGGACTAAATATTGGACATTGCAATATCTCGATAACCTAGGTGCGCAGGGTTCTGAAATTTTGTAGGTAGATAGAGCAAAACATTCTCTTTCATAATATGAAAAAAAATTTTGAAGCGATATTTACGGTTTTCGAGATATAAATAAAAATGTGATTTCTCAAGGGAGATAATCGGGTCGAAATTTTCAAAGAGCTCCGATTTACATGAAAATTTATATTCAGGGGTTTTTTGACATGCTGAAGAGAATAGTGGCAAATACGGGTCGTTTGGGGGACTTTGTGACTTGCTTGCAATCACAGTTAATACTTGTTATTCTTCTTCTTCTTCTTCTTCTTCTTCTTCCGATTCTTCCACTTAGTCGTGAACTTGTCCGGAGATCCCAGAGAAAACGACTCCACATATCAATATGAAACTTGGCAGGATAATAGATAGTAAAGAAAGGAAGCTTCGTTGAAAATCGGACTTTTCAAAATGGCCGCCGTTTCCATGGAAACAGGAAAATGGACTAAATATTGGACATTGCAATATCTCGGTAACCTAGGTGCCCAGGGGTCTGAAATTTTGTAGGTTGATAGAGCAAAATATTCTCTTTCATAAGATGAAAAAAAAATTTGAAGCGATATTTACGGTTTTCGAGATATAAATAAAAATGTGATTTCTCAAGGGAGATAATCGGGTCGAAATTTTCAAAGTGCTCAAATTTACATGAAAATTTACATTTAGGGGTTTTTTGACATGCTGAAGAGAATAGTGGCAAATACGGGTCGTTTGGGGGACTTTTCGTTTGGGGGACTTTGTGACTTGCTTGCAATCACAGTTAATACTTGTTCTTATTATGTCCCCGACCACGAAGTGTCGTCGGGGACATATTGTTTTTACTCCGTTTCTTATTTTTCTTATTATACTTTTTTCTTTTTCTTCCGTCAACCTGATGCACGAACTTGTCCGGCTATCTCCTCGAAAATGGGTGGACCGATAGATATGAAAGTTGGAGGGGTGATAGGTCCGAAGGTCCTACGGTGTTTTTTGCGGTTTATAATTTCAAAATGGCCGCCATTTCCAAGATGGCCGCCAAAAACCGAAAAAATATTACCTTCATTTTCTTGGAAACCACTTGATGAAATTCAACGAAACTTGGTATACATGTTCAGGAACATGATTGAAAACTTTGTGGCAAAAAAAAAATTTCGCGAGTGGCGGCCATTTTGAAAAATGGCTGAAAAACGCCGAAAAGTGTAAACATTGTCCGATTTCAACGAAACTTGGTTTACAGGGTATATGGGTGATGGCAACTCACAGCGCATTGTCGGAATTTCCGTAATGGCTGACATTTTCAAGATGGCGGCCAAAAATCGTGAAAAATGTAAACATTGTCCAATTTTAACGAAACTTGGTACACAGGGTATATGGGTGATGGCGACTCACGGCACATTGTTTGAATTTCTGTAATGGCCGCCATTTTCGAGATGGCCGCCGAAAATCGCGAAAAATGTAAACATTATCCGATTTCAACGAAACTTGGTATACAGGATATATGGGTGATGGCAACTCACAGCGCATTGTCGGAATTTCCGTAATGGCTGACATTTTCAAGATGGCGGCCAAAAATCGTGAAAAATGTAAACATTGTCCAATTTTAACGAAACTTGGTACACAGGGTATATGGGTGATGGCGACTCACGGCACATTGTTGAATTTGTTGAAAAGAACAGACATTAAATGAGAACGGGAGGGGACATCCCACGTTTCGGGAAACGTAAATTTTAATTATTCTTCTTCTTCTTCTTCCGCACTCTAAAAAACGCTTGTCCGGGTATAGCCGAAGAGATGTGAAGACTGAGCTTTATGAAACTTTCCACAGCAATAGGGCACATATCAGAGGTGTGCACAACGTTTTCGGAATTTTCAAAATGGCCACCGTTTCCGAGTAAACAGCGAAAGTTCATTATATAGGACATTGCTATATCTCGGTAACCTAGGTGGTCAGGACCTTGAAACTCGGTAGGATTATAGAGCTTGATGAGTACTACAAAAATATCAAAAAAAATTTTGAAGCGATATTTACGGTTTTTCCGCAAAATGCGAAAATGTGAAATTTCAAAATCCAAGATGGCCGCCAAAATTTAAAAGTGCTTGGATTTTGATAAAAATTAATATACTGGTAGATTTTGATGTTGTGAGTAATGCTCCACATCAGAGGTGTTCATAAGGACTTCGTAATTTTTTAAATGGCCGCGTTTTTTTTATAAATAGCAAAAGTTCATTATATAGGACATTGCTATATCTCGGTAACCTAGGTGGTCAGGACCTTGAAACTAGGTAGGATTATAGAGCTTGATGAGTACTACAAAACTATCCAAAAAAATTTGAAGCGATATTTACGGTTTTCCCACAAAATGCGAAAATGTGAAATTTCAAAATCCAAGATGGCCGCCAAAATTTAAAAGTGCTTGGATTTTGATAAAAATTAATATTCTGGTAGATTTTGGTGTTGCCAGTTATGCTCCACATCAGAGGTGTCCATTAGGACTTCGAATTTTTTTTAAATGGCCACTTTTTCTTAATAAATAGCAAAAGTTCATTATATAGGACATTGTCATATCTCAGTAACACATGTGATGAGCACCTTGAAAATTGGTGGTATTATGGAGCTTGATAAGTACTACAAAAATATTTAAAAAGTTCTAAAGAGATATTTACAATTTTTCCGTCAAATACAAAAACGTGAAATTTCTAAATCCAAGATGGACACCAAAATTTAATTATCCTAGATGGTATGTTTAAACACATCATTGACAATGCCATGAACATTATACATATATATTCTATATTTTTATATCATTTGCACATTCTATAAAACTGAAAAAAAAGCAGTATTTTTGCTGCTTTCAGGTACATCTTGTTCGTTTGGGGAACATCTGTGACGGCTGCCGTCACAATCAATACTCGTTTCTTACCAGATTTATAATTTTTGCTTCCACCCATTTCAGGAATTTTAAAAGTACAGACAACATTCAGCTAAGTTTGTCCTTATAAAACAATAGCAGGTGTCCCTTGACTTTAATGTGTCTGGTCCAAAAAAAACAATTAAACATTCATTTGTTGACTTTTATGTGTCTGTTCTGGAGGATGGGATCCATGTCTCAGAACATCAAACTGGTCCTAAACTATAACTGTACATGCTGACTTTTATGTGTCTGGGCTTCAAATGGAGTGCTGGTTCCATGTTTAACCTTGAGTATTAATTAATGTGTCTGGTCCTCAAACCAAAACAAGACTACTGAATTGGACATGCTTGACTTTTATGTGTCTGGTTGACACCTGTAGAAATATGGTGCCATGTCTGACCTGGAGTGTGCACTTTATTTTCTGGTCCCGAGCATGCTTGACCTTTTCTGGTCTATGAGCAGAAGAATAATAGTGTTATCGTCTGACCTAAGGGGTGTACCTTTTCAAAGACAGACATTTTATGATGCTAATTTATGCCACCTCAGTTTGTTCTTGAGTTATTTATTTCTTTTTACCTTTGAGAACTTGAATTTTGTCATGTAAACATTTAACTAGACAGTTCGGTCAATTTCCTCATGTTTTGCTTTACATTTTATTCAAAGTACACTAACTCTTATCATTCAATAAAGCCAAGAATTATTACAGTTTATTTTTATTATTGATAGGTGAGCCATAAGAGGCTGCAATATACAAAAACTTTTTATGCCCCGTCTATGAAAGTAGGGGTCATACAGTGTTCAGGTCTGTCCATTGGTCCATCTGTCCCAAATGTTGCGAGATTAGGGCAGTATGCCTATTAGACATATTCTTGTTCATTCTTTAACACACTATTAAAATGATTTTCAATGTCTTACCAGTTAAGACACTGATGTTGCCATATCATGCAGGAGCCTTATATAATGGTCAACCAATTGTAGAGTTGGAAATATTAGCCCGATCACAAGCCGGAGACTGGCAACTTGGCTATAGAGAAAAAGCTGATAGGATTTCAATTCAGGGCTGGTTACTTTTTCAGCGAATTTTCTACTCTGACCAATATGGATCATACAGCCTTACTGTGGATTCATTCATTTTGGTGGACACCAATTTTCGTGGTTTGATCAAAAATTGTCAGTTCGTGGATTCTTAAATTCTTGGTTCTGTAGTTTCCAACATACAAACTAATATAAAATCTCCTTTTTGTGGAGTATCAAATTTCAAGGGTCAAGACCACCCACGAAAACCACGATAATTTATTCCCCACGAATAATAATGAAACCACAGTATTCCTTTTGTAGCATTTTTCATTCAGTATCCACACACTTTTAAGATAATTTTCATTGACTTATCTTTTCAGAAACAAATGCCTCAATGAAAGGCGTCGAAGGGACAAAGAAAACACGTACTTCGAAGAACTTGCCGAGTTGATCTCAGCAAGCATAACGGACATGAGCTCCTTTTCAGTAAAGCCAGAAAAGTGTGCAATACTTCAGGAAAGTCTCAACCAAATCAAACAGATAAAAGAAGGTGAGTACAGATGGACAGACCAACAAAAACTCCATTAAGGAGGTTTGCTCCTCATTTTTAGCTCACCTGGACCGAAGGTCCATGTGAGCTATTACCATCACTTGGCGTCCGTCGTCGTCGTCGTCTGTCGTCTTCGTCGTCTGTCGTCGTCGTCGTCGTCTGTTAACAATTTTTCAAAAATCTTCTCCTCTGAAACTACCAAACAGAATTTAATGAAACTTGGTATGAATGATCCTTAGGGTGTCCTGCACCAAACTTGTGTTTTGATTTTTGATCCATTAAAAAACATGGCCGCCGTTACTAAAAATAGACTAGGGGGGGTCAGACTACTGTTTTTGGCTTATAAATCAAAAAGTATAACAGATAGAGGAAATCTGAGGCCACGCTACTGATTCAGCATCAAAAGCTCTACAAAAGTCTCCATTTGGTCAAAGTTGTCAGATGACCCCTTATAGGGGTTACGGCCCCTTAAAGGTGAAAAATAGCATTTTTTCATGTTTTTGGCCTACAGAATGAATACTATTGCAGATAGAGATTAGCTGTTGCTTGCTTAAATGTTCAGCTCATTTAACTCTACAAAAGTCTCCATAGGGTCGAAGTTGTCAGATGACCCCTTATAGGGGTTACGGCCCCTTAAAGGTGAAAAATAGCCATTTTTCATGTTTTTGGCCTACAGAATGGAAACTATTGCACATAGAGATTAGCTGTTGCTTGCTTAAATGTTAAGCTCATTTAGCTCTACGAAAGTCTCCATAGGGTCGAAGTTGTCAGATGACCCCTTATAGGGGTTACGGCCCCTGAAAAATAGCCATTTTTCATGTTTTTGGCCTACAGAATGAAAACTATTGCAGATAGAGATTAGCTGTTGCTTGCTTAAATGTTCAGCTCATTAAGCTCTACAAAATTCTCCATAGGGTCGAAGTTGTCAGATGACCCCTTATAGGGGTTACGGCCCCTGAAAAAAGCGATTTTTCATGTTTTTGGCCTACAGAATGAAAACTATTGCAGATAGAGATTAGCTGTTGCTTGCTTAAATGTTCAGCTCATTTAGCTTTACAAAAGTCTCCATAGGGTTGAAGTTGTCAAATGACTCCTTATAGGGGTTATGGCCCCTTATAGGTGAAAAATGGTGTTTTTGGCCTATAGAATGAAAACTATTGCAGGTAGAGAAAAGCTGTTGCTTGCTTAAATGTTCAGCTCATTTAGCTCTACAAATCTACAGGGTCAACATCAAGACCAGGTGAGCGATTCAGGCTCCTGGGAGCCTCTTGTTAGCTCACCTGGACCGAAGGTCCATGTGAGCTATTACCATCACTTGGCGTCCGTCGTCGTCGTCTGTCGTCGTCGTCGTCTGTCGTCGTCGTCGTCTGTCATCGTCTGTTAACAATTTTTCAAAAATCTTCTCCTCTGAAACTACTAAACAGAATTTAATGAAACTTGGTATGAATGATCCTTAGGGTGTCCTGCACCAAACTTGTGTTTTGATTTTTAATCCGTTAAAAAACATGGCCGCCGTTACTAAAAATAGACTAGGGGGGTCAGACTACTGTTTTTGGCTTATAAATAAAAAAGTATAAGAGATAGAGGAAATCTGAGGCCACGCTACTGATTCAGCATCAAAAGCTCTACAAAAGTCTCCATTTGGTCAAAGTTGTCAGATGACCCCTTATAGGGGTTACGGCCCCTTAAAGGTGAAAAATAGCATTTTTTCATGTTTTTGGCCTACAGAATGAAAACTATTGCAGATAGAGATTAGCTGTTGCTTGCTTAAATGTTCAGCTCATTTAACTCTACAAAAGTCTCCATAGGGTCGAAGTTGTCAGATGACCCCTTATAGGGGTTACGGCCCCTTAAAGTTGAAAAATAGCCATTTTTCATGTTTTTGGCCTACAGAATGAAAACTATTGCAGATAGAGATTAGCTGTTGCTTGCTTAAATGTTTAGCTCATTTAGCTCTACGAAAGTCTCCATAGGATCGAAGTTGTCAGATAACCCCTTATAGGGGTTACGGCCCCTGAAAAATGGCATTTTTTCATGTTTTTGGCCTACAGAATGAAAACTATTGCACATAGAGATTAGCTGTTGCTTGCTTAAATGTTCAGCTCATTGAGCTCTACAAAATTCTCCATAGGGTCGAAGTTGGCAGATGACCCCTTATAGGGGTTACGGCCCCTGAAAAATAGCGATTTTTTATGTTTTTGGCCTGCAGAATGAAATCTATTGCAGATAGAGATTAGCTGTTGCTTGCTTAAATGTTCAGCTCATTTAGCTTTACAAAATTCTCCATAGGGTTGAAGTTGTCAGATGATTCCTTATAGGGGTTACGGCCCCTAAAAAATAGCCATTTTTCATGTTTTTGGCCTACAGAATGAAAACTATTGCAGATAAAGATTAGCTGTTGGTTGCTTAAATGTTCAGCTCATTTAGCTCTACAAAAGTCTTCATAGGGTCGAAGTTGTCAGATGACTCCTTATAGGGGTTATGGCCCCTTATAGGTGAAAAATGGTGTTTTTGGCCTATAGAATGAAAACTATTGCAGGTAGAGAAAAGCTGTTGCTTGCTTAAATGTTCAGCTCATTTAGCTCTACAAAAGTTTAGGGTAAACATCAAGACCAGGTGAGCGATTCAGGCTCCTGGGAGCCTCTTGTTTTTTAGTTTTGTCAGATTTTATCCATCGAATATGCCTGAATTGTTTTGTCCATTAACCCCAAATTTTCGTTTCAGATTTCAAAAATATGATGACTGAGAATGCCCTTTACAAATTTTTATTGAATTCTATTCACTCTGTCATACGTTTTGGGCAATTTAAAGGTGCCAATCCACATCAATGCAAAGTTATGAAAGCTTCAGTGAAAACTTGTTTCCAGCCAAAACTATAATCGCTGATAGCATGAAAACAAGCATATTGACCGACATTTTTCTCAAGGTTTTGAAATAATATACAATTCTACCGTAAAACAAATACAAATCTACTCACCTAATGGTCTATTACGCCCTGGGTTGAGAGATCCCCAGCCCAGTATAGATTTTATGACATTTTGAATGAAGGAAATACACCATATTGAAATGTGCATGAAGAATTTTAATTGCTGTCAGATATCATTCAGGGATAAAATTAGACTATAGATATTTTTTTGCAATGTAGAGTCCAAAGTGAAGTGGGGGTATACTTTTGTGAGCTTGCACACAGTATTCCTCATTTAACTTCCAAGTAAAAGTAGAATGATTAAGTACAAAAAAGTTAAGATTAATTTGCAAGTGAAATTTCAAATTAAAATCCATTTCACAACAAATGTATATTAATTTTATTTAAATGAATTTTTGTCAGGATTAAAACAATAAGCATCTGTACTAATATGTTTTCTGATGTCAAAGCAAATCAGACACTTGACATAAACATCACATTGTAAAAAGTGTGCCTATATTTTGACCTTTGTTAAAAGGCATAAATTTTGTTGTTTTGCTAAAATGTTGTTTCATTCATATAGTACATGACCCCCATGATTGCATGGGGAGGGGGTATACAGTTTTACTCGTGTCTGACCTTAAAAATATCTGTCAAGCTGGCTTATCTTAGAAATTGTCCATGGGAATGATTTGAAATTTTGCAGGTTGGTTCAGTATGAAAAAGTGTGATTCCGAAGTGAATTTCTGCTTTGGACTGCCCATAGGCCCATATAAAAATAAAGATGAAACTATCTGTCAAACTTTTCTCAG
The DNA here is from genome assembly GCA_963971305.1 of Arcuatula senhousia. Classification (NCBI taxonomy): domain Eukaryota; kingdom Metazoa; phylum Mollusca; class Bivalvia; order Mytilida; family Mytilidae; genus Arcuatula; species Arcuatula senhousia. Next base: position 49,106,377 of record OZ020310.1, read on the forward strand.
AAACATGTACATGAAAATGATTTGAAATTCACTAGAGATGGACAAACTGACCTATCTGACTTCTACTTCTTGTTGTTTGGGGTCCTTTATGTGGACCTATGTGTCCAATGCACACATTTTTTCTTTATTTGAAATTTTAAGGACAGTCTCCTACAAAGTTCAAGGGTAAAGATGATATGTACTTTGTATTTTGTTTGTGAGGCTTGTAATACCTGGAAAGTACATTTAGTTGTGGTTTAGTTTATGTGATGTTTGGCTAAAACAATGTGCTTGATTTTGACCCAAGATTTAATAAAAGTGTCAGCCATTTTGCACTTTTGTCAATTGTTAATTTGTCAATTTTTAAAAATAAATTCTTAAGATTTGAAGGTTAGTCACATACTAAGGGTGTAGACATATCATATGTACTTTCTCAATATAGCCTATCATTTCTGAGAGAGTCAGTGACAAACAAAGAAAATGACATTGAGTTACAAGCTCTTGATTGTAGAAAGTCTGCCGAATGTCACATGACTAAAACTTAATAATGCTGGTAAAAAAGAAGTTCTGTCATGAAACGCTCAGATTCACTCAGATTTTCCAATGATTCCATACCTCGATCGAAAAATACGTAGTGCAATAACACCATTCCAAAAAACCCTGGAAATGATATGGTCCAAATCAAAATTTTAAGTTAGAAAAGCAGAGGTACCAATAGTGCATCTGAAAGTCAAAGTCCTAAATAGCAGAGACAAAACCAGTAAATACAAACAAGAACAGGGCGAAGAAACAGACATCATTTAAAACACAGAAAAACAAAAACTACTGAAAATCAATTTAAACAATGCAAACTTAGGTGCTCTGAAAGAGTAAGACTGGTCCTGCCTGCTAGCCTAACCGGTGCTGCCATTTTCCAATTCAGTGTGGCAAGTCTGGTAAAAAAAAGACAAAACAAAGCCCTATGAAAAACCATGTATGCACTCATCTGAGAGATAGAAATCCCATATTTGTCTTGAGTGGATGATGCCTACTGTAAAACTTCTTAAGTGAAGACAGCAACCTAGGAGCAACATAACCTTGTGTTAATAATTTGCTCTGCCAAGGAAATTGATGTAATTCTGGCAAGCTCTCAAAAAGTTGACTTTTGGAAAGTTGAAGTCATCACATTTGTCATAGAACATTTGTTAAAGGTTTTCCTTCAGAGTATGTTTCGAGATGAAGATCTAGATATGAAGCAGACCTCCTTGAATCTGTTGTGTCCTTATCTCAGGTTCCTTAGGATATATGAGATGTAGAAAGTCCCCAAATTGAGAATTGTTCAGTGAAAGGGCATCATCAATATAAGTGAGATTTAAATGGAGAGCCAGTCTATGATAATTTTTGACTATAACAGATTGTAAGAAGTCTGCCTCATATGAATGAAGAAACAAATCAGCAAGCTTTAAGCTGCACAATTAGTGCCCATTGGAATCCCAATTGTTTGTTGAAAAGCATGTCCATCATAATGAACAAATATGTTTTTCACTTTGCAAGGTTTTAAGACAGCCAACAAATATTATGAGGCATTTAGGAATCACCCTGTCTTGTCTGTATTTCAGCGTCTTTCTGTCCACATATCTTGTAAGAGCAACTACTCCTTAGCCCCTTGATAGATTTACATGAAACTTTACTTGAAGTTATTTGATGTTCATCATTTTATATCATTCAAGGGGATAATTTGACTTTCTATCATATAAACATGATAAAGTTAAATAGGAATCGGGAGGTATCCTTTTGTAGTTATTTAATGTTTTGAAATAGAAACGTTTGCATTTTTACCATGTTATTTATGAATGCACAACAGAGCTTTGTGTCATGTTTCCCATAAGAATATGGTTGATTTTGACCCTTAGTAACAATAATGTAATAAATTTAGCCATTTTGAAAAATGTAGTTTCTGTCAATTTTTAAATTTTTTTTGTAAGATTTGAAAGACAGTCACATACAAAGTTCACTTTAAGGGAACTTTTAGATGTATGTACTTTAAAAAAAAATTTCCTTTATTTGTGGTTTTGGGGGCTTGTAAATTCTGTGAGGCCCAACATAGAATTTGACAAAAGGTTACTATGGTTGTGTCAAGTTTTTGATAATTTGTTATGCATAACGGTATATTTTGTCTCGCCTGCAACGAATAATATAAAGGCGAGACATATGTATTACTTGCCGCAGCGGCAGTGGCCGCAGCGGCAGTGGCCGCGTCGTCGTAAACTTTTTGTAAGACTTTTGTGGACGATGAATTGCTGGAAAAGTATAATAGCTAGGCATCTGATATTTGGTATACAGACAGTTCAGGTTATGGTCTACGCAACTGTCACCATGCCGTGTGACCCCGACCCCGTTTTCACGCTCCAGTGACTCTGTGGACTTAGGTCTTTTGCAGGCCATAAACCTTTTTGTAAGACTTTAGTGGATGATGAATTTATGGAAAAGTATTATAGCTAGGCATCTGATATTGGGTATACAGACAGTTGAGGTTATGTTCTATGCAACCGTACCCATGCTGTGTGACCCTGACCCCATTTTCACACACCAGTGACTCTGTGAACTTATAATAGGTCTTTTTTCAGGCCAAAACCTTTTTGTAAGACTTTTAATGATGATGATTTGCTGGAAAAGTATATTAGCTTAGGCATCTGATATTTGGTATACAGATAGTTCAGGTTATGGTTCATGCAGCTTTCACCATGCCGTGTGACCCTGACCCCATTTTTACACTCCAGTGACTTTGTGAACTTGGGGTTTTTTTCAGGCCAAAACCTTTTGTAATACTTGTGTGGACATTGTGAATTGCCTGAAAAGTATAATAGCTAGGAATCTGTTATTAGGCATACAGACATTTTTTGTGTTTATATCAAGAAATGAAAGCTTGTAGTTGAGCTTAGTGATGGTGCCACACCGGCAGACAAGACATACTTTTAGTGGCCACACTTGTATTATACCCTATGTAAAATGTAAAAATATGTGAGAATGACTATGAAAATTTACGTCAAGCTTTTCTCAGGAACTGTACATGAGAATGATTTGAAACTTGCTAGGATTGTTGAGTATGACAAACTATACATCCTAAGTGATTTTCAGACTGTCAGATATCTACTTCCTGTTTGGGACTTAGGCCATTGTGTGAAAATATGTGAACCTGATATGAAAATTTCCGTCAAGCTTTTCTCAGGAACTCTATACCAGAATGTTTTGAAACTTGGTAGGATGGATCAGTATGACAAACTGTATGTCCTTTACAATTTTCAGACCTGTCAGAAATCTACTTCCTGTTTGGGGTCAGCGGGGGCATCCGTGTCCCATGGACACATTCTTTCTTTATTTTAATTTTAACATTGAATTCTAGTTTTATTTAAGTGGGAAAAAAGTAAATTCATTTGCAAGCATAATATTCATGATCATAATTAAAATAAATAAGTATCAACGAAGGTTGTATTACGTTTTTCTTTTATAAGATACCGTTGTGAAACTATTTTGTTGCGCAACTGTCATTATACCCCCGCTTCGAAGAAGAGGGGGGTATACTGTTTTACCCTTGTCCGTTCGTCCGTCCGTCCGTCCGTCCGTCCGTTCGTCCGTCCGTAACAAAACTTCCGTTGCAGTTTTCTAAGCAACTACATAAGATAGAGATTTGATATTTTGTATATAGCTTTATCCTATAGTACCATATGGTGTATACCTATTTTATGCTCCTAGGTAGTTTACTTCCTGTTTACCGAATACTTAGGTTTTTACACATAATGGACATATATGCAAAATTTCCGTCACATTTTCCCAAGCAACTACATGAGATAGAGGTCTGATATTTTGTATATAGCTTTATCCTATAGTACCATATGGTGTATACCGATTTTATGCTTCTAGGTAATCTACTTCCTGTTTACCGAATACTTTAGTTTTACACATAATGGACATAAATGCAAAATTTCCGTCACATTTTCCCAAGCAACTACATGAGATAAAGGTCTGATATTTTGTATATAGCTTTATCCTATAGTACCATATGGTGTATACCGATTTTATGCTCCTAGGTAATCTACTTCCTGTTTACCGAATACTTTGGTTTTACACATAATGGACATAAATGCAAAATTTCCGTCACATTTTCCCAAGCAACTACATGAGATAGAGGTCTGATATTTTGTATACAGCTTTATCATATAGGACCATATGGTGTATACCGATTTTATGGTCGGAGGTAGACTACTTCCTGTTTACAGAATACTTAGGTTTTTACACATAATGGGCAAAATTTCCGTCACAGTTTCCCAAGCAACTACATGAGATAGAGGTCTGATATTTTGTATATAGCTTTATCCTATAGTTCCATATGGTGTTTAGTGATTTTATGTTCCTAGGTCAACTACTTCCTGTCTGCAGAGTATTCATGCATGGCTTAGTTTGGTGAGCGGGGGTATCGCTAGTGAGCATTAGCTCACAGATTTACTTGTTTCTTTTAATTTTTTTAAAAACAGTAAATTTCCTAAAACTGTCACATACATGGTTCACGGTAAGGGCAAAGACATGACGGAGTGAACGTGTTGCTTTTTTATGGTTTATGTCTGTGGGCTTGTTACTTTTAGGATTTACAGAGATTCTGACATGCATTACTATTATTAGTTCATTGCAGTTTTCGTAAGGACATTGACTTAAATCTTTTAAGGAAAAAGCATATTTTATTTGCCATTTGACAAAAACGTGACAGTTTGGAAATTTTAAAGCAAGTGCAATTTCATGCATTTTTAACATGTTTTTTTTTTGTCCCCCGCCGCAACGCGTCGGAGGGACTTAGTAATGGTCTCCATCCATCCATCCTATTTTTGTGTGTGCAATTCCTCGGACACTACTGAATGGATGTTGCTGAAACTTTACACACTGATAGGGAACTATTAGTAGGTGATCATCCCATATTTGAAATTTTCAAAATGGTCGCCGTTTCCATGGAAACAAGGAAGAAAGGTCAAAATATAGGACATTCAATATCTCGGTTACCTAGGTGCACAGGGTTCTGAAATTTTGTAGGCTGATAGAGCAAAGGTACTCTATAATAATACAAAAAAAAATTTGAAGCAATATTTATGGTTTTCGAGTTATTTACGAATTTGTGATTTTTTCAGTCCAAAAAATGGGACTTTGTCAAACGTTTTTGTTGGTGCAGCTCCTTGGATACAACTGAATGGATGTTGCTGAAACTTTACACACTGAAAGGGTACTATTAGTAGGTGATCATCCCATATTTGAAATTTTCAAAATGGCCGCCGTTTCTGTGGAAACGGGGAAGAAAGGTCAAAATATAGGACATCCAATATCTTGGTTACCTAGGTGCACAGGGTTCTGAAATTTTGTAGGCTGATAGAGCAAAACGTACTCTATAATAATACGAAAAACAATTTGAAGCAATATTTACAGGTTTTGAATTATTTATGAATTTGTGATTTTCCGGTCCAAAAAATGGGACTTTGTCATGTCAAACATTTTTGTGGGTGCAACTCCTCGGATACTACTGAACGGATGTTCCTGAAACTTTACACACTGATAGGGTACTATTAGTAGGTAATCATCCCATATTTTGACAACCAATTTCTATCGTTTCTCAGAGAATATATCGCTCGAATTGACAAACCACACAACTTTCATGCAGCAGCGGGGGACACATGGCTACGCGTAGCAATCTTGTTATTAAAGGGGTGACTTTGAGAGTTCGGCTAAATTGCTAAAAAATTATATTAAGGGGTGGAATTAAAATAATATTTCTTCTATAGAGGGATTATTTTTTGTGAATTTTTTGTCATCAATGCAATGTTAAATACCACTAAATATCTTCATTAATAATAATTAACTCTTACAACTGCATTAATTTCAAAACAAAAAAGATGAAATTTGAAACACGTGAAAATATCCTCTATTATATTTACTGTCATGAAAATTTTAACAATTTGTCAGACTAAGTTACTTTGTTCGTTACAAATATTTGTATGCACCAAAAACGAAAATAGGGGGGCATATTGTGCTCTGGTCCCTTGTTCCGATATGTTTTTCTCATCTCCAGAACCCTGGTGCTTTTATATAGCTCGCGTATTCTATAAACCAGCTGGTATCAGATTAACTCAGCTATGGTTAACGCTGGAAATCTGAAGACAATACTTCCAGTAATATTAGCCCATGGGTGTAAAGTCAGATTTAGCCTGTAGCTCATACTGTTGCCAAATGCTTTAAGTTTGAAGCTGAGTTCGTCCAGTAAAATCAACTCTCTAATACACAGTTTAAGGACACAACTTTGGGCTTGTCTTAATTATTTTCAACAAACAAATTGTTATTTTTATGCAGATTACCATTCACATAAATCTATTAAATTTGAAACATCATGTAATAAAGTATTGATAATTAATTGCAAGTGTAATATTAATGATTTTAATTAAAATCAATTAGTACCTACAAATGATGTATGAATTTATTTAAATGATTTTATGGCAGGATTAAAATTAAAACAATTAGCATTTGTACTTAGTTGTTTAGTTGTTTATGGTTTCTGTTAAGTTTAGTCATGTTCAATCTGATTAATTAAAATCAGATCTATCAGTTGTTTCCCACTGTCTCTGCATGGTACCATTCTACTTTCTGTTCTGATGACCTTTTTCGGAATCCTCTGGATTTATCATAAGTAATGCTTCCAAAATCTTGGAATCTGCAATCTGATTGGTCAATTCAAAAGGTCAGCAAAACAGAAAGTAGAATGAGATGTCTTCAGATCTACCACGCAGAGAGGCAATAGGGGACAATTGATTAATCTGATTGAGTAATGTTTGCATTTATAATGCATGCTTTAGTTTGTTTTACACACCAATTTTATGTTGTCTGCAAATGGTTGCAGATTAGCAGCCTATAAGGGTCATTCATTTTTATACGACCGCAAAATTTTTGCGATCGTATAATGTTATGGCGATGTCGTCGTCGTCTGGGGACACTTTGGTTTCCGTGCGATAACTTGAGTAAATGTTGACCGAATGTTATTAAATTTTGATATGATGTTTGTTACCACTAAAAAAAGGTTGGTATTGTATTTGGGGATTGTGGCCCCTACCATTTTAGAAAAAAAGGCCAAAAAGGGCTAAAATGGGTGTATTGACAAAACTGTTGTAGAATGTTTAAAATTCATTTGATTTTGAAAATTCTTTTTTTATTGAACTCATCATTAAATTCTGTCAACAAAATGTGTCAATGGTTTTGATATACTTGCACTGTTTCATTGCTACTGGGGGTCAAAAAGGGGCCACACCCAAAAAATTGACTTTTTTATTTGTGGTCCGATTTTCAAAATCTTTTTTTCATTGGAATCCTTGTGAAAATTCCTACCTGCATCTTTCAATCAGATTTGCAATATCTCTTACCGTTTTTGAAAAATTAGGGGTCAAAGGGGCCAAAAACGCCATTTTTAAAAGTTTGTCAAGGCAAATAGTTTTATACAAAAAATTAAGTTGAAGTGGACCTGCCAATTGTTATGAAATTTTAACATGATGATTATAACCACTAAAGAAATGTTGGTTTTGTATTTGGGGTTTGTGGCCCCTACTGTTTTAGAAAAAAGGACCAAAAGCGTTAAAACAGGTGTATTGACAAAACTGTTGTAGAATGTTTATTATTCATTTGATTTTTAAAATTCTTTTTTACTGAGTTCATAATTAAATTCTATCTACCAAATGTGTCAATGATTTTGATATTTATTTCACCATTACATTGCTACAGGGGGCTAAAGACAGGCCACGCCCATAAAATCAACTTTTTTATTTGTGGTCCGATTTTCAAAATCTTTTTTTCATTGGATTCCTTGTGAAAATTTCTGCCTATTATTTTAATCTGATTTGCAATATCTTTTATCATTTTTGAAAAATAAGGGGTCAAAGGGCCAAAATTGTAAATTAATACATGTACATGTATATAAATAAGGCTTTTTGTATGAGATGTTGATGTAAATATATATGTGTCAAAAATGCATTTTTAAGTCCACCACAGGATGCATGCGTCAAAAAGCTTTGTAAGTCCACCATGGGCTTCTTGTGACCAAAGCAATGGACTATCCATATTGGGCCTCCAGCGTACAGGGTTCGACTTGTTGCGGTCGTATCATGCTGCGCTTGGCGTAGCTTTTTTTGTACTATCTTAATTCTTTCATACTGTGTCCAGCATCCTCATTCAGTGTCCTCTATCTGTGTTGCGTCACAAAAAAATTAGGTCACAATTTTCTGGACAACTACATATAGCAGGCTCTTGGTACTTTGCGTGTACCTATAGTACTATAAAATGAGTGTATCTATGTCTAAGAAGCTTAGACCCCCATTATAGTTGAAAACAGCCTGTTGCCTGGAGGTGGGTTTTAAAGGGACCTTTTCTGACCTTGAAAACTACTCACAGTTCTGTTTATACTCTTTGGATTTTGTGCATGCATTATGTCTCCCCCCACTTTTGTGGGGAGACATATTGTTTTTGTCGTGTCTGTCCATCTGTCCGTCACAAAGTTTGTCAGTGCAACTCCTCTGAAACTACTGAACCGAATTCAAAGAAACTTGGTATATAGGAAGGACGCCATATGTAGTTGTGCATGTTACCAGGAAATTTTGATCCTCAAATTTTTGTGGGAGTTATGGCCCTTTGAACTTAGAGAATTGCTGAAAATCCTCATTTATCATCTTGTCAGCGCAACTCCTCTGAAAGTACTGAACCGAATTAAAAAAAACTTGGTATATAGGAAGGACACCATATGTAGTTGTGCATATTACCAGAAAATTTCGATCCTCAAATTTGTATGGGAGTTACGGCCCTTTGAACTTAGAAAATTGCTGAAAATCCTCATTTATCATCTTGTCAGCGCAACTCCTCTGAAACTGCTGAACCGAATTCAACGAAACTTGGTACATTGGAAGAACATCATATTTAGTTGTGCATATTATAGGGAAATTTTGATCCTAAAAGTTTTGTGGGAATTATGGTCCTTTGAACTTAGAACTTTTTGGGGAAACGGGGGGAGACATCGTTTTTGTAGGCAAAAACAAACTTTAATTTATCTTGCTTTAAGTCATTTTCTAAATAAAGAAATTTTTAGAAAAATATTGCAACCTTTGCACAAATACTTTGTTAATTTTTCACACATATTAGATAATGCACAAATATCATGTAATTATTATTTTTTTTCTGCAACTGGAGCAATACATGTTTTTGTATTGCACAAAAGACTTAATGGAAACAGTTATACAACATTTTGCACCAGGGAAAGTTCACCATCCAAAATCTTCATTTAACATGTTTTAAGTTAGGTTATAAGTATACAAATTATGTAGAATTATTATTATTTAATTAACAAGCCATTTATATGCAGTGTATATAAACACTTTGCATATTTTTAAAATAAACAAAATATGAGGTGTAATGAAGCCACATATAAATGTTAAACCTCCAAATTTAAGACCTTGATTTTTTTTCAGAGGATCAGTGTCAAGAAAAAGACCTTGAGTTTTGACAATTTTGGTTAAATATGATATAAAAAAAACCTGGAATTTAATAGTTTTGCAAATAAAAGGATGTTTTTGAATTTGCAAAAAACGAAATTAAAGGAATAGAAAACTTGGTTGGTTAAAACTGTAATTTATCCCTGAATAGTTGTGGAAAAACTCACCACTGACCCTGTGAAAATTACTATATATAAACAGTAGATTATTCGAAGTTAACATTCCATGTGACATTGTGTCAGCCAATCAAAATAAAGATATCTGAGTCTGAGAGCAATGTTATTAGAGTTTATTAGGAGCTTTACAAGCGTCACGCCTAGGAAACTCACAAGTCGCAACCAAATATTACTACCCGGAAGTGTATTGATACTAAGTGAACACTTTTTGCAAGAATCAGAGAATGTCACTCCATGTGAAATTTGTCACAGATCTTAAATATACCAAAAATAATAGTTAAGCCTGTATTTTAAGCCAGAATTTGTACTTATATTGTCAAGGCGATTCTATTAACCAGGACAAGTCCGGATTTAAGGAAAAATGTAACTTAACGTTATTAATTGAACAAAATAAACTGTTTTTGCTTTAGCAACAATTATTCAACAAATATACATGGAGTGACATTCTTCGATTTCTCAAATTAATCACATTTAATGTAAATCACAAAATTTCGGGTCCCGGAATTTTGGTTGCGACTTTCGAGTTTCCCAGGCGTGAAGTTTGAGACAATTTATGGATTGTAAATTTTTTTATTCTACATTAAAGATTTTTATCCCCCCCCTTTTCTGCATTTTCATCCGTCCTTCAGTCTGTCTGTTTCATTATTTCTTAGTAACTATATGCTGCGGAGATCAGAGTTTTTATCATTAGCTAAATGCTATTTTACCATATGAACACTCTATAACTCAGGACATAGCGGCATAATTTTGAAAGTGATGGTTTTACAAGTGAGCATCAATTCACAGATTCACTTGTTATTTCAAGCTATTACTATTAGTTCTAGTAAACACTTGTGCATTGGACTTAAAGTTTAAGGTACACCTTGTTAGAAAGATTTATAGAGATTCGTCATCCAAGAGTGTCAGAGATAACACTTTAAGACCTGTTAGAATTAATTAGAACATGCCCTCATAAACACCTAACGACTGTCTAGGTCTAGATCCTCATTTGATTCCTGGTGGGCCACGGAGATAGACGTACAGTCATTTTGTTAACGTTGGACTTATTGTTCGTGAGCCAAAGTGAAAGAAATCATGCCGTCGTTTTTGGAAATTTGCCTGAAATATCTTGGTAGTAGCATATTTTTTATGATTATTACTCAGAAATGTGCAAAAATTTATAAACTTAAACTTTACTTTGATTTATTATAAACTTAGTAAAATGTTTATTTCAGAATTTATAATTAGAATTTTTCCTGAAACCTGAAAACACATTTGTCTTAAATGCACCGTTGCTTTTTTTTAAAGAAAAAATGTCCTCATAAAATTATAACAACTGCCATGGACTAATTCCTAATTCAATGTTCAGAGGGTTGACAGAGGCAGACATGCATTCATTTTTTGTAAGGATGGATTTTGGGCAGAATAAATATGCTCTCATATATGGAAATATGCCTGATATATCATGGTAGTAGCATTTTTTCCTTTCACTCATTCTCTGGGAATTTATTTTTCTATATTTGGTGTTTTATGATAAAAGGTAATACTTTCTTAAAATACTTTACTGAGGAAAAAAAGACAGGACAAAAAGTATTTATCAAGGTAAATTTGTTAAAGGAGCTTTTGTTTTCCTTGTTTTATGCAAACTGCAATGTTTAAAGTGCAAAATTTCAATCAGTTAAGTTTCAAATGTTAATTGGTTTGTAAAATACCACCACAAAAGGTTTTATATGATGAATGTCATATAAGATATAATGTTTGAATGTTAATATGTCATGTAAGAACTTACATATTTTATATGATCCTTCTTGAAACATAACAAGTGCTTCAACAAGTCACAATTGACTACTTTGTTATATACTGTGGTTTCATTATTATTCGTGGGGTATCAATTTTTGTGGTTTTCGTGGGTGGATTTGACCCACAAAATTTGATACCCTACGAAAAGGAAAATTAACATTGCTTTGAATGCAGCAAACTTCAGAACCACGATTCAAGAATCCAGGAATTAATCCTTTTTCCCTAAACCACGAAAATTGGTACCCATGAAAATAAATGAATTAACAGTATTTTTTGCAAGGAGCTGTGCTTGTCCCCTGAATAACCCAATATGTAATATCTCTGGTGCTGTCAGCTCGTCCTTTGGTGTTTAATGGTTTATCTGAGTAAGACTCTTCCTCTTTCCAGCCATTCTAGGGATGCTCATGAGATATTTTATTTCTTTCATTCTTGAAAATCAATACATGTGTTATGTAATTCATACATTAAAAGTTGTTTATTTATTTCTGTTTAAACATAAAAAATGAAGTACAATTTATTGGTCTCTATGGTAACATTTCATTTGCAAAAAAAATTTGATTTTCATAAAGAAAAATAATGAAAAATCAATCTCAACTTTCATATAACGCCCATAGTACATTGGAATCCATTTTAAGGTGCAGTCACATCTAAGTTTATTGATTTAATTTATCATGGAATCCCTGTATAATTATCTGTCTCCAAAACTATTCCAATGAAAAACCAAATATTTTAACATTGTTGATGTAACACGCAAGTTAGTTAGACAAATAACATGCATTCAGGCTCTGGTATATTATGTTTTTTGTTAAAAAAAAAAGCATTTCAATGTCAAAAATTTTTGTTTAGCCTTTGACCAAATTGAGCTGTTGATATTTAGTAACAAGAAATATCAGGAAAAAATATTAATTTTGTTTTTATGGCTTGCAGTCTGTTTGCTTATGCAATTTTCCTTGAATTCTATGTAAACGTTTACCAGTGCTATGCTACACTTAGTGCTGGAAAAATCTAAGAAAAACATATTGTAAGCACTTTTTGAGCAAATTTTGATCCTCAAATTTTTGTGGGATTTATGGCCCTTTGAACTCTGAAATTTGATGAAAATCCTCATTTATCATCTTGTCAGCGCAACACAACTCCTCTCAAACTACTGAACCAAATTCCAAGAAACTTGGTATATAGGAAGGACACCAAATGTAGATGTGCATGTTACCAGAAAATTTTATCCTCAAATTTTTGTGGGAGTAAGGGCCTTTTGAACTTAGAATTTTAGGGGAAGACATCATTTTTGTAGGCAAAAACAAACTTTAATTTATTTAACTTTTACTTTACAGAGACAGGAAACTCAGAAGCTGTACAACAAAGCCAAGTGTCCTCAAGTAGACCTTCTGTAACGCTAGCCAATGAAGTTCTTGGACCACTCTTGTTGGAGGTAATGAAAAAATAAATCTCAAAATGATAATAGGACAAAACTGTTCCAATACCATCTGGGTTATTTCATAACAGAATGAAATTCTTAAACAACTCATGTTTGTTGTTAAAAAAACAGACACACACAAACAAAAACAAAACAACAATAGAAAGAACAACTTTTAACCATTTTGGCTGTTACAATGGATCTTAGTGAATAAAGCGTGTAAAGGATTCGTAATTTCATTTAAATTGTACCTGTTGCTACAAAACTTCAATAGGTAATTTACATTTCTTTGGAATCTTACTTTCATGAAAGACTAACACCCACTAAAACCACGAAAATTGGTACCCCTCAAATAATTACGAAACCACAGTGAAAAAGTTTGAAGTAAGTAAAGTGGTTGTGTCAGTGATATGATATAACTTTATTTCAGGCACTTGATGGTTTCCTGTTTGTTGTGAATGGACAAGGAAAAGTAGAATTTGTATCAGAAAATGTCAGCCAATATATCAAATATACACAAGTGAGTTACAGAAGGGGGTCTAAAGGGGATAGAGTTGGAAGGGGGGGGTCAAGATGATCGTAAGCTGGGGACAAGGCAAAATAGAATTTGTATCAGAAAACATTTATGTCCTAGGAGGGAGTTGACAGGAGGAGGAAAAGGGGGGTTTAGAGAGTGGGAAGTGAACAGGAAATGAAGGCAAATGAGAATATGTATCCACAATGTCAGCGAATATCAAATATGCACAGGTAAGCTTAAGCCCTGTAGTGAAAGGCATGGACAAGAAGGAAGAAATTTGATTAACAGTTTTCTCAGCAAATACTTATCTTAGCCCCTTGGCATACAGCATCCTGGTGGGGTCCTATGATGTGGGATATGATTTCAGGTTTGTCCCTCACCTACTTCCTGTTTAACAAAATCCAACCATTTTTGACTCTGCCAGATTTTTATATACTTAAAACTGTATAATCAAAACACATATCTATTAAAAATTTTCAGTCCATTAAACAGGTTTGGTTTGTATTAAGGTAGCACAATACAAAGTTTGTTCAAGTCTGTCCATCACTTTTTAAACCAACATAAGTTTCTTATTGCTTCACCAATTTTAATAAATGAGACATCATTTGAAAGTGGAAATGTTACTCTTTATGCTTATACCTACACTAACTAGCTTACAATACATGGCAGAATGAATAACTTTTAAAAAAAGTAAAAATTACAACGTAACTGATTCAAAATGTTAATAAACAGTGTGTCTATATAACACTGCATAATATTTGAAGCTGTCCAGACAACTACATTGTCTCTTAAATGATCGCACAATAGTTCTAGTTCTCCGACTACTATGAATTTTGCAATGATGTTTCTTTCCATAAAAGAATTGACCTAATGAAATATGTTTGCTTGTTGTCTCGCCTGCGACAAATAGTCGCGGAAGGCGAGACATAGGTATTACTTTCCGGCGGCGGCGGCGTCGTAAACTTTTTTGTAAGACTTTTGTGGACAATGAATTGCTTGGAAAGTATAATAGCTAGGCATCTGATATTTGGTATACAGACAGTTCAGGTTATGGTCTACGCATTTGTCACCATGCCATGTGACCCTGACCCCATTTTCATGCTCCAGTGATTCTGTGAACTTAGGTCTTTTTCAGGCCGAAAACTTTTTTGTAAGACTTTTGTGGACGATGAATTGCTGGAAAAGTATATTAGCTAGGCATCTGATATTTGGTTAACAGACAGTTCAGGTTATGGTCTACGCAACTGTCACCATGCCATGTGACCCTGACCCCATTTTCACGCTCCAGTGACTCTGTGAACTTAGGTCTTATTTCAGGCCGTAAACTTTTTTGTAAGACTTTTGTGGACAATGAATTGCTTGAAAAGTATATTAGCTAGGCATCTGATATTTGGTATACAGACAGTTCAGGTTATGGTCTACACAACTGTCACCATGACATGTGACCCTGACCCCATTTTCACGCCCCAGTGACTCTGTGAACTTAGGTCTTTTTTCAGGCCATAAACTTTTTTGTAAGACTTTTGTGGACAATGAATGTTGGAAAAGTATTTTAGCTAGGCATCTGATATTAGGTATACAGACAGTTTAGGTTATGGTCTAGGCAACTGTTACCATGCTGCATGACCCTGACACCATTTTCACGCTCTAGTGACTCTGTGAACTTAGGTCTTTTTCAGGCGAAAAACTTTTTTGTAAGACTTTTGTGGACGATGAATTGCTGGAAAATCATAATAGCTAGGCATCTGATATTGAGTATACAGACAGTTGCGGTTATGGACAACGCAACTGTCACCATGCCATGTGACCATGACCCCATTTTTACGCTCCAGTGACTCTGTGAACTTAGGTCTTTTTTTCAGACATTGTAATACATTGTACTTGTGTGGACAATGAATTGCTTGAATAGTATAATAGCTAGGCATCTGTTATTGGGTATACAGACACTTTTTGTGTTTATATCAAGAAATGAAAGCTTAGGTAGTTGATATTAGTGATGGTGCCGGCAGGCGAGACATACTTTTAGTGGCCACACTTGTTTTTTACAGGATGACCTTGTTGGAAAAAGTATCTACAATATTATTCATGTGGGGGACCATGCACAATTTAGTGGAAGCCTGCTACCCATGTCATTTGGTAAGATATTACATCTCAAGTCTTTGAATTTAGCCACAAGTCCAAAGGCCCTGGCCAGGAAAATAGCTTTCAGACCAGTAAAATTTCTTTAAAATATGGAATTACAAGCCAATTATATGTAAAGAAAAATTCTAAAAATAATTATTTCCAGGCTTGTGCTTCAAAAAATTAACTGAGAAGATTGACATCTTAGTCTAACGTCAAGCTAAAAATATTACAAAAAAGGGACTTTCAACCTGTATGTTATTAGATTTGTCAGTAACCTGCCCATGGTCGGTGGTTTCTTCTGGGTACTCCTCTTCCATTAAAACTGACAGCCCTTTATGGCACAGGTGCTTCGAAAAGAGTGTTAAACCTGAACACACACACAAGCTTAAGGTAGATCAACACTAAGATATAAACAAGACCTTTTTAGCTTCCCTGGCTTGGGTTTCACAAAACACCTTAACTTGAGTGCTTCAGAAACAGAGCATGAGTGTTTTAAATTATAAATGACAAATTGTAACCAACCCAGCACATCAAACCAACAATTTTGATTAGAACTTGTTTATTTCCCCATTATGGCTAAAATATCAACAACAGAACATTAACCAGACAACAATCAATCATTCCACAGGTTTTAGGTTGTTGGGCGGGGTCATTACATTATTCCCAGCGACGTACGATCCTCTTGATATTTGGTATGATGCATAGGGCCCGATATCCTAGGGTTTAATTTTGGTCTGTTTCTCATCTGTTTTATGAAGTTTAGCCATGTTTGACATTGACAGATTTTTCATTTTCAGGAAGTGTAATATCTCTGCCGAATGATTCCATTGCTAAAGGAAGAAACTTTAATTGTCGTATGCTTGTCAGGCCACCATGTAAGTGTGTATAATAAGACAGTTTACATGTACAATACTGTGAAAGCACTTAAATTCGTGGGTACCAATTTTCGTGGATTGGGAGTAAATTGTATATTCGTTGATTCATGAATTCGTGGTTTAAAGAATTCTTTATTAAAAGCAATGTTTAATTCTCTGTTCGTTGGGAATTTAATTTCGTGGTTTGCCTGACCCATGAAAACCACGAAAATTGGTACACCACGAATATTAATACTTTCACAGTATATGCTTGCATCCATTCAATGTACAATGGTGTATGATTCATAGAGTGTTAGTAATTAGCTATTATTATCATTGAAACGAAACAAAGTCAAAGATTGATTGTCTATTATGTTACGGTGAAATTACTGTATAGTGGGATATTTTTGCTGTGGTTTATTTTTTGCGGGTCAACAGAAATCATGAATATAAAACTGGCAGAAAACATCTAACCAACACATATCATATTAAAACACATCCACAAAGTGTAAAAAATGAAACCCACAAAAAAATTTAAATCCTTATTATACAAAAACCATAAAACTTCTCCTGTGAAAATAACCTGCTATGGGGTACTTAAATTTGTGAGAACCCAATTGTGTTGTGGATGAAAAATAAAATACATATTATTAATAAATTCATAAAACTCAAAGGATTTACAAATTAATTATAGAAATCAATGCAAAATTTCTTTATTCAGTCTGGAATCAAACTTCATGGTTTTGACTGACCCATGAAAACCATGAAAATATTTTTTTTCTATATTCTTTCACAGTTACTACTAAAAAAAAAGAATCAATTTACGTGTCCTTTATAACATTGATCCTCTGTCATTCATGGCCTGTTCTTTCAAAAGAAGGGGGGGGTCCACTAACAGTCTTGAAGTGGACAAAAAGGGGATTCAAGTTTTCCAATTTCGAACCTCTGAAATCCCCCTTCCTGGATTCACATCCCTGTTTTAGTATTTGATTCTTCCATTTGGTATTTCTTTTGGCTTGCAAAGTTGCATTCGTTGTATGTTTTCATCTCTACAGGATTCTAAAGTTTAAAAAATTCTGTATTTTTTCAGGTGAAGAAAGTGACGATGTCGAAACTAAACAAACCTGTGTTTCCCAATATGAGAATATGCAAATATCTGCACTTCACCACACTGGCGATAAAATTTCAGAGAACAGTGAAGGTAATTGTCTCCCCTTATTAGGGCTCTTCAAATATCTTCACTTCACCACACTGGCGATAAAATTTCCAGAGAACTAATGAAAGTAATTGTCTCCCCTTATTAGGGCTCTGCAAATATCTGCACTTCACCACACTGGCGATAAAATTTCAGAGAACAGTGAAGGTAATTGTCTCCCCTTATTAGGGCTCTTCAAATATCTTCACTTCACCACACTTGGGATAAATTTCCAGAGAACAAATGAAAGTAATTGTCTCCCCTTATTAGGGTTCTTCAAATATCTTCACTTCACCACACTGGTGATAAAATTTCAGAGAACAAATAGTAATTGTCTCCCCTTAATAGGGTTCTTCAAATATCTTCACTTCACCACACTGGTGATAAAATTTCAGAGAACAAATAGTAATTGTCTCCCCTTATTAGGGCTCTGCAAATATCTGCACTTCACCACACTGGCGATAAAATTTCAGAGAACAGTGAAGGTAATTGTCTCCCCTTATTAGGGCTCTTCAAATATCTTCACTTCACCACACTTAGGATAAATTTCCAGAGAACAAATGAAAGTTCTTGTCTCCCCTTATTAGGGTTTTTGTCTCGCCTGCGACGAAAAGTCGCGGTAGGCAAGACATAAGTATTACTTTCTGGTGGCGACGGCGGGGTCGGCGTCGTTAACTTTTTTGTAAGACTTTTGTGGACAATGAATTGCTTGAAAAGTATAATAGCTAGGCATCTGATATTTGGTATACAGACAGTTCAGGTTATGGTCTACGCAACTGTCACCATGCCATGTGACCCTGACCCCATTTTACGCTCCAGTGACTCTGTGAACTTAGGTCTATTTTCAGGCCGTAAACTTTTTTGTAAGACTTTTGTGGACAATGAATTGCTGGAAAAGTATATTAGCTAGGCATCTGATATTTGGTATACAGACAGTTCAGGTTATGGTCTAAACAACTGTCACCATGTTTTGTAACCCTGACCCCATTTCCCGCTCCAGTGACTCTGTGAACATAGGTCTTTTTTCAGGCCGTAAACATTTTTGTAAGACTTTTGTGGACGATGAATTGATGGAAAAGTATATTAGCTAGGCATCTGATATTTGGTATACAGACAGTTCAGGTTATGGTATACGCAACTGTCACCATGTTTTGTAACCCTGACCCCATTTTCACGCTCCAGTGACTCTGTGAACTTATGTCATTTTTCAGGCCGTAAACTTTTTTGTAAGACTTTTGTGGACAATGAATTGAAGGAAAAGTATATTAGCTAGGCATCTGATATTAGGTATACAGACAGTTTAGGTTATGGTCTACACAACTGTTACCATGCCATGTGACCATGGCCCCATTTTCATGCTTTAGTGACTATGAACTTAGGTCTTTTTTCAGGCCAAAAAACTTTTTTGTAAGACTTTTATTGACGATGAATTGCTGGAAAGTTATAATAGTTGACATCTGATATTGGGTAAACAGACAGTTGCCGTTATGGACAACACAACTGTCACCATGCCATGTGACCATGACCTCATTTTTACGCTCCAGTGACTCTATGAACTTAGGTCTTTTTTTCAGACAGAAGACTTTTTGTAATACTTGTGTGGACAATGGATTGCTTGAATAGTATAATAACTAGGCATCTGTTTGTAGGTATACAGACACTTTTTGTGTTTATATCAAGAAATGAAAGCTTAGGTAGTTGATTTTAGTGATGGTGCCAGCAGGCGCGACATACTTTTAGTGGCCACACTTGTTTAAATATCTTCACTTCACCACACTGATGATAAAATTTCAGAGAACAAATAGGAATTGTCTCCCCTTATTAGGGTTCTTCAAATATCTTCACTTCACCACACTGGTGATAAAATTTCAGAGAACAAATAGTAATTGTCTCCCCTTATTAGGGCTCTGCAAATATCTGCACTTCACCACACTGGCGATAAAATTTCAGAGAACAGTGAAGGTAATTGTCTCCCCTTATTAGGGCTCTTCAAATATCTTCACTTCACCACACTTGGGATAAAATTCCAGAGAACAAATGAAAGTTATTGTCTTCCCTTATTAGGATTCTTCAAATATCTTCACTTCACCACTCTGGTGATAAAATTTCAGAGACCAAATAGGAATTGTCTCCCCTTATTAGGGTTCTGCAAATATCTGCACTTCACCACACTGGCGATAAAATTTCAGAGAACAGTGAAGGTAATTGTCTCCCCTTGTTAGGGCTCTTCAAATATCTGCACTTCACCACACTGGCAATAAAATTTCAGAGAACAGTGAAGGTAATTGTCTCCCCTTGTTAGGGCTCTTCAAATATCTTCACTTCACCACACTTGCGATAAAATTTCAGAGAACAGTGAAGGTAATTGTCTCCCCTTTTTAGGGCTCTTCAAATATCTTCATTACACCACACTGGCGATAAAATTTCAGAGAACAGGGGTTAAAAAATCCACTAGCCCGACGCCCGGGGCTAGTGAAAATCATATTCGGGCTACCAAAGTTTACAACCACCTACGCCCGACGGGCTAGTTAAAAATTATGGTTGACTTAATTTGCGCTATAAATAAAACTATGAAAAACCTAGATCTATTATTACCGCCATTAACCGGTACTGGGGGATATCACTATTGATTTAATCACCCAAATCATTCATGTCTCGCAATTTATCGTCATTGCCTGGTAGGGGGGGATAACACAATTGATTTAATCTA
Organism: Arcuatula senhousia; assembly: GCA_963971305.1. NCBI lineage: Eukaryota > Metazoa > Mollusca > Bivalvia > Mytilida > Mytilidae > Arcuatula > Arcuatula senhousia. The sequence goes on from OZ020310.1 coordinate 49,126,661, forward strand.
TGTCATCGTCATTATCTGGTACTGGGGGGTGGTACAATTGATTTAAGTGCAATATCCCGTACTTTCGATTTCACATTGGGTTATTTCCTTGGGAGGAAAATTATGATAGACAATTACAATCACCTTTCTAAACTTAAATAAAGGTAGTTTTACTCTTAAAAAGGTCAAAGTCTCTTGAATTTATTTTAAAATCAGTCTGAAAGTTTAATGAAAAAGATCGACTGCCACATTTATTTTAAGGGGAAAATTATGATAGGGGACTGAAACGCCATAAAAACTGTTATGAAAGTGTTCTATGATACAAGAAAGTGCCAAGGTGTGAAGAAGGTACAAGAGAACCCCAGGATGATGGATTTTTTGCAATTTTTATGTCCAGAGTCTCTGGGGCCCTGCGTGCCCCCTAGATTCCCTGCCACACTGACATCAAGCAAACTGAAGCCTGTTGCAATCTGTGTTATTCTGCTACCTACTTTCTTGAATCAGAAACATTTTAAAACAAGTTTAATGTTTCTGTTTGAATTTACCTGCTTTTCTTTAACTTTAAAAGCAACATAAATGCATCTGATGCATTTTTATAAAATAAAAGAAAAAGAATTAATAACATAAATACATGTACCAAATCTACATGTATAGATTGAGCTTTGCATCATACTTTGGCTAGTGTCAGATTTTCCTTGGGCTAGTTGATCCTTCTGTCGGGCTAGTGGTTTTCTAGTGCTGATAAGCCCTTGGCTAGTAAGGTATTAGAAAATTTTTTAACCCCCGGAGAACAGTGAAGGTAATTGTCTCCCCTTATTAGGGTTCTTCAAATATCTTCATCACACTTGGGATAAATTTCCAGAGAACAAATGAAAGTAATTGTCTCCCCTTATTAGGGTTCTTCAAATATCTTCACTTCACCACACTGGTGATAAAATTTCAGAGAACAGTGAAGGTAATTGTCTCCCCTTATTAGGGCTCTTCAAATATCTTCACTTCACCATACTGGTGATAAATTTCCAGAGAACAAATGAAAGTAATTGTCTCCCTTTATTAGGGTTCTTCAAATATCTTCACTTCACCACACTTGGGATAAATTTCCAGAGAACAAATGAAAGTAATTGTCTCCCCTTATTAGGGTTCTTCAAATATCTTCACTTCACCACACTGGTGATAAAATTTCAAAGAACAAATGAAAGTATTAGGGCTCTATAAATATCCTCACTTCACCAGACTGGTGATAAAATTTCAAAGAATAGCAAAGGTAATTAGGGCCCCGCAACAAAGTTGCGGACGCCCTATAGTAATCAGTCTGTCCGTCCGTGCGTCCGTCCGTAACAAATTCAGTTTTCCTCACTTTTTTCTAAACGCTTATAGATAATGAACTGATTTTTGGTATGTGAGTTTTCCTTGATGAGTTACAGATCAAGTTTGAGTTTCGTGCCGGTCGACAAATTTTTATGGGAGTTATGGCCCTTTGAACTTTGAAAATTCACTAAAATTTCAGTTTTCCGCACTTTTTTTCTAAACGCTTATAGATAATGAACTGATTTTTGGTATGTGAGTTCACCTTGATGAGTTACAGATCAAGTTTGAGTTTCGTGCCGGTCCACAAATTTTTATGGGAGTTAGGCCCTTTGAACTTTGAAAATTCACTAAAATTTCAGTTTTCCGCACTTTTTTTCTAAACGCTTATAGATAATGAACTGATTTTTGGTATGTGAGTTCACCTTGATGAGTTACAGATCGAGTTTGAGTTTCGTACCGGTCCACAAATTTTTATGGGAGTTATGGCCCTTTGAGTGAGTGAGTGAGTGAGTGAGTTGGTGTTTTACGCCCGTACAATGCTATATAGGTTATTTACAGGCGATGAACATGAAAAGGATGATAAAATGAACATGAAATGATGATGATAAATGAAATATGGGGTGGGGTGGGACACAAAGGACCGGTAAATTTTGAAGAACCACAGGAAAAGGGGGAGAGTTGGGTAGGGGCGGAAAATTTAGCCTATGTGGTGCACTACTTAGCGGTCCACAAAGGGGTCTTTTACGTGCATGAAGCGTGGCACTCTCCACACACGTTGGCCCACTATGGTCGGCGGTCAGGGTTTCCGTATTATAGACCTGACAACCCGCGCGGACGAGGGCCACCCTATTCAGCCACCTAGGGTACACACACTTGGTCGCTCTGTGGGCTGAGCACTGACCCGACATCAGAATCCCAAGACCCTTAGTCGCCTCTTACGACAAGATAGGCTCTGCTGCGGGCCTATTCGCCACCCGGGCCCCGCACGGGCCTATGGCCCTTTGAACTTTGAAAATTCACTAAAATTTCAGTTTTCCGCACTTTTTTTCTAAACGCTTATAGATAATGAACTGATTTTTGGTATGTGAGTTCACCTTGATGAGTTACAAATTAAGTTTGAGTTACGTGCCGGTCCACAAATTTTTATGGGAGTTATGGCCCTTTGAACTTTGAAAATTCACTAAAATTTCAGTTTTCCACACTTTTTTTTCTAAACGCTTATAGATAATGAACTGATTTTTGGTATGTGAGTTCACCTTGATGAGTTACAGATCAAGTTTGAGTTTCGTGTCGGTCCACAAATTTTTATGGGAGTTATGGCCCTTTGAACTTTGAAAATTCACTAAGATTTCAGTTTTCCGCACTTTTTTTCTAAACGCTTATAGATAATGAACTGATTTTTGGTATGTGAGTTTACCTTGATGAGTTACAGATTAAGTTTGAGTTTAATGCCGGTCCACAATTTTTTATGGGAGCGGGGCCCTTGGAGATGGCTATCATCTCCCTGGTATCTAGTTGTCTCCCCTTATTAGGGCTCTTCAAATATCTGCATTAGGGCTCTATAAATATCTGCACTTCACCACACTGGCGATAAAATTTCAGAGAACAGTGAAGGTAATTGTCTCCCCTTATTAGGGCTCTATAAATATCTTCACTTCATCAAACTGAGGAAAAAATTTCAGAGAACAATGAAAGTAATTATCCTCTTATCACAGAAGCCTTGCAGTTTTCGCTTTGTTTATTTGCCTGTCCCCAACTTTTATGAAAAAATATGCAAATATTTGCAATACATCAGACTGGCCAAAATTTATTTTTTTTAAATTGGTAAGTTGTATGCATACATGTAACGGATCTGTCGTGACAAAGGTGGAGATTTTGATTTTTTAACTGGAGATTGGACAAAAAAGCGGGAGATTTTCATAGCATGTTTAATTTGCGTTTTGATGTAAATACGGTACACTAGCATATGCCAAAAATACACAATTAATCTTCAACTGTTTATACAACATTAAACTTTCAATTAACACTTTTGCCTGTGAAATAAACATCTAACTTATCGACAAATTCCTAGCTAGTAACGCCTGAAATGTTTTATGACTGAACAATTGAAATGTCTATAAAATAAAAATTTTGTCAAGTCTTGAAAAAGCAGGAGATTACACAAAAAGTCAGGAGAACAGGATATGGGTCAAAAAGTCGGGAGATTTTCATTTCTGGCTGGAGAATCACATGTATGTATGTATGTATCATCCCTTTTTAGGGCTCTACAAGTATCTGCATTAAACCATTTTAATGAAAAAATATCAGAGAAAAGCCAAGGTAGTTGTCTTGCCTGCTACAAATAGTTGCCAAAGGCGTTACATAGGTATACTTTCCTGCTGGCAGCGATCTCGTTAACTTTTTTGTAAGACTTTTGTGGAAAATTAATTGCTTGAAAAGTATAACACCTAGGCATCTGATACATGTATTTGGTATGCAGACAGTTCAGGTTATGGTCTACACAACTGTCACCATGACGTTTGAACCTGACCCCATTTTCACGCTCCAGTGACACTGTCACCTTAGATCTTTTCTTGATAAGTATAATAGCTAGGCATCTGACATTTGTATACAGTTGAAGTTATGGCCTAAACAACTGCCACCATGCCATGTGACCCTGACTCCATTTTCAAGCTTCACTGACTCTTTGAACTTAGATCTTTTTTCAGGTCAAAAACTTATTTGTAAGACTTTTGTGGAAAATGATTTTTTTAAAAGTATAATAGCTAGACATTTAATATTTGTTATACAGATATTTCAGGTTATTGTCTAAGCAACTGTGACCATTGTTTGGGACCTTGACCCGGTTTTCATGCTTCAGTGACTTTGTGAATCTGAGTCTTTTTCAGGCTGTAAACTTCTTTGTAAGACTTTTGTGGAAGAAGAATTTTTGATTTTTTTTAAGATATAAGTGTATGTGACTCAACCTACACACACAAGTGGAAATTAAAAAAAAAACATGTAAGACTACCTGGAGTTTTCAATGTGACCAGTGGTCTTTGATAATCATCTTGCATAAATACATTTCATAACAGATGACGTGAAATTTTAATTAAAGTTGCAGAAAAAATTCTATTTAACTGTTTTTAAATAGATCTAAATGATGTTAATTTCCTTTTTTTCTTAGTTGGCCAGTCTTGTCTAGTGTGCATAGCTAGACGACTTTGTATCACTGAGAAAAGCACTACCATGCTTGGCATTGAACAGTTTACCACAAAACAAGACATAAACGGGAAAATATTAGCATTCGATACAAGGTTTGTATGTTATAGATAAATTCACCTCAATAATTTTACTCTCATAATATTATGGATTCATTTATTTTCGTGGTTACTAATTTTCGTGGTTTGATAGAAATTTACAAGTTTGTGGATTCTCAAATTTCTGGTTCTGAAGTCTGCAGTATGCAGATCAATGATAAATTTCTTTTTCATGGGGTATCACATTTCGTGGGTCTAAAAGCCATCCATGAAAACCACGAAAATAGATACCCCAGGAATAATAATGAAACCACAGTACTTGATTTGTTGTTGTTGATTGCTATTCAGTTGTTTTTGTGTTGTATGCTTCTTCCTGGTGTTCGGTTGTGTTTAATGGTTTTAGACCAACACTGTGAGGTCAAAAGAAGGCCCTGGGTGACAAATCTACCAGGGTATTATTTCATTAATCATGCCTTAGGATTTTCAGCTTCAGTTTTAACACCTCTTGTACAAACACCTGCTAGCCTTACTGACTCTTCTAATTGGACTTAGAAGTAAAAAAAAAAAAACTCACAAGCATGCATTTGTTTTTTGTTTACACATGCAGTTACATAAACAAAATCTCCAGGAAAAAAAGGATTGTTGCACACATTTAATGAATGTGTTAATTGATCAATGTTTGTCATAGCAGATGAAAACAGTTCATTTGGAAGAATAATGTGGTTGATTTATATGGTGAAACCTATTTATTTCTGTGTTTTGTTGAATTTTATATATTTGTGCATAATAGATTTTCTCATTATTCTTGTTGTTATGGTGGAGATACTTTCAGTTTGGTGTTTTGTTGAAGTTCATGTATAATATATATGTGTGTGTGTGTGTTGGTGTTTAACACTTAAATTCGTGGATATCAGTTTTCGTGGATTGGGAGTAAATTGCATATTTGTGGATTAATTAAAAAATTATTTGTTTCAAGCAATGTTTAATTTTCTGTTCTTGGGAAATTTAGTTTTGTGGTTTTGCTTACCGAATGAACCTTAATACTTTCACAGTACATACATTCTAGTGAAGCACTACTTGATAATCAATTTTATTTTTGTATTCACAGTGGTATTGCACCAGGAACCTATTGTTGCCCAGAATTTAATGGACAAAATATTCAAGAATTCTGCCATGTTAATGATGTCCAGAATTTATCTAAACATTTCCAAGAAGGTGAGTGACTTTTGACCTCTGACGGTATATTAAGCATTCAAAGCTAACTTTTGCAAACCATGAAAATCTGAGAAAAATTTGAAATATGTAGAAAAACATTTAATGCCAATTTTTTTACGGAAAAATTATATTACAAATTTAACAAAAATATGTTTTTTCCTTACTATATACTTACACCATTGCTGTTAATACAATATTAATATGTAATTGCTATAGCATAATCTTTTGCTTTTTGCAATAAAGACATTATCTTTCTTATCTATCTTAATAGATAGCATGGTTACATATTACAAAAAGCTAGCAAGAAATTCACAATACAAATACAGGGATACCAACTTTTCTGAAGTTCACAGATTTTCTTAATCTTTAGGTCTATATTTTATAATAAATATGATATGAAAAATTAAGGGAAATAACTAAATAAATCAAAATAATTTGAATATTTCAAAAGCTGGTAGCATTGACAAATATCAAAATCGGTATATAAAACAGGTAAATTTGGTTTTGCTGTACATTGTGTATATGCATATTTCATGGAGTATAAACCTCCCATTAGCAACATTTGAATCAAAATATTGGAAATTCAAAAACCAAAATGTATTGAAAGCTAAGTACTCGATTCCAAAACCGAAGATAATATGATGTTAGATAGATGTATTTGACACAACAAACTTAAACAAATGGCCATTAAAAAATCCACAATGGAAAACAATCAACCGTCTTCAACATGACCAGAGGTGGCTGCTCTTTGTGTTGCATTGGCACAAGACTAAAAATACAAACAAGGGACTTCCCCAACTGTATGTGATTAGGTTTGTCAGTTACCTGCCCAAGGTCGGTGGTTTACTCCGAGTATTGTGGTTTCCTCCACCAATAAAACTGATGGCCCAGGTGCGTTTAAACACCAACACACACTCAATACCAATCCTAAAATTATCAATGAAAGACCCTAGACAGAACAAAAAGCAAGGTACAAACAGAAGATTAACTTTTCTCTAATTTTCGTCCGAATTATCAACCTCTCAACCAGTTGTGAAAAAATATTTCCTCACCTCTAGAGAGAAATTTGTTCTCAGCGTAATTGCACGTGCAATTGATGGGCGACCTTTTGCAATTTTTTACCTGTAAACATTAGAGAAAAAACTTCTACAACTTAATTCTCGATTATTATGGAATTTCTAACATCTCGAGAAATAAATTTGGTATTTTAATCGCTCAGCAAGCCTCGCCATTAAAATAATCAAATTTATTTCTCTTGATGTCAGAAATCCCATTATCATCTCGATCGCATTGTAGAAGCTATATATCTACAGAAGCTTCCTATATTTTACATTCAAGGTATATTATATTTACTATTTATTTTCTATTTACAGTATTAAAGACAGGATCTAATACCAGTAGTGTTTACAGGTTCAAATTCCAGGACAATAGATACGTGTTTGTTCAGACAAAAAGTAAAGTTTTCCGAGCAGTTGATAACAATGATCAAGATTTTGTTCTATCGACTCATTCCATTATTCGTGAGTGTGATTCTGAAAATGAACTTAAAGGTTCAGCCTCAACGAGTCTGATGAAATCAATTATTGGTCAATCTCAGGTACCGGTCACAAGAACCAATCAGAATTTAACAGGACTTTCACAGATGGCTGCCTTGGAAACGTTCAATAACGTTTACTCACAAAACACACGGAGTCAAAATATGGGAATGAGTAATGATCTGCATTCGTTGGATGTGCTCAATTCTAATAATAACTGGGATTTACTGCCCTCCGATTTTGAGGCTGTAATCGGCAGTTCAAACTCAAACACAACATCAATGAGCCACACAAGCTCATGGAGTGAAACAAATCAACTAAAAACAAGCCAGCAACAACAACAACAGTTGCTCAACCGTGCAATGTTAGCAATGGGTAAAAACATGCGACCAGAAATGTTAAAATTTTCAAGGACTAGCTCGCTAGATTCTAGTGGAGGACAGAAAAGTCCACGGTTTTCACCAAGTCCTTCACCTCGTAGTGCTCCTTTTCAAGTGCCGAGTCAAAGAAACATGATGAATTTCCCATCGCAGAGAAGTCCAGGGAGTAGTATGATGTCTAATCGTATGTCCCCTGGGATGGGGTATCCTCCACAAAGGACCCCTCCTCTCTCAAGTCCAGGTAAGCATTCAATGAGTTGTCCTATTGGAATAGGGTACCCTCCTCTCTCCAAACATGTTAAGCATTTAACCAGTTGTCTCATTGGAATAGGGTACTCTTCACAAATATTGATTTACTATTAGATAACAGATTTTGAAAATCTTAGCCAACAAAACCAATTATTGTTTCATGAATAACAAAATTAAAATGCTTTCTTCATCTCATCATTATTTCATGCCAGTTTCCTGATAAAGTATATACAACCTTTGATGTCTACAATTTTAATTGTGAAATGCTCAAAATGCAGAATCTATTATGGGTACAGATCAGAAATTTACACAATTATTCAGTACTGTTCAAAATTTCAATGATGAAACGATGCAAATCTAGAAAATGTTTTGGGAAAACCATATATCTTTAATACAAACAGGGTTTATTGACTATTTCATGATTCTAAAATTCTATTTACATTTTAGTTGGAATGAATCAATCCAATTGGAACAGAATGCAGTCCATACACGATTTCCCATCACCGAGTAACCATGGTAACATGACGCCTTTAAGTCTTTCCATGATGTCACCTGGGCAACAACACAACAGCATGATGGGAAGATCAAGTGCAAACCCTACACCCTCCCCACGTGGCAGTAATGAATTTTTATTCCCAAACTCGACTCCTTCATCTAGTGGATCTAGAAGACAGATACAGGGAACTGGAAAATTAACGGAGCTTTTAACTCAAAAACTTCGAGATTCACCATCACTGGACCATGACTCGTTTGAACGTAATGTATTATCTCCCCTTGAAAGTCGTCAGTCACCACAGCCTGGTCCTGGGTCTCTGAGTCCTACAGAAAAACCGCAGAGTACAACATCACATGACGACCTGGACCAGAAAGATGAGGGAAAGAGCCTTCAGAAAAATGTCATTCTCAAACAATTGCTAAGTCAAGACGAAAGTAATGAAGAGGATAAAGACGAAAAGTTAGATGAAACAATGAATGAGGCGGAGGCAAAGAAGCCAAATGCATTACTAATGGTAAGTAGCAAGCTCAAACATACAAAATACTGGAGCGGATGTCAGTAAAAGAGTTTTTTTAGATTTCTTTGATATGTATAATTAGAGAAGTATTATCTCGTCAGCAGCTTTTTGACCAAAGCAAGTCAAAGAAAAGATAATTATCAAAAGTACTCACAATCAAAACATGCAAAAAAGGAAGCCAAATCTAGATCTGAATGTCTTTAAAGGTTTACTCTTGAAAACATTTATTATATCGCAATGGTTTTAAAATTTGAACATTTTAATTATAAGCTTGTAAGAGGATTAATGAATGCTAGTTAACTTTTACATGAATTAGATATTGACTTTATTATGCAAAATATTCATGCAAAAACTATTTGACAAACAGCAATACAATCTTTATCCTTAATTTTTTTATTACTTTGGATTCATTTATGTGTTGATATCAATATTTGTTGTTCCCAGATCAGACATTTTGTTGGAATTTTTCATTTTGGGATTTGCAATTCTTGCGTAAAGAAATCAATGTAAAAAATGCACACTCAGTTATTTCGAAATATGTTGGACCTACAGGACCAGCTGGCTAAATATCTGTTAGGTCCAGCATAAAATTTCAACAATTTACAATGAATTGAATGGGAGGTCTGGCAAATTTAATCTGAGGACTGGCATTGCTACCAAGCATTTCAAAAACTCTGCACACTTTGTTCGGTTTTTATTTTGGTGGTTGATTACCAACCATGAAAACTACAAAATTTCATACCCCCATAAATAATAATGGCACCACAGTATATACTGTGGATTCATTTAATTTCTTGGGTACCAATTTTCGTTGTTTAGTGAAAAAGGACAATATCGTGGAATCTTAATTTGTTTTTCTGAAGTCTGCAGCATTAAGATCAATGTAAAATTTCCTTTTTGTGGGGTATCAAATTTGGAGGGTCAAGACCACCCACAAAACCACGAAAATTAGTTCCCCGGGAATAATAAAGAAACTACAGAACTCATTTTCATACTTGAAATTCATGTGTGTGTTTTCTAGCAACTACTAAGTGATCCTTCAGACAGTAAAGATAAAAAGGAGAGACTCAGAGAGAAAAGTTTACAGAATGGAGAAATCTTACAGTTTCTGCTTGCTGATGAAAATAATGGCACAACTTCTGCTCCTGCTGTAAGTAAATTTATGCCCCCGCCCAACTTAAAACCTTTCCATCCAGATGATGCTTGTCTAAACCCTCCTCTGATCCAAAACTCTCATTATGGGGAAACCATGATTTCATTTTATTTTACAAAGTTTTCTGTTAAAAAATAGTATACAATTGTTTACTGGTCATGAGGGAAACAGTACATTTGTTTCCACGAGGTACTTACTATACAATTTCACGTGCATTAGATATTGTGAACTATCTGCACCATATTTTTATCACAATTTTTTTTTATATTTGGTATGTAATAAAAAAAATATAATATAGGTAGCTAGGCTTCCAAGATTGGAAGCATCTGGGTGTCTGAAATAAGTACATTTGATATCAATTCTAACATAAATTCGGAATATGTTGATAAAATTTTATATGTGACTTAATATTCTAGACAGCTTTTGTCCTCATTGTCTGACTTCTAAAAATATAGGCATTAAGGTCAGAAAAAATGGTGTCAAGGGATGATAAAGAGATTTTTTTCAATGGTATTTCCAAAAATTGTTGAAATATTTTTTTTACATTAAAAAAAAGAAGAAATTATATTCAGTTTCAAAACTTTGCCAAGTGACTTCTATTAACAGCATACACAGTTATTCATATTAATCAAAATGTCTTTTGTATATAAAACAAGGCCCTTTACATATGATCAGAGAAAAGACCTTGAAAAAATAACACTATGCCCGAGGTGTTATGTATTAACTGTATTTGAAGAGTTGACAGGTATTGGAAAAAAGTGTGAAAATTTTGGCATTTAGTTTCATAGATAATTAATACTTCATTTGAATATTTTGTATTAATCATAACTCATAAATTGATTGGCATTTTAATTAGAAAACATTTATTCTTTTTAAGTGCAATGTTTTTTTGTTTTGTTTTTTTAAGAAGATTTTTGTTGGTAGAGTTGTGTCCCTTTTCTTGGAATGTCACTGGCCTAAAAGATTGAACCTGTCATTCCAATTTAACAAGCATGTAAATCTGATTGACCATCAATATTGGAATATTCCATTTATAAAAGGAGGGACATTTGCATGAAAAAAAGGAAAGAAAACCCCATAAAAAAAGAGGTTTAGTCAAAAAAAAAAATCTATGATAACTCTGTGTAAAAAAATATCTTAAAAAATGTACAAAATAAATTTAATTTATTTAAGTCAGATAGTTTTAAAGTAAAATTTGAAATGGATGTAACTCCTGATTCAAATATAAATGGAATAGGCCATTTTTACATGTTGACATGTAATTTTTGATAAGTTGTGTTCCTGATTGCACAGGACAACCAGAATATCAATAAATTTACATGGATTTTAACCCCTGAATAACTTACAATGTTGAGCTTTCATTCCTTGGTGCAAGAGGATTTTACTTTCAATGATGACTGTTTGGTATGTTGTAAAAATGTTCTTGACCTGTCCCTGACAAAGGATGAATTTCCAGACATTTGGTTCACCTCTTTTTCTCCCTTTGTTTTTAGAGTTGTGTGGATTCTACTTTCTATTTGAGGTTTATCCAGAGTTGGAAATAACAGCCTACCTGCCAGCCCGAGACTGGTAATTTTTGGGCAGGGCTGGCTAAAATTCATAAAAATTTAACTAGCTATTTAGCAAAAACAGGTAGAATTTCAATTCAGGGCTGGTTACTTTTTCAGCGAATTTCCTACCATGGTTTATCCTTATCCAACAATTTTAAAAGTTCTACAAATCACAAAAATTTATCTTTACATGTGAAAATGATTTTGTATTCCTATGGTAATTGAGTTATACCTGATATGATCATATATATTTCTCAAAATTTATTAAAGGCAACTGAATGTTAAACCAGAAATTGTGTCTTTAAGATGCTGAAGTTCATAATTGACAACTTGTTAATGCTATAAAAAACAGTAATATATGGGAATCTTTGTTTAAATAGGGTTTAAACTTTAAATCGAAAGGCTGTTATACTATGGGAAAAAAAGACTTTACAGTTGCTGACAAAAAATTCTAGAAGTACATGTATACTTTGTTCAAATTTTGTTGATATTCACAATCTTCGCCTAGTTTGTTCTTTGTTTGTCAGACCTAAAAACAAATACTACCAGACCGACTTAACATTTCTATTATAATTTAATAAATTTGTTGAACCAGAGTCAAATTTGCTCGCATTTTGCCAGTTGGGTCCGGCAGATTAGCAAATTTTATGAAGAATACCGGGTATTATCACAAGGCTGCCAGAAGGGGGTGTGTTTGGGTGCCATTGCACCCCCCTTTTGTGAAAAAATTAGCAAAAAACTCTCTAGAAATGCACCAAATCCCATTAAAACAGGTCCAATTTTAGACAATTTTCTCCAACTGGGGATCCCCTCCCAGACCATCCCCCGTATCCCACTTGCTAGGAACCTGGCGACAACCCTGATTCAGTACTGTTGGTGTTAAATTTCCAAATTCAAAATTTGTTTGTTGAAAATATTATGTAATAAAGTGGTGATACAAGTTCTATAAAGATGTGATATGTAGGTGTCATTTTTATCCCACACTATTTCGATCAACATATGTTTGTGTTAATACTGTGAGGATTGAGTTTTTTTGCTGATTGTTTATTTTCTTAAATAAATGTTGTTGATGGTTAAAATGACTGCTTTATACAAATGCTACACCTTGTATCCATTTGTTTGTAAAATGACAGCTTTGTTGTTCAAGGTCATAACTTCTTTAATATGTTTTATTTGAAATTAATTTGTTATTATTTTATGGCTGAGCTAAAAAAATAAACTATTATACTGAAAGTTAATTTGTCTCTTTAGATCAATATTGTTCAAGTAGTGCATCCATATGTTAAAAATATGAATATAACACTACATTTAGTTACATTAAGATGACAGCTTGCAGAATAAATGTCTTTAAAGTTTGAATAATGTGACATTTTTAGCTACTGTGAAAACAGCTTGTGATAAATTTTCTTATGTTTTGAATTAAAATTCTTTTAATCAATAGAATTATATCTTGTATTTTATCTTTTTCATCAAAGTAAATATGTTACATTATTTGATATTTAACTTTTATAATCATCTGCATCAACGTGGTGTTCAAAATTTGTATTAAACTTTATATAAGTAAGGATACTCTGTAGAATTGAGGTAGTTTATTACACTCCAAGAAACTAAAAGGTAGGAAAAATATTCTTGCCTTCAGCAGGTCCTTTTTAATTTTTGTGTATTTCTTAGATAAATGTGTTTCTAATCTTAATCAATAGATAATTGTTAGTTTATGAAGTAAAACAGTAAATTTTCATCAGGGGGGGGGGGGGGGGATTAGCATATTTTAAGCAACTTTGTTGTAGTACAAAAGTCCTTATCTTTGAAAATTTTGATTAGTAGCTCAAATTATTGAACACTATAACAGTGAAATAGCTCTGAGGGTAGAAGGCTCACAATCATTCATCAGTCCAAATGAATTTTTATTAACCCCAGGCTTCAGGCAACCTGTTGACGATAAACACTAGGCCAAATCATTTTATATACTCCTGGAAAACTGAGTGATAAGGTTTTATGTTGAACATTACATTTGGTTGGCTGTTTGTTCAAATGTCTTTCCACCTGTATTCAAATGGTTTAGATTCACAGATGATATCTCAAATGGTTTGAGGTTTGAACAAGCTTTCATAAAAATGTTACTTGCAACCTTTGCCAATAAGATAAAAAGTAATGGACTTTACTTAAAAACACACTTTAGCCTTTATTTATTGTTCTTAACAACTGTGCAATATTTTTTATTAAAATCTATTCAATGTCTTGTAAAAAAATTGAAAACCCTGAGTGTACACACTAAAGGACTTACGAAAAACAAAAAAAAACAAAAATAATACTTAGTCTCTACTTGTGGAGTGGTACAAAAATAAATTTTAAATTACTAAAAAATCTTTCGTTTAAATCATATACCAGGCTATATGTTTTTGTGGAATTATTTAAATCAATACATACCAATAAAGTATATACATGTATGATTAGCTGCCCCCTCGGGGATATTTTCTATTGATGACGTTACGTAATGTTACGACAAGTTTTACAATAAACCTACATAGTTCTGTCATTGTGTTGAACAGATATAGACATTTATATTCAATTTATATCCATTTTAGTGGAAAAGATGTATTTGTTTAAAATTTTGTGATTACTACTTGAAGCTAGGGATTATCTATGTACATAAGTTTGTGTATTAATTTATGAAATCTTAATGGAAAGATATATATGCTAAAAAGTAAGTGAATTGTAATTCAATGCTCAAACTTTAAATTAGGGCCAAATTATTAGGGGAATGAAAGGCACTTGACTTCTCAATAATTTAACCATGCATATAATTATGGCACTGGATACGGTTACCTGGAAAAGTAACAATAAGAAAAAATTATTGTTACCTGACACCGGAAGGACGGACTCACTGAAAACCGTGTAACGGACGCGGACCTGTTGTAATGGAAGTAACAATAATTATTTTTCTTATTGTTACTTGGTGTTATTGTTACTTGATTATATGAATTTGAATATTATCGTTGTATTTAATATTATTAACATTATCTTTATTTCTTTAAATATAGATAATGTTTGTTGTAATTGAAAACTTGGAATAAGAAACTAATTTATTTAACATTTACTTTAACTAATAAAACCACCGGGGTGACTTGAATTGTGATCATGAAAATACATATTTATTGAAACATCGTCTATTCTATAAGACCACCCCAAGTTAGTACATTTGGTCGTTTTTGTCTTCCGCCCTAGGTACAATGTAGCAAAAAAGCTTATAACGTATCAAAATGGCTTCCGAGATGCCGGTGGTGAATAAAAATTCAATTCACTTATATATTATCGAATATGAAGAAACATTATATCAGGATACCAAATTTGTTAAACTTTATAGAAAATAAATTTTTAAAATTTATTAAAAGAAGCTCGAGCAATGTTTGGGATGGTTGTCCGAAATTGTATCATCATGTGTCTGACTTAAAAATGCACCTAAAGGAACTTACTGGATGCGTAGGAAATGCAATCAAAAATGGAAAAAAAACTTCCATTTAAGTTCGTCCTTATTCAAATTTTTATTATAGCTTTCATGTCACTGTATCGTGTATATCATAATAGCCTTATGAAAAATAAATCAAAATTCGTTGTTAGTTAACACATTCTAAGGTAACAATAACAAGCGGTAACAATATGAAAAAATCTTATTGTTACTTTCATAAAAACAGGTCCGCATCCGTGGACTGGTTAATATTTTACTTTGACTACCGGCGTCAGGTAACAATAATTTTTTTCTTATTGTTACCTTTTCAGGTAAATTCAGGTAATCGTAGCCAGTTTGTATAATTATTTTGAATATTGCACTTGTTGCATTTAGGGACCACTAGGCATCTGAAGTTAATAATTCTTTATGCAAGCATTCATTTTTTCTATGACTAGACATGTTTGATAAAGACTATGTCTTTTATTTCATGTTCCACGACTTTGAAAACTCTCAAATTTTTCATTATAACAAATATTCTGTTGCTTTATTTATATGATTTATTACTGTAATTTTTGTCTATTTCAGGAAAGTACTAGTCAAGAAAATGATCTCACAACGCGTCAACGGCATCAGTCAGCACCAGATGAACCTCAGTCAACGACCTCTACACCTACCTCCAAAACAGCAACTCCGGTCCTAACTTCCCAGCATCAGCGCCATGCGTCAGTCGAACAATCATCTTTTAGTCGTCCATCTCCTGTCAGCTCAGATAATTTCAAAAGATCAACAGAAAGTTTACTTGCAGACAAACAATTAGATAACTTTTTAACCTCACTATGGGAGAAAGGGAATGATGTCAGTCAGATTCAGCCGCAGAAAAAACGTAAACTTTCATCGTCTGAGGTCGACAGCACTGCTGATGCTGATCCCCTTAACAAAGAAGGCACTAAATTGATGAGAGAAAATGCCCTTTTGGCAAAACTGTTGTCAACCATACCTAAAAAGGAAAATGCTTCAAACACAGGGGCGACGGGTAATGTGAATCCATCGGCAACGCCACAGAGCCGTCTTACTAAAGATGTTTCCTCAAGGTTACTTAATGTAAAACCAAACCCGCAGGCCAAACAGGGTGACAATAATCCTACCACATCAGCGGTCAATTCTATCTCGGATAATTTCTTACAGGGATCCAAAGATATGGGTCAGCTTACAAACGTCAGTCAGAATTCTTCTATGAACAAAAACACTAGTGATCTATTGAAAAGTTTTGCGTCATCTTCGGCCAATCAGATTGGTCCCGAGGACAGTCAACAAGATAATTTTGACACTTTACAAATGTTGTTAAACAGTCACACAGAATCGGCAATGGAGATTTCAGAAATTAATGAAACATCTGACCCATTGTTAAATGAGATTCTTCAACAGGCTGAGGCCCTTAAGCAGGACCTCAAAGGTCCCCAGACCCCAAGTTCTAGTAGTGGTCCCTTCAGTGGGAATAATCAATCGTTATCAGACAATCCATCAATGCTTAGTGATTTAGCTCTGCTTTCACAATTTGAGCAAGTGCTTAATGAGAAAAATGCTTCTTTGGACGAGATCGATCAGCTTTTAGGAATTACGTCTAAAACAAACAGTAACATGATTAAACCTGCTGGGAATAATGATATCATGGCTATAGAGGAAATACAAAAGGAACTCATGCGTGACGATCCCATTCAGCCTAACGTTAGCATGTCCAATCAGATAATGACGCGGACACTACAGGGCATGTCTAATCACCAAAACTACATGCAAGGCATGCAGTCTCCAGGGGCAAACAATATGGATTTAGGCTTTCCCATACAACAGATATCTCCTCCTAACTCACAGCATGGGTTTCAGCAACAGCAGCCAAACTTTGGTCTACCTGGCCAACGCTTACCAGGTAAGGGTATTAATTTTACTGGAGATGAGGAACAGATTCAGAAGTTCTTCAATTTTGGTTGTTCATTTAAAAAATAAAAACAGTTCAAGCATTTTAAAAATCTGCACAAAATAACCAAAGGACAAGGTATGATAAGGGCTATTTTTGGATATTTTTCAAAAGTGAAATTTTAATCTAAAATATTGATTTATATGATATTAAGTTATTAAAGTTAATAAATTTAAATGTTTTAAACAAATAATAAATCAAATCTGATTTTAGCATTTGATCAAACTTGATGAAAAAGTGACTTTTTCTCAAAATTACTCAAAATTCGGCACATTTTTGTATGTTTTTGGCTAAAATGACTATGAGCGGACAAGCGGCCCACGAAAATATTTTAACTGTTGATTTGGCATACGAGAACTAATGTTTCCAGAAATTATCTTTGTGGGCCGCAGGTCCGCTCATATTTAAATCTCACAATAACCGTTGTCATTTTAACAATTTTAAGGCAATTTTTCTACATTTCATAGTTTTATCATTTATTGCACATGGGTGACTACGCCACTTGTCAATTTTCCAAGGAAATTTTGCCTGTTCCAAAAAATATAACTTCTGAGCCACAAAATCACACAGTTATAATTCAATATTCCAATTTTGGAAAATTTGTCCAATAAAAGGGGCAAATTCGTGCTCTTATCCTATCTTGTCCTTTTTAAGTAAAAGGGATCCCCTGGATCTGCTACTATTAAAACTTTCATTGTTGGGGATTAACCTTCAGATTTGTACATGATTTGTTAACTGCTTTGCCCATGTAAGCTAAAATCACACAGCATAATTGACATTTAGTGAGAGAAAAAATTAAATTAATGCTTGAGGTCGTCCTTTTGTTGCACAAAGGCTGAATAAAGCATGCCAATATTTGAGTTAAAAAAATGATGACTCCTGAACTCTTTTGGTCCCCTGCCACAACGCCAAGTAGGTAACTTAAGTGCTGTGGGGATTCAGTCAGGCCTGGATGTATGTGTGCCTATGTCCAATTTTTCTTAGTAACAGATTTCTTAGCTGCTATTATTTGTAAGCTTTTGATATCTGTATGAAGCTTCAGGTAGGGGTCTCATATGGTTAGATGCATTTTCAGGTCTGTTGCTTACCCACTTGTTTAACAAGCTGACTTAGAAACTTAGAAGTTTCTGTGCTCCATTGAGTTGACCAAGGAATTTTCATCTTTTTTTACACAACTAACATACAACATTAAAGAAATGTCTAATGATAAAATATCATTATTTTCTTTATAACAAAATGTAATTGACATTTTTTTGTTCTACACTCTTCATATCCTTACCTTTTCTTGTAGGGCCACTGAGTGCCTTAAACAATGGTATGCAGCCCCGCCCTAATTTCCAAAACAGCATGGCAATGCAGGTACGACAGTCTATACTCCAGCAACATAAACTGAAACAACAGCGAGAGCTTCAGAAGCGTATGCAGGCACAAGACCAGGCAAGAAGAAGAGCACAAATGCAGGCACAGCTGACGAGCAACTTTGGGAACAGGTTTAATGCGGTATGATTCCATTATTGTTCTACACATTTTAAGTTGTCCTTTTATGGTTGATTTTTATGCCCCATGTACAAGAGTAAGGGGGTAATAGTGTTCAGGCCCCAGTTTCATAAAACATCTCAAATTTGAGATTTCCTCAAATCTGTCCTCAACTCAAATATTGACCAATGAAATTGAAAGAAATCTCGGTTGAGGAAGGATTTGAGGAAATCTCAAATTTGAGATGTTTTATGAAACTGGGGCCAAATGTTGCAAAATTGGTGCATTATGTCTTTTGAACATATTCTTGTTTTTATTTCTTTTCATAAAAAACCCTCTTAATTCAGCAACAGACATGTAATATAAATATTTTGAAGCCTGATCTAAGAAAAATATGAATAGGTGCTCTGTCTTCATTAATCTTGTAAGGAACACATTTAACAACTGTAAACAATGTCAAAATCATTGAATATTGAGTGTATTTCATAAATATCTTTTAGAAAGGAATATTAAGGAATACTTAAAATGAAATGAGAAATATTACATGCACAAACAAGTACCATAGACAACGAAAACCTAATTTACTTTATTGATTCATTGTTAGCTTATAATTCTGGATTTGTGAATTTTGACAGATCTGTTGCAAAAAGCAGGAACTGCTTACTCTTCCTGAGCACCTGAGTTCTTTCTCATTTCTACTTTAGTTGTTTATTGCTATTCAGTTGTTTTTGTGTGTTTCTAAGTTGTCTGTTTCTTTGTGCTGTTTTTGTTTGTGTTTACTGGTTTTGGACTTTTGATGATGTAAACCAGGAAATTTTTACGATGTATTTTTTTCACTGTAAAACGACCTAATTTTAGTTTGTGTGCGATTTTAAATTAGTACTGTAATGTTTATTGTCCATAGAAAACAGAAGACAAATATATTGGGGTGGTTTAAATTTTGTGCTAGCAATGTAAACGCCAAAGTTGGGAAATTAAAACTGCTGTGAAAATTTCACGGTTACAATATTCAAATGCTCCATTGGTACCTCTCTACTTCTTTGTAAATTCTTAAAGTTTGCATCTGGTTTTAAATGAGCTGCTTTGATTATTGTAGAATATGGATGGAAATTCTGTTCAGCCCTTCCCTGAGAACCTAGCTGAGCTCATGAACAGTGGAAATGCTCCTAATGTTACACTGCAGGTATAAGTTATAATTTGCCGAACTTCTGGGTTATAAAATGGTAGATGTCAGGCAGCTGGGAAATTATTTTTTAAACAGTATTCTCAGCAACTACTGATCACTGTCTCCTGATATTTGGTTTCAGCATTAGCATGGGGTCCCATAATGTAGAATCTGATTTTCAGTCTGTTGCTGACCTACATCCTGTTTAACAAAATCTTGCCATTTTTACTTTGATAGACTTTGCAAGATTATCAGAGCAATATTTGAAAAAGGGGCAAAAGAATTGGAAAAAAAAAATTAAAAATTTTTTAAGGGCATAACAACATTGGTCAGTTATAACTTATTTGATGTTTAAATATAAACTTCAAAGTGCCTTAATGGTCATAAATTTATAAAGCTTTCAATGAATTATTAGATGTCTTCACTTTTTTATTCAACGAATGAGGTTATCAACCTCCTATGGTAATTATCTTGTTTGCAAGTAGTTGAAGACTTTAATCTCAATTTTCCATGAATTACTTATGTAACCCAAATTTTAACTTTGTTCTCAGTTTGTGTAAAATATAACTTCCTGTTCATTTATGTACGTTGTGTTATTAACCCTTATTTCATACCTCATTATCCATAATTGTATTTTTTTTCACAGAGAAACCAGAGTTTACCAGGACCAATGTCCCCTAGATTCAACCCTAACGTAATATCACAAGGAGGGATAAATCAGATGATGGCCCCCTCCACACCCAACAATTCACAGATGTCCCCTCATTTTAATCAACAGTCCCCGTGGAACATGAGACAAGCAGGCATGCAGAGTCCACTCGGGATGAATCAGGTACGGGGAGATGTAATTGAATCTACTGGTCACAGATTAGATATCACCACTTTTTTGTCCCCCGCCGCAACGCGGAGCGGGGACTTGGAAATGCCGGTGTCCGTCCGTCTGTGCGTCCGTCACACTTTTTTAGCTCACCTGACCCGAAGGGTCATGTGAGCTATTGTCATCACTTGGCGTCCGTCGTCTGTCGTCCGTCGTCTGTCCGTCGTCCGTCGTCCGTAAACTTTTTAAAACGTTAACTCCTCTGACACCATAAGTCCAATTGCAACCAAACTTGGTATGGTTGTTCATTAGCATTCGGTGCTTAGAACTGATGTGGGGATTTTTGATTCGTCGTAAAACATGGCCGCCATGGCTAAAAATAGAACATAGGGGTAAAATGCAGTTTTTTGCAAATAACTCAAAAACGGCTACAGATATCAAAATTCTGGCAAAGGGTAAAAGTGATCAGCACCTCAAGATCTACCTACCCTGAAATTTTGAAGAAAATCCAACGACCCATGTAGGAGTTATTGCCCTTTTTGTGGATTTTTTGCAAATTTTGGACCTGTTTAGCTCAATATCTTGAAAACTATACTAGATATTTGAGAAATTTGAATTGCATATTGTTAAACACATCAAGATCTACAAAATATGTAACAGGGTCAACGTTGTAGGACCTTTCCTTTTAGGAGTTATTGCCCTTAGAACGTCAAAATTTAGCATTTTAACAGCATTTCCTCATTACATTGAAAACGTTAACTCCTCTGACACTTTAAGTCCAAATGGAATCAAACTTGGTATAGTTGTTTATTAGCATTAGGTGTATAGAACTGATGTGGGGATTTTTGATTGGTCATAAAACATGGCCGCTGTGGCTAAAAATAGAACATAGGGGTAAATGGCAGTTTTTTGCAAATAACTCTTAAACGGTGACAGATTTCAAAATTTTGATTGGAAGAAAAGTGATCAGCACCTCAAGATCTACCAGCTCTGAAATTTTGAAGAAAATCCAACAACCCATGTAGGAGTTATTGCCCTTTTTATACGACCGCAAAAAATTTGCGGACGTATTATGGTATGATGCTGTCGTCGTTGTTGTCGTCGTCATCGTCGTCGTCGTCGTTGTCGTCGGTGTCTGTTAACTTTTTAGTGTTTCCACAATAACTTTAGTTCCAGTTATCCGATTGCTATGAAACTTTACAATGATGTTCTTTACCATAAAAGGATGCATGGGATTGATTTTGGGGGTTCCCCCATTTTTGTCTCGCCTGCGACGAATAGTCGCGGAAGGCGAGACATAGGTATTACTTTCCGGCGACGGCGGCGGCGACGGCGGCGGCGTAAACTTTTTTGTAAGACTTTTATGGACGATGAATTGCTTGAAAAGTATAATAGCTAGGCATCTGATATTTGGTATACAGACAGTTGAGGGTATGGTCTACGCAACTGTTGCCATGCCGTTTGACCCTGACCCCATTTTCACGCTCCAGTGATTCTGTGAACTTAGGTTTTTTTTCAGGCCATAAACATTTTTGTAAGACTTTTGTGGACAATGAATTGCTTGAAAAGTATAATAGCTAGGCATCTGATATTTTGTATACAGACAGTTCAGGTTATGGTCTACGCAACTGTCACCATGCCGTTTGACCCTGACCCCATTTTCACGCTCCAGTGACTCTGTGAACTTAGGTCTTTTTTCAGGCCGTAAACTTTTTTGTAAGACTTTTGTGGACGATGAATTGCTTGAAAAGTATAATAGCTAGGCATCTGATATTTGGTATACAGACAGTTCAGGTTATGGTCTACGCAACTGTCACCATGCCGTTTGACCCTGACCCCATTTTCACGCTCCAGTGACTCTGTGAACTTAGGTCTTTTTTCAGGCCGTAAACTTTTTTGTAAGACTTTTGTGGACGATGAATTGCTTGAAAATTATAATAGCTAGGCATCTGATATTTGGTATACAGACAGTTCAGGTTATGGTCTACGCAACTGTCACCATGCCATGTGACCATGACCCCATTTTTACGCTCCAGTGACCCTGTGAACTTAGGTCTTTTTTCAGACAGAAAACTTTTTGTAATTCTTGTGTGGACAATGGATTGCTTGAATAGTATAATAACTAGGCATCTGTTATTAGGTATACTGACACTTTTTGTGTTTATATCAAGAAATGAAAGCTTAGGTAGTTGATTTTAGCGATGGTGCCGGCAGGCGAGACATACTTTTAGTGGCCACACTTGTTCGTTTAGAAATTAGGGGCCAAAAAAGGGCCAAAAATACTACTTTTTTGTTTGTTTCCACAATAACTTTAGTTCTAGTTATCCAATTGCTATGAAATTTGACAGTGATGTTCCTTACCATACAAGGATGAATGGGATTGATTTTGGGGGTCCCCCCTTTTTTTGTTTCGAAATTAGGGGCCCAAAAGGGGAAAAAAATTCAAATATTTTACTTGTTTCCACCATAACTTTGGTCCTAGTTGGCCTATTGCTGTGAAATTTGTCAAGAATGTTTCTTACAATAAAAGAATGAACCTGATGAATTTTTGCGCCCCCTTTTTCTCCGTTGTGTAATTAGGGGCCAAAAGGGGCCAAAATAAAAACTTTTTTATTTGTGGTCCGATTTTGAAAAATTTTTTTACATGTTTGTTCTTGTCAAATAGCGGATACAAAATTAAGAAATAATTTTTGCGACCCCCCCTTTTTCCCCCTATTACGTAATAAGGGGCCAAATGGGGCCAAAATCGAAACTTTTATTTGTGGTCCGATTTTGAATTTTTTTTTTGCAAGTTTATTTTTGTCAAGTAGCGAATCCAAATTTGAGAATTTATTTTTGCGACCCCCACCCCTTTTTCACCTGTTACGTAAAAAGGGGCCAAAAGGGGCCGAAATTGAAACTTTTTTATTTCTGGTCGGATTTTGAAAATTTTTTTTGCATGTTTGTTCTTGTCAAATAGCGGATACAAAACTAAGAATTAATTTTTGCGACCCCCCCCTTTTTCCCCTTATTACGTAATTAGGGGCCAAATGGGGCCGAAATTGAAACTTTTTTGTTTCTGGTCCGATTTTGAAAATTTTTTTTGCATGTTTGTTCTTGTCAAATAGCGAATACAAAATTAAGAATTAATTTTTGCGACCCCCCCTTTTTCCCCCTATTACGTAATTAGGGGCCAAATGGGGCTTTTTTATTTGTGGTCTGATTTTGAAATTTTTTTTTGCAAATTTATTCTTGTCAGGTAGCGATTCTAAATTTAAGAATAAATTTTTTGGGCTGTAATCATAATTTTTTAAAAATTCTGGTTCGATTTTTAATTTTTTCCCCAAACATTATTCTTTTAAAGAGTAGAATACAACATTCAAAATTTATATTTTTAGCCCCTGGGTTGAAAGTCCATCAGAGAAGCATGTGTCAAAAACCTTTGTCAGTCCACCATGGGCTGCATGTGTCCAGAACAATAGACTATCCATATTAGGCCTAAAATGTACAGGGTTCAACATGTTGCGGTCGTATCATGCTGCGCTCGGCGAAGCTTTTTATTGTGGATTTTTTGCAAATTTTGCACCTGTTTAGCTCAATATCTTGAAAACTATACTAGATATTTGAGAAATTAAAATTGCATATTGTTAAGCGCATCAAGATCTACAAAATTTGTAACAGGGTCAACGTTGTAGGACCTTTCCTTTGAGGAGTTATTGCCCTTGGAACGTCAAAATTGAGCATTTTAACTGCATTTCCTTATATTGAAAATGTTAACTCCTCTGACGCTTTAAGTCCAAATGGAACCAAACTTGGTATTATTGTTTATTATTATTAGGTGTATAGAACTGTTGTGGGGATTTTTGATTGGTTGTAAAACATGGCCGCTGTGGCTAAAAATAGAACATTAGGTTGCATTTTTTTGCAAATAACTCAAAAAGGGTGACAGACTTTTAGATTTTGATTGAGAACAAAAGTGACCAGCCCCTTTTATCCACCATATTGTCAGATGACCCCCTTATTAATCTTATGACCCTTTCAACGTTAAATAGATTTTGCCTTATAACCTTTACTTCAGGCACATATGTCAGGTGAGCGATTCAGGCTCCTGGGAGCCTCTTGTTTCGTAACACTTTTCTCAGTAACTACTAATCCTAGGGTTCTGAAATTTTGTATGCAGACTCCTATAGGTATCCCCTAAGGTGTAAGTGATTTTCAGGTCAGTCTGACATGTACTTCCTGTTAAATGACTTAGTCATTTTTTCTCCCATAGGCTCAGTGATAAATTTTTCGTAACACTTTTCTCAGTAACTACTAATCCTAGGGTTCTGAAATTTTGTATGCAGACTCCTATAGGGGTCCCCTAAGGTGTAAGTGATTTTCAGGTCAGTCTGACATCTACTTCCTGTTTAACGACTTAGTCATTTTTTCTCCCATAGGCTCAATGGTAAATTTTTCGTAACACTTTTCTCAGTAACTACTAATCCTAGGGTTCTGAAATTTTGTATGCAGACTCCTATAGGGGTCCCCTAAGGTGTAAGTGATTTTCAGGTCAGTCTGACATCTACTTCCTGTTTAACGACTTAGTCATTTTTTCTCCCATAGGCTCAATGGTAAATTTTTCGTAACACTTTTCTCAGTAACTACTTATCCTAGGGTTCTGCAATTTTGTATGCAGACTCCTATAGGGGTCCCCTAAGGTGTAAGTGATTTTCAGGTCAGTCTGACATCTACTTCCTGTTTAACGACTTAGTCATTTTTTCTCCCATAGGCTCAATGGTAAATTTTTCGTAACACTTTTCTCAGTAACTACTAATCCTAGGGTTCTGAAATTTTGTATGCAGACTCCTATAGGGGTCCCCTAAGGTGTAAGTGATTTTCAGGTTAGTATGCCCCTTCAACAATATAACGTTCAACGGGCGGGGGACCTGGAATCTGTTCTTGTTCAAAAAAGCTATTCTCGCCTGTTGCCAATTATTTCGCTAGAATTGTCATGGAATAGCTCATTTTAAAGGGCATATGTCTTCTTTTTAGATCAGGTTGCATGTCAGATCAGATTGTCCAAATGATTTCATAATAAATGTTTGAAAATCAGGTGGTGAGAATTGCTTGCTGGGGAGATCTACTTTGTGAGCAGTATATAGCAGGAAATTTTCTAATCGTCGCTTTACTCACAAGGTCCATGCAATCGTTACAATTATTGACTGCTAAACATTTGACAGTTATTCCCTGTTAACAGCATTTTGAAAATAGGAAAACTACACCGCTCAAATTAGACAAAGCCCTTTTGGATATAAATTGTGAAATTTGCAACTCTCTAAAATCATCCCCTATATGGTATCAGTAGAACTTCGACAGGTTACCTGCTTAAGAGTGCAAGGTTGTTTTCAAAACTGTTTCAAGGTTGATTTGGTTCCCATGTCATTTTCAATGAACAGTCAAGGTAGGTCGTTTGTAACAAAATGGGGGTCAGATGTCACCCCTGAAAAGCCTTCAACTAGCAGTTAAGTGTCTCATTTGCACTAACATAAGAATTCAATGTTTTTGTAGTCAAATATCAAAGGCATATATATACTATAAGCCCCTACACATAAACGTCATCAAATCAGTTTGTTTAGGTGTTAAAATGAATGTAATCTGGCCATAATTGACTTTGACAGATATTTTTGTCTTCATTATTTCAGAATGCTCAGATGTCCATGCAGCGCCATCGGTCATTATCTGGTGGTAATCCCAACGGTCAGAATCGGTTCCAGTTCCCTGACAGTCAGTTTGGTAATGGAGGCAGTAATGGTCAGATGGCTATGATGCAGCCACAGTATAACAGTAGAATGATGAGGCAGATGAGTATGCCAGGTTGGTATTTTAATCCCCCCTCACCCCTTTCCCTCTGTCAGAATAGGTTTCAATTCCCTGACAGTTTGGTAATGGAGGCAGTAATGGTCAGATGGCTATGATGCAGCCCCAGTATAATAGTAGAATGATGAGGCAGATGAGTATGCCAGGTTGGTATTTTATTTCCCCCCCCCCTCACCCCCCTCCCTCTGTTAGAATCGATTCCAGTTCTCTGACAGGTCAGTTTGGTAATGGAGGCAGTAATGGTCAGATGGCTATGATGCAGCCCCAGTATAATAGTAGAATGATGAGGCAGATGAGTATGCCAGGTTGGTATTTTAATCCCCCCCTCACCCTCACCCTCCCCCTGTCAGAATCGGTTCCAGTTCCCTGACAGTCAGTTTGGTAATGGAGGCAGTAACGGTCAGATGGATATGATGCAGCAATAGTATATGCCAAGTTGATAGTTGAATTCTGTCTTATTTTTGTAAACATTACACCATCAAAGTTATAAGATGTGAAAATGTGAAATTTTACACTTTTTTTTGGTATTGTTTAACATTTAAGGATGTGCAATTTTGTTGAATTAACAATAAGAGGAACTTTTTGTTGTCTTCATAAATGTGTTATGTTGTAAAAAATGACAATAATGTTATCTTACTGTTTAACTATAAATCATAACTTATTATAAAACATTTTATATGTTACAGGTCGAGGGTCTCCACGTACCTCACAAAGCCCATTTGGTAATAGTCCTGACCCGATGTTGATGTCGCCCAGTTCCATTTCACCGAACAATTCGTTACGTCAGCCTCCTTCAAGTCAGATCAGTCCGCCATTCATCCAGTCATCCATGATGGGCGGAGCCATGTCGTCAATATCACCCGTTCAGGGTATGAATCAGACGATTAGTTCCATGGCATCATCCAGTAACGGGTTTTCTGACTTTGATCTGGACCTGGACAAGTAAGTTTTTTTTAAACATCTGATTTTAAGATTAAAAACTGGGATGCCAACTTTCCAGATTTTTTCATGTTTTTTCGATTTTCAGGTCTTTATTTTACAATGAATATATGACAAGTAAGTTATTTTTAACATCTTGATCATCAGACTAACAACAGGGATATATGCCTTCATTTATGATTTTCATGAGTTTTTCCAATTTTCAGGTCTTCTTTTAAAAATGATTAAAAAATGAAATCACTGAAATAATAAAAATCCTGATTTCAGAATTTCAAAAGATTGGCAGCCCTGTTACAATATATAAAGATAATCTAGATGTGGAATAAGTGACATACCATTAATCATAATACAAATCAGTTGCAATTTATAATACCATATAAGTGGTTATTTTTCGTAGTGATTTAAATTTAGCTTTATTCGCGGCATTCGTTTGGACGCGAAATATTAATCCATCATATTAAAGTAATAAGGATATGAAAATAGAAACACCCCGTTATACACCAAAAACACGAAATTTTACACATGTAAAATAAAAAACACTTATATGGTAGCAAGCAGCTTTCAATAAACAGGTAGTAGAAATTATGTAGGATTAAAAGTAGTATCAAAAGGACTGTTATTGTTGAAAGTTAAAAAAGAACTCCTTAGACCATTGCAATTCATGTTGCAACACGCCTTTCAGCAATTAGTTGAAGGTTAAATCTGGTAGAATAAAATTATTTAAAGGATTTTTGACAAACTTAGCATCTATATTCATAGTAATGGAAATTTTGTTATTTTTCACTTGCACACTTTGCCCAGAAAATTATTTCTTTAGAAGACAAAATTTGAGAAGCAAATTAAACCTGTCGTAAGAATTAAGTCAAACTTGATGATTTATCTAGGATTTCTCTCAAATTATTATGTACTTTAATTTAGTAGCTTAACAACTTGTCTCCAACTATTTCAACATGTATATGTCTCGATTTATATGGCTGAAATATCACAGAAATGCAAACTACAATCAATCAATTAAAATATTTTCTTTATCTTTCAGTAAACATAGCATGAACAAATCAGACTTTGTCAAACAAGAATTGCGGAACATCTGCAACGCACGCTCTGAGAAACAACATCAAATGAATCAGCATCATACTTCACAGTCCCTTCCGTTACCCTCCCCTGGGCAACAACCAATGACATCACCACAACAATCGATGACATCACCACAATTACCTCCGTATCCACAGCAACAACAGTCAACAAGCCAATCAGATTATGAATCTGAAATACCCTTGGATATTTTGGACCAAAGTATGTTCTATAAAGCAAATTATAGTTAGAACTGATAGGAAACTTACAAGATTTTATTTCTAAGTATAATTCAGGGATACAAATTTTTGAAAAACAATTCATTAAAAGTACATGAACCATTCTTGGGTGACGAAATATTTTTTCCACAACTTTTGGCAATATCAACCTGCTCATGAAGACAACAAAAGTTTACTGTAAAACAGAAGATTTTTTAAGCAGTTTATTTTGCAGTTAACATTATAATAGATTTAATCTATCATTGTAGTCTAGTAGTCTATGGACAAAAACACTACAGCGCTTATTTAAAACTGTGTGAACTAAATATTAGGCCATTTTATCACAAAAAAAAAAGAATCTGCAAAAATTTCCAGGTTAACAGTATTGGCTTACACAGTATATGGGAGAAGAGATATAGAAATTTTACATAGTGATTAAATTTTGGGAAAACTTATTTTTCCTTTCATGGATCTTCACTTCTTTGTCAAAATTCAAGTTGCAAGACAAAAAGCAAACACCACTGAATTAAAAAAAGCATAAAATACTTAAAAGATGAATAAGAAGGCCAAAAATAAGTAAGTTTTTGTTTCTAATTAAAAACAATCGAAACATTTTGATATGGAATTATTTGACATTAGACAATAGAAACTGATTTTTTTTTATTCTCTCTAATTAAATTTCAAAGTTTTGCTCTATAACCATTTATTAAAAAGAACATGATTCGAAATTTGTTTTCAGTCACAGAAATGGCAAAGGACCATGGTGTTCTAACTGGTACCATTGCTGGTGGTCTGAACCTCGAAGACCTCAAAGAGGAGGATGTCCTCAAGAGGAAGAGGCAAGAGGCTAAACAGGTGTACCAGAAATTTCAGGCTCTAGCTAAAAATGGCTGCATTGAAGAAAAAGGTATTACCTTATATATGGTCTAGCCAGTGGCAAATTTTTAATTGCTACTATTTTGTTGTCAGTGTGATTCTGAATTTTAATTGATTGTGTTCCATAAGCCTGTACAGTCTGGCTGTTCATACATACATAATTTCTATATCTTCATTAATGGTCCAAAAATAAGATTACCACAAAATAACCAATTATAAAGTTGTCATACAATTTTTTTGGCCGGATTTCACGAAGTGAAAAATCCGTTTTATAAAATGGTGAATGTCGGGCGGGCGGGCTTGTGGGGGCGATGGGGGAAGAAATTTTTGTAACAGTTTTCTCAGCAACTACTTATCACACCCACTTGATATTTGGTATACAGCATCAGGGTGGGCTCCCATAACGTGGGATACCATTTCAGGTATGTATCTCACCTACTTCCTGTTTAACTAAATCTGGCCATTTTTGACGTTGACAGATTTTTTTATTTTTTTTTACGTTAATATTATCATTTTTCAGTAGAAGAGACAGAAAAGGTGATACCCAGTACTATATTTAGAAAGCAGTTAATGAACCCTGCGTCCAGTAATCCTCAACATTTACAGAGGTCAACCAGCATAGATGCTCATCAGGTTCAAGTCGTTGCTAAGGAACCTAGGGTATGAAAAAACTTTGTTTTTATTAGATAAAACTTTTATTAACTTGATTAAACTGTTATAAATGTAACACTGTTTGCTAAAATGGGGACTACATGTATAGAATTAAGCAGTTACTGAATGATTTTATAGAACATTACATGGGAGGGAGGACTTTTATGTTTTTCCAAGATGTAGAAAAGACTGCAAACCTGCAAACAGTTTTTGCATCATATCAAATATCTGGGAACTATTCAAATTAAAATAATTTCAATCATCAAATATGGTCATTATGCAAAGAATTTTCTTTAATTAATTCTCACATTCATGACCTTATACTCTTATCAATGCCATTGTCTCTTTTTTATTTGCAGTCTAACGTTGATGAAATCAAACCACCAGACCACAGGAACAGCCTCTTACAACAGTTGCTATCAGAATGACGAAGGTCCTAACTTAGATATCGTTAAATTTCAAGTGCCATCTCTTAACAGCCTGTTACAGTATTGTTGATGTTAACAGTTAAAATTAACACTGTTCACAACACCTGTTAATAGCTGACAGGAGAATATGTTTCTGTTAATCTATGTTGTTGGGCATTGTTAATTAATCTGTTTATTCTTTGTTGTTCAACTCAATGTAGCTGTTATATGATATATTTTACATTTCGTCATCTTATGACAATTGTAGAATAAGTGTTTGATATCTTCGATTGACTTTCAACAATTGGATGGATTCACTGATAGGACAGCATCATGTTTATACCCAAGATGCATCTGGGGTTGCTATGTCATTAGGAGTCACAATGGTGGAAGAGTTATCTTTCTTTGAACAGATTCTGTAAAACATTACATTTTCTAGACTTACAAGTGCACTTCATAAGAATGCCAAGCTAGATGGAATGCTTACAGGATAAATTTGAGGCCAGTGTTAAAGTTCTCATCGCACAAACTTCGATCACAAATGTGACCTTCATGTTTATTTTCAGTCAATGACCTTGACTTCGAGTCTTTTGGGTTAGTACTAAAGTGCCTCTAGATAAAACCCAGGGACATGTTTTAGACCTATTTTATTAGGATTTTTAGTACCCTAGAGATATCCCCATAGGACTAACATAGATTAGATGTTTATATTTTGTAAGACTTTAGTTGTTGTTTTAAGTTTTCTATGATGGCGTTGCCTAGGCACAAACGACATACATTTGACAGTGATTTTAAAAGAAATTAAAATGTACCGGTCCGGAGAAGTGAAACACGCATAAAGGACAAGAGACCTCATAATGATGAAGCCGGTTCATTAGTTGTTTGTGAGATGTTTTGTTTTTGTTATGTTGTTAAAATTCTTTGATTTTAATCTTAGTGACAGTGATAGTGTTGATTCTGGTGATCTCAATATATCGTCATTTTGACTGACCTGCTCAATAAAACGCGTAATTTGCCTTGTGTATTTTGGGACATTTTTATTGGACAACAATGTGATGGTCAAATAGATTCAGGGATTTTAATTGGACAGTAGAATTATTTAAGAGATTTTTCTATATTCCAATTACAGAGATTGGATTTATGGTTATTTATATCAGATTGCATCTATCGACAAAAATAGGGCTAGCGCTTACACTGCATCATGGGAAAAAGTGATAAAACTACGTGAGGGAAGAAAATGGAATAAAACAACTAAGAATTAGGAGCAGCTTTGATCGAAATCAAAACTATAAATGTTACAACGAAAAGTTCGGATCATTACATATTAACGGGTAGAGGATAATACATATAGTCCCTTCATGATATACTTTATATGTTCCGCTTGAGAGCTTCTGAAGAGGAAAGGTTATGACCTTTGACCTAATGTGACTTAAAAAGGAGGAAGCTGATTTTGGAAAAAAAAAATTATTAAAATTTATATCATATTTGTCATAGATATTAATTTGTATATGGAATT
Organism: Arcuatula senhousia; assembly: GCA_963971305.1. Taxonomy (NCBI): domain Eukaryota; kingdom Metazoa; phylum Mollusca; class Bivalvia; order Mytilida; family Mytilidae; genus Arcuatula; species Arcuatula senhousia. The sequence continues at coordinate 49,158,676 of OZ020310.1, forward strand.
TATTCTCAATATACGATGGTTTTTTGTGTCATGGTGATAAAATTTTGTGTACATATTTGTTAATGAGATATATTGTACAGAAAATACATATTATATATTATATATATTTTGTAAATAGATCATTTTATTGTAAATACCATTTAATTGTATAGATTTAATATTGTAACAAATGGAGTATCTATATATTTGTTGAAAATCACTTCAAGTTACATTTTATCACTATTATATCGTCTTGTGATCATTTTTCATCTTTCAATCATGTTTTAATTCAAGGTATAGCAAATTGTTATGTTATGATTTTGTAAATGGAGTATTTTAAAGTGTTATGATCATGATTATGGCCTACCCACGTAATGTGGGACAGACATATAATTTTTCCCTTGTTTTAATGTTTTTTTCACAATAGTAAGGCAGAAATTTATAAAACGTTTTGATAATCCCTTAAACTTTTGATCAAATTTTTAGATGTTTTTTTTCAATTTTATGACTTTGTCTATTTTATTACTACTAAAACTATTTCATATTTTGATAAGAAGCATTATTTCAAATACTTTTGAACTTCTGATGAAAAGATATTGGGAAATTAGGGGCCTTAAGGGTTTTTGTAGTTACCATTATATTGTTTAAACATTGCTCTCATTAAAGTTCGCCCCCGATCAGGTCGACCAAGTTTGCTTAACACATCAGAAAATTAACTTGACTTTGATAACTTTTTGCCAAAAATTGATCACTTTCAAATTTTGAAATTGTCTCTATTTTATGGGATACATTAATCAGTCCTGGACTTCATGGATAGCCATCACTTTATAAAGTAATGCATAGCCATCACTTCAATTTTATTTCAAAGTTATGGTCGCCCATCACATTAAATTTTTTTGGCGACATCTGGTGGATTAGTTTCTAGGAGACTTTATTGCATTTTGTTTCATTAAAAGTGATGGAGAGTCATCACATTTTTAAGTTATGGTTAGCCATCATCAATCCTTTTCAAAGATGGCTGAAGCAAATTTGCATGTTGTCAAGATCAAATGGAGTATCAAGGGGTATCATCATTTTAAGATAAAACCACCAGTTAATTTAGATCTTCTGCTGGATGTTGAGGATGGAAACCCTTATGACCCATATGCAGTAAAGGTTCTTATGCCTAGGCTAGACAGTATTCCAGCTCACATGCGAAGACATGTAACCAGGGAACCAAGTAGAAGAAATCCAAGGCAACAGACTGTGGAAGATGTGGCCGGTAAGCATTTCAAAATAGTTATTAGTGATGACTGTGACAAACTATGACATTGAGGCAAAATGATGGATATCAAATTGAGCCAATTGACACTGTATATACCTTACATGGTACATGTATATGTCCACCAGTCTTTATACATGTTATACATGTGTTATAGGGACCATTAACATTTGATCATGTAAGCCAAAATTGTCAATGTCTTAGTTTGTGGCGATGTTGTCACTTTAAAAGGGCTGTTGAGTTAAAAATGACCATTTATAAATATGTATCTGCTGTTTAAATAAACATGTTACATAGGAAACCTGCTCTTTTTCAAGAAACACAGCTTGGCAACATAGTACAACTATATAGTTTCAATCTCATTTATCTTATTTAAAAAACTAATATTGCTTACCTCTATGTTTGTTTTTACAGGTCAACAATTAGGAAGAGTACCTGCAAATCTTTGTAAAGCCTTTAGCCTGCTGTGGAGGAATAGATTTTGTGACAAGGTAGTCTGTCGCTATTTAGGAGAGGTGGGACAAAGTACTAACCCTCATGTTAACCAAGGATTTGTGCGCAATCCTAATGGACAGGACCAAGCTGGTGGAGGAGCAGAGGCTAAATGTGAATATGTCTTACACCTGAAAAGTGAGCATTTTCGACAAGCAATGCAAATATTTGAAACCTGTATACCATGGAATGATCTGGATGAACGATTCTTCATTTAAAAGTTGATAATATCATGACTTTGGACCATGTAATAATTCAGAATCCTCAAATTTAAGGGATACCTATCAACTACTAGAACAATGGATATTGAAAAAGACCATAATGATTTGATGCAAAATGTGCAGATATACAGGTGTGTTTGTACAGAAGATTGTTTGAAGAAAAATGAATCCATCAGAAAGCCTTTATTTTGTCATAATTCATTGTTATTTCAAATACATATTATTTTCAGTACAAAAAACCCAAAACAACCAATGCAAAAGATGATATGTCATTTGTAATAAAGATAAACATGATAAAACTAAACTCAAATATAGTGTCAATTTTTCCAGTTAGGATATACACTGTATGTAAAACACTACTATTATATAGAAATAAAATGTTTCATTTAAAAACCCTACAAGCACAATATTTGATATTTAAAACAAATTTTGAGTAAGGAATCATTAAAGACATTTTATGCAGTTTTCACAAAGCTTATTTTTTTTTTATGTTAAACAGATATGCCATACGCAAGACTATTATTCTAAAACTGTTACTGAACTCAAAATGACTTAGTGCAATCTAAAACTTTTATTAAATGAATATTTTTTTTTATCAAATAAAGAAAGAATGTGTCCATGGGACACAGATGCCCCCGCTGGCCCCAAATAAAAAGTTGAAGTCCGACATATCTGAAAGTCGCTTAGGACGCATTGTTTGTCATACTGAACCATCCTACCAAGTTTCAAATCATTCCCATGTACGGTTTCTGAGAAAAGCTTGACGGAAATCTGTATGTCTGAAAAGTACAATTTCAGATCAGGTCATCGTAAAACAGGAAGTACAAGTCCGACATGTCTGAAAGTCGCTTAGGACGCATTGTTTGTCATACTGAACCATCCTACCAATTTTCAAATCATTCCCATGTACAGTTTCTGAGAAAAGCTTGACAGAAATTTTCATGTCGATTTTGGTATGGACCCAGCGCTAAACAGGAAGTAGATGTCCGACAGGTCTAAAATTCGCTTAGGACGTATAGTTTGTCATACTGAACCATCCTACCAAGTTTCAAGTCATTCCCATTTACAGTTTCTGAGAAAAGCTTGACGGAAATTTGTACGGACGGACATGAGTAAAACTTAATGCCCCCCGACATGTCGTCGCAGGGGCATAAAAATGGTTTGGTCTGTTTTTCATGTAATAAAGTGATACAAACTTTCCTGACATTCAATCCATACAATGAGAAGCAAGTGAGTCTGAAGAAACAAATACTAATTTTGAGTTGCCTTCAAAATAAAATGTACAACCAATTATCAGATATATCCACTTTCATATTCATCATCTTGGTACAAATGCATAAATGCCGTTTATAAAAACAACCTTTAGAAAACATTAAAAATAATATGTACACTTGATCTTCTACATGAATAATATATGAACACAACTTAGATAAGTCTCTCCTGCTAGAGATCCCTTTGCGTATACATGTAAAAATATTGGTCAATGGAGAGCAAGAGAGTTGTTCTTAGCAAACTAACTTTATGCAATACCCAATAATCATTTTGAAAGTGTTATGTGTCTGCACCAAGACTAAGATTTAGGGAGTAAACAATCTCCACGAAAATTAGATGAAACATTACTTATACAACTGCATACCCAATTATAATGACCAACCATAAGCTGATACAATCACAATTTATAAACAAAACAATCAAGTTACTGATCCATGACATAAGGGATAGGGACTTACAATCCTAAAAGACAAATATACTAAACAATATGAAAAACATTTACAGTTTTAACAACACACATCAGAACATACAAGAAAATTGTTGATACAAGCGTCAAACTATAGGCCGCTCAGGTAAAAGACTTTATTATTTCAAGCATGCCCTTTCAACTCCTTCAATGCATCCAATTGAAAAGCTATTATTAATTTGTTAAAAAACATTCATGTGACTATGACTGAAAACTTCAGGTATATGGTGATGAATTTGAAACATCAAAATCATTATTTTTTTTAGATTTCATGTACCATCAACTACAATAAAATAAAAAGTTGAACTAGTATCAAAAAATCTGTGTAAAAATTGTATTAATATATATAAAAAAGAGATCATTGGAACATTATAACAGTAAAAACAACCATAATAGGGTATAATTATCAAAAATATACACCAACACTAGTAATCTTTAATTTCAATAACCTTCAGGTTTTCATTTTTAACTACAAAATTATTCAAAATTGTTAAAAAAGTAGATTTTCAAAATAGTTTGCACAGTATACAATAATAAAATTCAACTTGATTTTGATATACAATAATAAAATTCAACTTGATTTTGATATACTCTATGGTAGAAAAATGTTCAATCTTGTTTTTTTCCTCTTCCACGACCACGACCACGTCCGCGTCCACTACCCCACCCACGTCCTCCGATCCCCTGGTTTCCTACTGGCTGACTAAAGAGAGCCAATTTGATTGATTGATTGTTGTCTGCTTCATGTCCCGTCGGCGATATTGCAGCCATCATCGGGACAAAAACAGGTTATTATTACTGAATAAAACTTTGATATAAAACAAAGTCAAAAGACCGAAACTAAAATGTTTGTCACCAATAAATAGATAAAAGTAGACATTAAAACAGACTAAGTAAAAGATAAAAATATATCAATAATATTTGTATACTTATAACAAAATTGTAACACGAACACACAATACATAAACAAATAAGTTTCAAACATCCACTAGTATGTGTATGAACAACACAATGATAAAACAGAAAAATAAAAACTATAATTTATAATATAAACCAACTTCTTTCAAGAAGTTGATGATGGCATCATTTGGAATGCCGCTGAACAAATCGTACATAGAAGCACAGTTGAAATATTTATCACGTATTGGAGCGACATCAACACAGTCAAGGAGAACATGCCTCACCGAATACGGAGTGTCACAAGGGATGCACACCGGTGCCTCCTCTTGTGTCATCAAGTGGCCATGAGTGACTCTAGAATGTCCAATACGACATCTAGTGATGACCACTTGGTCTCGACGACATCGGAATGAAGCATGATTCTCCCCAAGCTGTGGTTTCAACTCATGAAGTTTGTTGTGCTCAGCGGCAGCCCAAACATCATCCCATAAATTTTGAACATATAAACGGATTGCATTTCTGCAATCCGAATGAGGAATAAAACATTTTGAAATAGGTTTGCGAAGGGCTTCCTTCGCAACCCTGTCCACGACTGAATTTCCATGAATACCAGTATGACTGGGTACCCATAGAAAAATCAATTCTGCACCACCTCTCATCAACTGGTGAATCATGTAAACAATTTTACTGATTAATGGATTTTTTAGTTTGCGGTTCTCAATTGCCAAAAGACAAGAGAGAGAATCAGAACAGATGAAGAATTGTGCGTGCTCTGAAGCATCAATTAAACGAAGAGCTAAAATAATGGCTCTGGCTTCAGCTGTAAAAATGGAAGCAGAAGATGGGAGTCGTTGGGTGGAAGTGCTATTTCCTAAGATAGCAGCAGAAGCAACGCTATCACCATCTTTAGACCCATCTGTATAAACAGTCAGAAAATCAGGGTATCTAGATTTAATTTCACAGTAATCCTGTTGAATAAGCAAATGATTTGTTTCAGACTTTTTATGTTTTCGAAGATCAAAATTAAATTCAGGTTTTAGAAGTTCCCAGGGTGGAACTTTCAAAGGTGTAACAGGATTAATTGTTTCCAAATCAATATTAAGGATAGCTAAATGTGGTGCAATACGAATGCCAAATGGAGGAGTTTTATTTTCATGTTTTTCATAAACAGTTTTAAGAGGTGGGTTGAAAACACAGTCGTGGGCAGGGTTGCCAGGGAAAGCCTTCAGCTTTGTAGCATATTGGAGACCGAGTTTTATTCTGCGATGTTTCAGGGATGGTTCATTTGCCTCCGCATACAGGCTCTCAACAGGAGAGGTCCTGTATGCACCGAGGCAGAGTCGTAATCCCTGATGATGGACAGCATCTAAAATTTGTAAATAAGACTTTTTAGCTGATCCATAAACAATACAACCATAGTCCAATTTCGATCTCACAAGAGACCTGTACAAATTTAAAAGAACAGATTTATCAGCTCCCCAGTCAGTACTGGAGACCACTTTAATAATGTCAAGAGCCTTGAGGCATCTTGATTTTAACATTTTGATATGGGGTAGAAAGGAAAGTTTTCTGTCAAAAAGAACGCCAAGAAATTTTGATTCTTCGACCATTTTTATTTTTTTATTATATAAATATAAATCTGGGTCAGGATGGAGTTTTCTCTTTTTACAAAAGTGCATGGCGACTGTTTTACTTTCTGAAAACTTAAAACCGTTTTCAGAGGCCCATTTTTCAATTCGATTAAGGCAAAGTTGTAACTGCCTTTCAATGGTGCTCATGTTTTTGGCGCTGTAGCAAATTAAAAAATCATCAACATATAAAGAACCTTCAATGTTATCTTTCAAAACTTTGGCAATACTGTTTATTTTAATACTGAAGAGAGTGACAGAAAGGATGCTACCCTGAGGAACACCCATTTCCTGATCAAACTCTTCAGACAATGTTTTATTAACTTTAACATTAAAATGTCTATCAGAAAGGAAGTCGGCCAGAAAGCTTGGTAGCCTTACTCTCAACCCCATATCAGAAATGTCTTTTAAAATGCCATACTTCCATGTGGTGTCATAAGCTTTTTCGAGATCGAAAAAGATAGACACCACATGTTCGTTCTTCGCGAAAGCGTTTCGAAGAAAAGACTCGAAACGGACCAAATGATCTTGTGTGCTCCTGCCTTGGCGAAATCCACATTGGATATTCGAAAGGAGTCCATTGGACTCCAGGAACCAAACAAGCCGATCATTGATCATACGCTCAAGGGTCTTACAGACGCAGCTTGTCAAGGCTATCGGACGATAGTTGGAAGCATCTGTATGATCCTTCCCTGGTTTGGGGACAGGAACAACAGTTGCAAGCTTCCAAATTTCGGGCAATTTTCCATTAATCCATACATCATTCATCAAATTTAAAAGAGTGGTCATAGAAATGTCAGGAAGATGTTTTAAAAGCTGATAGTGGATGTTATCAGGACCACATGCTGTATCGTGTGCTTTGCCTAAAGAGGCTTTAAGTTCGTCCAAGGAAAAGGGAGAATTGTAGCTTTCAGAGTTATCAGACTTAAAATTTAATTTGGTTTTTTCAGCTTTTTGTTTAAATTTTTGAAAGTCAGGTTTGTAATTGGATGAAGATGAATGTTTAGCAAAAGTCTCAGCTAATTTGTTGGCAATATCTTTTTCAGATGTTAGAGTGGAATTGCCAACATTAAGATGCTTGACAGATGATTTAGAGTTTTTGCCTTTCATTTTTTGTATAAAATTCCAAATCTTATTCATGGGTGTACGAGAAGTTAAACCAGATACAAACTTTTTCCAGGATGTTCTTCTTGTTTGTTTGCATGTTCTTCTAGCCTTGGCCCGAAATATTCTAAATTTACTTAAATTGTCTTTAGTTTGGTGGTTATCAAAATGTTTTTGAGCTTTATTTCTATCGTCGATAGCCTTGCCACACTCGTCTGTAAACCAAGGTTTATTTATCCTTTTTGGAGTTGCCGAGGTCTTAGGAATTGTGTCATCAGCTATAGAAATAAGGGTTTCATTAAAAACAGATATAGGATCTTCAGCTTCTGTAAAAAGTTCTGGTCTTAATTTTTCTGAACAGAGAATTGAAAATTTTTGCCAATCGGCTTTTTCTAATTTATAACGAGGAGTTCTTCGTTCAGGTTCACCAAAAAGATCTTTTAAAATGATAGGAAAGTGGTCACTTCCACAGAGATCGTCATGGACTTGCCATGAGAAGTCTGTTAAAAGAGAAGGATCACAAATGGAAAGATCAATCGATGAATATGTTCCATTACCAGAATGTAAAAAAGTAGAGGAGCCGTCATTGAAGATACAAAGCGATTCTTTTGACAAAAAGTCCTCAATCTTTTTACCCTTATCATTGATGTTAGCGCTGCCCCATAATGGATTGTGAGCATTGAAGTCTCCCAATACCATATATGGAGCAGGAAGCTGATCTGTTAATTGTTTAAGTTGTGCTAATGTTAAATTATTATTATTGGGCGGTATGTAAACTGAGCATAATGTGACTGTTTGATGTAAAGAAATTCGGACGGCAACTGCTTGCAGATCTGTAGTTAAAGGAATAGAACTATGAAGAACTCTGTCCTTAACTAAGATGGAGGATCCGCCAGCAGCTCGCTCAGTGTTGGAAAAGGTACTGTACATAGAATAACCCTTCAAGGAAATGGTGTCAGTTTCCTTGAGATGTGTTTCCTGAAGACAAAAGACAGTTGGATTAAAAGACTGCACTAAGAGTTGTAATTCAAGAAAGTTGGCCTTAAGGCCTCGGCAATTCCATTGAATGATGGTACTCATTTTGGAGTCTGTATGGGATCAGAAAGTCTACCGAGTGATCGCCTACGTCTCCTCTGTGGAGACTGGCTCTGTGAACGGTCGACAGGTGTTTCCGATAGATCCATATCAGACTCCATGTCGTCACCAAGAGAGCCGAAACGATTATGCATATAAATAGCATCTCGTTCGGCCTTCTTTGATCTACGCATTTTAAGCGGTGACGTCTGCTGCGATGAACTCTGGCGTCTTCCTGGCTGTGAGGGTCGCTGCTGTCTATTTCCAGGTTGAGCAGCAGATGACGACCTTGAGGAAGACGATTGACTCTGTTTGGAAGAAACAGAAATTGATGGGGGTTGAGGATTAGAAGCTTTGGTTGGAGCTCCAAATCCAGCCCAAGATGATTTACGTGGAATTTTAAACAGTTCCTCATCGACCATTGAATCATTATCTGGACCTGCTGTGGACTTACGTGGCGGGGGATGATTATCACACAACTCTTTCCAAGGCCTCGCGTATTTTATATTGCTTTTGGGGATATCATCCACAAAACAGTCAGCACCAAACATCCATCCATTGGTGTTGCAAGTACGGGGCTTAATTTCACCCTCAGGCCAAGTGTACATGGTTTGCCAACCATATGTCCTAGAGGGTTTAGCAGCCTCTGCGTAAGACATGGATGGTGCTGTATCACTCGAGATAGAGACTTGACGACGAGCTTCTTGGTAGGAAATGTTCTTTTCTGCTTTCAGTTTTTGGATTTCTTTTTCACGTAGAAGAGTTGGACATTGTTTTGAAGAAGAAAAATGATCACCACTGCAGTTTACACATTTTGGACTTTTAGTACAGTTGAAATCCGAGTGGCCTTCCTGAGCACACTTGACACATTTTTCCTTCCCGTTACAGGTGGCCTTCCCGTGGCCAAAACGTTGGCATTTAAAACAACGGAGAGGATTCGGAATAAATATGTCTACGGACACTCTGAAAAGACCCAGATGAATGTGACTTGGTGGAGCTGCAGAATTGAATGTTATAAGGTAAGTATTTAATTTAATAATGTTGTTGTCTTCCTTTTTTGTAAACCTTTTAACTTGTAAAACACCCTGTGATGAAAGTTCAGAGCAGATTTCTTGCTCTGACAAATCGGTAAGGTTTCGATCTCTATCTCGAATGATACCTTGAGATCGATTCAATGATCGATGAGCTTCAGCTGAAACAGGTAGTTCTAAAATACGTGAAATGGTCATAATGTTTTTGGCTTGTTGTTGCTTTGTACACTCGACTAGAAGATTACCGGATCGGAGTTTCGTAACCTTTGGAACATCACTTCCGGTAACGCCTTTGATCGTTTTTGCAATGACAAAGGGCGAAACCTTTGACAAAGGACGAGTGGTATCTTTGCTTGAAATAACAATGAATTTAGGCCAACTATCATTTGTTGTATTTTGACGTTTGGATGAAGCTGATACGTCTTGATCTTCACTGTCACTCAAAGAAATATTACGTTTTAAATTTTCATTAGAACTTGTTGCTTGTTGTTTTTTAGGGGAACCCATGATGATAGAAAAGAGTTTCACTGCCTTGCTCCCCGCCCGCCACGGAGCGCCAACAAGGGCGATGCTGTTGTACAACGGGTCTCCTGTTGAAAGCACCAGGGCTACAAGGACAGTATACTCGCACAGAGTATTCCTTTAGGGAGACAAGCATCGTGCCAGGGGTTACCCGGCGATACAACTCTCCAGAATAACATCCACACGATTGACCCATGAGCCACCGCCTTCTGTAAAGCATAAATGGAATCAAATCAATATTTTCAAAAGTCAAAAACAGTAAATTTGAAATAAAATGAGAAGATGCTTCACAGGGCTTGGCGTGACCAGCCGATTGATCAGACCGAGCCAAATCTGACCGCCTGTCTAGGAGAAGTAAGGGCCAAAGCCCACATACGTGGACCAGGATCCCGTCCTCCCCCGACACAGGTCGCAACACACGGCAAACATGTTGACCCGTTTAGTCGCTTCTTACGACAAGCTTTACGGGCGGCTGCGGGACTATTCTTTTCACACCCGGTTCCCGCACGGGGGGAGAGCCAATTTGGCTTTCTTCTGTCCAAAACTGGATATTGCAGGTCCCAATGGTGCACTGTCCTCTTTGTGTAGTGGCAACGAGTTGAGTTGCTCAACTTGACTCGAAGCCAAATGTAGTTAGGTTTATCTTCCATTGTGCTGACAAATTTTAAAAAACCATTTGCACTTGGTTTTTCCTGTGTCCCGTTTCGAAACGAGCGTATATATGGCAAAAGAAGTTCCATCAAAGTGCCAAGATGAAACACAAGAATAAGCTGCCATGTCTTGTGGTTGTCGTAACAGTTTTTTGCAGCCTTCAAGGCAGCATCTGAAGTCCAACCCATTCGGTAGGCAAGAGTTTTCATACAAACATCCCAATTTAGCTCTACAAAAGATTTCATAAGGTTCATCTCATAATGTCCATCAGCAATATGGATATAAACCCAGTCAAACTCTCGTATAAATTGCACTACAGTTTCCGAATTAGGGAGTGTTTTCCTGTGTTCTTCTAACAAGTCTCTCCCTAAAATTCCTTTTTCACACTCTTTACATATGTAATAATCGTTTATCAGCCTAAAAAGCATCGTAAAGGGGAGTCCATCACAGCATACCATAACCCATTCTCTCATTCCTCCTTTATACCTCTTCACTCCAGCTATCTTTCCGATGTGTCGTAGTACAAGTTTTAAAGAATCGTATGAGTTTGGATTTACAAATACTGGATCTAGTACAAAAACAGGGATAGGATCATCAGGATGATTACTGTTCACGTGATCATACCGCATATACTCTTTTTCTCTAGATTTTGTATTCTTTTTGTTTTCTGAGATAAGCGGCAACATAAGTGGTTCTTCTGAAGATTCTGCATTATCATTTTGCAGTAAAGACGCGTTGAATTTTACAAGGTCTTTATGACAATTTGGGCATTTTCTTTTTGTCTTTGCAAAAAGGATATTACAATCAGTACACGTTTTAAAATCACGCTCTTTTTGTAGTTTATCCACCAATTTGTCAATTACATCTTCATTTTTTGTTTCCGTTTGCATAGATAATATTTCTTCAATAGCAGCTGTAACAAATGATTTAAACTGAAGCAAGTGAACTCTTCTCAAGTCATTGTTCAAAGCTTCATTTTGGATGTCATCTCTCAATATTTCAGACACATTTTCATGCGTGAACCACCGTGATGGATGTAACGATTCATTACTTTCATAACACATTGTACTTTCTAGTTGTGCAACAGCAACAGTTGTTATAACAGAGCTCTTCACTTTGTTCTGTGGTTTAATGTTCCAAGTTTTGCCGATAATTTGTTCATTGTCGAACATAAACATTATATCCCCTGCTGGACAATTTAAAGGGTTCGCTGGAATATTAGATAGCCATCTGCAAAGTGTACTGTACTTTCCTCCTGCCCCAGAGTTTCCGATTATATCAACAGCTGTTTTACTGCTGGTCATTGACAACACAGACAAATTTTGAAGAATACTGAGCGGACCAATGAAATTTGAATTGCTTAACTTATACAAGCTTTCCAAGACAATAGCTATTCTATATGCATTATCGTCTAACGAACATTTACTCAGAGCCTCTATTAGTGAAATGACAAAGGGGTTCCTTTCCTGAAGATATGCATGTAGTTCAAAGTTATTCAGTGTTGCAATATTGTCATACTTTCTTTGTATTACTTCAATGTCCTGTTTAAAATTGTAATTTCTAGATTTCAGTAATAAATTAACAATATTTTTCTGCTGCAAAGATGGCAATTCTATAATAAAGTCTTCCAGTATTCTGTCTCTTTCATCAATTGGTATGTTTTCAAATGCATGCATTAGATCATTCTTGTGACTTGCATTTGCATCTGTAGATACAGGTTGTAAAAAAAGCTTTGAACGCTTTCCTCTGCCTGGAGGGGTACTTTTTACTGATCTCTTTCTTTTATTCATAGGTGTTTCGGCATTAGTAGCTGTGCACAATTCACAATTTGTGTCTTCATGAACAGCAAACGTAGTAATATCCATAGATGTAGAAAACCCAGTATTTTTGTTCAATGCAGTTCGGTATCGGTAGAAAACATCGGTGTGTGATTTACATATATTACTGGGATATACTTCTGAATCTTCATCATCAATATTTACTTTAAAAATTGCATCTATCTCATTTCGGAATTAATGTTTTGGAACAGGTTTGTAGACAGGTAAACCACATATTCTACAGATGGTAGCTAATTTTTGCCTATGTATGGAAAAAGATGTTGTAGAATTTACATCATCTGAAAAAAAAATTAAATTCTTATTAGCTTTTGGGCCAAATATGATTTTTCTTCTTGCAATGATTCGGATTAAACTATGATATAAAATCAACCCATGGCGTGGTCAGATAGTATATTCTTCCCTATGCCCACAAATTTGGATTCGGGAATATGCAAAAACCTTATTACCAAAGACATATTTGAAAAATAAATATGCCCTAAATATACATCTAGTTCTTGTACCAACAATTATCGGTGATAGTTATATGTAAAATGTAGGAAATTTATAAATTTTAAATAATGTTTCATTTGGCCAACTGTTCCAGTTGAGATTTTTTTTCCTTAAATCAGCCAAACAAAAAGAAGAATATCCTATCGTGACCATTTTTTGTTGACTGATTAGGACGAAACAAGCAAACTTAATAATGTTAAATTTTACCAAGGGTTGAGCGCTCAGAAACCATATCCTGTTCCAAACAGAAAAATACTGTTTAAGCAAAAACTTGAATGTAGCAGAAAATGTCCCCATAGGACTCAGATGCCCCTTCCAAAGGTTAAAAATCCAACTAGAGGGTGTGTCTGTAAGCCACGGATGGCCCTCCCGTCATAAAAACATCCGTCATGCTTAGACATGCTACCATAAACACATCTAGGTAATATCATAACTCTATTGCATAAAGTATCCAAGATATGGACTAAAACCAAGAACTTAACTCAAAGTCGCTCAAGCGTAAAAGGTATGTCACCATGACCTAATTCTTAGTGGGTTGTGTCATGCTACCCAAGATGCATCTGCTGATGCAGTATCATAACCCTACTACAAATGTACATATAGTACCTGAGATATGGACCTAAACCAAGAACTTAACCAAAGTCGCTCATGCATAAAATATAGGTCACAGTGACCTTATTCTAAGTGGGTTGTGTCATGCTACCCAAGATGCATCTGCTGATGCAGTATCATAACCCTACTACATATAGTACCTGAGATATGGACCAAAACTAAGAACTTAACCAAAGTCGTTCATGCGTAAAATGTAGGTCACAGTGACCTAATTCTAAGTGGGTTGTGTTGTGCTACCCAAAATGCATCTGCTGGTGCAATATCATAATCCTACTACATATAGTACCTGAGATATGGACCTAAACCAAGAACTTAATTAAAGTGTTACGGACGGACAAAGGTAAAACTATATGTCAGACCCACATACGTGATCGGGCCATAATAAAACAGGAAGTTGACATCCAACATCAACATGATCAATTAAAAACAACACACACAAAATAAAACTCATAATGGTTAAGAAGCATACCAAATTTCAAATCATTCCAGTGAGTACACACATAAGACAGTAAAACTTAATGCTCCCGACACCTATCGGCATGAACATAAAAACTTAATGCCCCCGGCGCCTATTAGTGGTGAGGCAAAAAAGGAAATATACATGTACATGTATATCCTATTTTAGTCTTCAAAGAAAATGTATACCTTGTTGAGAGATATTTATTGGGTACAGTGGTTTGCTTAGTGACACATATCCAGTACCCTCATTTTTCATGTTTAACTGAAAACAGGATATTATAAGTTACATACATGTATGTATATTTAGATTTAAAATTGTAACCCTGTTCCTACAGATATTTGTTTTTCTAATTATGAAATCACATTCTAAATTTTTCTTTAAAATAATTGACCCTGTTCAAGACAATTTGCTATAAAAGGTGATCCTGTTCTAACAATAAGACGGTAAAAAAGGACCCTTTGCTGCAGCACACTCGTATCACGTTAAACATAGGCAGTGACAGCCCAACTCAACCCCCCTCCCCCCTTTTCCTGAGAATCATCTGTGTGTAAAAACAACATGAACAATAGGCAACACTAAAACAATCAAATCTCCAGGGTTTAGTGTATTTTAAAATTGTTTTGGTGCCATCACGGTTAGGTAATCACATGGCATGCTCATATCCATGCATTATGTAAACTGACACATGCACAGATCATCATGCAGATCATGATGTTTAAATCGTGGACAATCATGACAATAGAGACTCCCTTTCTTGGTGACGGTTAGCCATATCTTTACAAAGTTACGCATAGCCGTGACTTTCGTATTTATAAAAGTGACGGCTATGCGTAACTTCCACTTTTCTTTTTGAAAATTGGTGTTTTTTAAAAAGCAAGATCTCCTTTAAAAAAAGCGAGATCCACTCAAAATTTGCTTTACGTAATAAACAATTATCTTGGGTTTCGTCGTGCCGGAGGTTACATGCTGAAAAAATGCTTAGACATTCAGTAGACCAAAATGTTTAGTACCATTCATCGCCGTGCTTTCTGTCTCTTGTTCAGCCATCTTGTTGTATGTAGCTATAAATAGACTTCCATATTTGGACATCCGGTAAACAAAAAGCGAAAGTATCCGAAATCGGACACGGTAAAGCCGTGATTGATATACGTAAACGACAAGTACATAGAAAACGATCGTTCGAGCAAGTTACGACTAGCCGTCACTTTTAAAAATGATGGCTATCCATGAAGTCCAGGACTGTTAATAGAAGGTCATAAAATCATGTTATGTTCATTATAATTGCTTACTGTGAAAGTTCAAAAATTGGTGTGTATCAATTTTCATGGATTGGGAAAAAAATGAATATATTCATGAATTCTTTATAAAAAGCAAAGTTGATTATGTTCAATGAAATTCTTTTTTGATCAAATTCTAATTTTTTGATTTGCATGACCCAAGAAAACCATGAAAAATTGGTACCACACGAAATTTGATACTATAAGTTTTTTTATTCTTTTTGTTAATATGAATAATTCATTTTGTAAATCTATTGTGATTTTTGTTAAACGGGTAAGCCAGATGTATAATGCTCAACGCTTCTTTTTATGTAACTAGTGCATGATGGGTAATGCTTGTAGATAACAGATTTTTCACAAAATATTTAATCTTACTTTCCTCTAAAGCTAGGTAAGAAGGCTTCTCTATTAAAATCAACCTACATTCTGCGCATCAAAAAATCTACTGCATGTAAAACAAGATTACTTTCATTACTTGTGAAACAATCTTAAAAGCTTAAGGTTTGCATTATAAATGTTTCAACTTAAAACATTTTAATATTTTATTGAGTTATTTCCCTTAGCTACTCTCTACCTCTTTGGATATTAATTACATTTAACACATTACTCACAAATTTGTTTTTGTGCTATCTCAGTGTGGCTAAAAACTTTGGGAAATCTTATTCATGTTATTCAATCCAAAATTAGATTTTATCCATTTCCTTCCCTTTCCATTTGTGCCTCGATCATTGCTTCTTAAGGGATTTTGGGGGGGTGCTTGAAAAGGGAAAGGCACCTTTTAAATATTACTCTCTAAGTAAACTAATATTACAGGCTTGTTTGATTGTCTTTGAATCAGGATGCAATATTTTATTCATACATAATCTATCAGAAAATTAGTTTAAAAAATCAGCAAGTTCTAGTATTATCATTGCATCAAGTGTATTTAGGAAAGAAAATTTTTGTAAGTAGTTTTAAGTTTAAAAAAATGCATGTTACATCTTTATTTATTAAATTATACAACTAGAGGTTTAAAAATCACCCTGTAAAGGAAAAGTTTGCCAACCGTCTTGACATGGTTTATTGAAATAGCTATAAACATATTTTAAACTAACAATACTTGTACTACATAGAAAGAAATTTTAAACCAGAATTTATTATTGCTGAGTTGATTTTCTTAACATTTATTTCATTGATTCTATTTTTTTAAATGGATTTTTTATTTTACATTCTTAACATAAGTTGTAAACTTTTTCATTAAAAAGACATAGAATATTTTTTCTTATTATGAAATTGTTTAATTTCTGTAAAAAATCCCTTGTTCTATTAATAGAAAATGTGATAAGATCTATAAATAGAAGAACCATTTTTATTGCATGCTTCAATGTATACTGTAATATACAAAGACTAAAGTTTTTAACCTCCTTAATGAATTAAGTACATGTAATAACTGCATGAGGATGATTTCCAATGATTAAAATAAATAAAGATATTTTGTATATTTTTTTATAGAAAAAAATACATGTATGTTTGAGTACTATACAATGTATTAAAGTGTCTACAAATAGTGCTGAAATTTAAACCCTACATAACCCTTAGAGTTGTATGTAATAAATAAGGGTCAATCCCAGCATGATAGCTTAAAACGAATGAAATATTGGAACTCACATTTAAGAATGAAGGGTTACTACTACAATTTATTGTGCTAACAATTACAAATTTAAAACCTTTTTTTTCTTCTTTTTCCTTTGTACAATTCAGAATTGGACACACTTTGATGAATCACCAAGGTTTTGCACCTTTAAAAGTATGAAATTTTTTTTTATACGAACGAAATGTGTATTCAACAATGCAAGATCTTTGATGATGATTGATTAAAAGGGTCATGTTCTTCATTAAAGCTTTCAGTTTTATAGTATTGGTGTACAATTCTAAATTGCTACTTGGCCACAATTTTGGTGATTCATTAAAGTATTCCTATTTCTGAACTGTAGCTAATATAATTTGTAATGGGTTAAATATTTTGTTGTGGGCACCTTTATTATGACATGTAAAGGTTAATTGTGGACTTCTATGTTTGAATTGGGAAATGTTATTGGCATCATTACATGGTGGTTTTAAGTTGTCACCTAAAAAACAGGTGATCTTTTTGACAACTATAAAACTTTTGTTAGTAGAGTTCACTTAGTAAGATTAAAACAAAGATCACATTTAAGCCAGGGTATTAAGCTCATTTGTTATAAGGTATTAAAAGCATTATGCTATGGAATTTATTTGTTATGCATAAAACTACATTTTATATTTTGCAAAATTGAATACAATGAAATGAATGATACAAATGTTTCAAGTCCACATTGACTTCTATGTGCCCTTACCAAAATGTAGATTGATAACAAAAATATGTCTCTGCAATTTAAGTGCTATTTGTATGTTAAGTTTTTTTTTTATTCTAGAAAGTTTACCTTTTATTAGTTACCTGTACTAATGTGATTATTGATCTGATTATAAATAGAAATTCTGTTCTAAAAATAGACACTGTAGTTATGAATAGAATTATGTGGCTATTTTTAGTTTCAAGATATACCTGTTAACTATTTTAACTCTCCAAAAATGAAATTTTGTTTCTAAATTATTTTTTTTATCCATTATCACTTACTTAGGTTTCAAAGGTGCATGATTTTAACCTTTTAACATGTTTAATAACAATACTATTTTTATGTACATTTGTTTAGCATGATTTAAATACTTTATTTTTGATATTTTATCAATAGCTTTTAAGCTAAATAATGATATAGTAATAACTGTAATAAGTAAAATATTCAAATAAAGCCTTAAAGTTTGAAAATTATGGAAGAAAAATTGACAATCTAATCTTTTCCTACCCATCTAAAAACATTTAAAAAAATCAAGTTTTTAAAGGATTTCTTTCTATTTTCTATTTCTTAATTTGAAGATTGTACATAGAATCATATATAATTACTGATATGATACATATGTTAAATGTTTATCACATGTGACCTTGACATTTATAACATGTTATAACCTTGACATTGATGTTAATTTTTGTTCATCATTTCATTATTGGTATACAATTGTGTTAAACAGTTGTCACACACTCATTCATGGAATCAGATATTGTGAAATAACTCTATTATACAACACATCTGTTCATGGATTCAGGAAAAAATAACATTAAAAGCAACATAATAATACTTCTTTGTCTTTATATGCCTATATTGAAATATTTGTTTTATCCACTTTGCCTTTAAGCTACTTTTTTAAGGACCCTTGCTCCAAAGTTCAATTTGAAAATAACAAGATAATTCACTTTTTAATGTGACCAATAAAAATTTGTGGAATAATGGTTTGTTGCTGTCTTGTTGTTGTCATTGTCATTTTTGGCCGGATTTCACTAATGAAAATCCGGGTTATAAAGTGGTGAATGTCGGGCGGGCAGTGAGCGGGGAAAAAACTTTCGTAGTAGTTTTCTCAGCAACTTCTAATGACAGCCATTTGATATTTGGTATAAAGCATCAGGGTAGGGTCCCTTACCGTGCCCATGCCGTGTATCTTCAACAACTCTATACATTTTATCTACCAAAACCAGTGAAATTTCAAGCATGGTCTATCTCACTTTTTATGTCATATTGTTTGCTTTTAGACTTGAACTACTCTTCCTGTTGTGCTTCATAATAAAAAGTATCAAGGTGAGGGTCAATGAAACTGGGGAAATAATTATACTGGAAACCAAAAGTGTAGAATGAGTGCTTTTCTAACTAGGAAGATGAAACCAGAACAAAATTCAAAGAAAACAATTGATCAGGTTAAATCAATCTTTGTGAAACTTTATATTAACTGACATACACTATCAACTACTTGAAATTTTGCCAGTCAAATTAATATTTCGCTGGAAACAATCATGTTTAACATTTGCTTGCATTGAGTTTAACATTGTTTGGAATATCAAGAGTCGCCAAAGTAAAACTCAAATAGCTAATTATATAAACACATCCTTGGAAGAAATATACGAAAAATTTCACAGATGAAGGGATGGGTAGATTGCTGGATCTTAGGCTATCCATAATCAAAATCTCAACGTTCACAACGTCCCATTTAGTCAAGGTACAATTTCATTTGAATTTGCTTATTTCTAGGAAACAACAAAAGAAAGGACAATCTAATGGATCAAGTAGACCGACTAGGGAGTTAAACATCGTTAAACATCGTGATTATACCTAAGTATAGGTCTGCAACAACAAGCAGGATCTTTAAAATCATGAGGTGTACAAATGTTTCGTTACATGACATTTTAGATAATGGTTAAGCCCATTAAAAGTCGAAAATCGTGAATTAAATCTTGCAGTTAGGGAATGCTTTTGCGCGCAAATTAAGCTCTTCAAAAGATCCCATAGAAAAGACACTAATGGCTTAAGGACAAGTGACTGATTCAGGTTCCTTAATTTGAACCTCTTGTTCATGGGAGAAAAGTGTACTATTTATAACCATAGACCTGTATATTATATACAGGTCTATGTTATAACATAACTAACATAACATATTTTATTTTTTCCAAATCAGAAGCCCACAAAGGGCAAAGGGAGGAGTAAAGAACACTATTTACGGACATTAAGCAACACATTTAAAAGAATATCAACAATTGTAGTAACAGAATTCTCATGTAAAATGACAGTATAAATTAGAAAATTTATATGCGTTAAAAACATAGACCTGTATATTAGATATTATACACAGGTCTATAATAAAATGTACTATATGCTTGTTAGTTTGAAAAGTCCTTAATGAGTTTAGTTAGACCAATTTTAGTCTGAGGAGAAGATATTATTGCATGCATAATGCCTTCTTGGATTATGATCTCTCTGACTGTACATGCATATTTCTAGGAGTAAATTACCTCTCATCAGCGGCATTTGAATCAAAACAATGGCAGGTCGAAAACCAAAAGTATTGACGGGAAAGAACTCTACTCAACCCAACCTTAACGTTCGTACATGTAAGCCAAATCGATTATCCAGGAAACGACCATTTGCAAAGGAAAAGGTGTTGGTTTATCACTTATCCGTTACCTCTGAGGCGCGGACCGAATAACAAAAAAAATGACTGCCCAATCTGTATGTAATAAGTTTGTCAATTATTTACCTGCCCAAGGTTAATGGTTTCTTCCGGGTTACTCCCATGTTTCTGCATCATAAAAACTGACGCCCTGTTGCATGGCCCAGGTGTGTATGTCGAAGAGAGTGTTAAACCTAATCACACACACAAAACGATTAAAATTTTGTTTGAGTTTTGGGGAACCAAGAAAAAAATCTTAAAGTATAGGTTGTATGCGTACTGAAAGACAGAAGTTGACTTGCACGGCTGCATTCACATCAATTGACTAATATTCATTTTGAATGACCAGCAAATATAAAGTAGATATAGTTTAATAACGGGATGATTGTCATTGCCAACGACTGTTTAGTCGTCGGTCAAAGAAAATTGAGTTAAAATATAGTGAAGACATTATTAATTTATCCTCTTTCTTTCTGTCTTGATCTTAATTTTTCGTGGAATGACTGAAACTCATAATTTGCGCTTCCACATCTCAAGAATTGTATAGTTTTATGTTCAAGAAAGAAGCAGAGAAACAAATGGGGTATCCGAATGTTAAAAGTCACAGTCGGAAAGGGCAAAGACAAAGTCTGTCAACACTTACGAGTACAGCACGAAGAATCAGACAACGCAATTAGACAAACAAATACAACCGAACAGCAACCAGCATCGTGAATTCTAGACGTAACCAGAATGAACTCCGGTGTCGTCTGGAAGGGTTAGCAGTTTTTGTTTGTGTTACATCGCTAACGATAAAGCAGCAAATGTCCAATCAGGAAAAGGGGGGAAAAAACCCTAATACTTTCCAACATCTGTATTCGACTGAGGAAAATAAATCCCATATTCGTTTTCAATCACATGACTTCCTATAAGTTTCCTGAATGAAGACAACAATTAATCGAGAAGCAACATATCCCATAGCCTCATCCCTGTGCCAGCAATTTTTGTGCCAGATGTGACACCCTCTTAATGAAATCATGATAAAGTCTCACAGGCTCTGGTATAACTATATTTAATTTTCAAACCATTAAAATTCCTAATCTGGAAAGTAACATACCCACTTCACCAGCATATGGGGTGCATATTTCCTAACTTATTCGATATGTCAGGGCTTGTACTAATTTTTCAGATTTTGTGACCCGACACCGTTGTCTCCGTGATCGGCTTTTGGATCAAGGTTATAAGAAAATCGGTCTCTTAAAAAGTTTTACTTTCGATATCAGCCACTGGTAGCAAAATTCAAAGCAATGTCAGATAAAATAATTCGTGATTCAGTTTGTTGTACTGAGATGATCACCTCCCAATTGTGTCTCACAACTACGTTGTGTTTTGTGTTACTAAACCCATCCCAGACACAAACAGTTGTTTTCACACGGACGATAAAATTTATCAAAATTCAGATTCCACGGCAACCCCAGAAAGTCTATACTTGTTGAAAACGTAACAAAGGTGCAAAAGAGCTGAATTTTACTAAGTATTTCCATCATTTCACACAGATCTCACCAAACGAACATTTTTAGCACATAGCACCCAACTACCGCCCGGTATCCTTAATCTCAATTTCCTGCAAAATCCTAGAACATATCATCCACAGCAGAATAATGAAACACTTCGACAACAACATAATTTTAACAGTTGCTCAACATGGGTTTAGAAACAAGCAATCATGTGAAACTCAACTCATCGTCACTGTACAGGGGATAGCTAGACGCTCGGCAAAAGGTTCCCAGGTAGACATAATTCTTCGCGATTTCGCAAAAGCTTTCGACAAGGTTCCACACTCAAGATTACTACACAAACTCAATACCATGTAGTGAACATTAAAACCATCAACTGGATAGAATCTTTCTTAACACACAGAAACCAAAGCGTTGTACTAGAAGGCGCAAAGTCAACATCTGCTCCAGTCTTGTCCGGAGTACCCCAAGGCTCAGTTTTAGGTCTTTTATTATTCCTAGCGTACATCACCAACATGCCAAAAACTGTTAAACACTCACCATGCAGACCCTTCGCAAACGACACCATCCTTTTCAGAGAAATCACCAATGACCATGACAGGGCCTTACTCCAGGAAGATCTAACAGTTCTGGATTGGAAACTTGGGAGAGAAACTGGCAGAAGGCCTTCAACAAAATGTACTGTTGTTAGAATAAAGCCCATATAGCCGACCCAATATCAGCTCCACGGTCACACCCTTTAAGATAGAGAATGCAAGTAATTACTTAGGAGTAACCCTAACCAGCAACCTAACTTGGGATAAACATGTAGATAATGTGGCCAGCAAGGGAAACAAAACGCTATGCTATTTTACACGAAACCTCAAAGATTGCCCAAGATGAGTAAGGGAGACTAGTTATACAGCAATAGTCCAACCCACATTGGAATATACATCTACAGTGTGGGATCCTACCAACCAAAGTAAAAATCAGAGCAGGGAAGAGCTGCATGCTTTGTTGTAAACGACTACATAACCAGAAGACCACGCTGCGTCTCCAATATGGTTTAAGCTCTAGGCTCGCAAAACCTGGAAGTCCGTAGACGAAACAACAAACTTTGTATGATGTACAAAATCCAACACAACCATGTGGATATCTCCAAGGAACAGTGCATCCAAAGCAGCGACAGTAGAACTAGAGGTCAGCATAAACTATACCAAGAAAGGACCAACAGCATCATCCATGAAAATTCCTTCTTCATTAGAACAGTAGACGACTGGAAAAAAAACTATCTGCAGCAACAACAACGGAAAGCTCCATTGAGGAATTCAGGGCTTGATCAAGTCGACTCATGTACATAGTTTTAGATGTAAAATTTTGGAATGTTTTATTGTAAATAGTCATTGGGAAGGCTACTGTTTGTGTTTGGGTATTATGAAGTCGGCCTGCAGAACTTAAAAGAGTCGATACCGACTCCTCAGGTGTTCTATACCGTAAGAAGAACCATTTTCTTTTGGTGGGGGGGGGGGGGGCTGGGATTTTTTCCAAAAATAATATTTATTCCAACTTTTACAGAAAAAAAAACAATAATGCTCCTTAAGGAGCTGAAAAAAAAAAATAATATTCATAAATTTCCAAAAAAATATATATATATACATCCTTTGAACTCAAATGATAAAACCCTATTTTTTTTCGGCCTCGCTTCGCTTGGCATACATCACCTAATTCATCATTACCTTTTGCAGAAGTTTCAAATTTTGGAGTTATAATTGTGCTACAAAATAGTATCGCTTTTGATATGTTTAGTACACTCATACATAGATAGTTTTGTTCTGTTATGGCATGAACCTCTGCTGTATGACTCCCAATCAGAAAAATTAAAAATCATATTGTATTTCTTAGACCTTGCAATGTAATACTAGTAATAACCTTTTATACATAATGCATACACACTATTTTTGCATTTCACTTATACAATAATTGAGAAGGATGTTATGTTATAGACTGGTCTGTCAGTTTGTTTACACATAAATGATTATTCCGAAACTATTGACCTTAAGCTTTCAATATTTGGAATTTTTCGTATTGTCTGATCTAAATATCATTTACAGGTCTAAGTGTTTTTCCCATTGCTTTCAGAATATAGATTCTGTATCATTTTGTGATGTCTGTCAGTTTTTATGACCTTCAGCCGCCCTCGGACTTCCTGGTATGAAGAACAAACATTTGAAGTGTGTACATCTTAGCCACTGATGTTTGAAGAGCCGGTGGTGTAGTGGTTAACGCGTCGGGCTACTAACACCAAGGTTCGTGGTTCGATCCTCGTCCATGAACCAATTTTCCGACTCTCTCTTGACACCATTTGCGGGGATGGTCTCAAGGATCGATGCTAGTCGATCGGAAGGGACGTAAAAGGTTGTCCCGTGTATGTGGAGAGCAATACCCCATGCACGTTAAAGACCCCTTTGTAGAGTTCGATAAGATTGGGCTCAATGGGGGCCACTGCAAAGGTCACACTCGCAAACTGCTAGCTGGACGGATTTACATAAGCATTAAGCTTGTTTCCCAATCCAGGATAAATAAATTTGTTTAAACTAAACAACGATGTCCCGCTTGGCAAATACATTTATATATTAAAATAAAACTCCCCATCCTACTGGTAGATCCAGAAATGTCTTAAAGACGGGGCGCAGTGACTAGCATGGGTCATTTTTCACAGATTTCTTATATTTCCAATTGCATTATTGTGTTGTTTTGTTGTTCATATTATGATTTTTTTTTTAAATATAAATTATGAAATCTAAATATCAGGATTTATAGCTTCCAGGAAATATCAAGATTGGATGATTTTGCATCATTTAGTATTTTACCCAAAATCTTTTGGGGCCTTCAGTGATCCTCATGTCTGTTTAGTATGCTAGATAATTCGCAAGATCCCTAATCAAAAGGCTTGTTTTTTTATGATCCCTTATTGGCTTCAACTGGTACTTATCTTTGTCTTATTTCAACTGCTGACTTGCTGTTTCATGGAAATTAACTTTAAAGGTAACCGTGTGATGAGTCCCCAACGTGACAAGGTTACCAGGGCAATTACAAATGAAATATTGCTTCCTCTTTTAGTCTTGATAAATTTCACATATCGAAAAAGGTATATTTATGAAAGAAACAAATTTTAGATTTTTGATATCCAGCAATTTGTTTTTGTCTATATTGTCCATTTTAAGAAATATTGCTATATTCTGATTTTTTTTTGGGTGGGGGTGGATGGTTCTGGTTTTTAAATAGTTTCAATTCTTACTTAAAGTTTGTGCTTTAAATAGAGGTTGGCTGCCATATTCGCCATATTTCCCCATATCCCATTTTTTCCTATAAATATATGTATTTTTTTAATATGCATGTATTAAAATCAAAATATAATAATCCAATGTACATATTTCATCTCCTACTGAGAGTTTGTCTGTTTGACATATTCCCCATATCCTATTTTTCTTTAAAAATATATGAATGTTTTGAATATAAATGTATTCACAATGAGAATAATTTAGTCCAAGAAGTGGCCTAATTTACACAATTGATAAAGGACCTGTTTACGAAATAGAAAAACAAATATAAATTTTCTGAATTTGTCTGGAAAAATATGATTTTACTTTGGGTAGAAAAAAAGACTATAACTTTGATTAGGACAGAAAAAATATAATATTAGGTTACAAAATCCCAGCCCCCCCCACCCCCACCGTATGAAAATGGTTCGTGCCTAAAGTGCACATTAGATCCATAAGAAAAGCTTGTTATTTTTTTTTATTATTATTTTCTTATATAAATTGTTTCAATTCATCGCATTATAAACATTTTTAATGTTAATTTTATCAGCGTCAAATATTCAAAAAAATATAAGCAGGGATGTCCAAAACATCAGTTTTATTTAATCCCTGATAAAAGTGACGATATAAGTGACATAAGAATTTTGGGTCGAAAGGGACAACATAATAAGGGGACGAAATAACCAAAAAATTAAAAGGAAATAATTCCGCCGGAAGTCGACCGAATCACCCAGAGAATAAGTCTTATACGTCTATAATTTAGCAATTTTTCCTTTTTGAATTTTATTGTTTAAATTTTGAATTTTATTGTTTAAATTGAAAGTATCTCATATAAAATGTTTTATGTTGAGAAAAATATTTTTTGACAAAAAAGCTTAAGAACTATTTTTAGTGGTCTACTTTTCTCGTAAAATTCTTCCGCCTACCCTCTTTCTCAACAACGTGCAATCTGCAGCCATGAGGTTATAAATTTTAAGCAAAATTTTTCCCATTCCCGACAACTTCAATCATTTATGAACATAATGACACTTACTTCTACATGTTATAGAATAAAACTGTGACATTAATATCGATATATGGGCACTAAAATAGAGGAAATCACATTAAAGATCATCCAAAACTTCTACCTTTCTTGCATGATAAAATATGTATGCTCTGCTCAATATATACTATGTTTAATGATCAACTAAAACTGTACGAAGGAGGAATCCTGTATGAATAATTTGTTTATTACAAGATAGAGAATTGTTATTTATTATACCCCCCGCAAACAAAGTTTGGGGGGGTATATAGGAAACACCCTGTCTGTCTGTCTGTCTGTCTGTCTGTCTGTCTGTCTGTCCGTCCGTCCGTCTGTCCACATAACTTGTAAGCACTTCTTCGCCTAAACCGCTTGGAGGATTTTGCTGAAACTTAAGATGAAGGAAGTACATCATATGAAGATGTGCATGAAGAATTTTTATCGCACACAGACATCATTCAGGGGAGAAAATTGGACTTAGACTTTTTGAAATACATTATTCAATGGGAGACCTCGTAAGCGCAACTCCTCCTAAACTGCTGGAAGGATTTTGATGAAACTTTACATGAAGGAAGTACATCATATGTAGATGTGCATGAAGAATTTTCATCGCAATTGGACATCATTCAGGGGAGATAATTGGACTTAAGACTTTTTAAATATATTATAATACATTATTCAATGAGAGACCTCGTAAGCGCAACTCCTCCTAAACCGCTTGATGGATTTTGATGAAACTTTACATGAAAGAAGTACTTCATCTGTAGATGTGCATGAAGAATTTGTATTGCTCTTACTTATTATTGAGGGGAGATAACTGGACTTGAGATTTTTTTTTACAGTACAGAGTCCAATATGAAGCGGGGGGTATCCTTTTGTGAGCTCGCTCACAGTATTACTTGTTTAAAAAAGGTGTTCTTCTCGGAGAGACAACATCCTAGTACATAGCTACAATGATGTAGCTCCTATGGCTATGACATCGTTGATTGGGCAGAGCTACAATGTGGTCCCATTGCTTGTAACAGGGCAACGCCGAAAGTGAAATCACACCGGGCGCAATTCAATCCATTAGATGTCAATTTGGGACTAAAAAATTGCTTATACATGTAGTATTTAAATGACGAATTCAGTTTAAATTTTCCTACATTTAGTGCAGTTTAAGATTTTCGTAAAAATATCATTTTTTGGAGGATCTTCATTATAAAGTTCAGGATCCGAAATTTGAAAATGTTGGTTTTCTTACAGATTATTATTTACCTATGACTCGACCAAAAAATTTAACAACTTTATGTTATTCAGAGTGTTATTGGTTTTTTGAACCATCTTGGAGATTTGTGTGAGTTGGAGAAAGATTTTCGATTTGCTCCATTATGAGTAATGGGACCGCATTGTAGCTCTGCCTAATCAAAGATGTCAAAGGAGCTACATTATTGTAGCTACCTGGTACACTGTGTACATGTACATTCTAAAGATTCATAAAAAGGGGTCTGGTCGTTAGAACAAAAACCAAATATAGATTGCCACCTGATTTTCTTTATCTGGAAGCTTTCATTATCATACTCACAAAACACCACCACTAGACCTATTTTATTTTTGATTATTTTATTCACATTTCTAATTCGTTTATCGTTTTGTCTGTTCACACCGTTGGGTAGTCGTCATTATTGACGGTGCAATGTAAGATGTAGATGTAGCACCTTTGACATCTTTGATTGGGGGGGGTTGCTACAATGCAGTCCCATTGTTGTAACGGAGCAATGATGAAAGGGAAATCCAGTGTTCCAGCTAGGCTGTTTTCAGAGGGCGGTCCGCCCGCCTGCCTTTGCCTCCGCCCGATTGCCCTTTTCAGGATACCTGCCGTTATTCATCTCCGCCCTGCCCTTTTTGATCGTACATTTGCCTTTTTCAGCCGATCGTACGTAGTTCGTGTATTGAGAATGAAGCCATTTGAGATAATTGAGCGACATATTTACAACCCCAAGCCAATTAACAAATAAAATTAACATGTGTTCTCTTGTCAATTAATTAAGGTATCCTTTATGATTAAATTAATTTCAATTACAGGTAAGTTGTCCGATTGCACAGTAAAATTTTCTGCCTTGGTAATGAAAATCGTACACAAATCAGAAAATCTAAACCCATCTGGATGTTTTCTATCAAAATTAACATTAAATAAGCACTTTTATTGAAAAATAAAAATGATGTTGATGGATTTTTAAGATGCTCCATCATATATTTTTTTGTTTACAAATAATGACAGGAAGCGGAAGTTAAAAACTAAAAACGAACTCTGACCGGAATGGTACTAAATCTCCGGATTTTACTAGCAAATTCAATAAAAATGAAATGGGTAATTTTTTCTTGGGCTGACATTCAAGCTTTTTAGCACTGATAGAATGAATGAATGTAATGAAAAGCCTAAAGTCTTGTCAAAGAAACAAGAGGCTCCCCTTAAACCTAAAAATGCTTGTTTGTTTTGTTAAAATGAATGTGTGCTGTATTTGATTGTTATTAGCTAATAGCTGTAACGGGGTTGCCCCCCTTCGTACATTAATTAGTAGATTTAAATAGCCAGCCTTTATCCCTGAACAAGGGAAGTACTTCTTTGGTTCAGAGGTAGAGCGCCTGACTGTAAACCTAGAGGTCCCAGGATCGAATCCCGCTCAGGACATGTCGATTTTGTGAAGTAATTCATGCTCTCCGGTTACATTGGCGCCCAACTAAAAAACCCACGATGGTTAGAACAGGAAAACTAGCCAGGGTTAGTTGTGTTAAGAGTCATACATGAAAGTATGATGACTCTTGAGGAGGGGGAAGTGTAACGGGGTTGCCCCCCTTCGTACATTAATTAGTAGATTTAAATAGCCAGCCTTTATCCCTGAACAAGGGAAGTACTTCTTTGGTTCAGAGGTAGAGCGCCTGACTGTAAACCTAGAGGTCCCGGGATCGAATCCCGCTCAGGACATGTCGATTTTGTGAAGTAATTCATGCTCTCCGGTTACATAGCTATGCCCTTTTGAAAGATGAAGTCAACGCACGAATGTGCCCTTTTTAAAAATTCATCCCTGCCCTTTTCAAATCCTGGCTGGAACACTGGAAATCTCACCAGTCGCATTGCAACAGGTTGGGGAGAATGCCCTTAATTAAGATATACAGTAACAGTACTTTCCTACTATTACAGAAAATGTTTTCCTTTGTAACCTAAGTTGACCAATTAATCAATCAATTAGGTTTTTCAAAACATTAAAATGACCAATGATTGGTTTGTCACATGGCATGTCATCATTCAATGAAAAGTTAAAAGGCCTCATGTCACACATGGATGCTCACAGACATCTCAGTCAATATAAGCAGGGATCGCGCTGGGCTTCGCCAATGTCGCAAATTGCGATATTTTTTTCTTGCTGGCGACAAAAAACGGCTGCTGGCGATTTTTCTGGCGCCTAAGTAAGTTAACATTTTCGACCGGAAATTGAATACACATCGCCAGAATTGATCAATATCTCAACAGGTAAGTTATCGTGTGTGACCATGCGTCGCCACGGATGAGCAGGTAGATAATTGAATAGGTGCAAACGGTAGAGCACAGCAGGTTGAAGAAAAGGATTAACAACTAATTAGAAATTAGGCTCACATCTTTTGATAATGCAATAAAGGTGTCAAAACAGTGATCAGGAACAAATTTCTAATTTCATGAATGTACGCCTGAATGACTTTAATTGTCCAAGCCAATTTGACAAAGTATCGTGTGTTGATTTGCACACATGTCAGCCAAGGTTTCAAAACAAATAATTGCCAGTAAATCAAAATTATCTCCAGCTTGGGATGAGTTTTTATGCACAAAACAATGAGAGAATGGTAAGCTGTACCGTCCATATTAAGTTCCTCAAATAATCACAAGAAAGAAAGTACACATGTAAACAAATCATTCTATTTTTAGAACAATTTAAATGAGGTTACTGAGGGATATACACAATAATGATTTCAGAAAGCAAACAAAGAAAGGGAAGATAAATAAATCAAAATAAAACTAATTTATTATTCTTATAAAAAAAAAGAAACTGAAAAGAAGTTGTTTTTAGGAACAGAAATATTTTTACCAAACTATTACCATCAGCTGTTTTTTTTTTCAAAATGAAATAAATAAACAAACACATAACAATACTGGAATAAGAAGTTTTTATTTGAGAAAATCATGATAATTTTTATTAAAACATTCTAATAATGTACAGGATTCAATAGAAACCACATGAGTCATGATTGATGAATCTTTATAATGTGTCCACAGTCTGTCAAACATTGATCTTTTGCAATCTCTGTTGGTCATGAAAATGTGATGGATTCTACAAAATTTTATCTTTGCTTTCCTAAATAATACTTTTTTCATAGTGCTCATTTAGTGCTTTCAGTGATCTTTATTCTCTAGGTTGAGTATTCATTCATATGGTGCTTGTTTTTTTTGTGTATTGTTATGTTTATTGTGTTGTTATTATTTAATTTGTATATGGCAATAAACATGATAAATAATTAAATAAATCATGGTATGTTTTATTTCGAAAAGATATCAAACAAGAAAGGCTCTATTTTTTATTATCTAAAACCTTTTTCAATGAGAATAAACCATCCTTCAACATGCACCTGAAAAAAAAAAGACTGAAAACAATATTTTAAACATGTACATAAACATACATTACACAAGCATGACCCCTCAATGAAAACTGTACTGGCTACACTTTATAAAAACTGGCGACTTAATTTAAAATCTGGCGAATTTTCTGGCGACAAAAATTTTGAGGCCAGAGCAGCCCCTGTATAAGTGCATTTTAGTTTACCTTGTCCTTGTCTGTGAGATCGTCAATTAGGCATAATGCCTCTTTGATCCATTTCAATGACAAAGAAGTTTGTTGCGCCAGCTTCTGGTCCATAGAAATCTGGTTCAAATTTTATTGGAAAGTTTTTCCAATATTTGTTTAGTGCACTTTTAAAACTATTCACATTACATTAGTGATTGTTTTTAATTTTGATTACAAGTGGAATTTAAACAGTACTTTCAGAAACAGGTAATACATGTACTTATCTTCAACATTAGAAAAGTAATTATGGCTACAGAAGTTCATGAAAGAGGTTAAAAGTTTCAAATACCACAAAATGAGGATAATACCCATTTTGGGGCATACTCCCCAACCTATTGCAATTCATGAGATGCTAAATTTGGTACTATAAAACTATTACTTATAGTGTATTAGTGACGAATCCAGTGAAAATACCAATTTGTAATGTCTCTTGAACCTGAACTTTATAATAGAGTTCAGGATCTGAATATTGAAAATGAAGGTTTTACTAACAAATTAATAGTTACCTATGGCTTTAAACCAACATTTTTTGTGACCACATATCATTCTTAGTGTTATTGGTATTTTAAACCATCTTGAAGCTTTGTTTGAGTTGGAGAAAGAAATTCAATTTGCTTCATTAAGAGTAATGGGAACGCATTGTAGCTCCGCCTAATCAATGATGTCAAAGGTCACCTTTGAAAGGTGCTACATTATTAGCTTATGTGAGCTATTACCATCACTTGGCGTCCGTCGTCGTCTGTTAACAAATTTTCAAAAATCTTCTCCTCTGGAACTACTGAACAGAATTTAATGAAACTTGGTATGAATGATCCTTAGGGTGTCCTGCACCAAACTTGTGTTTCAATTTTTGATCCGTCAAAAAACATGGCCACCGTTACTAAAAAAAGACCAGAGGGGTCAGACTACTGTTTTTGGCTTGTAAATCAAAAAGTATAAGAGATAGATGAAATCTGATGCCACGCTACTGCTTCAGCATCAAAAGTTCTACAAAAGTCTCCATTTGGTCGAAGTTGTCAGATGATCCCTTATAGGAGTTACAGCCCCTTAAAGGTGAAAAAATAGCGTTTTTGCATGTTTTTGGCCTATGGAATGAAAACTGTTGCAGATAGAGAGAAGCTGTTGCTTGCTTAAATGTTCAGCTCATTTAGCTCTACAAAAGTCTCCATAAGGTGAAAGTTGTCAGATGACCCTTTATAGGGGTTATGGCCCCTTAAAGGCAAAAAATAGAGTTTTTAGCTCACCTGGACCGAAGGTCCATGTGAGCTATTACCATCACTTGGCGTCCGTCGTCTGTCGTCTGTCGTCGTCTGTCGTCGTCGTCGTCTGTTAACAATTTTTCAAAAATCTTCTCCTCTGAAACTACCCAACAGAATTTAATGAAACGTGGTATGAATGATCCTTAGGGTGTCCTGCACAAAACTTGTGTTTTGATTTTTGATCCGTTAAAAAACATGGCCGCCGTTACTAAAAATAGACTAGGGGGGTCAGACTACTGTTTTTGGCTTATAAATCAAAAAGTATAAGAGATAGAGAAAATCTGAGGCCACGCTACTGATTCAGCATCAAAAGCTCTACAAAAGTCTCCATTTGGTCAAAGTTGTCAGATGACCCCTTATAGGGGTTACGGCCCCTTAAAGGTGAAAAATAGCATTTTTTCATGTTTTTGGCCTACAGAATGAAAACTATTGCAGATAGAGATTAGCTGTTGCTTGCTTAAATGTTCAGCTCATTTAACTCTACAAAAGTCTCCATAGGGTCGAAGTTGTCAGATGACCCCTTATAGGGGTTACGGCCCCTTAAAGGTGAAAAATAGCCATTTTTCATGTTTTTGGCCTACAGAATGAAAACTATTGCAGATAGAGATTAGCTGTTGCTTGCTTAAATGTTAAGCTCATTTAGCTCTACGAAAGTCTCCATAGGATCAAAGTTGTCAGATAACCCCTTTTAGGGGTTACGGCCCCTGAAAAATGGCATTTTTTCATGTTTTTGGCCTACAGAATGAAAACTATTGCAGATAGAGATTAGCTGTTGCTTGCTTAAATGTTCAGCTCATTGAGCTCTACAAAATTCTCCATAGGGTCGAAGTTGTCAGATGACCCCTTATAGGGTTACGGCCCATGAAAAATAGCGATTTTTCATGTTTTTGTCCTACAGAATGAAAACTATTGCAGATAGAGATTAGCTGTTGCTTGCTTAAATGTTCAGCTTATTTAGCTCTACAAAATTCTCCATAGGGTCGAAGTTGTCAGATGACTCCTTATAGGGGTTACGGCCCATGAAAAATAGCGATTTTTCATGTTTTTGTCCTACAGAATGAAAACTATTGCAGATAGAGATTAGCTGTTGCTTGCTTAAATATTCAGCTCATTTAGCTCTACAAAATTCTCCATAGGGTCGAAGTTGTCAGATGACCCCTTATAGGGGTTACGGCCCCTGAAAAATAGCCATTTTTCATGTTTTTGGCCTACAGAATGAAAACTATTGCAGATAGAGATTAGCTGTTGCTTGCTTAAATGTTCAGCTCATTTAGCTCTACAAAATTCTCCATAGGGTCGAAGTTGTCAGATGACCCCTTATAGGGGTTACGGCCCCTGAAAAAAGCGATTTTTCATGTTTTTGGCCTACAGAATGAAAACTATTGCAGATAGAGATTAGCTGTTGCTTGCTTAAATGTTCAGCTCATTTAGCTCTACAAAAGTCTCCATAGGGTTGAAGTTGTCAGATGACTCCTTATAGGGGTTATGGCCCCTTATAGGTGAAAAATGGTGTTTTTGGCCTATAGAATGAAAACTATTGCAGGTAGAGAAAAGCTGTTGCTTGCTTAAATGTTCAGCTCATTTAGCTCTACAAAAGTACAGGGTCAACATCAAGACCAGGTGAGCGATTCAGGCTCCTGGGAGCCTCTTGTTGGCCTATAGAATGAAAACTATTGCAGATAGAGAAAAGCTGTTGCTTGCTTAAATGTTCAGCTCGTTTAGCTCTACACAATCCTCCATAGGGTCGAAGTTGTCAGATGACCCCTTATAGGGGTTATGGCCCATTAAAGGCAAAAAATAGTGTTTTTGGCCTATGGAATGAAAACTATTGCAGATAGAGAAAAGCTGTTGCTTGCTTAAATGTTCAGCTCATTTAGCTCTACAAAA
Source organism: Arcuatula senhousia (assembly GCA_963971305.1). Classification (NCBI taxonomy): domain Eukaryota; kingdom Metazoa; phylum Mollusca; class Bivalvia; order Mytilida; family Mytilidae; genus Arcuatula; species Arcuatula senhousia. The sequence goes on from OZ020310.1 coordinate 49,192,817, forward strand.
GTCTCCATAGGATCAAAGTTGTCAGATGACCCCTTATAGGGGATACGGCCCCTTTAAGGCAAAAAATAGTGTTTTTGGCCTATGGAATGAAAACTGTTGCAGATAGAGAGAAGCTGTTGCTTGCTTAAATGTTCAGCTCATTTAGCTCTACAAAAGTCTCCATAAGGTGAAAGTTGTCAGATGACCCTTTATAGGGGTTATGGCCCCTTAAAGGCAAAAAATAGAGTTTTTGGCCTATAGAATGAAAACTATTGCAGATAGAGAAAAGCTGTTGCTTGCTTAAATGTTCAGCTCGTTTAGCTCTACACAATCCTCCATAGGGTCGAAGTTGTCAGATGACCCCTTATAGGGGTTATGGCCCATTAAAGGCAAAAAATAGTGTTTTTGGTCTATGGAATGAAAACTATTGCAGATAGAGAAAAGCTGTTGCTTGCTTAAATGTTCAGCTCATTTAGCTCTACAAAAGTCTCCATAGGATCAAAGTTGTCAGATGACCCCTTATAGGGGATACGGCCCCTTTAAGGCAAAAAATAGTGTTTTTGGCCTATGGAATGAAAACTATTGCAGATAGAGAAAAGATTTTGCTTGCTTAAATGTTCAGCTCATTTAGCTCTACAAAAGTTTCCATAGGGTCAAAGTTGCCAGATGACCCCTTATAGTGGTAACGGCCCCTTAAAGGCAAAAAATAGTGTTTTTGGCCTAAAGAAAGAAAACTTTTGCAGATAGAGAAAAGATGTTGCCTGCTTAAATGTTCAGCTTAATTAGCTCTACAAAAGTCTTTTTAGGGTCAAAGTTGTCAGATGACCCCTTTAAGGGGTTATGGCCCTTTAAAAGTGAAAAATAGTGTTTTTTGCTTTGGAATGAAAACTATTGCAGATAGAGAAAAGCTTTTTATTGCTTAAACATTCAGCTCATTTAGCTATACAAAAGTCTTCAAAGGGTTGACATTAAGACCAGGTGAGCGATTCAGGCTCCTGGGAGCCTCTTGTTTGATTATTTAGAATGAAAGCAATTGCAAATAGAGAAAAGATTTGTCATGCTTATTAACATTCAGCTCATTTAGCTATACAAAAGTCTTCATAGGGTTGACATCAAGACCAGGTGAGCGATTCGGGCTCCTGGGAGCCTCTTGTTGTAGCTAGGTTCCCCTTTTTCCTAGGCCTTCTTTTAATTCTTTAAAAATTGCTATACATGTATCTGTCATCCAAACACCCTACATGAATCAGTTGTTTGAAAGGCTTTATTTGAAGTTACTCTTGTTACAAATTAAACATATCATATTGACAATAATTGTAAGGCCAAACAAAAAAGTATGTGTTTACTGTCACATACTAAAAAAAATTAGGGCGGTACTTGTAGGTAGGAAATTATTTTTTTTTTTACCTTGGGTCTATGGGGGCAGCTTTGTGACTTTTGCTTAATGGAAAATGCTTAAACAAACTTTAGGGTAGGGGTTAAAAATAAGGTAGGGTAGGGTGACAGTAAACTCACCTACTTTTTTTTTGGCCTAACATTGAATCACTGCTCATTACAGAACACACACAAACACACATAATATAGTCATAATCAGATCAAAGAAATTGTCATTGTGGTTTACAAAATGTATTACACTTGAAGGGATCAACACACTGGAACAGATACAAGTTTAAGGATAGTGCAGATCTGTTGTCATGAAAATTGTTAGCTGACCACAAGGCTGGAGCTATGTGAACTTTTCTTTCTATAGTTTGTAATGGTTGCTGAAGCATCTAATTAGACTTACAAGATATGTAAAAACATGTTCTATGAAGTTTGCTTAACAATCTTTTCTTTTTACTTGCAGTACCCTTCGGTTGCAGAAGCGGCTTGCTGCCGCTGTACTAAAATGTGGCAAAAACAAAGTTTGGTTGGATCCAAACGAAACAAATGAAATTGCTAATGCTAACTCGCGTAAGTTTCAACAGATGTGACACCCTTACCTGAAAAATTGATCAAAACAGAATAGTTAATTGTGAGCTCTTATTATGGTAATGCTTGCTTTGCAAGTTTTTGCAGGACTACAAAATTTTCTTTATCTGTATTGTAACTTTATATGATAAATTGCATCTTTTTTCACATTTATGTTAGTATAAGTAACAAAACATTGATTTTTAACTTTTGTGTAAAAAACCCTGTTTTGACATGAAATATCTACATGTATGTGACATCTGAAACAAATCTTTGTACTTTTATATCTGTAGAAAAAAAAAACATTAAAGAAAATAGATATCTTTAAATGTAATAACTTTATAGCAGTATTTAAAAAGTGTTTTTTTAAGCAATGACTAAATATGATTTAAAAATCTATTTGTATTTATGTGTCTTTTAACAGGGCAAAATATCAGAAAACTGGTTAAAGATGGTTTGATCATCAGAAAACCAGTAGCCGTACATTCTCGGGCTCGTGTCAGGAAGAATGCTATCGCCAGAAGGAAGGGTCGTCATATGGGTCATGGTAAAAGGAAGGGAACAGCCAATGCACGTATGCCTGTCAAAATTCTCTGGATCCGTAGAATGAGAGTTTTACGAAGACTTCTTAAACGCTACAGAGAAGCCAAGAAAATTGACAAGCATCTGTAAGATATTTTACTTACAACATGTAGTTGTAAATTACATTAAAACCTTTATTATTAATCATTTGTTGACATTGAGTTTTTAAGAAAATTTTAATAAACAAACAAAATAAAAGTGCTAAAAAGTACAAGACAATAACCAAAACAAAATACTTAAGAATTAAAAAAAGGTTAGTATTACCAAAATGTAACTTGCAAATATTACTGGACAAAAGTACTTTATAAGAATTGCAAACACTTTTAAACAAAAGAAAGTAATGTAACATTCAATCTTTGTCTTTTTCCATACTAAAGTTGTTGCCTAAAATACAAAACCCTTGAAATTTAATTTGTTTATTATGTAAATTACCTGAACATGTTATAAAGAGTTATGATGAGTCTTATGTCTCGTTCGTATGAGAAACGACAATTTTGTTATTTCTTTGAATCAAAGGTTAGTCTCTGAACTCTTCAATTTTATTTACAACATTTTAAAACAGCAGTACATGTTCCCGAAGAACTTAAAGAATGCAAAGTAGAAATACAGTGCTGCAAGATCTTGACTGAACATGAAAAAAAAACATTCCAAAAAAGTTTTGCTCTAAAAAATATTTGATACAAGTCTGAAAAATAATGTCTGTAAAAAAATGCTCATAATTGATAGACCAAGACGTAATAGAGTTACACATTTAATTACAATTGCACAGTAAAATATGACCTACACATGCATGGAAACAAATTTCAACTAGAATTGATGGGGTTGGAAAGACTTTAAAGATCCAATCATCCATTCAATTTTATTAAAATTTTACAGGTCAAGTGCTTATTGTAGTCCAAAAACGTCTCTTCTTCACTTAAAATGAAAGTGGCTTCCAACCCTCTGATTTATTTTGCTAATAGGTGTAAAACATATTTCCTTATTGACAGAGTATACGTATTAAGCATGTTGTAGTGTTATGATGAGATCATGTCTCGTTCGTATGAGGAACAGTAATTATACTGTTTTGCAATGAATACAGATTGACATCTGAACTGGCAACATGCTATAGATAATAAGTATTGATGGAGTTTCACTAAAATTGTTACAGAGATTATATAAAAGGATATTGTTATTCATGTTGTCAAAAAAAGAGAATACAAGCTGGGATGGGAAAACAAATTTGACAATTTTGCAAATTTGTGTAATTTTCATGTACAATGACAGTCTTCAAAATAATACAGTGTTTCTGACAAAAATTTATTTAAAGGGTCATTTCTGTAGAAATAATTGGGGAAAACATTAATTTCGAGGGTAATATAAGGATACAGGTTAGTGAAATAAAAATCCCAAGTCCAAAGAATACAATGTATTATTATAATATGATATTTAAAAGATTTTAAGGATGTTCGCTACTATTATTGAAAACAAATAGGTTTCAGATTCGATGCCTTAAATGAAAAAATAATAGTAAAAGGTTTAAAATTAGCAAAAAATTTTGATAGGTTCGTGATCTCATTTTCAAGATAATTGATGTTAAAGTTTTGCAGGAACAGGTTTTCTCTGACTTTTTCATAGGTTTAGCATTATCACTATTTTGCTGTTAAAACCCATGACAGAATAAATAGAATTTGATAAAACTTTGTTTATAACCTATTTATGACATATTTAAGACATTGATAACAAGAAAAAAGGGGGTTTGTGGGCAAAAATTTTAACCCTATTTTGCTGATAAAAACCAGAGGATTCCGAAAAAATGACAGAAATCCCAAAACAAGACTAGCGAGCATCCTTAAAATCGATTTTAACCCTTGAAAAGTTTTTTTTTGAAGCATAAAAAATAATACTCAGAACTTATATTTTGTCAATCAGAAAGTCTTGTGTTGCATTTATTTAAAAAGAAGTGAAAACCATGCTATTTGGTTTTCTCATTTCAGGTACCATGAACTGTACATGAAGTGCAAAGGTAACGGCTTCAAAAACAAACGTGTTCTGATGGAGCACATTCACAAGAGGAAGGCCGAGAAATCGAGAAGCAAACTTCTCAGTGACCAAGCCGAGGCCAAGAGACAGAGAGTGAAGGAAGCACGTAAACGTCGTGAGGAACGCATCAAGACAAAGAAGGAAGAAATGTTGAAATCTTTCTCTGAAAAAGAGGAGGCATCTAAGAAATAAAGTGACAGTGTCCAGTAAACAAGAGTCTTGTGTTTTATTTATTTTATTTGTATTTTGTACTTTAAGGAAAGAGAACACAGTCAATAATTGTCTTTTTATGTCGCCTGCAACTTGTTTCAAATGGCACTATCCTCATGCATCCTGCATTGTCACAAATATTGTGGTCACAGTTTACCAGACACCTTATAAGCACAGCCTCTTAATAATTTCCATGAAGCTTTGAACTAAGTACTATATAGTGTTGAGTGAATTTATTATACCCCCCGAAAACGAAAGTTTTGTGGGGTATATAGGAATCACCCTGTCTGTCCGTCCGTCTGTCTGTCCACATACCTCGTAAGCGCAACTCCTCCTAAATCTCTTGACAGTATTTGATGAAACTTTACATAAAGTTAAAAAAAAATTTACATAAAGAAAGTACATCATATGTAGATGTGTATGAAGAATTTTCATTGCTCTTTGATATCATTCAGGGGAGATAATTGGACTTAAGGTGTATTTGGCAGTACTGAGTCCAATATGTATTGGGGGGGGGGGGGGGGGGTCACAGTATTACTTGTTTACATAACTCTGCCCTGTTAACCAAATTATTTATACTCCACACAACAAAGTTGAGAAGGGAATAATGTTTTTGACTGGTCTGTTGTCAGTCAGTCAGTCAGATTTTTATACGACCTGCAAAAAAATTGCTTACGTATAATGGTGTGATGCTGTCGTTGTCATTTGTGTCTGTTAATTTTGGTCTATACACAATAACTTAAGTTTCAGTGTTCCTTACCCCCAAAAAGATGCATGTAGTTGATCATATCACAAGACCATTTTGATGTGACAAATATTATAGGAGTTATTGGACTTGATTGACTTGAATCATTATATCATTTCAAGTCATAGGAAGACTTTAAGAGCGCCACTCCTCTGATACTGCTCAACAGATTTTGATGAATTTTTTTATACCCCCTGCAAACTTGTTTGGGGGGGGGATATAGGAATCCCCCTGTCTATCTGTCCGTCCGTCTGTCCACATCCCTTGTAAGCACAACTCCTTTAAATGGCTTGATGAAATCTGATGAAACTATAACATAATGGAACAACATTGCATGAAGGAATTTTATCATCCTCCGTTATGATTAAGGGGAGATAATTGGACTTTGTTTTTATACCCCCGCAAACAAAGTTTGAGTGGGTATATAGGAAACACCCTGTCTGTCTGTCCGTCCGTCCGTTTGTCCACATAACTCTTAAGCACTTCTCCTCCTAAACCCCTTGAAGGATTTTGCTGAAACTTAAGATGAAGGAAGTACATCATATGTAGATATGCATGAAGAATTTTCATTGCTCTTTGATATCATTCAGGGGAGATAATTGGACTTAGACTTTTTAAATACATTATTCAATGGGAGACCCCGTAAGCGCAACTCCTCATAAACCGCCTGATGGATCTTGATGAAACTCTACATGAAGGAAGTACATCATCTGTAGATTTGCATGAAAAAATTGCATTCCTGCAAACAAAGTTTGGGGGTTATATATGCAACACCCTGTCTGTCTGCCCACATAACTCGTAAGCGCTTCTCCTAAACTGCTTCAAGGATTTTGCTGAAACTTAAGATGAAAGAAGTACATCGTATGTAGATGTGCATGAAGAATTTTCATCGCACTCAGACATCATTCAGGAGAGATTATTATACCCCCCACAAACAAAGTTTGGGGGGGTATATAGGAAACACCCTGTCTGTCTGTCTGTCCGTCTGTCCACATAACTCGTAAGCGCTTCTCCTCCTAAACCGCTTGAAGGATTTTCATGAAACTTTAACTAAAGGAAGTACATCATATGTAGATGTGCATGAATAATTTTCATTGCTCTTGAATATCAATCAGGGGAGATAATTGGACTTAGACTTTTTAAATACATTATTCAATTGGAAACCTCGTAAGCGCTTCTCCTCCTAAAACGCTTGAAGGATTTTGATGAAACTTAACCTTAAGGAAGAACATCATATGTAGATGTGCAGGAAGAATTTTCATCGCAATCAGACATCATTTAGGGGAGATAATTGGACTTAGACTTTTTAAATACATAATTCATTTGGAAGCCTCGTAAGCGCAACTCCTCTTAAACTGTTGGATGGATTTTGTTAAAACTTTACATGAAGATAGTACATCATTTGTAGACGTGCATGAAGAATTTGTATTGCTCTCGGCTATCATCAAGGGGAGATAACTGGACTTGAGATTTTTCTTTACAGTACAGAGTCCAATATGAAGTGGGGGGTATCCTTTTGTGAGCTCGCTCACAGTATTACTTGTTATACCCCCTGCAAACAAAGTTTGGGGGGTATATAGGAAACACCCTGTCTGTCTGTCCGTCTGTCCACATAACTCGTAAGCGCTTCTTCTCCTAAACCGCTGGGAGGATTTTGCTGAAACTTAAGATGAAGGAAGTACATCATATGAAGATGTGCATGAAGAATTTTCATCGCACTCGGACATCATTCATGAGAGATAATTGGACTTGGACTTTTTAAAATACATTATTCAATGGGAGACCTCGTAAGCGCAACTCCTCCTAAACTGCTGGAAGGATTTTGATGAAACTTTACATGAAGGAAGTACATCATATGTAGATGTGCATGAAGAATTTTCATTGCAATCAGACATCATTCAGGGGAGATAATTGGACTTAGACTTTTTAAATACATTATAATACATTATTCAATGGGAGACCTCGTAAGCCCAACTCCTCCTAAACCGCTTGATGGATTTTGATGAAACTTGACATAAAAGAGGTACATCATATGTAGATGTGCATGAGGAATTTTCATTGCAATCAGACATCATTCAGGGGAGATAACTGGACTTAGACTTTTTAAATACATTATTCAATGGGAGACTCGTGAGCGCAACTCCTCCTAAACCGCTTGATGGATTTTGATGAAACTTTACATGAAAGAAGTACATCATCTGTAGATGTGCATGAAAAATTTGTATTGCTCTTGGTTATTATTGAGGGGAGATAACTGGACTTGAGATTTTTTTTAACAGTACAGAGTCCAATATGAAGCGGGGGGTATCATTTTGTGAGCTCGCTCACAGTATTACTTGTTAGACTTAGTCTTATTATATACTTATTCAATGGGAGACCTCGTCAGCACATTTTCTCTTAAACCCCTCGAACGATTTTGATGAAACTTAATATGAAGGAAGTGCACCATCTGTAGATGTGCATGAAGAATTTGTATTGCTATTCTGGAACCTGTTTTTATTTTCTACTGTGTTTATATAATTATTGAGTGTCCGTATTAATTATTATTTGATATAATTATAATTCTTCAATGTGTTTCGATTCTACACTGAAATCAACACTTTACAACATCTACGGATTAAATCAACCCATCACCGCAGTCTCGTTTCACTTCCAGCCAGGATATCGAATATACAACACACGTGTTTTACTTTCTCCATTTGGATCAGGAATCCGGGCAAACTACAACGTATGTTTGATTTTAATTGTTGTAACATGAATCTAATTAACTCTTAAAGCCGTCTACATATTTATTTTATAACGTTTACCTGTATATTTCAACAGATGTATGAAACAAATTGTACTTTCGTTTTTAATGAAAATTCAACTTTCACTTTCGTTTTCAATTGGAATATGATTTCGTCCTTTGGACCTTTCGTCACTAGAAACGACAATTAAACCGTCGATGTTTGATGAACTTTAAAATGTTTTAAAGCATTTTCATCCACATTTTGGAACATTTATTCCATGCCTGGATAGTCGTTGGAAATGTCCGTTAACCTCTGGAATGAGCACCACCTGGCCGGTTAACCACTTAATGGTCCGTTAACAAGTTTCGAGTTTTCACAGATTAATGAACTCAATTTATTATTTTCTTAATGATGACTTTAATTATCTAAATTATTTCATTGTAATTTCCAGTAAGATTTATTATTGTTATCTTTATATTTTCAGACTTTTACCATACCTTGTTTGGGACACATACATTTGTGGAATAAACGCTTATTAAGACTCTCCTCTTTGGATTTCTTTATTGGCCGTTTGCCCATTGGTTATGCTAGCTGTCTCCGGGACAGCATAGTAAAAGTGTTACAACCTGCTGGATCCTGAAGGGCACAGTTTGTCATCCCAGACACAACACGCCACCATGGACGACAACGCGGACACGAAGTCAGCCGCCTCAGCGGACACAGCCTCTACAAGAACGAGGAAACTCACAGAAAAGGGCACAGAGCTCTACAACACCAAAAGGGACAAGCACCTCCAAGGTATCGACTACCTCTGGACTCAGCTCAATTCCCTGCTGGAGAGCACAGACCAACAGCCCGAGGACATTAGGTCGGCCCTCAATCTACAACAACAGATTGAGCAAACCAGTGCAAACCACAAAAGAATGGTTTTGGACTACAAGACTTTTCTACAAGCCGAAAGAAACGACCTGTCTGAAGAAGACCTCAAGTCATGCGATGCACTCATGGCATCAAGAACACAGATGGTGGATCTTGCACTTAGTCAATTGTACAAGACCACACAATCCAAACAGCCAGACAAGGCCCCCAGTGTGGTAACAACACAGAAGACCACATCTTCAACATCCTCCAGCCTGGCACGTAGAAAACGTGCAAAAGCAGAAGCAGCAAAAGCAGCCTTAGAGTTTGCTCAACAACGGGCACAAATAATACACGAGAAAACCCGAATGCAACAAGAAGCTGCTCGCCAGAAGGCACAGTTCGAGGAGGAAGAAGCGAGACGTAAAGCCGACAGAGAGGCAAGAATAAAAATTGAAGAAGCGGAAGAGAATGCCAGACTGGCAGATATAGAGAATGAAATAACACTTCTAGACGCTAAAAAGGAAGTAGCAGTTCTTGAGGCCGAAGCAAGAGTACTGGAGCAAGAGGAAGACGACAGTCGTCAATATGATTTTGACCTCCCTCAACTTCAGACTGAGGACCCCATCGCCAGAGTAAAAAACTATGTCAAAACCCATAGTATTCTAATTGATCGTCCACTCAACACTCAGAAACCGGAAGTGGATGCGTCAAAAGTTGGTGCTGACAAGACAGTGAAGGTAAACCAAGACCCTGTCTCAGCCTGTCACGGCACTGTCATCGGCAACGTCAACACCTTTCTGTGTAGGAGCTGTAAACAACATACAGGAAATGTCTCCAGTAGACTCTGTCTCTGAGGACAGCTCGCACGGGCCCTCGGCTCAGCAGCTGCCACTCCGTGACAACCAATTACAATCTAATTTAAGTGCTACAGCCCAACCGTTTCACCCAGATCATGCAGCATCAGGGCCAAGAAAGACAGTCATTCCTTTACACGACAACATGTCTGATCATAGCCGACACAGCAGGACATGCGACTCTGACCCCACTACAGTGATGACACGATTCCTACTAAGGAAGGATTTACTGTTCTCACGGCTAACAAAGTTCAGTGACAGACCAGAGTCCTACCAAGTCTGGAAAACAACATTCAAGTCAGTGACTGATGAACTTGCAATTTCCGAGGCAGAAGAACTAGACTTACTGGTAAAGTGGTTAGGAACAGAGTCCTCACAGTATGCTGTCAGCATTCGGGAGTCTACTCCAGACAACCCCGGATTAGGTGTTCAGAGGCTCTGGGAAAGATTAGATGACAAATATGGATGTCCAGAAATGGTGGAAAATTCTGTTAAAACAAAGCTTGCCAACTTTCAAAAGCTCACAACTAAAGACTACAGTCGACTCTACGAACTAACAGACATTTTGTCCCAAGTAGAGTTCCTTAAAGAGAAACCTCAGTTCCATAGTCTTTTGGCATACTTTGACTCATCTTCCGGTGTCAAGCCTATAGTTGGAAAACTTCCACACAGTCTCCAAGAAAAATGGAAGTCTCATGCTATCAAGTACAACTCCAGACATGGCATGGTCCATCCTCCTTTCACAGAGTTCACTGCATTTATCAGAGAAAGCAGTCGTGCTTTGAACAACCCTGCACTTAATTATGACGTAGACAGCGGTCCATCCCAAAAAGGGAGTGCGACAAGGTTCACACCTAAGTACCAAGCTAAAGTGAATATTCACAAAACAGAGACGACAGCTGTCGATACCAACACCGGAACACTGGAACGTTGTCCTATACACAACACTAAACACCAGCTCAACGAGTGTCGCTCTTTCCAAGCAAAATCTCTAGAAGAGCGCAAGAAAATCCTAAAGGACAACAAGCTATGTTACAGATGCTGTGAGCATAAGTACTCGGGACAGAAGTGTCAAAAACAAGTGTCATGCAGAGTTTGTGGAAGCAATCGCCATTGTACAGGCCTCCATGTTAACAAAGAGAATTTCAGTGCCCCCGTAGGACAGGATGGCGGGGAGTCCTGCAATGCCACACCCACCGTTAACACGGTAAAGGCATCATGCACCGAAATCTGTAACGGCTACAGTGGGAAGTCTTGTGCTAAAATTGTGCCTGTGAATGTATTCCATAAGGACCACCCACAAGATACAAGAAAAGTGTATGTGATGATAGATGACCAGAGCAACAGATCTCTTGCAACTCCGGAATTCTTTCATTTGTTTGACATTCAAACCAAACCAGAGTTATACACACTCCTAACCTGCTCCGGTCGGATAAACACATCCGGTAGAAGAGGAATTGGATTTGTAATTTCATCCCTGGACGGAAGCTGCTCACTAGAACTTCCAACACTGATTGAGTGTGATAACATCCCGAATAATCGGGAAGAAATTCCAACGCCAGATGTTGCATTACATTTTCCCCATATGCAAGATATAGTGAAATGTATTCCTCCTATGGACGGTAGTGCTGAGATATTGTTGCTGATTGGTAGAGACTTGCCAGAGGCACACCATATCATAGACCAGAGAACTGGACCAGCTTGGGCACCCTATGCCCAGCAACTCAAACTTGGATGGGTTATTATTGGAGAAACAGGTCTTGACAGACAACACGCCCCCAACAGCGTTAATGTCAAGCGCACATTCATCCTTCCATCTGGACGACCTACTCAGTTGCAACCATGTGACAACCAGTTTCATGTGAAAGAACCAGTGACGGGTGCCACCCTGCTTTACCAGAAAGGCTTTGGTTCCTCCGTCTTTGACAGAACAGAAGACGACAACAAGATCTGTATGTCGGTTGAAGACAAAATGTTCTTAAAAACCATGGACAACGAGTTTCTTCGCAACCAAGACGGTAACTGGGAGGCTCCACTCCCGTTCAAAGCTTCACGTCAGTTGCTTCCTAACAACAGAGTGGAGAAGATCCACAGACACTCAGAGCCAAGCCAATGGCACTATGTTCCAACCAACAGGAACCCTGCAGACTGCGCCACTAGGTTTATCCCAGCTGCGGATCTAATGAAAAGTGAGTGGTTAACTGGACCAAACCAGCTGTACAGCGAGGAAACACAACCCGAAGAAGACGCTCATAATCTTGTGATGCCAAATTCTGATAAAGAAGTACGGCCAGTTGTAAATGTCTCGAAGACATTTGCAGCTCCTGAACCACCAAATACATGGATAGATAGATTCCAACGCTTTTCAAAATGGACCAGATTAGTTAAGGCCATTGCGTTGCTAAAGAACGTCTGCCGACTTAGGTCTAAAAACAGCACCTTGACGCAGTCCATGGACCTTCAAACAGAGGCTGAGCTGTTCATTCTCAAAGAAGCTCAGCTAGACATGTACAGTGACGAAATAGCTTGTTTGAGAAAACAGGCAAACATAAGTCGCCATAGCCCCTTGGTTAACCTCAACCCGTTCCTAGACGAACTTGGACTTCTTAGAGTGGGTGGAAGAATCGTCAACTCAGACTTACCACTCTTAGAACGGAAACCACTAATTGTCCCTGGTCGACATCACGTTGCTACGCTTCTTGTTGATCACCACCACACTGCAGTGAAACACCAAGGACGCCAGTTCACAGAAGGAGCAATTCGATCAGCAGGATATTGGATTGTTGGTGCTAAATGCCTTATCTCTTCTTTTATACACAGATGTGTGACTTGCAGGAAACTCAGAGGAAAACCTAATCACCAGATCATGGCAGATCTACCGTCAGACCGACTAGATCCGTCGCCCCCTTTCACCAATGTAGGAGTAGACGCCTTTGGCCCCTGGGAAGTTGTCGCTCGTAAAACACGTGGTGGACTGGCAAACGCTAAACGATGGGGAATACTTTTTACCTGCTTGGTCACCAGAGCGGTTCACATTGAACTCGTGCACGAGATGAGTTCCTCCGCATTTATCAACGCCCTCACCAGATTTACATCAATCCGAGGCAAAGTTAAGATTTTCCGCTCCGATAGAGGAACTAACTTTGTGGGAGCAATAGACGCAATTCAAGCAGATGCTATAAATGTTGAAGATGGAACAGTCAGACGACACCTGTCACAGTCAGGAACGACATGGATCTTCAATGCACCTCACTCATCCCACATGGGAGGTGTATGGGAACGTATGATTGGCGTGACGAGGAGGATTCTTGACGGTATTCTACTAGAAAACCAGAAGAAGATGCTGACTCATGATGTCCTTAACACATTCATGGCTGAAGTTTGTGCCATCATAAATTCACGACCGTTGGTACCTGTGTCATCAGACCCTGAATCGCCATTGATTCTTACACCGGCTATGCTGTTGACTCAGAAGACAGAATATACGTTCTCGTGTGATGACTCTTTAGTGTCTAGCAAGGACTTGTATAGGGCTGAATGGAAGCGTGTCCAAGCCTTATCTGCTTTGTTTTGGTCACGCTGGAGAAGGGAGTATCTTCCATTGCTGCAACAGCGTAGGAAATGGCAGAACGTACAGAGAGATGTCACCATTGGAGACGTTGTCCTACTCACGGATAAGACCCTCAACAGGACCGAATGGCCACTTGGCATCGTTACAAACACCTTCGCGAGTGCCGACGGACATATCCGCACAGCCGAAGTGCGCACCACCACCAATGGAAAGCCTGCGGTTTACACCCGACCCGTCGTGGGAATGATCGTCTTACTAGAAGACTGTGTTTTATAATTTTATATTCATGTGTTTTAAAATTTGTAGTGATACCAAAGTATTGATATCAGACGGGGAGTATTCTGGAACCTGTTTTTATTTTCTACTGTGTTTATATAATTATTGAGTGTCCGTATTAATTATTATTTGATATAATTATAATTCTTCAATGTGTTTCGATTCTACACTGAAATCAACACTTTACAACATCTACGGATTAAATCAACCCATCACCGCAGTCTCGTTTCACTTCCAGCCAGGATATCGAACATACAACACACGTGTTTTACTTTCTCCATTTGGATCAGGAATCCGGGCAAACTACAACGTATGTTTGATTTTAATTGTTGTAACATGAATCTAATTAACTCTTAAAGCCGTCTACATATTTATTTTATAACGTTTACCTGTATATTTCAACAGATGTATGAAACAAATTGTACTTTCGTTTTTAATGAAAATTCAACTTTCACTTTCGTTTTCAATTGGAATATGATTTCGTCCTTTGGACCTTTCGTCACTAGAAACGACAATTAAACCGTCGATGTTTGATGAACTTTAAAATGTTTTAATGCATTTTCATCCACATTTTGGAACATTTATTCCATGCCTGGATAGTCGTTGGAAATGTCCGTTAACCTCTGGAATGAGCACCACCTGGCCGGTTAACCACTTAATGGTCCGTTAACAAGTTTCGAGTTTTCACAGATTAATGAACTCAATTTATTATTTTCTTAATGATGACTTTAATTATCTAAATTATTTCATTGTAATTTCCAGTAAGATTTATTATTGTTATCTTTATATTTTCAGACTTTTACCATACCTTGTTTGGGACACATACATTTGTGGAATAAACGCTTATTAAGACTCTCCTCTTTGGATTTCTTTATTGGCCGTTTGCCCATTGGTTATGCTAGCTGTCTCCGGGACAGCATAATTGCTCTCGGTTATCATCGAGTCGAGGGGATGAACTGTGACTTGAGAAATCTTTTTTACAGTACAGAGTCCAATATTAAGCAGGGGGTATCCTTTTGCGAGCTCCCTCACAGTATTTCTTGTTCGTACTGGATCATATCCTGATGCCATTTTGATTCGTTAGATGTTAGAAAATTTTCAACTTTGATCCAGCGGCAGGGCACATTGTGTAATTCTCAAAAGGGACCAAAAATGCTACCTTTTTTGTTTGTTTCCACAATATCTTCTTTTCTGGTTAACCAAATGCTGTGAAATTATGTCACCCCCCCCCCCCCCCCGCTTTTGTGGTGAGAAATTTTGCCCTTGTCCTGTCCATCTGCTCGTCTCAGCAACTCCTCTGAAACTACTGAACCGAATTCAATGAAAGTTGGTATATAGAAAGGTCACCATTTTGATCTGGTTATGGCCCTTTGAACTTAGAAATTTGCTGAAAATCTCCATTTATCATCATTTATCATAACCAAAAAATTTTGATCCTCAAGTTTTTGTGGGAGTTATGGCCTTTTGAACTAAGAGCTTTTAGGGGAAATGGGGGAAGGGGCATCGATTTTGCAGGCAAAAACAAACACAAAAACAATTTTTATGCCATGAAAGGATTGACGTTATTGATTATGGAGTCCCCCTTTAACTGTTCAGACGGTAGGGGCTCAAATAGTGGACGTGTTAGGTATATGGGGGTGCTCATTAAGGGCTTTTATGTCGCATGGAACGTGCTTCAAATTAAGCAACATATAGGAGATCCGTTGTCTTGCGTCACAAAAATTTCGGCTGCAGTTTTCCCGGCATCTTCATGTCACAACCTCTTGATATTTGGTATGTAGCTTCCTCCTAAAGTACTATATGGTGTAAAGCGATTTTATGCCCGTAAATCATCTACTTCCTGTGACTCTCTTACGAGTGGGGGTATAATGGGCTTAACTATTGCTCGGACCCAAGGGTCCGAGCACAACTAGACTTCTTTTTGTTTCATGTGTTTCGGTGTACAAACACGCTTGTAAGTATTAGATACAATACATATGTAACAGAAAAACAAGCCGGTAACACCCGTTACCGTACAGTTTTTCCGCTCGAGGAATCAGGTCAAAGTCCTCGGCGCTTGCGGCGAGGATTTTGCCTGATTCCGAGGCGGAAAAACTGTTCGGTAATGGGTTTACCGGTTTGTTTTTCTGTTACATATGTATTGTATCTAATTGTATTGCATGAGGAATTTTCATTGCAATCAGCCATCATTCAGGGGAGATAACTGGACTTAGACTTTTTAAATACATTATTCAATGGGAGACCTCGTAAGCGCAACTCTTCCTAAACCGCTTGATGGATTTTGATGAAACTTTACATGAAAGAAGTACATCATCTGTAGATGTGCATGAAAAATTTGTATTGCTCTTGGTTATTATTGAGGGGAGATAATTGGACTTGAGATTTTTTTTACAGTACAGAGTCCAATATGAAGCGGGGGGTATCATTTTGTGAGCTCGCTCACAGTATTACTTGTTAGACTTAGTCTTATTATATACTTATTCAATGGGAGACCTCGTAAGCACATTTTCTCTTAAACCCCTCGAAGGATTTTGATGAAACTTAATATGAATGAAGTGCACCATCTGTAGATGTGCATGAAGAATTTGTATTGCTCTCGGTTATCATCGAGTCGAGGGGATGAACTGTGACTTGAGAAATCTTTTTTACAGTACAGAGTCCAATATTAAGCAGGGGGTATCCTTTTGCGAGCTCCCTCACAGTATTTCTTGTTCGTACTGGATCATATCCTGATGCCATTTTGATTCGTTAGATTTTAGAAAATTTTCAACTTTGATCCAGCGGCAGGGCACATTGTGTAATTCTCAAAAGGGACCAAAAATGCTACCTTTTTTGTTTGTTTCCACAATATCTTCTTTTCTGGTTAACCAAATGCTGTGAAATTATGTCACCCCCCCCCCCCGCTTTTGTGGTGAGAAATTTTGCCCTTGTCCTGTCCATCTGCTCGTCTCAGCAACTCCTCTGAAACTACTGAACCGAGTTCAATGAAAGTTGGTATATAGAAAGGTCACCATTTTGATCTGGTTATGGCCCTTTGAACTTAGAAATTTGCTGAAAATCTCCATTTATCATCATTTATCATAACCAAAAAATTTTGATCCTTAAGTTTTTGTGGAAGTTATGGCCTTTTGAACTAAGAGCTTTTAGGGGAAACGGGGGAAGGGGCATCGATTTTGCAGGCAAAAACAAACACAAAAACAATTTTTATGCCATGAAAGGATTGACGTTATTGATTATGGAGTCCCCCTTTAACTGTTCAGACGGTAGGGGCTCAAATAGTGGACGTGTTAGGTATATGGGGGTGCTCATTAAGGGTTTTTATGTCGCATGGAACGTGCTTCAAATTAAGCAACATATAGGAGATCCGTTGTCTTGCGTCACAAAAATTTCGGCTGCAGTTTTCCCGGCATCTTCATGTCACAACCTCTTGATATTTGGTATGTAGCTTCCTCCTAAAGTACTATATGGTGTAAAGCGATTTTATGCCCGTAAATCATCTACTTCCTGTGACTCTCTTACGAGTGGGGGTATAATAGGCTTAACTATTGCTCGGACCCAAGGGTCCGAGCACAACTAGACTTCTTTTTGTTTCATGTGTTTCGGTGTACAAACACGCTTGTAAGTATTAGATACAATACATATGTAACAGAAAAACAAGCCGGTAACACCCGTTACCGTACAGTTTTTCCGCTCGAGGAATCAGGTCAAAGTCCTCGGCGCTTGCGGCGAGGATTTTGCCTGATTCCGAGGCGGAAAAACTGTTCGGTAATGGGTTTACCGGTTTGTTTTTCTGTTACATATGTATTGTATCTAATTGTATTGCATGAGGAATTTTCATTGCAATCAGCCATCATTCAGGGGAGATAACTGGACTTAGACTTTTTAAATACATTATTCAATGGGAGACCTCGTAAGCGCAACTCTTCCTAAACCGCTTGATGGATTTTGATGAAACTTTACATGAAAGAAGTACATCATCTGTAGATGTGCATGAAAAATTTGTATTGCTCTTGGTTATTATTGAGGGGAGATAATTGGACTTGAGATTTTTTTTACAGTACAGAGTCCAATATGAAGCGGGGGGTATCATTTTGTGAGCTCGCTCACAGTATTACTTGTTAGACTTAGTCTTATTATATACTTATTCAATGGGAGACCTCGTAAGCACATTTTCTCTTAAACCCCTCGAAGGATTTTGATGAAACTTAATATGAATGAAGTGCACCATCTGTAGATGTGCATGAAGAATTTGTATTGCTCTCGGTTATCATCGAGTCGAGGGGATGAACTGTGACTTGAGAAATATTTTTTACAGTACAGAGTCCAATATTAAGCAGGGGGTATCCTTTTGCGAGCTCCCTCACAGTATTTCTTGTTCGTACTGGATCATATCCTGATGCCATTTTGATTCGTTAGATTTTAGAAAATTTTCAACTTTGATCCAGCGGCAGGGCACATTGTGTAATTCTCAAAAGGGACCAAAAATGCTACCTTTTTTGTTTGTTTCCACAATATCTTCTTTTCTGGTTAACCAAATGCTGTGAAATTATGTCACCCCCCCCCCCCCCCGCTTTTGTGGTGAGAAATTTTGCCCTTGTCCTGTCCATCTGCTCGTCTCAGCAACTCCTCTGAAACTACTGAACCGAGTTCAATGAAAGTTGGTATATAGAAAGGTCACCATTTTGATCTGGTTATGGCCCTTTGAACTTAGAAATTTGCTGAAAATCTCCATTTATCATCATTTATCATAACCAAAAAATTTTGATCCTTAAGTTTTTGTGGAAGTTATGGCCTTTTGAACTAAGAGCTTTAAGGGGAAACGGGGGAAGGGGCATCGATTTTGCAGGCAAAAACAAACACAAAAACAATTTTTATGCCATGAAAGGATTGACGTTATTGATTATGGAGTCCCCCTTTAACTGTTCAGACGGTAGGGGCTCAAATAGTGGACGTGTTAGGTATATGGGGGTGCTCATTAAGGGTTTTTATGTCGCATGGAACGTGCTTCAAATTAAGCAACATATAGGAGATCCGTTGTCTTGCGTCACAAAAATTTCGGTTGCAGTTTTCCCGGCATCTTCATGTCACAACCTCTTGATATTTGGTATGTAGCTTCCTCCTAAAGAACTATATGGTGTAAAGCGATTTTATGCCCGTAAATCATCTACTTCCTGTCACTCTCTTACGAGTGGGGGTATAATATGCTTAACTATTGCTCGGACCCAAGGGTCCGAGCACAACTAGACTTCTTTTTGTTTCATGTGTTTCGGTGTACAAACACGCTTGTAAGTATTAGATACAATACATATGTAACAGAAAAACAAGCCGGTAACACCCGTTACCGTACAGTTTTTCCGCTCGAGGAATCAGGTCAAAGTCCGAGGCGCTTGCGCCGAGGATTTTGCCTGATTCCGAGGCGGAAAAACTGTTCGGTAATGGGTTTACCGGTTTGTTTTTCTGTTACAAATGTTTTGTATCTGACTTGTACGACGTCGAAAAATATATATTAAAATTGTGCAATAATTTATTTATTGTATGAATTGATTGCCGTAAAATTTATGTTTATAGAACATAGAACATAGAACATATTTTATTGTCCAATCAAGGGCCCCTAAGGGCAGCATGAGCAACAAATAAACAGATATAAGAAAAAAGATAATGATTGAGTTACATGTAATATATATAGATATCTTACAGACATTACAGAATATAAAACAGAACAATGCAGCGCACATATTCACATATTAAATTTAACCAATGGTAAACATGTTAAAGATGGTCATTAATAAATTTTCCAACTGCATTAAGAATTTTAGTATTTTCAGAAATAAGTAAATAGTTAAATTTTTGTTCATCATTAAGATATGTAAAGTTAATAATTTCTTTTCCAATAAATTCAAATAAGGTAAATCTTTGCTGGTGATATTTATGACATTTAATCAAAAAATGAATTTCATCTTCAATTTCACCAGAAGTACATTTATTACAGTAACGTTCATTTCTATCTATTTTAACATATCTTCCAACTTCAATCATCAATTTATGAGCAGATATTCTGAGTTTACATATGGATTTTCTATATTCAAACTTTGTAATTTCTGATAAATAGTTTTCAAATCCAAAATGTTGTTTTAATTTAAAATATGTACATAATTTTCCTTCTTTTAGACTAGATTTAGTTTTGTACCATAATTTTGTATATATTTCAGCTAGTTTGTTCTTAAGAAAATTCTTAAATTTATATATCCCAAAGTTCTTACTACAGTTATTAATATTTAAAAATTCTAGAACTTTAGTTACCATTGAATACCATGATTGTTTGTTGTTTTCATGGAGTGATACACTACAAGAATAAACATCTTTAAGTAATGGAAAAGTGTTGTCAAGATTTTCTAGTCTATACCAATAACTTATCAAATATTTTAAAATATCAAAATGCAGTGGAAACCTTCCTAATTCAGATAAAACAGCAAAATTAACACTCTTTTTGTGCACTCCAAGTACCCATTTAGAAAATTTGAGGTGAAGTTTCTCACATTGTAAATTTTTAAAAAATTCGTCTGGATTAAATGAATTATTACTAAGTTTTTTAAATGAGACATTGTAGCTGCCCCATACTTCAGAGTTATATAGTAAAATAGGCTTGATAGTATGATCAAAAAGGTGCATACATGTTTTGACAGAAGGTCCTATACCAAGTAGGTCCTTTTTCAATTTATAAAATGCTTTCAATGATTTGTTATACAATTCATTTTTTGACACATTAAAGTTACCGGATGCAGAAAAATGTGTGCCTAAATATTTATAAGACGTTACACACTCAATCTCTTTTTTACTAAAGAGCATGTTTGTTTTAATTTTCTTCCCAGACTTGTTAAATATCATAACTTTTGTTTTTTTGATATTTACTTTCAGGCACCATTTTTTAGTGTATTCCTCTAACCTATCTAATCATTTTGTTATATACATTTAAACCACCAATCTCATTGCTCAGCTATCGTGGTCTGGTGGGAAGATGAAAGTGTAGAATGCCATTGCAAGGTGGTTCAAACCCCAATCGAAAGTCTTTATTTAATCGTCAGTTTTTTTAGCCTAAGATAACCAAATGCTTTAAAGAAACATATTTAGAGTAAGATTTTTTTAAAATACATTTTTAAATAATAATAAATTCTTTATTTATAGAGGGTAACACAGTTAGTTTACAATATTATTATGCTTACAAAGTAAAATTATGCAATAATCATGACAATATAATAACTAATCTTCCCTGAGGCCCTCATAGGAATTACATTAAAAAAATGAACAATATGCAAATAAAATCTATAGAAAACAAAAGTCAATGTTTACACAGATCAAAAAATAAAGATAAAAAAAGAACTATGAACAAGAATGAAGTAAATGACTCTTTATTTTCAATTTAAACAGGTTTGTATTACAGATAGCCTGTAATTGAGTTGGTAAATCATTCCATAAAACAGAACCTGAGTATTGGAAGGATCTTTTATAGATTTCTGTTTTAGGCTTTGGTACAATTAGCCTTTTCTTTGACACATTATTTCTCAAATCATGGGTGTTGTTTGAGAATGTGAACATGTTTGTTAGGTAAATGGGAGCTTTTTCAGTTAGACTTTTTTGGATCATTAGATATTTATGATATTTAATTCTGATATCAACTGTCATCCATCCCAATTTCTGAAAAAGAGGTTCTGATGGCGATAAGGGTTCTGCATCTAAAATTAACCTAGCAGCTCTTTTTTGAAGTTTAAGTATTTTTGTAATACCTTCACTTCCACAGTTTCCCCAAACGATGCAACAATAATCAATCAATGGGAGAATATAGCCATTATAAAAAGTTTTTCTAGTTTCAAGATTAAGAAATTTTTTGATTTTAGAAAGTAAAAAGAGTCTAGAAGAAATATGGGAACATATATGGTCAATTTGATGTTTCCAACTCATGCAGCTATCAATCTTTACTCCCAAAAGTTTTTCACATGAAGAATATTGTAATATTTCATCATTTATAGACAAAATAGGTTTCTCTGGGTATAAGGATAGTCTCTGATGGGTGCCTATGAACATACATTTAGTTTTAAGATGATTGATAAACATATTATTTCTTCTACACCATGTTTGGACATTTTCTAAATCATTTTGAATTTCTTGTTGAAGCTTTTTTATATCTTTTTCAGAACTGTGTAATGTAGTGTCATCAGCATAAAGATCAGTTTTGCAATTTTTAACATAAAGAGGAAGATCATTGATATAGATTACAAACAAAAGAGGCCCAATTATTGATCCTTGTGGTACACCATATTTTACCTCTTTTTCTTTCGAAAGTGTGTTGTTTATCTTAACTTGCTGTGTCCTATCATTTAAGTATGAATTGAAAAAACCTATTGCTTCTTTTGAGAATCCATATATTTGTAATTTTTTACACAGATTTTTATGATCAACAACATCAAATGCTTTCTTAAAATCCAAAAGTACTGCTAAATTGATGTTACCATTGTTTATTTCATGTAACCATTTATCGATAATGTTGATAAGTGCAGTTTGACAAGAGTGGTGTGGTCTAAATCCAGATTGAGCTGGATGCAAAAGCTTTTTTCTCATTAAAAATTCATACATATGGTTTGAAACATGCTTTTCTATTAATTTTGATATGGTGGGTAAAACAGATATTGGCCTATAGTTGGATGTCAGAGTCTTGTCCCCTGCTTTAAAAATAGGTGTTACCTTTGCATTCTTTAACAATTTTTGATATGAACATGTATCTAGTATTCTATTGAAAATATAGGTTAAAGGGGAAGCAATAAAAGGAGCACTTAGTCTTAAAATTCTAGGTCCAATGTTGTCAGTTCCACAGGATTTATTAATATCTAGTTTTAGTAATTGTTTAAATACATCATTAACATTAAATGGGGGGATTTTGAATTCATCTACATGCTGGTCATCTGATTTACTTCTGACAAAACTAATAAGTTTTTCATGGTTTTCAAAATCAGTTTCCAAATTTTGTTCTTGATCCCTTAAATTTTGTACGCAAGAGGTAAAAAAATCATTAAAATTGTTTGCTATATCAGTTTTATTGGAGATGATTTCATCTCCTGATATTAATTGTAAAGGAGAAGTCTTAGTTTTAGGGTTAAGACTATGTAAACATTTCCACAGAGTTTTGGAGTCTTTACTGTCTTTTACCATGTTGTTGTAATATTGTTTTTTGGACAAGTCTACAATCTGCTTTGTCTTATTTCTCCATAATTTGTAACTTTCCCAGTTCCCTAAAGCCTTATATCTCTCTCTCATGTTTATTGCATCTTTTATATCATCATTGTACAAAAAAAATGTACCATTCTGGTTGTTTTTCAGTTTTGACCCGTTTTGTAACTAATGGCGCATGATTACTAAGGGTAGAGTTAAGCAAATCATAAAATATTTGTAAACAGGTTTCCGGATCATTGTCATAGGAAGATTCAATGGAAAGGAACTTTCTCAATATCATTTAAAAAAGCAGTTTCATTAAATTTCTTAAAATTTCTATATGTTATTTCAGTATGTGAATACTTTTTCTCTTCCACTTTTTCCTTCCTTGTAAGGCAGATTGGATAATGATCACTAACTGCATAATTGGAGACATGGGATTCAAAAACCATGTTTAAATTAGTTACATAAATATGATCAATTAAACTACAAGAGTCTTTTGTTACTCTGGTCGGTTTTGTAACAAGTTGATGGAGATTGCTAGATTTGGTAATATTTTGCCATTTAGGGGAAATCCTTTGTGCTAACAGGTTTATATTAAAATCACCCATTAGAATAATATCATTATTTATACTGAATGCATTTATAAGTTCTTTTTCAAAGTCATCAAACCAAGAGGATAGGGAGCTAGGAGGTCTATAAACATAACATAGTAAAAAAGATTTTCTGAACTGTGGTTTTACTTCGAGCCATATTGTTTCAATTTTGCTTACTTCTAAAGTATCTTTTCTTGTAAAGTTAATGGCTTGATTAATGTAGACAATTATTCCACCACCATGAGTGGGTCTATCCTTTCTTTCAATATTAAAACCTTGAATGTTTAGTTCAGTATTATTAGTTTGGTTGGTAAGAAATGTTTCACATATGCCTATGATATCTGGAGAATTTGCATAAGACATTATAGTATGTTTAAGTTCATCAAACTTGTTTTCAAGTCGGTTCACATTATGACACACAATTTTTATCCCCCTATTTTTATCAAAACCATATGCTTGTAATAGTTCATTTCCATATAGGTGGTTGTAAATGTTATAAATACAAGACAAAGATAAAATTAAAAGAGCAAAAAATATAGGTAAATGGTTCTCAGTAGTTTCATTATTTACATTATATTCTATTATGTCAGATAAATTAGCCTCAGGGAAGGTACCAGATACTTCCACAATCTTTACATGTGTTAATGTATCCTGAGAAATAGGATTATAATTATCTTTTAAATGAGTATTAACTATTTCCATATTTACTTCTGGTAATCCTTTAATTGACTTCCCATGATTAATGCAATTAGATTTGGCAGTATGTACCCCAGTTTTATAAGATTTATTATTAAGTACATTAACCAAATTTGTGTCAATTAAAGGATTAGAGAAAGTGCAATTACATGTAAAATTGTTACAATTCTGACATATTTCACTTAACACCTCAAATTTTGAGAAACAAAAGCATTGGTCGGCACCTTTATCCTTGCCAATTTCCTAAAAATAATTTTGACAGAATTTTGCTTTGTGACCAGTATAGCCACAAGCATAACATAGCACCTTTTTTCCAAGTCTACAGTTTTTTGCACTGTGTCCTCTTTCTGAACAGCTGGATGAAATCTATTTGGAAAAAAAAAGATATAATAGAAGCAAGAAGGCGCCAATAGGGTATTCCAGCGTCAAAAGTCAAAAAGGGCAACTACAAAACCGGCAAACACGAACAAGAACAGCACGAGAATACACACAAAAAATCCCCACAAATTACACCGAACAGAAATCAACAACGCGAATGAAACGAAAATATGACTTAGTTTCTGAATGAAAAAAAAATAATGAATTTTGTCTTCATTTAAAGTTATCGAAAACATACAGCTGGCTATCTAGGTTTTCCAAATTTTAACCAGTTTCGAATATATCGATTGATTTTTTTCTTAAAAGCAAACTTTTGCCGTTAAGGGAAGATATGTAGGACGTAAAACATAAAAAATGTACTACTGATAAGTTGTTTGTCGTAATTGAACGGATTGGTTCAGGGTTTTTTTGTGAAACGTTTCACATTCAACACAATTAAAACCAAAATTTACAAGCGTAAGGTTGTCCTTGTTTTACATCATCGTCATATTCATTGGTTGGTTTTTTTTAGCTTTAGAAAAAACTAAATTGTTAGCAAACGTATCTTTTAACCCGTCATAGTTTTATTTTCAACTAATCATACATTTCGCGCCAATCAAACCTTGTTCAATATTCTAAACGCACAACTAATGATATTCAATTTTTGATAAGTATTTATCTTTTTTTTGTTATCTCTTCATGTAAGTTTAAAAAATCCAATTTTAATATCTTTAATGGATATACAAATACTTCTTATTATTTGGTAATTCACAGAGAAGTTGTTATGGCATCAAGCTCTACATTAGATTTCTTTTTCAACACAAGCAGAAACTTTAAAATTGTGTTTAGAAAAGGAAAGCCTCCGTTATGGGGTGGAATAATTGAAGACAGGAGTATAGCATGAAGTGGAGACCCAGAATCGGTTCTTATCTCACCCAGAACTTATTTTTTACTGGCTGAACTTGACCGTTTTTGGACGTTATTTTTGTACAAACTTTATTGTTCACAAGTTCGCAAAATTTACAAATGATCCAGAGGGTGTCTTTTAATGGTCAAATTTATTCAATATATGAATTGATTGTCGTAATAGTTGGTGTTCATATATATATTTAAAGGACCAATTATACGTAGTTCTCAGTAGTCGTGGGGTAAGATTGAAGTCTAGTATGACAAGGAATGATGGTTCAAACCCCGCTCATGACAGGGATTTTTTCGAGTCGAATTGAACTAAAAATGCATATGCTAAATGTCTTGCAATTTATAAACTTTAAAATGATGAATAAATCTACATTTCATCAAAATTTAACAACTCTGACTTCGTAAAGTACGCATGAACTAAGTTGACCTGTATATAAACAGGCCATGTAAGTTCTAAAAATAAAAGAGGCCGGTAACACCCGTTAAAGTACTGAAATTGAATAGCTCTGTGGGGGGTAAAGTCGTACAACAATCTATCACCAGAGGGAGCGTCTATCAACACTAACCTCTATACTATCGCGCTAAGGATTGTGGGTAATATCCCCGAATTCGGGGATTGAATATCATTAAAATATTTCCCATGATCCTTAGCGCGATGGTATAGAGGTCAGTGTTGATAGACGCTCCCTCTGGTGATAGATTGAGTCGTACAATAAATCAATATGATCCGAATGTTTAGAAGTACTATAAATATATTTTGGAATTTCCCTAAAATTCATGCTAAAATGGATACCACTTAACCCGTATTCGTCCCCGTTTAATAGCGCTATTTATCGTTGTAGGTTTAACCTGGGATAATCAAACTTAAGTTTTAATTTCCGTTATATTGATGATGTCCTTTCACTGAACAACTCTAGATTCGGTAACATTTTCCATCTCACAACATGTCTCATACCGGTACATCCCCAGGAACTTTAAGTATTGGACACAACGAATTCAAGAGGTCTGCTTCATATTTAGATCTTAATCTCGTAATAGACCCTCAAGGAAAACTTTCAACAAAAATCAAATGATAAACGTGATGACTTCAACTTTCCAACCGTCAACTTTCCCTTCTTGCGTAGCAACATTTTGTCTGCTCCAGCTTATGGTGTTTTCGTATCACACAGAGCTTGTGGGAATAACATCGATTTCCTTGGTAGAGCGTCTGACACAAAAATTGCGAACACAGGGTTATGTGGCCCCTCCGTTGCTGTCTTCACTCAAGAAATTTACGGAAGACAATATGCGGTCATAGACAAATCTGGGATTTTTATCTCTCAGATGAATGCAGATGTTGGTTGTCATAGGGTTTTGTAACGTCTTTCTTTACCGAATTTGACACACTGAGTTGACTGTTGGCAATTAACGCGACGGGTGTGCTATAGCAAGCAGAATCGGCTTACTTTTCCGAAGCACCTAAGTTCACTCTCGTTACGACTTCAGTTTGCGTTGTTGATTACTGGTCGGTTGTTTTTGAGGGATTTTTATGTTTTGTGTTTCTTCGTGCTGTTCTCATTTGTGTTTACTGGTTTTGTCGTTGTTCTTTCGGACTCAAATTCCCCTTTCGTGCCTTTTTGCTTCTTTCTGCACAATTTTCTTGTTGTTTTCTATTGCGGATTTTTAAAAAATGCTGCATATATATTGGGTTATGTCAAATATGCCGATTCTCGACCACGTAGTGGGGGACGATTCCGGTCTCCGGTTCAACTGTAACTGGAGCAGCCAACTCGGGAAGTGGTGTGTCATGAACTGGAAGACTTGTAGCAGAAAGCGAGTCTTTAGTTAACAGTCGCTGCAGAGGCTTTCAGCCTATAGTCACGACTAGAAACGCATCATTGATTATCCTAAATTTTATCTTCATCTGTATAAGCCTCTTAATTTGTAAAGTTTTAATGAGAGCTTCTAGAGCCACAATCAAATAATCCCACCACACAGTCTGCAATAAGGTACACCCAATACACTGATATTGCACTTGATTTTTATCGGGAAAAAAATAAATGCCGGGGCCGAGCAAGCTTTTTGGGAAAGCTTATACTTGTAAACTCCTATAGGTGCATACAAAATATGAACACCATTTCACCCTGCATGTGTGCAGAACATGAAATATATTACAATCACCTTGTCCGTCCGGTACAATATCTAAGCTTCTACTGAAGGGATTGATTTCAAATTTGGTAAGTCAATGGTCTACTTCTTGTTTCCGAGCCGACTTCGACTATTTTAAGAGTCACAAATGGAAATTCTTTCGTAACAGATTTCTCAGCTTTTACGAAAGGGGTTGATTTTTAATTTGCCACACAGCTTAAGCATGATGAGTTGTACCGTACCTCCCCTTTTTAGGTCAGTCGGTCATCTTCTTCCTTTTTTTCCCGAGCCGACTTAGATTATTTAAAATTTTCGTAACCGATTTCTCAGGATTGATTTTACGGAGTGAATAATCCGGGTTATAAAATGGTGAATGTCGGGCGGTTGGGCGGGGATGCAATTTTCGTAACAGCAACAACTAATCACAGCCACTTGATATTTGGTATACAGCATCACATTCAGGGTGGGGTCCCATAACGTGGGATTCGATTTCAGGTCTGTCGCCCATCTATTTATGTTTACCGACTTAGTTAATTTTTGACATTAGTGGTCAAAAGTAGAAAACTTTCGTAACAATTTTCTCAGCAACTACTAATCACAGCCATTTGATATTTGGTATACAGCATCAGGATGGGGTCCCATAACGTTGAATTCGATTTCAGGCCTTTCGCTCGTCTACTCCCTGTAACGAAATCCGGCCATTTCTGTCTTTGACCCATTCTTAATTTGGTACGCAGCTTAAGCATGATGAATTTTACCGTTCATCCCCTTTTCAGGTCAGTCGGTCATCTACTTCTTGTTTTCCGAGCCGACTAAGACTACTTTAAGGGTCAAATTGGAAAAAATCGTTACAGATTTCTCGCCTTCTACTGAAGGGATGTATACAGCTTGAGCATGATGAGTTGTTCCGTGCCTCCTTTTCCACGTCAGTCGGTCATCTACTTCCTGTTTTCTGAATGGTCTAGTGGGGGTATGCTTAGCACGACTTAGCGCAACCTCTTGTTTTATTATTAGATCCTTTATATGATGTTGAAAACACTTGTCAGATCTTAAACCCCTCCTTCAAAGAAGAGAATTCCTTGTTCACCCTGGTCTGTCCATCATCTTTTCTCAAGAATTTCATTATCCTCCTCCTACGAAAGACTGGTAGTGCCATTAGTTCTTTCTATAAATATCTTAGTTCCAAGTTAACATTTCTTAGTTCCAAGTTGACATTTCTCTGTTCAAAGTTGACATTTCTGTGTTCCAAGTTGACATTTCTCACTTCCAAGTTGACATTTCTCTGTTCCAAGTTGACATTTCTCACTTCCAAGCTGACATTTCTAAGATTCGTATCCTTCAGCTGCATCATATCCTCATCGCAGTGACTTGAAAATTGGTGTACAAAACTTAAGGTAAAGTATACGTAATTGAGCGCCTCTAGCGGTTGTTACGTAACGTCAAAATGGACTCCATCAAATGGCGCGACGTTCGACGCTTCACTTTCGTTTCCAATTTTATATTATTCAGCACGTCGTCATATTTTACTGATATTTTTTGCCGATGCAGACGCGCGTATGGAAAATAAATGCAGTAACATAAGGAATACAATTTATCTGGCTGTATATGCAGGAAGAACTAGATCAAAAAGTTTTACCACTTTCGAAAAAAAAACATTAAAAGCAATACTGCATCCTTTTCTTTTGCTATTTTTTATAAATAGTCGGCAATTTCGAAAAAAGGGAGTTTGTGAACAGAAGACATGATGACGAATAAAGGTTCTTTTTTATAAAACTTAATGGCATTCTGTTTCACTTCTCATCGGACCGAACCCATCCCTTTGTCACGGAATTTTTTACATATAAAAAATTTAAATCGGGCAAACTTTTGTGAAAAGTCTTCAACAAATAATGTCAATTTTGCTAAGCCGGCATAAAAGAGGTAAAAAAAGACTAGTGTACTTGGATGAACAATCTCAAATGTTCAAGAGAAAAGACAAAAAAAAAAGGAAGATATACCAAAAAAATTCAAGATCGTGATGGTCCGGACTTAGAACAGGCATTTCAAAAGATACTATTTATGACATTTATAACATACCAAATGCAAAGATTTTACTAAAACATTGAATTCGTATCCTTTTTTCAAAAGGTTTTTAAGCCAGTTTTTAATTTCCATAAGGTTGTTTTTGAATTTTTGTGCTTTATAAACTACATTGCTATAAAAGTCAGGATGAGATATTCCTTTAACAATCAGAAATCTACGTGTACAATCAAATTTTTCGATGAGATGTGACACATATGACTACAGTATGAGGTATTTTATTATTCCCCAGGCAACAAATAATGTTTTGGACTGGTCCCTCCAGTGTTAGTTCATCCATGAAAGAAAATTCTGCATTCCAACATTCCAAAATGTTTGGTAACAGCTTTCTCGGTATAATCAATCGCTGGCTATTGGTATTTGATACGTAGCTTTAGGTAGGGGTCCCATTGGGTTGGATACATTTTCAGGTCTGTCGATCATCTTCCTGTTTAGCGAGCGAAAATTTCCATAACAGATATCTCAGCAGCTATTAATAGTAGACTTTCAATACTTGTATGTAGTTTTAGGTAGGGGTCGAGTATGGTGGGCTATGTTTTCAGGTCTGTCCACCACATTTCACTTCAAGGAGATGACTTGGCAGAATTATTTGATAACTTTGAGTTGTTACTTCTATTTAAGCTTTTGACTAATTGTCATTTTTAAGCATTTATATAGAGATCAAGCCTGTCGGTTTTGTGTGATTACACTCCACCAAACATTAATAATAATTGTTTGAAGTGTTATGTCGGATTAAAAAAACCCATAAATCGATATGTTCGATTTTTTTTTATGATTCACAGATACGCGCTAGCTGTCAATAACAGCGAGTGCTCTATAGAGAGTTCCTCTACCGTCTGTTCGATGCTATTGTTGTCATTTGTCTAGGGTTATCGCATTGTAGAATTGAACTTTGATCAATTTGTGTTTTATTGTGTGTTTAATTTTTGTGCTTTGTCTGGGAATATTGATAATGGGAAGGTTAGGCCCATAAACCAAGTTTAAGCCCGCCACATTTTATATGTGCCTGTCCTTAGCCAGGATTTTTATTATCTTTGACAAAGCTTTTGTTTGTAAATGTTTTTTTTTTATGTTTCTGTTCATTGTTATTTAAGGGGGTCTATCTGTGACGATTTCATGACTGGATTTAAATTATATGCATTTTATTAAAACGTTCAGGTCATTAAGCAGTGCAAAAAGTCTCATTTGGGTCGAAGTTGTCAGCTGATTCTCTATATGGGTTATGGCCCTTTGGGGTAAAAACAGCATTTTTGGGGTTTTAAATTTTGGTCTACAGAATGAAAACTTTTGCAGTTAAAGTAAAGCTGTTGCTTGCTTATGCACGCTTATTGAGTTCTACAAAAGTCTTTATTGCCAATGGGTCGAAGATGTCAGATGATATGGCCCTTTTAAGGTAAAAAAAAAGCATTTTTGTGGGTTTTTGGTCTACAGAATGAAAACTATTGCAGTTAAGAGAGAAAAGCTGTTGCTTGCTTAAACCTTCAGCTTATTGAGCTCTACAACAACATTTGGTTGAAGTTGTCAGAAAAGTGGAAAATAGTTTTAGTGTTTTTGGCTTAGTTATAGAATAAAAACTGTTGCAGTTAGAGATAAGCTGTTGATTGCTTAGACCTTCAGTTCATTGGCATTTAACAATTCAAAAATATCCAATAGGCTAAAGCTGTCAGATGACCCTTATAAAAGCAATTGCCATTAACTGTCAGGGTGGAGATTGTATAATGATTCTTAATTGGAGTATTTTGCCTCAGATGTCCACAAATATTTTCATTACGTCTGGTGTGTAATTCGGGCTCCTGGGAGCGTCTTGTTTCCGTATGAAATGAAAACTGTTGCAGATAGAAAAAGCTGTTGCTTGCTTAAACTTAAAGCTTATTAAGCTTTTCAAAAGACTGACTGCATTGGGTCATAGATGTCAGATGACCCCTTATATATATAGGTAAAATATATAGTGTTGTTGCAGAAAGAGATGAACCTTTATAAGGGAAACAGTTCATAGAAGGTAGTTTTGATCAAGGTACCCCTGTAGCTTTAGGACCAAGTGAGTGGCTCGCCCCCCCCTTGAAGCCTCTTGTTTCACAAAATTGCAGGGCCGAAAATTTTTTACCAGTATTTGTCGTAAGCAATTGATCACAGGTAGGAGTCCTTTATGGTGGGATACGTATCGTCTACTGCTTGGTTAACGAGCGACTATACTTTAATTAACTAACCTCTGTCAAAACTTGACGCCTAGGGTGTGTGAGTGTCCTCACTATGGTTCTTTCATTTAAAGTTCTAATTTTATATTTATTCATATCAAGTTCACCGTCTTCACCAACATTCGACCTAAATGGTTAAAGTTAAAGGTTTTTCCTACCAACTCTACATCGAAGTGACTTGATATTTAGTTATTTGGTGTACAACAAAAGTTTATTTCGAAGAGGGCAGGTGAACATAAGTTTTAGGGAGAGGGTATATTGAGTAAGCTATGGCTAAGGAGCACCTTGATATAATTTCATGACTTTGTATATGTGAATAACAATGATGATGGGGGAACAAAAGGAGATTACTTAAAATTAATAATCCGATGTTGAATAAATTCACTGGACTCAGAATTAATACAAATGTATAAACAAGAATGTGTCCAAAAGACATAATGCCCCATCTCCCAATATTTGGGACGGACCCGAACACTACATGTATATGCCCCCTATTTTAGAAGATGGAGGCATAAAAATAAAATCTGGTGAAAAATACCTTGCGGTGATCTGACAAGAAAGCAAGTAGTAGCTGATTGCTTTTAAAATAGGGTCACAATGAAATAGTAAAGCCACGTAATAGAATACACGGAAGGGGCAAAGGAAATACAGAATTAATGTAATAGCAACCAATCAGCAATCACAAGTCGTAGTGAGAGTGAAATCATGTTTGAAAAAATAGCTAGAAATAACTAGAAAATGTGTCTATGAGCTACAGGATGGCCCTTCCGTTCTTGAAATATCATTGACCCTCAATGTGTATTACCTGGGATATGGACCTTTACCAAGAAATAGATCAAAAGTGTTCATGTGTAAAATATAGGTCGAGGTGACCTTATTTCTGGTGGGTGGTGCCATCTTACATTTTTATTGGGTGGTGTCATGTTACCCAAGACACATCTAGTGGTAAAATACCATTGACCATCAACATGTAGTATCTGAGATATGGACCTTAACCAAGAACTTAACCAAAGTCATTCATGCGTAAAATATAGGTCACAGTGACCTAATTTCTAGTGGGTGGTGTCACCTTACCTAAGACACATCTAGTGGTGAAATATCATTGACCCCCAACACCCAGTATCGTAGTTATGGACCTTAACCAAGAACTTAACCGAAGTCGTTCATGCATAAAATATAGGTCACAGTTACCTAATTTCTAGTGGGTGGTGTAGCCCTACCCAAGACCCATCTGGTGGTGAAATATCATTAACCCCCAACATCTAGTATCCGAGTAATGGACCTTAACCAAGAACTTAACCAAAGTGTTACGGACGGACAAGGGTAAAACTATATGTCCGATCCACATACGTGGTAGGGCCATAAAAATTCAGGATTACTGTGAACAGCAAATAACAAAGCTAGCCTTGTATTAAGATTACGCTAATACGGTAGCAACACGTCCGTAATTAAACAATAATCACCGAGTAGGAAGACGAGAGACATTTATAGTTCACCTACAAGTGAAAGCACAATGGCTATTATGTTCATACCCAATTACTGACAAGTGCCACATCGACCATTTATATGTCAGTAGGGGTGATTCGACTATTGGTGCTCAGCACAATGCATTCTTTGGATGCTGGCTGTGATGTACATTTTCCCCATGAAGGGTCACTTGCATGCAGAAAATGGGTTCGTCCATTCACGCTAACTGACAAGAACCCACCAAGTATATTGGTATGGTAGGTGAACCAAGTGATGCCTAGCACAATGCATGCTTGGGATGCTTGATGTAATTTCTATTTTCAACATGGGTGGCCACTTAAATTTTTGAAATTTAAGTCCATTCTATGTAAACTGCAACTACAATTAAATTTTGAGAACTTTATGTCCATTTCGAAATTTTGTTCCACATCATTAGCATTAGAGCCGTCACTCATATCCGCCTTTTAAAAGGTACATTAAAGCATTTGTACAGTGGTTTTAGAGAGCGACAAGTATCTTTTCTATTTTTTATTTTTGTCCTCTCTGTACACTGGTACTACACTGAAAAAAAAAACAATGATGGCGAGTCTGGCGATGAATGTCAGGATTAGAAAGGCTATGGGTGAGGTCGAACTACCGTTTTGCTTCGTAATTCCGTGACTTTATGCTGGAAAAATGCCGAACCTTAATAGTTTGCCTTGCTTTTGATCACCTAACGTATTTTCTTCATCTTTTGATGGACAGAAACATCATTGACGATTTACAGACTATAGATAGATATGTTTATTTAAAGTGTAACCTGTTATACAATACAGTTTAATATCAATACATAGGATATTTCTGAAATATTTGTATGTATAAACAGGCAGCCTGTAGAGGCTTATGAAACACTATCAAATAAAATTTCAAAGTTATACCAAAAAAACTAAATATGAGCATTTATATTTACTTTGGGCCAGGTGACTATATTAATATTTAAAAAAAAAAAAAAAACCAGAAAAACCAAAAACAAAAAAAACCCAAAAACTAGAAATAGAACAGTTAATTTTAGCTATTCTTACTCTACAAATTTGACTAAGTTTTTTTTTTGGTATATAAATGGTCTTTTCCTGAGACACACTACCTCAATGAAAATAAAATTTATTTCTTCAAAAGATAATTTATGAAGGATATGGAGTAAATGAACATGAGACCACAACACATATGTTCACTCCAACTGCAATATATTTTTTTATATTGCAGAATATACAGCAAATGATTTTATGAATTCGTGTTGCCAGACTTGATTTTCTAGAGAAAACTGTAGGAGGTAGAATTTATATCTACGAATCTCCAGTCTTCCACTGATTATGAATTCTTATCGAACGGTTTGAGGACGGAAAAAAAATATATAGATTTACCATTGATGACGACCCAAGGTCGCATAGTATGAACGCTTACGCACAGCACCCTCCAGAAGTCGCCCGTCCACCCCTTTGCCATTTCCTTCCGGATAAAACATAGAAAATGCATCTTTCGGTCTTCGGGAAACCTCAAATGGCTACTCCTATATTAGGAATCTTTTGACACGTCTGAGTATACTGAATGAGAGCTTTAAAATTTCTGCTTTGATTTCTCAAAGTAAATCAAAAACCGAACATTTATTGTCAAATTAGGGACATTAACTACTTCAGTTGAACTAACAGAGCTAGAGATAAATATTTTTTTTAATCATGAGTCCTTGGAGGAGTGAATATAGAAATTTCATCCTTATTACAGATAGAAAAAAATCTGTTGCTAACGTTACCTAAACGCTGATTTCATTTTTATACAGCTTGTCATTGAGATATACTTGTAAATGGCTGTAAGGGTATTTTGCAGTGTAGTACATGTATCATAAAAGAAGAAGATCCATTTCGGCTCATTGGAACCGCTTGTGTCTATTCTTATTTGCTTTACATTTTAAACACTCAATCAAAAATCATGCAAATTACCCAATAAAAGCTACTTTGCTTTATTCTGAAATTTCTGAATTTCCGGTTTTCTCGAAATCAGGAATTAGATTATCTTTTGGTTCCCATTTTCTACTTCTAGTTTTTCGTAACAACAGCTCAAGTTGAGGGACATGCACACATCTTAACTAAAGGATCAACATGTACTCGTTAATCTAGTTTAATGCATATCTAAGTTTTGTGCGTCTTTTGGAACGATTTTTCAAGATCCCTGAAACTACTTCACGGAGTCAAAGGAGACCTGTTATGATGATTATTCCTCTGGTACTCGCGTTTTATTAAACTACATGTAGTTTAATATAGATATATGTGTTAAAACTTCTGGAATTAAGTTTAAAAAGTTAAAGGTTTTTGTTTAAATTTTCAGAGGTCTAGTGCAAAGGTGGTGCCAAATAACACACTCGACATTTTGGACATCAGTATCATGTACATTATTATCGGTAATAAGCGGCTTTTTCCTTTGATCTCATCTGCCTGATATTTTTAGTATCATGGACAGTCCTTGATACAAGAAAATATCAGGTGGAAGCACTTGATAACTGTGACGTCATTACCGATAAAAAGAATATTATATACTTTCCTTTTTGATATTATATACATCTAGTCTCGTATCAGACTCGTCCTACCGGACTCGTCTGATACTCACCTAGATATAGATAGTATCAAAAAGGAAAGTGCATAATAATATTCTATATGTATCCTCTAAAATGGGCATCGGAATCATAAATTTTGATTATCAGCGGTAAGTGAATTTAGCATTTCTTGGCGTTTTTCTCTTAAAAAAATGGACGACCAAACAAAAAATGTGTAGCAGTTTCAATATTTCAACAATGACAGTTAAGGAAAAAGCAAAGAGGCACCAATGGGGCATCCGAATGTCAAAAGGCCGAAAGGGCAACGACAAAACCGGCAAACACGAACAAAAACAGCACAAAGAAACACAAAACACAAATCAACCGAACAGAAATTTAATCTACAACGCGAACTCAAGTCGTAACAAGAGTGAACTCAGGAGCTCCAGAAGAGTAGGACGCGGTTCCTGCCTGCTGTAGCACACCTGCCGTGCTGCTCATTTCCAATTCAGTGTGACTAGACAAAACAAAAATCTACGAAAAACCAGCATCTGCAGTTATATGAGAGAAAGAAATCCCATATTTGTCTACGAGTGCATGGTGTCTACCGTAAAAATTCTTGAGTGAAGACAGCAAACGTGGAGCAACATAACCCTTCGTTAGAAATATCTGTGTCAAACGTGACGTTTTACCAAGAAAATCGATGTAATTCCCGCAAGCTCTGGAGTAACGAATCAACTAAGATACGAAAACTCCATAAGCCGGAGCGGACGGAATGTTGCTACACAAGAAGGGAAAGTTGACGATTGGAATGTTAAGTCATCACGCTTGTCATAGAGCTTTGTTGAAAGTCCTCCTTAAGAGTCAATTTCGAGATGTATAGATTTAAATATGAAGCAGACTCCCTAGAATCCGTTGTGTCCTTTATCTCAAGTTCCTGTGGATATATGAGATGAAAAAGTTTCCAAAATCGAGAATTGTTTAGTGAAACGACATCATCAATAAAACGGAACGTGAGATTAAAAGAGAGAGCTTAATCTACGATTTTTTTGTCGAGAAGAGATTGCAAGAAGAATGAAGAAACAAATCAGCAAGCAAAGGTACACAAATAATGCCAATTGGAATCCCTATTGTTTGCTGAAAAAACACGTCCACTAATCTTACTGTGATCGATTACCAGATAAGTATACCTGCATTTTCCTTTTTTTTTAAGCTGCTTTTAACCAGCTGTGCCAATCGTGATTTGAGTTGTTCATGTGGGATAGAAGTGTAAAGAGTCGAAAAATCGAAAGTTTTGATGCGGTTGCAAGATGAAACTGATTTTGGGCTAAGAATCTCCAATAATTCTTTCGAATTCTCAAGTATTCCACATTTGATCGAAACCATTTCTAGAATAACAACAATCGTAATATATCTGGAGGCCGGATTTTATTGCCGTTAGTATTGAAGTCAACAGAACTGAAAGAGGTTTAGCGGTACATTTTGATGACCTTGCAATGACGCACTGTTTGTATGGATTTTTATGTAATTTAGAAATCCAATACAGGGATGGAATGTCATCATTATCAGCACCAACAAAATCAATGACCTCACATCCTTAACCACTCTGACAAAACGTCAGTTTCTTTTTCCTGTTTTTTCTTGGACCATTTTCTGACATAGTCTTCAACTGAATCATAATTTGTTAAAAATTATGGCTCCAGCTGATACGAATTGCTTTAAAATTATGGTTCCAGTTGATACATCGCCTGAAAATTACCTATATAGCGATGCACGGGCGTAAAACACCAACTAACTCACTCCAGTTGATACGTCTAGGCTCAAGATATTTTGGTCCTTTAGCCAAAACATCGCGAAGTAAGTCATTTTCCAGTTCAAGTCACCAGTGATAACGTGGCCAGAGGGACCATAATTGGATGGGGACTTTTCAAAAGAGCGGTCTGGAGGTTTTGCTTTGAGGTCATTGATTTGAAAATCCCGCAACACTTGTTTGTAGTTGAAAACTTTGGGTGCAATAGTGGAAGTATAGGTATAAGAGATGATTGGAATACTTTTGTCTTTGAAATAAGGAGAAATATGTGCCGTAACAGATTAATGATGTAGAATATTTTCCTAAATTTATTGTATCTAAACCTTTGATTAAAGGCATATTGTCTACGAAAAAATATTTTTTTGTAAAACCAAAAAATTGTCGTAAGACTATTCGTTTTGTTTATTTAGAAAGATACAAACTTTCAAAATACCACTAGGGTTCTTTATTACTTCAAAAATTGAAAAATAAATAATATTTGTAAAGCTTTACAAAAATTCATATTCATGAGATGTAGATGAGCTGTAAGCATGCGCACTATACTTTCTTTGATTGAAAACTTCAATAGTTCTTGCACGTGGTGCATAATCTGTTTCTCGAAGTTTTAGCTCGGAAGAAAATTTAAACGGCAACCGAATATTAGAGCTACTTAATGAATAAAACTGACAATTATTGCCTGTATTAATTTTTGAATGTTATTTAAAAGGTAAACACGAAAAATACCGGTATTTTTTTCAACATATCAATGTATTCGGGGACAAAACTCGAGATTCCACTTAGTGTCCGTGTTAAAACTACTCAGTCTAAATCTGTGTCAATGTGACGTAGTGCAGGTAAATAAAATATCAATCAATATTGTCGAGCTATTTTGATCAAAATAAACTACTTTTGAGGCAAAATTTGTAGCAAATTTGTTTTTCAATATTCATTTTATTGCATTTCGGTCTAATTGACACCAAAAAATTGAGGGGTAAAAAAAATGAGTTTGCCGTAGACAATATGCCTTTAAAAAGGGAAGTGAGAGAAAAGAACGGTTGTCTTTACTATTTTTGTGTGGAACTCCGACAGGTTTGAATAAGCGATTGGAATTGGGAACTAAATTTTCGAGACATTGATTTTTTATTACATGTACAAGGTATTAAGTTTTGAAAGGGGTATAAAATATAATTTAGTGCGAATGTGATGAATCTCTAGTGGTTTTTGGACAGACGGTAGCAATCCATTAATTGTAACATCGCAAAGCTTTGGTGCATTGTACATGTATTTACTATGACCACGACTGCGTTTCCGTCAGTAATTTCATAGAGATTCATTACATTCACATCATTTCATCTAAGGCTAAACAAATTACCTTTACATGTACTTCAATATTGTTGTTGCACCCATATAGTGCGGTTCCAATTCGTCAAATCCAGAACTCTTCTCTTTTTTCAGTACGTAAATTTGAAGGTGTACTCAAAATGGGATTGCTTGTTGTATGGTAATTTTTTTCTAGAATGCGAACTCTCAATGACAGAATGGGATTGTCCGGTTGGTTGAAATGTTGGTAGACAAAAGGAAAATTGTCGTTAATGACACCTGACCTGTGGCCACATATACGATCATTTAGTCTTCCCTTTGTCTCACCAACGTAGATCAATCTAAGAACAGTGTATTCTAGTCCGTAGATTAGATTTAAAATCGTCCCAACTGTTAATGCTATATGATCGATTGGTTAAATTGCTTTTAATTTCGGTGTCAGTGATCAAGATCTTACAAGTTTTACAATCTTAAATTCTACATTTTGTGCAATGGGATTTAACATTTTCAAAATCTAATACGTCTTCCAAGAGTACAGAGCATGGTTGTTATTATTAGAATCTAAGTTTTTGTATTGGAGTTCTGGATTATCAGACTGGGTACTAGTATATGAAATCTTTGAAAAACTGGATTATTTTGGACACCGGCATTACGAAACGACGCCGTGTCCGTCGTGTCGTTGTCCAGGCCTTTTTTATACTGGGCGACGCCTAAGCCAGTATCCTTTTCTGGTTTCTCAAGTTGATGCCTATATAATTTAAGCTACTGGGATGGTGATGGCTGGAGATGGGACAATATTGCGTAAGTTTACCGTTTATAATCTTACGGAAAGTCAAGTATTTATGTTGCATACGTCTATCAGAAAGGTTTTCAAATTTAGTTTCCTCATAAAGTAAAATGGTGCTTGTGAGTTAAGTCCCTCCAATTACGGTTCTAGCCGCGTCGAGTTGGGCATTTTTAAGTTTTAATTCGTTTATTTTGTTAATATTGTTAAATGTTCCAAACAACGTCTACATACTGAAGTAAGGGTCTGCGTGTTTTTTTTTCAAGGTCTACCAGAGTATACCAGAGGCTATTACTTGGTTGACTTCAATTAAATATAAAAAAGTATCATTTGAAAATGATATGTTCGCTTGAATATCGGTGACAGTATCGTTGATAAAGATGATAAAGAGAAGAGGTCCAGTATAGAACCCCATGGAACCCCGGCAGTTACCGGTAGCCAGTCTGACTTTGAACCATTGATAACCATACTTTGCCGTCGTCCTTTGAGATAATCTGTAAACCATTTTAATAATTTTCCAGAAATGACGTATTTTTTAAGTTTATATAATTATCCTTTGTTCCGCCACCTTAGATATATTACAAAAAAAACTGAAGTTTCCCTAGAGAAGGAAATGAGCTTTATGATAACTAGTTTTTTTTGTAACTGTAATATTTATTGGTCTGCTTTTGAAACAAAAAATCTATTGGATTCCTTGTGAAAATGAGGGTGGAAAGTCGACCAAAGAATGCATGTATCAAAAAAAATTTGTGGGTCCACCATGGGCTGCACGCGTCAAGACCAATTTGACTTTCCATATATTGGTCCTCAAACGTACAGGGTTCAACATGCTACGGTCAGCGCGGTGGTATCATACTGTGCTCGGCGAACCTTTCTGTTTTATTTGTTGTTTATTCGTTTTATTATTGTACCATAGAATTCTGCTGTTTTGAACAAATCAGTTACATAATAAATGTCATAAAAATTTTAGTGGCGTAGCTTGCCTTTTATTATTTGTTCTTAAACTGTATTGAAAACAAACATCAACTGGCACTGTGAAATAAATCAAACAAAAACTTAAAACCCACGATTTCTATTAAATTGTTTGTTTTTTTCAACATCATCCATAGTGTTTGCCCGTGTATAACATAGCTTTAAGCAATGAACAGGACAATAGGTAAAAAAAAGCTGACCGGAGTCTAATCTTAGTCTGCTGTCTACCATTTCTCCTATAATCCTATTCTCTGTCAAAAATCAAACACCGTTATTTTTTTGGACCGTCTCTAGTTTGCCAGCTGTAAACTACAGCCGGTGATAAATACCCAATAATTAATATCATAGTTTTAAAATGTGCACTGAGAACGACCCCCATTGACTTTAAGTGTAATAAATAAGAAAGAAGGAAGTAAGATATATATGTCATTTTTATATGGATTTTTGGTTTATATGCCGTTATTATCTTTTATCTATGTAGATATACGTAAAATACCGTTTCTTGTTTGGACACGAAAAGGTAAGTTGGAAATTTCTTATAAAAGATATATGTATTAGAAACAATTGACATGTAATTATCAACTAAATTGTATTGAACTCGAATCAAAGTAAAAAGCCCATTAAAGGTTTAGCTTTAAAGTTATTTGCATAAGTTCCAATTTTTTACTTTCGTTTCATTCTTAAATAAAAAAATCTGCCGGTGAAAAAGACCGAATTTCAGTACCTGAAATAGAAACTCGCGATATATATATATATAATAACCAAATATAAATATATACTGATGCTGTTTAACAAATATCAAGAGGCGAAATCAGTAGCTACTAAGAAAACTTTCATGCAAAAATATGTCCCTTACCCGCCCGTCACCCAACTTTCCCCATATTATAACACGGTAGTACCTTTCATAACTTTATCCGACCACAACTGAATTCTTCAATTCAAGTCTTTCCTTTTCAGACATTTCAAAATGTAGATGTAAAGACGCGTGCGTTTCCCAATCTGGTTGTGCCTCCAGACGTCAAATTCGTTTAACTCCGAGACAATCTCCCGACTCCGATAATGGATTTCCACGAGCTTTCACCGAAACAACAACTAGAGGTATACGTTGAGACAGAGACCAAGGCACTGGTTTGCCTATGGTATCAGAACTACGAACCGGGGTTTTGGAATTCGCTGATGAATAATTTTAAGCACCATCTGTACCACTGCATTCATCCCGGAGACTTTTGCTGTTACTGCAAAGCCGGAAATCTGAGTGATTGTAAAACAACCAACACATTTGAAGAACCAGATTTTGATAACCTCTTTTACAAAAGTCAAGGAACGTCGTGTGTGATGTTAAAGACAAAAACAGCAGCTGAAACCTGCATTTGTTCTTTCTTACCCAAACCGTCCCCTGATATCAAATCGCTGAATTTTAGCGCCATTTGTCAACTAAACGAATTGTTCTGCTTTTCAACCCCCTCATTTCCAATGAACATATTTCAACACCTGGATCAAGATATTCTACATAAAATAAGGGATACGA
Source organism: Arcuatula senhousia (assembly GCA_963971305.1). Taxonomy (NCBI): domain Eukaryota; kingdom Metazoa; phylum Mollusca; class Bivalvia; order Mytilida; family Mytilidae; genus Arcuatula; species Arcuatula senhousia. Next base: position 49,235,185 of record OZ020310.1, read on the forward strand.
TGAGCACTTTAAAGAAGGACAATATTAACGATGATGAGCTACAGAAAATGTGGGAGTTATTGGAGAAATGCATGTTGGATGTTGCTTATAGGATCGGGGGATGGTTCAAAGGGTATGTTAAAAAACAAATAGAAAGATACAAAGAAATGGCGAAGGCAATTAAGTTTTTGAAAGAAGAACAAGAGAGGCTCAATGCTGTAAGTTCACGCAAACTACTTCTTTAAACAATCGAAATTTTAAAATGTTTTTGAACATCTCTCATAGAGTGAAAGGGTGTTAAAATAATTTTAAGGTCTCTCTAAAATTTATTTTAATGTCGCATTCGTAGATTGTACAATTGTACGTGAATATTGGAATTCACTCATTTAAGTTTAATGCTGGTATTCATGACTGCGATCTATGGTTGTTGCAATGAAACATTGTCACCTCTAGTAAGGTGAGTTCACGTAAAAATGGCATAGGTAATCAGTTCTATTAGAAAATCGAATACAAAACATTATCAAACTTGTTTGTTTTTATGACCCGACCAAGTTTGTGGATCGGCCATATAGTTTTGCCGTTGTCCGTCCGTCCGTCTGTTCGCCCATAACACCTTGGCTAAGTTCTCGGTTAAGGTACATTACTCGGATACTAGATGTTGGGGGTCAATGATATTTCACCACTAGATGTGTCTTGGGTAACATGACATCACCCAATAGAAATTGGGTCACTGTGATCTATATTTTATGCATGAACGACTTAGGTTTAGTTCTTTGTTAAGATCTATTACTCGGATATTACATGTGGTCACATGTAGATGTTGAGGGTCAATGATATTTCACCACTGGATTTGTCTCAAATGGTAACATGACACCACCCACTAGAAATTATGTCACTGCAACTTATATTTCATGCATGAACGACTTTGGTTAAGTTCTTGGTTCAGGGTCCATTTCTCGGAAACTACAATGTATATGTTAAGGGTTAATGATATTTTACTACAAGATGGGTCTTGGTAACACGACACCACCCACTAGACATTAGGTCACTGCGACCTATATTTTACCCCTGAACACTGTTGGTTAATTTCCAGGTTAAGGTCCATATCCCAGGTAAAGCACATTAAGGGTCAATGATATTTCAAGAACGGGAGGGCCATCCTGTGGTTCATAGTCACATTTTCTAGTTTTAAACATATTCCACCTAAATGGCTTACCAAACTAACTTTACGAGAAGTCTAGGTAAATTTTGTTCTCGTGAACTCCCCTGGGTGAGGCTTACCAGGTGTGGTTGTTCAAACTAAAAGAATACCAGTCTACTTTCATATAATATATTAGATATCTATTAAATGATTTCTTCTTGCTTAACACTTTCATAAAAGGACCAGTTTCAATCAAAATAAAACTTCTCTACTGAAATTTATTTCTACTTTTCAGTTAATGTATGAAGAACTTCATGATTCGGGTATTGATGCAGGTATGTAAACATTACAAAAATATATTTCAATTCCTCATACAGTTTATATGATCGTAACCGCGAAAGGGTGCAATATTTTTTTCGTAAGTTGATAGTTTGTAAAACGTCCTTTTATGCCGGTCGACAATTACCAGGGAAAATTCTTTACCAGTGGTTTGTGAAGATGGACCTTTTCAACAGTGGAGTTATCTTTAAAACATTTGCTAAAATGAAGAATGGTTCTTTGTACAGAATTTGATAAAAGTGGTGGTTTAGAAACAGGTTCTTTGGCACAAAACCTCCCGCATAGGCTCGATAGAAATTATGCACAAAATGCAACGCGGTGACAAGACATGGTTGGAAAAGTAAGATAACCACCCAACAGACATCCAAAAAGCAATGAAAAACACATATAATCTGATAAGATTTGATTTTTCTACCAATGGCAGAAATTGACACAAAATTTATTGAAAAGTCAGATATCTTGTTTAGCAGAAAAAATAGCACACTTTGATAATTTTTTTGTCAGCAATTAGATCGTCAGAAACCCAGGGGTTCTTCTCTCGCTATTTCATTCATAAATCCAGGGGTTCTTCTCTCGCTAACTCATTCATAAACCCAGGGTTTTCCTCTTGCTTACTCATTCATAAACCCAGGGTTCTTCTCTCGCTTACTCATTCATAAACAAAGGAATTCTTCTCTCGCTTACTCATTCATAGACCCAGGGGTTTTCCTCTCGCTTACTCATTCATAAACCCAGGAATTCTTCTCTCGATTACTCATTCATAAACAAAGGAATTCTTGTCTCGCTTAATCATTCATAAACCCGGGGATTCTTCTCTCGCTTACTCATTGTTAAATGCGTGAGCGAGAGAAGAACCCTTGGGTTTCCGGGGATGTTATTTGATATAATTGACTTACTATGGTTTCATTTATTTTCGTGGATATCAATTATCGTGTTTTCACTAGGAATGGTTTGCAAATTATTCTATAAGGAAACAGCCTAAAAATGAACAATTCGTTGAGTTCCTATTGTCGTAGTCGACTGCCATCCGCGAAAACCACAAAAGTTGGTACCCACATGAATAATAGTGAAGCTACAGTAGCTCTTTTTTTCAGAATGCGGCTTGATTTCCGTAGACAAGGAAAACGTTGCAGCGAAGCCTAAACCTTCTGATGATGAATCTATGCTGGACAAAATAAAGGATGAGGATGCTATTGGTTTAATCAAAAAAGACAAAAGAAAGAAAAGCAAGTGTAACCGTTAATTTTTAACAATAATTTATAAGAATATTGACGTTGTTTATAACAAGTTAGCAATTCTTTGAATATAGAGCTAAAACTTGTCAAAGAATAATGGTCCTTTAAAATGTAAACAATTCTGAAAATGAAGGAATTCAAACATTAATGTGATAAGGGCAAAAAATGAATAAATAATCGAGTACTCTCTTAAAAAAATTCATGCAATTATTCCGATCATAAATATTTTCGACGCTTTAAATATTAGTAAATGTTTAATTTCATTTTCATGTCAGGAAATATTTTATGATTATTGTTGTGTGTTTAATTTTTGTAAATAATTATCATATTGCATCAAAGAACTCGATTAATTTTTATCTTGTTTTCTTCTTATGATTTCTATTCCATTCTATTCATCTCATTATACCCCTACTTATGGAACGCCGCAACTGTCTTATATGGTCAATTTTTGTTATATGATGTCGTTTTGTCTTTATATGATGCCGTTTCGACATTATATGATGTCGTCTTGTCATTATATGATGTCGGTTTATCATTATATGATGCCGTCATGTTATTATATGATGTGGACTTATCATTATATGATGACGTTTTGTCATTATATGATGCCGTCTTGTCTTTATATGATGTCGTCTTATCATTATATGATGTCGTCTTGTCATTATATGATGTCGTCCTGTCTTTATATGATGTCTTCTTGTCATTATAATATGATGTGGACTTAGCACTATATGATGTGGACTTAGCATTATATTATGCCGTTTTGTCATTATATGATGTCGTTTAGTCATTATATGATTCCGTCTTGTCATTATATGATGTCGTTTTGTCATTATATGATGCCGTATTGTTCTTATATGATGTCGTCTTGTCATTATATGATGTGGACTCATCATTATATGATGTCGTTTAATCATTATATGATGCCGTTTTGTTATTATATGATGTCGTTTTGTCATTATATGATGTGGTTTAGTCATTATATGATTTAGTCATTATATGCTGTAGACTTGTAATTACATGATGTCGTCTTGTCATTATATGATGTCGTCTTGTCATTGTATGATGCCGTTTTGTCTTTATATGATGTCGTCTTGTCATTGTATGATGCCGTTTTGTCTTTATATGATGTCGTCTTGTCATTATATGATGCCGTCTTGTCATTATATGATGTCGTCTTGTCATTATATGATGTCGTTTTTTCATTATATGATGCCGTTTTGTCTTTATATTATGTCGTCTTGTCATTATATGATGCCGTCTTGTCATTATATGATGTCGTCCTGTCATTATATGATGTCGTTTTGTCATTATATGATGCCGTTTTGTCTTTATATTATGTCGTCTTGTCATTATATGATGCCGTCTTGTCATTATATGATGTCGTCTTGTCATTATATGATGTCGTTTTGTCATTATATGATGCCGTTTTGTCTTTATATTATGTCGTCTTGTCATTATATGATGTCGTCTTGTCATTATATGATGCCGTTTTGTCATTATATGATGTCGTCTTGTCATTATATGATGCCGTCTTGTCATTATATGATGTCGTCTTGTCATTATATGATGTCGTTTTGTCATTATATGATGCCGTTTTGTCTTTATATTATGTCGTCTTGTCATTATATGATGTGGACTTGTCATTATATGATGCCGTCTTGTCATTATATGATGTCGTCTTGTCATTATATGATGTCGTTTTGTCTTTATATGATGTCGTCTTGTCATTATATGATGTCGTTTTGTCATTATATGATGTCGTTTTGTCATTATATGATGTCGTTTTGTCTTTATATGATGTCGTCTTGTCATTATATGATGCCGTTTTGTCATTATATGATGTCGTTTTGTCTTTATATGATGTCGTCTTGTCATTATATGATGCCGTTTTGTCATTATATGATGCCGTCTTTTCATTTTATGATGTCTTGTCATTATATGATGGCGTATTGTCATTATATGATGTCGTCTTGTCATTATATGATGCCGTTTTGTTATTATATGATGCCGTCTTTTCATTTTATGATGTCTTGTCATTATATGATGGCGTATTGTCATTATATGATGCCGTCCTGTCATTATATGATGTATTCCTGTCATTATATGATGTTGACTTGTCATACATATTTAACCTGAATAGTTTTGGCTGTTGTTCCTAGTACAAACAGTTTGTATACGATTTGCTGTGCGGCTATTCGTACAAACAGCTTTTTTCATCCAATCAAAATGCTCATTTACTAATTATAGTTGAAGAATTGAAATTAAAATAATGTACACTCTAGCGCAAGAAAGTATATTTAAAACAAACAACAAACAAACAAACAATAATTCAGAGACTTTTTGCGTTTGCTATATTTTATTGGAGGGAAAAGAGGCAAAAGTTCAGTAAACGTTTGTTTGTCCAAATGGATCATAAAAACGAAACAATGTTTTTAACAATTTTTGAGTTTGACGGACTGGCACAAAATTCTAGATGAGTGAAATAAAAATGACAAAGAAGTTCCATACAATAAATTTGGATACGCATGACGCGCGTTTCGTCTATTTAAGACTCATCAGAGGCGCTCTACCAAAAAATATTGAAAATGCCAAATACTATATGATTATGAAGAGCATAAAGAATGACATAAACTTAAACATATATAGTTACGTAAGTCTTAAAATATCGAAATTCAATAATCTTCATACACATGATACTGTTGCGTCATACCAGAAATACATTTACTTATTTAATGTAACAATTAAAAGGGATTCAAAAGCAAAAATATTAGAAATTTGTAGGTAAATCTGTGTCATACAAGTCTGGTCAATGACCTTGCTTTGTGTGTCTCTCATATTTAGAGAAAAAACTTTTTTTTTATTCATTTACTTAAGCTAACGGCAAATTAATTGCTTTCCTTTAAGGTCGAAACGTACCAATAACCGAACAGATAATCGTTATATTACTCTCAAATTCCGACCAGAACCTCCACGTGGTGAGAGTAAGGCATCGTAACAGCGACACGAAAGGACCGGATCCCTTAAAACTGTAACGGTCGACACTGGCGGTGCACGGTATGCCGACGAGCTGGACGACTCAAAGCATACAGCAAGTTTATCAACCGAAAGGTTGAACATCGCTCCAGAGGCTTCTAGCCTTTAAAACCCATCAAGTACAAAGTCAAAACTGTTTGTACTAAGAACCACTGACCACTGTCTTAAAAGTTTGACCCATTTTTATTTATTTTTAACTGTGAAGTCGAAGTTTTATTCCCTCGAATTAGAAAGCTTGATAGGATTGTCTGCGTAGATGAAGAAAAAAAAAAAGAAAAATAACTACATGTATAACCAGGGATCGATGGTGTTTTGGACATTTCTGCTACAACCTACATGACCTAAAATGTTGCATTCTTTTAAAATCGTTTCTGTATTTTGTAATTAATTAACACAATTTCTGTATGTTTATGGCCCTGCGACGACATGTCGGCGGTGGGAGATGGGTTAAGTTTTATTCATGTCTGTTCGTCCGTACGGATTTCCGTAAGCTTTTTTTCAAAAACCATTACATGGTTTAATGGTTTGAAAATTGGTAGGATGGTTCAGCATTGCCATCTAAAAAACTTTCAAACCTGTCGGCCTTCTACCTTCTGTTCTGGGTCAGAGAGGCATCCGTGTTCCATGGACTTATTCCTTCTTTATTTTTCAAATGATTCTACATGTATATACTTAAAATTATAATGGCCAATATTCCCGTGTTCTCTGTTCTAACGCCATTATTCCGTAGACACGGTGAGGGTCATTTTCACTCATTTTAACGTCTTTTTTAAACTATATATTTGGTCAAATCTATAATTGGTGGCTAGCTATTGTTCATTAATTGTTGTTCCGGGGTAATCCATGACATCCAATATTTAATTTTTATGAAGAAAAGAATAGTATTGGGAGCATGTATTTATTGTGACAGTTTAAACTCCTGTGCTATAAAAGACCAACTGAGTGGCGAAAATGTGGACACCTTCATATCTATATCTGTAAAGGTTTTGGTCAATGTTGCCTACTCTGTAGACCCCATCATCATGATCATAACTTTTTCCTCTAAATTATCTAAACTGAATTTTTCGAATTTTTCTGATTCATATAATGACTAAATCATATAATGACTAAACCACATCATATAACGACAAAACAACATCATATAATAACAAAACGGCATCAAATAATGACTAAACGACATCATATAATGATAAGTCCACATCATATAATGACAAGACGACACATCATATAAGAACAATACGGCATCATATAATGACAAAACGACATCATATAATGACAAAACGACATCATATAATGACAAGACGGCATCATATAATGACAAAACGACATCATATAATGACAAAACGGCATTATATAATGCTAAGTCCACATCATATAATGACAAGAAGACATCATATAATGACAAGACGACATCATATAATGATAAGACGACATCATATAAAGACAAGACGGCATCATATAATGACAAAACGGCATTATATAATGCTAAGTCCACATCATATAATGACAAGAAGACATCATATAATGACAAGACGGCATCATATAATGATAAGACGACATCATATAAAGACAAGACGGCATCATATAAAGACAAGACGACATCATATAATGACAAGACGACATCATATAATGATAAGACGACATCATATAAAGACAAGACGGCATCATATAATGACAAAACGGCATCATATAATGATAAGTCCACATCATATAATAACATGACGGCATCATATAATGACACAACGACATCATATAATGATAAACTGACATCATATAATGACAAGACGACATCATATAATGTCGAAACGGCATCATATAAAGACAAAACGACATCATATAACAAAAAGTGACCATATAAGACAGTTGCGGCGTTCCATACCTACTCGTAAGAATGGGGATTATATTGCAATCACGTTGTCCGGCCGTCTGTCCGTCCGTATCAAATTTCTCATTTCCTACTGAAGGGATTGATTTCAAATTTGGTATACAGCTTAAGCATAATGAGCTGTACCGTGCCTCCCATTTCTAGGTCAGTCGCACATCTACTTCCTGTTTTTCAAAGTCGACTTAGACTTTTTTAGGGTCATAAATAGACAATTTTTATTAGATGTCTCGGATTCTTCTGAATTAAGGGAATGATTTCAAAATTATAGCTTTAAAATGATGAGTTGTACCTTTCTCTTTCCAGGTCAGTCGCGCATCTACTTCCTGTTTTCTGAGCCAACTTAAATACCCAATTTTTGTAACAGATTTTTCGGCTTCTGCTGGAGAAATTGATTAAACATGTGACATAAAACTTTTTATCATGAACTGCATAGTGCCCCTCTCCTTTCAAGGTCAGTCAGACAAAATGGTCGATTGGAGGAGTCCTTATCACGACAAAGTGCAACCCCTTGTTATAACAACCGTTTTACGGTGAAGTTTTAATTCCCCGAGATTAGCCGGAACCAACACTTTTGTGTTGGAAAACACATCAACTTTTTAAATTAACTGTTCAAATTTAAAAATTGTCTAAACCCTAAGGTTCTTCCTACCCCAGACATAGGATGATTACCTTAGTTATAATTTGGCTGCCCAGCTCGTTTTTTTTTAATTTTATTATTCTATGCTCATATTGTCATATAGTTTGTTAACTTTTTCAATATTTTTGGTAGAGCGCATCTAATGAGTCTTGAATAGACGAAACTCGCGTCAGGCGTAGAAAAAATTATTGTCTGGAACTTTATTGTCATTTTAATTTCGGTGGCGAATCAAGAGTTTTGGAAAAGGGTGTTGGGGCACTGAATACATGCAGAGGGAGCGCTCAGGTCATGCTTCAATGATTTCCTATATAACATTTTCCAACATAACAGGGGAAATCATTGAAGCATGACCATAGGGGCGGATCCTGATTGTAGTCTCATTTGCACACTGCTTGATTAAAGACGATAAAGTTTAATAGAAAAAAATCACAAATTTCACATTTTTTAATTAGAAAAGATAACAGATTGGAAGAAGGAAAAGGAAATGACAGAAGAAAGGCAAGTTTTAGATGAAATGCTTGATGCCATCCGCGAAGTAACTTCAAAGATTGGACAAATAATGAACAAGAAAGATGAAATACAATATTTAGAAGAGAAACTGAAGAGCACAGAATCTGAACAGGAAACTTTTGAAGAAGGTAAAATTGTCTTAAAACAATGAAAAGAACCAAGAATAGATCATCGACTTGTGTTCAATACTCAAGAAATTAACACAGTGTAAACAAAAACACTATTTAAACAACAAGATTTTGTTCCTTGTACATTACTAAGAAGAGATATAATATGCTGGACCTTTGTTCTTTTTCTTTTTGTGGATTTGTCAACTAAGTTGTAAATCTAATCGTACTTTCCATTGTCAAAATGTTTGCCATTTTTTTGGCATGCAGTTATTTTCGAAATATGCATGTCCACAATGGTTCAATTTGTCAACATGTATAGTAAGAATATATCAATTAATACATAATATTTATACATATACATGTATGTATACGCCACAATACTGATTTGCATTACTATTTGCATATGCGAATATCTGTCAATGTTACTATGTTTATTGTGTTGTTACAGTCATTCAAAATCATATTTGTTATCATATTCACACCTCCTTAGAGACATGATATGAGTTATCTGGTCTATTTTAACATAGAAATCGGAGAAGTTTTCCAACCGAGTAAAGACCAACATCATCAAAGAGGGCTAAGCGTGGACCAGGATTCACAAAGACTCGATTTAGATAAACCAGAACTGAATGATACTGTGCTGCCAGAACCTATACGACCGACTGCCGTGGATGATTACAAAAGAGCCCGAGAAGCATTGAGTATACATGGAGATGAAGCAGGTTGTTATCAAAACCCATGCATAAAACTTATTAGTTTAGTTAAAATCTACTTATTATGAGCCCTGCTTATAGTAGCGGCGATATGGTGACTCTGATTTAAAAATAGCAGCGGTTATATGGCGATAAAGATGTCCATTCGCTATCCCTACATTACGCATTGGCATTAGTAATTCCACAACTCCGCTTCCATGCGACCCAGCCAATACTTTCACAAAATGTTTGTGACATAATGTAGATGATCACTGCCTTCTTTACAATTTGATCAGCTCGATTATTTGGAGCGGGGGTATTCATTTGAGACCTGTGGCTCACAGTTCTTTTGATATGCTTTCAAAATTAGGAAACAAGCTATATGCCTACTTGTGAATCAATCTCCAGTATGTAGTGGATATTGTCGTCCATTCCGAAGGACAAGCATATTTCTCCGAGATGATGGCAAGAGCATGTCCGTGCATTTTTTCCACCTTCTGACAAGGATCAAACCGAGGAAAAAAGTAAGAAAAGAACATTTTCGGGTTTTGTAGTGTTGAACAGTTAAGTATTTCTTTAAGAGATCGGCTTAATAAAGTTTGGTTTTTAATACTTTTAATTTCAGAGTTTTTAATTGGGGAAAGAAAAAAATATGAACAAAAGATAAGAGCTTTGTCAAATAATAACAGCCGCCAAGAACAACAACTACAACAGCAAATAAAATCCTATATAGAAGACATTGACAAACTTAAGACGAAGATCAAAGAAAAGGAACGATTATTTGACATAAAAGGTTAGTTTTCAAGTATAATGTATTTAATGTTTGATAAGTCCTTCACTTTTCAAACAATGTCTTTTCTATTTAATATCGATTATTTTCTCAGCGGGAGGTGAGCTTAAATCCTATCCGATCTCTGGTACGAAGCCGAATAGATAAACTTCGGAAATATGTAACCCCGACTTCTTTCCGTATTAAGAGATCGCTAGATTTTCGTTTGTCTCTCTTCTTTACACGATATTGAGTTGTGACACTTGAAGGCAAGTCGTCAAAGATCACACTGTAAAAATATATCTAATTAAAGAGCTAGGCTTTGATGGTAACCCACACATAAATGGCCAATGAAATCTCAATCACAATGCTCCATTAAGCCTCAATTGAGGATTGGCTTGAGATGACTTGAGAAGTGAGTTAAGATTTTGCTATGCAAATCAGTTGAGGCTATGGGCAGCCATTCGGGCAAAAATTAACAAAATAATGAAAAACCGACGATAAACTGAAAACAGACGCAAAATCACAGAAAACAGACACAAATTTTAAAAACAGACAAAAAATACAAAAACAGACATAAATTTTGCTAACAAACAGACAAAATATGAAAAGAGACAAAAAAATTAAAAACAGACAAAAAATACAAAAACAGACATAAATTTTACTAACAGACAGACGATTCAGTAAAACAGACAAAATATGATAACAGACACAAATTTTACAAACAGACACCGAATTCAAAAGCAGACGTTTTTTTAAAAAACAGTCGATAAACAGCTGTATATCATGTATATCAGAATCTTGGCCTTGGGAGGTAGAAGATGACTGTGCCTGTGTGTGAGATGAGTCGCCAAGTTCAGTGGCAGCCTTCCCGATCAGATCGGAAGCTTCTTTCAATAACCTTACAGCATCATTTACTGCCATTTTTCCAAACGATGCTAGATTGATGCTAGATTGAATGGTGCGACTTCTAGTGCAGGAAAATGCAAATGCGACCTCGAGCGTTTTTTTTTTAAGTTTACGTTATTTTTTTTTTAAGTACGTCTGTTTATAAAATTTGTTTCTGAGACTGTTTTATGTTGTTGTGTCTGGTTTACTATAAAATCGTCTGTTTGTTTCTTCAGGGACTCGTAAAGAGCAAGAAGATGAAGGAGGCAAGGTCATTTAATCTTACATTCACATATATTGATGATGTCCTTTCTGTCAATAACACTTTATTTGGTAGATGGATTCCTTCAATATATTCTCCAGAATTGGAGATTAAAGAGACCACATAATCTTTCTTGGATTTGCACCTCGAATTTGACCCAAGTGGTCATCTCAGTACAAAAATTTACGGTATAAGAGACGATTTTAATTTTCAAATTATCAATTTTCCTTATATACAAAGCAATATACCTACTTCCCCTGCATACGGTGTTTATATTTCACAACTTATTCGAGCTTGCACACATTTCACAGATTTTTTTATCAGACACCGATTTCTTCGTGACCGACTTTTGGAGCAGGGCTATAAGAAAATACGTCTGATACGATCCCTAAAAAAATTCTTTCTTCGTTATCAGCCACTAGTAGAAAAGTTCAAAATTGAGTTAAAAGATATGGTAGTTAATTGTTTTAATTAGTGTTTGACTGGTCTGCTGTACTGAGATGATCACCTAAATATCCCTATTGTGTCTCACAACTATGTTGTTTTCTATGGTCATTACCGGATCCTAGGATCGCAATGGAAGAGGGAGGTTTGGCGCCAGAAAACCTGGTTTAACCCACCATTTCGTTTGAAATGCCTGTACCAAATCAGGACCATTGCGATCTACCAATTCTAAGCTATGACTGATTCGTTTTTGTCATATTCTTTGGACTATGAGATTGATCATTCAAGTTCGGTAGTTTGTTATCACCTTTATTTAGTAAAATTTATGTCTGTTTTTTGAATTTTCATGTTTGATTTTAAAACTAATGTCTGTTTTTTGTGCTTTTTTGTGTCTGTTTTTTAAAAACGTCTGTTTTTGAATTTGGTGTCTGTTTTATAAATTTACATCTGTTTTTAAAAATTTTGGTCTGTTTTCATATTTTGTCTGTTTTACTGAATCGTCTGTCTGTTAGAAAATTTATGTCTGTTTTTGTAATTTTTGTCCGTTTTTAAAATTCTTGTCTGTTTTCATATTTTGTCTGTTTTACAGAATCGTCTGTCTGTTAGTAAAATTTATGTCTGTTTTTGTATTGTTTGTCTGTTTTTAAAATTTGTGTCTGTTTTCTGTGATTTTGTGTCTGTTTTCAGTTCATCGTCTGTTTTTCATTATTTTGTTAATTTTTGCCCGAATGGCTGCCCATATGAGGCCCAATGCCCTTAAAGCTCAACTAAAAACTCAAGGATCTCAAGTCGAACCTTCACCAGTAAGTACTCAAGTGGCTCAAGTAACTCTATGTAGTCAGAAAAAGTCTCTTTGTAAATTCCTCAACCTCTTCAACTTAACAAAAGTATCAAAGTTTAATTCCTCAAGCTTTTCAACTTGACAAAAGTATTAACGTTTAATTCCTGCCCAACCTCACTCATGTTGCTCAAGCTTGAATTTCAAATCTCAAGTATGCAAATTAGTTGAGCATTATAACTCATGTCAACAATCTTAACTAGTAGTTTAAGCTCAATTGAACCTCAACTGAGGCTCAAGTGAGCCTTAAGTATCCATTTTCGTGTGGGAATGCTTTTGCTAGTGCTATACATAAACTCGGATTTCAATCGTCAAAGATGAGATCATTGTCAACCATAACTCCTTAATATTCTCTTACATTTTTGATATGAGTAAGGAATATGAGGAGTGACCATACATGTTTTTGTATTGGATTCTCAAACCTCACAAAAATCCATATAAAGAAAATGCGTGTAAAGCTAGATCTTTATGTTGTTCAATTATAGAGCTGTCCATTCAACTCACAAGGATCTTGTCTGCTGTCAAAGAATGACAGCAACCATACTGTGACACTATCTATATAGAGGAATCAAGTAGATGTGGAATCTTTTTAAAAAGTTTATGCTTTATGTCATTCCTGGATTTACTAGTACATCTCAAATTTGGCTCAGGTGGTGGTCTCATTACCAAAAATATGCGATAAAAGAGACGACTTCATATGGCAAGTAATGTGTTGCAAAATTTTATATATAGTAACTTTTAAATTAATTATTTTCTATTAATATGTAAGATTTTTTATTGATATGGAAGATTTTTTATTAATATGGAAGATTGTTTTATTAATATGGAAGATTTTTTCATTAATAAGGAAGATTTTCTTATAAATATGGAAGATTTTTTCATTAATATGGAAGATTTTCTTATCAATATGTAAGATTTTTAATTAATATGTAAGATTTTTTATTAATATGTAAGATTTTTTTATTAATATGGAAGATTTTTTTATTAATATGGAAGATTTTTTATTAATATGGACGATTTTTATATTAATATGGAAGATTTTTTTATTGATATGTAAAACTTTTTTTATTAATATGGAAGACTTTTTTTATTAATATGGAAGACTTTTTCATTGATATGAAAGACCTTTTCATTAATATGGAAGGTTTTTGTTATTGATATGGAAGCCTTTTTGATTAATATGGAAGGCTTTTATATTGATATGGAAGACCTTTTCATTGATATGGAAGATTTTTCATTCATATTTCATTCCTAGAGGCAAGCGATGATCGATATAAGGCCTTTTCTCATTGGTTGTTAAGAAAACACTAATGACGCCTTCCATGTATGACCACATGTATGCGGTCTGATGCCAGTGATGGTATCATATTGCCCCTAATAGTTGTGATTAGCGGTAAGAAATCACGGGTGTTCATTTGTTACGTCTCCCTCTTTAAAAAGGCGAATGGGTACCTGCGGATCTTAGCGTTTGTACAATAGGTCCTTTGATTCCCCTTTGTTGCAGTTCGAGGATCTGCAGAGAGACCCATGCGGCAATACTCCCCTTTCCCTTAAATAAGAAAGTCTATAGAGTTTCAAGTAGTTGAATACGGGGGTTAAGGGACGGGGAGCGGGGGTAGATGGGGGCGGAGAAAAGGGATTGACGGGACGAGGAACGGGGGTAGAGGGGCGGGGAGCGGGTCCTTCCCTTCCTAACTGGTAAAAGTCTAGCTGCGAAATCATAGCTGTTGGTCTTTTTATATCTTCTGATTTTTGCAATCTAAGAAAAAAAATACATGTGTAGTTAGAGCTACGTTTTGCATCTAGTAGAAGTCTGAGGGTCGGTAGGAACTTTTGCGGGACAGCGGGATAGCCCATTTATTTCAACGGGAATTCGAGAAAACCCTTAACGGGAACGGGATTTAGCCATTTTCATTATTCGGGATGCGGGAATCACAAATTTATTTTCACGGGAATTCGGGATCATACCCCTTCCTACCCACCCTCAAGTCTTAACACACTAAAATTATCCATGGGCTTTGACTACGCGGTCACTTATTTATGCAAGAAAAAATACTCCCCCTTCCTTTAATAGGCTTAATACATTCAATAGACTTTACTATCTAAGGGAAAAGGGAGTATTGCCGCATGGGTCTCTCTGCGGATCCTTGAACTACGACAAAGGGGAATCAAAGGACCTATTTTACAAACAGGTGCCCTTTCGCCTTATTTAAGAGGGAGACGTAACAAATGAACACCCGTGATTTCTTACCGCTAATCACAACTATTAGGGGCAATATAATACCATCACTGGCATCAGACCGCATACATGGGGTCATACATGGAAGGCGCCATTGGTGTTTTCTTAAGTCCTTAAAACGCGGAAAGAACTTGTTGAACGTAGTAAAGACGTGCTATAAACTTGCATGGTCGTAGTGCAACTTGAATGGACGTATTACGAACCTTATCGGACGTAAAACGAACTTCAAGAACGTGAAGGACGTGGCATAATTTTGAACATGTTCAAAACAAACGTAATAAGGGCGTGGCGAAGTCAAAACGTAGTAAAGACCTACTAAGAACGTATTGAGAACTTCATGATCGTACCATGAACGTAGAAGGAACGTGTTACGTTTTTACTAGGTTTTCTAAAAGTTCACATTCATTTGCTCATAAAATTTGGACATGCATGTAAAATAAATCCATAGATGGATCCAGAGGGGATGGCTGAGGGCTTGGGGCCCCACTTTGGCGGAAAATTTGGTTGGATATATAGGAAATCATTGAAACGTGGCCACAGCGGGCCCCCTCTTAGGCCAGTCAGTTGGGCTCCCACTTTTCAGAATGTCTTGATCCGCTACTGACTAAAAATCTTTTGTGTCTTATCCGCTGGAACACGATTCTTTTATTTTGCACTCTCTAAGGACATGATACTCTTGAAATTGATATTGGACTTTTACAATAATAATTAATTAGTTAATAATATTGCCAAAATGTCGCCACTCGTGCCATATAAAGCTACATGTATGTAGATTCTGCATTTCTACATGATTTAAGAACTAAATTTGTACATCGATGAAATTTATATCATGCAAACTGATAATTTAAAATTTGTTTAGCACGGAACCATAAAAATGATTTTAAGTCGGATTGCTCAAGTTGTCCGGACTGATTTGCCGTGTCGCTTTTTCTTTGTTTTTGTTTCCGTTTTATTTTTGTCCCGACTGTCTGTTTTTATGCTGTTCTGCTGAATTTTGCGTTTTTCCTGACGAATGAGACAATCATGGCTTTTGATGTTAAGTTACCCCATAGCTACATGAAACACCAACAAATTAAATGAGTGTTTCTTTTATTTGGGCTGATCGTTGACCATGCAACAAATCGAATCTTGAGCTTAGCAACTCCTTGACAAAGCTTTTGTTTGTCCTTGTCTTTTTGATGTTTTGTGTTCCTTGTGTATGAAGGGGATCTATCTTTGACTATTTTAGGACTGAATTTGAATTGTGTGCATTTTATTTAGACCTTGGGCCAAGTGCAGAACGGCGAGCAGCGCTTTCTGGTCTCTTTAAAGGCTGCTAGAGGTTTTTCATTGTTGTTTTTCTAAATTACCGCTTGTCATGTGAGCTGTGTCGCGTACACTTATTCCACATCTCATTTATTTCTTTAATATCGTTAAAGTATCAAATTGTGATAAATTCAGTGTTTGGAAACTATATTATATTTTTAAAGTAGCATTTAAATAAAGAAGAAATGTGTCCATAGAACACGGATAACCCCGCTGGCCCCAAGTAGGAAGTTCAAGTATAGTGAACCATCCTTTTAAGTTTCAAATCATTCTCATGTACCGTTTCTGAGAAAATCTTGGCGGAAATTCGTAGACACACGGACATATATCTGCTCGTTCGTACCCCAAACAGGAAGAAGAAGTCCGATATGTCTGAAAGTAGCTTAGAGCGTAAAGTTTGTCATACTCAACCATTCTACCAAGTTTCACTTGAGATAGATAAGTAACATATCTGAAATGAAATTTCGTATTATGGATGTGATGCTCCGTAAAATCTTATATTGAACGCGAACTCTATGCGCGATTCGTCTATTTATAAGACCTATAAGAGACACACAAGACACAAGTTGTAAAACAATCCTCCCTCTCCATAAAAATCGTTTTAATCCAAAAAAAAAAAAACATAGAGTGTTTGTATGTATATACATGTACTAACAAATTTATTTTTTAGCAGGATTCTAATTTTAAAGCTTATTATTTAAAATAGAATAATTTTCTGGTTGAAATAACAAAAAAGTACGTACCGGATCGTGTTAAGTTCAAGTAGGCAAAAAGATTTCTTTACTTCACAAAAGACCTTGATTTTCTTCGCCCTAAATTTTACTATATATAAGACCAGAATTTCTGGGTCTCCACCAAATGCAAAAAAATCTAAAACAGCTTGTTCAACAGGAAGTGAATAAGTGACAGACCTGAACATGCATCCCACTAGATAAGACCCCTAACTAAAACTTCATGCAAAATGTAAAATAGTATCTGAGAAATCTATCAACAATTGTTTTCAATTTTTGACCCTACAGAAATTGTAAGACGGCTCGTTAAAAAGGAAGTAAATAAGCTACAAACCTGAAACCTATCTTACGAGACCCCTACCAAAAGTTGAATACCAAATGTCTAGAGCCTTCGTACAGAAATATGTTACGAAACATTTTCAAATTTCGAAAAAAATCTTTCAGCAACAGACCTGAAAATGCAGCCTACTATGCATATGAGACTTGAAGCTGCATACCAAATATCGAAAGCCTATGAATAATTTTAGCTGAGAAATATTTTACGAAACAAAGGGTGACGTACCCACATATATACACACACGTTCCCGCTCACGCAAGCACATACGGACGGACGACCGACATAAATTTCTATTTCTCCGCTTCGCCTTTTGGCGGGGGACAAATATAAGAATTCAACAAAAAAAGGTTAAGACCAAACAGGAATGACCAATCTCAAACGTGCAAGAGAGTCGGTGGTGTATTGGTCAACGCGTCGGGCTACTAACACCAAGATTCGTGGTTCGATCCTCGTCTGGGGTGAAAATTTCATGAACCAATTTTTCGACCTTGACATCATTTGCGAGGATTGTCTTAAAGAACGATGCTAGTCCTTCGAAAGAGACTAAAAAAGGTTGTCCCGTGTATGTGCATAGAGAGCAATACCCCATGCACATTTATGATCCCTTTGTAGAATAGGCTCAATGGGGGTCGCTACAAAGGCCACACTCGCAAACTGCTAGCTGGAGAGCGATTCACATGAGCATTAAACTTGTTTCCCAATCCAGTTTAAACTAAACGTCCAAGAAAAAACGAGCAATCAATGCAAAGAAACTCGCAATGGTCCTGACTCGTGGTACTGGTTGCTAAAAGTACTTAACCTGAGTTGAACCAGGTTTTGTTACACTAAATTTCCTTTTTTTCATTGCGGTTCAAGGGATTAGGAGTTACAAAAAACAACAAAAACATAAATAAAATGATGCAATTTTTACTGTACATCAAGTTAGTATAAGTTAGTATGACAAAAATAAACGGCTAGCAATTGGTAAATCCCAATCCAGTCAGTATTTGAGAGGTTTAAGGCGGCTAGTATAGACGAATTAATCCGGTCATCGTACTGTCTTTGGTTTTAGAGCTAAAAAGCAAACTTATTAAAGACGTACTGCAAAAGAGATGGTCGCAGTATAATCGTAGCAATAACGTAGTTAAAACGTAGTGAAGACGTGATGAATGTAGAAGAGATGTAGTAAAAACGTGATACACCTAGAAGGAACTCGGTTGTAGACTTTGAAGACTTTGTATGGTCCTTCTAAGGACGTAGAGCAATCGTAGTAAAAACATGGAAACAATATGTTCATCCCGTTTTCACTGCGTTCTAAGAACGTACTATGAACTTGAAGGTCTTAATTCGTCCCAGTGTGACGGGGGTATAACAACCAATGAAAATATGTGTTATATCGATCATCGCTTTCCTCTAGAGGGCGTTCCGATGGAATGAAATATGATTTAAAAATCATCCATATCAATATAAAAGCCTTCCATAATAATCAAAAAGGCTTCCATATCAATAACAACATATCTATTGAATGAATGAATATTAATGAAAAGGTCTTTCATATCAATTAAAAAGTCTTCCATATTAATAAAAAAGTTTTCTATATCAATAAAAAAATCTTCCATATTAATAAAAAAAATTTCCATATTAATAAAAAAAAATCTTACATATTAATAAAAAAATCTTCCCTATTAATAAGAAATCTTACATATTAATAAAAAAATCTTCCATATTAATAAAAAAACCTTACATATTAATAAAAAATCTTACATATTAATAAAGAATCTTACATATTAATAAGAAAATCTTACATATTAATGAAAAAATCTTCCATATTAATAAACAAATCTTCCATATTAATAAAAAATCTTACATATTAATGAAAAATCCTACATATTAATAGAAAATAATGAATTTAAAAGTTGCTATATATAAAATTTTGCAACACATTACTTGCCATAACTTCAAATAACTTAATTTTGTTACCTGGTAAGAAAGAAGCCTACCTAGTACCCAGTATACGGTGTTTATATTTCACAACTTATTCGATATACAAGGGTTTATTCAAAATATTTTGCATTCTTTTATCCGAAACCGTTGTCTCCGTTGCCAGCGGACATATAAAAATATGGATAATATAAAAAAAATGTCCCATACGTCCTCTAGAAAAGTGTTTTTTTTCATATAAACTACTGGTAGAAAAATTCAAAATTATGTAAGGCAAATGGTTCATGTTGTTTTGTTAAGTGCTTGGCTGTTTGTTAAATGATGTGATACCTCTATATCCTTATTGTCTTACAACCGTGTTGTGTTTTGTGTTACTTCAGATTGCAATGGAAGTCGTCAAGAGGGAGATTTCAGGTCGATCCTTTAAGTTCGGTTGATTTTTTTTTTTTTTTATCTTTATTGGTTTTCATTCGGAGATACATGTTTGATTTTTTCAACCTGATTTTTATAGAAAGATAAATTTTATAACCTAATATAAAATGTGGGTTTTCTTCAGATAAAATGTTTTGTTTCTCTTGAAATCCTAATTTCTTTATAAACTCCTATGATAAAGGCATAGAGTCTTAAAGGTTACAACTGCGCAAATGCAAACCTCTGCCACCGGTAAATTTTTTTACTCTAAGATAAAGCGTGAAATAAAATACAGACAGCAACGTGATTGGTTGATATAAAATAGTATTTAAATAGATGAATGAATAAGCTTATGTTAAATATTGACAATAAAATTCTGGTGCCAATCATGTGTCTACAGGGCGCTCGCATCTTTGAAAATTTGGGTCTTGAAAATAAAATCGAAAAATCAACCCCCTTTTTTAGCTCACCTGGACCGAAGGTCCATGTGAGCTATTACCATCACTTGGCGTCCGTCGTCGTCGTCGTCGTCGTCTGTCGTCGTCTGTCGTCGTCTGTTAACAATTTTTCAAAAATCTTCTCCTCTGAAACTACCAAACAGAATTTAATGAAACTTGGTATGAATGATCCTTAGGGTGTCCTGCACCAAACTTGTGTTTTGATTTTTGATCCGTTAAAAAACATGGCCGCCGTTACTAAAAATAGACTAGGGGGGTCAGACTACTGTTTTTGGCTTATAAATCAAAAAGTATAAGAGATAGAGGAAATCTGAGGCCACGTTACTGATTCAGCATCAAAAGCTCTACAAAAGTCTCCATTTGGTCAAAGTTGTCAGATGACCCCTTATAGGGGTTACAGCCCCTTGAAGGTGAAAAATAGCATTTTTTCATGTTTTTGGCCTACAGAATGAAAACTATTGCAGATAGAGATTAGCTGTTGCTTGCTTAAATGTTCAGCTCATTTAACTCTACAAAAGTCTCAATAGGGTCGAAGTTGTCAGATGACCCCTTATAGGGGTTACGGCCCCTTAAAGGTGAAAAATAGCCATTTTTCATGTTTTTGGCCTACAGAATGAAAACTATTGCAGATAGAGATAAGCTGTTGCTTGCTTTAATGTTCAGCTCATTTAGCTCTACAAAATTTTCCATAGGGTCGAAGTTGTCAGATGACCTCTTATAGGGGTTATGGCCCCTGAAAAATAGCGATTTTTCATGTTTTTGTCCTACAAAATGAAAACTATAGCAGATAGAGATTAGCTGTTGCTTGCTTAAATGTTCAGCTCATTTAGCTCTACAAAATTCTCCATAGGGTCGAAGTTGTCAGATGACCCCTTATAGGGGTTACGGCCCCTGAAAAATAAAGATTTTTCATGTTTTTGGCCTACAGAATGAAAACTGTTGCACATAGAGATTAGCTGTTGCTTGCTTAAATGTTCAGCTCATTTAGCTCTACAAAATTCTCCACAGGGTCGAAGTTGTCAGATGACCTCTTATAGGGGTTACGGCCCCTGAAAAATAAAGATTTTTCATGTTTTTGGCCTACAGAATGAAAACTGTTGCACATAGAGATTAGCTGTTGCTTGCTTAAATGTTCAGCTCATTTAGCTCTACAAAATTCTCCACAGGGTCGAAGTTGTCAGATGACCTCTTATAGGGGTTACGGCCCCTGAAAAATAGCGATTTTTCATGTTTTTGGCCTACAGAATGAAAACTATTGCAGATAGAGATTAGCTGTTGCTTGCTTAAATGTTCAGCTCATTTAGCTCTACAAAAGTCTCCATAGGGTCGAAGTTGTCAGATAATTCCTTAAAGGGGTTATGGCCCCTTATAGGTGAAAAATGGTGTTTTTGGCCTATAAAATGAAAACAATTGCAGGTAGAGAAAAGCTGTTGCTTGCTTAAATGTTCAGCTCATTTAGCTCTACAAAAGTATAGGGTCAACATCAAGACCAGGTGAGCGATTCAGGCTCCTGGGAGCCTCTTGTTCAACCTAACGTTCATTAACGCCGCATAGACATAGGTTTTTTGTTGGCTAAAAATAAACGTTTGGATGTTAACTGAAAGATTTTGACCCATAGAAAGTGAAAATCGGTCAATAACTATTTTAAAAAAATGAATACAAGGGTACCTCCTATGGAAAAATGCATTGTTAGCATTTGTGCAGTTGAAACCTAAAATGAATACCTACTGAAAAGTTATGTAATTCTTGCTTATGAAAGATGACCTATGTTTACTAAAGAAAGGGGATACAAATAAAATATGACATAGGTTCATTTGTATCGCATGCTTCTTTGAGAGTTTTTGCACATGTTACTCATCAGTCGTTTATCTACACAGTAACCAATTGTTTAACATATGGTAACTAATTCTTACCTTTCCTCTTTTAAACCTTTATTATATGTTTGTCTTTCTATAAGACGCCGACAACCAAGAGAAAACAATGCTAAAAGATGTTTTGAGCAATATGGAAAGACTTTTACCAACGCACAAGAAGATAAGGCAAATGCAAAAAGCCGTTAAAGCATATGGCGAAGATCTAGAGTCTACACAGAACAAACTAAATGAATTGGGTGCAGGTATCGGTTTATTTCGCGCTCTATTAAGCGTAAAAAGACCCTACCCATTTTATATCCCTATAAAATGACCAATTATTAAAGTCATTCCTTATAATTTAATATCGAATATTCAACAACAAAAAATCATAGGGACTATTTCGAAAATGCCGTTGCGGATGAAGATGATAGTGACGTCACAAGACCAAACCATCTTATACAAAATAACATGGATTGGTCAAACCAATTAAATTGAGCGTTACTTACCAAATTAAATTATATGTATATGAATGTTGGCTATAATTCAAGTAATTAAGCAGTAGGCATTCAAATAGGCCCAAACTGTCTCCTAATTGTCACCGACTAAGATGTATACTCCTATAAGACTGAATTTCTTCACAAACTCGTCAAGAAAAGATAGGTCTGAATTTCTATCTCTGGATATATTAATGATGCCTTGTCTATCAATTATGTTTTATTTGCTCGATGGATTCCATAAGTAAATCCCTCAGAGTTAGAAGTTAAAGAAATCTCTGATACAGCTATCTCTACGTCTTTCTTTGATTTGCATCATGAATATGATTAAGGTGGTCATCTCAATACAACATTTTATGACAAAATGAGACGATTTTAAATTTCAAATTATTTAGTTTCTTATCGATCACCGTGTTTTGCGATACCGGTTCATACGGACCCTTTAAGATTGCAATGGAAAAGTGAGGTGCGATTTCATTAAACCTGGTTTAACCCACCACTTTTTAGCTGACCCGACCAAAGGTCAGACGAGAGCTTATACCATCACTATGTGTCCGTCGTTAGCTATGTCAAAAATATTCTCTAGATGTCAAACCACAGAGCTAATTTGACTTAAACTTTCAAGGAATGATATATAACGTGTTGGCAACAAACGATTCTCTCTTTGAAGGGATTTGATAAAATACATTGACGCTGTAACTAAATCAGTGCATAAAATAAACTCACTTAAAATGACTTATAACTCCGCAACCATCCGAAGGATCTTAGTCCCTTCAGAATCAAAAGGTCTACAAAGTTTTGTCTTGGAAATTTAAGCTTTATCATTCCAGTTTGAATTAAGTCGATGAGCTAAGAAATTGAGACAGAAAACGAGGGTTTATATCAATAAAAATACAAAGTTTTCAAATAGAAAAGGTATTAGACATTAAGTTAAACTTAAGTTTATTATTGAAGTAGCCAGATTATTTCAATAACTTTAGAATGCACACGCGCTTGTCAATTCTTGGAAAAAAAGCTAATGACCAACGCAGTCAAATTTGAAACATACAGCAACTTATTAAGACTAGAATAAACCGTATATAAAGTGGACAAGGTGAGCGATTCTGGCCCCAATGAGCCTATAAGCAAAATGTTTGATTCAAGGTGACGAATTACCCAACTATATGAATACAGAGGATGAGATTTTTAAGAAGCTTCTCACAAAAATGAAGCGAGAGAGTGTTTTAACGCTTAGTGAAACTGTTACAAAAACATCAGAACTTAACTTGACCTCTACAAAATTGGAATGTTCTTCTACAGAAGAGATAGGTAAATTTATTTTATAAGAGTGCTTCACCAAAAAATATATTTGTTTTTTTATTTTGTAAAAAAATAAAATAAAATAACATAGACATTCTTAAAACATGCTTAAACGCTAGGCTTATTTTTCAGAATATAGTCAGATTTATGTAGATTCCTTCAATTTTACCAATAAAGTTTATCAGATCATGTCTTCTTCAAATATTTCAATTTTTTTTCCTTTTCGGATTGAATTACTGGTTATCATTACATGCTTACACACGTGTGAGAAAAGATACAAAGGATATGTTTATTTAAAAAAAATATTGACGAGCTTTAGGGACCGACTCTCTTAAAAGGGTAGCTTGGTTGTTATATTCTGGGCTAACTATATTTTTTGCATGGAGCTCTGAAAATTTATCATGACCTCATGTCATAATTAACTTTCCATGAAAAGCATTTATTAAGATGGCAGAAATACATTTTATTTCTTAACCCCATCTTCCCACTAATAAACAATCCTCTGTATTTAAAGGATCTGATGATGAACATCATGGAGATAAAGTTGATACAAGCCCATGGGCTCTAGTAGAAAGAAGAAGAATGATTGATCATGCAATATGGAAATTGTATGCAGAAATAGCCGATGCTGAAAATGAAGTAGTAGAAAAAGAGAAGGAGAAAACGGAACACGAAGCAAGTACGAAAACGGAAAACATAAAATGAAGGGCTTATAAAGTAGTCTTAGATTCTCTATCGTTGAATTGAACTTCTATCAGTTAGAATGATATTATCAATAATCTAAGGACGATATTACTAAACTATGGAAGCCCGAAACATATATACTCATTGAAGAGATCGTGATACTGTACATTGCTAAGAGCACATGATGTCTTCCTTGAATTTTTTTGAGTGATTTCTAAAATCGAAGAACAATACAACCCAGTGTTTTCAATTTTGTGTCAAACGTGACATTGTAGGATTGTTGTTGTTTGATTGCAATTTTTATTTTACTCAGCAACTATACTGCGTTTAATGCTGGTGCATCTTTTCAATGGAGGATTTTCACATATCACTTTTAATAGATGTTTGGAATGCTTAATGTCTTGTACATTAATTTCTTATCCAAGACATAAGTTGATCTTATTTTCCCAATTGGGGTCCCAATTCGATATTCAAGGTTTAATGCTCTTCTCCAAATATTAATTCATGTGGTGCAATTGTGTTAAGTTTGATTTTTAATCTTTTAGCTATACGATACGATGTGTCTTCAAAAGAAAAACACGTAATGCGTATGTGACAGCAATAAATTGTCGACAACCTTGTTGCAGTTTTGACTCATTATTATATAATTTTCAGAGTTAAAGGGTCAAAAAGACTGTCACGATAAAAAGAAAACAGATACAGAAATTGTGTGGCTTGAAAATAGAATTGAGACAATCCACGGATTAAAGAAAACACTCAAAAAAGGTAATTCAGGCAACAAGCGTTTAAAATCTATTTGATATTCATAAACCAATTAATGAATTATGCTGACAATTCTTGAACAGTGTTCATGGTTTACTCTCAACAGTTGTAGCTTTAGCCAACACTAAACAACTGTGACATATTTCTACTTTATTTATTATTTATTCCATGAAAATGTGATGAGTATGAAAGCTAACGCGTCGGGAAACTAACACAACGGTTCGTGTTTCCATCCTCGTCAGGGGTAAGCATTTCATGATTACACGCATTACACAATCTTTTTTTGTACGGGTATCCGCTGTTGGAAAAAGATGTAAAATCACTCCTCAAAAACGACCCTATAGCATAAGCGATTATACTATATTAAAAATAGTAGATTCCGGGGTAATGCGCGACGTCTTTAAGGTCGTTAAAACAACTTTTTTAGGGAGTCACCGTAGCGTGGCATGCATAACATGCTAGGCGGGGTGGTCTTACGGAGTCCTAGAGACTTTAAAAAAGAGAGAGAATTTATAAAAAAAAACTTTGTTGTACGGGCGTCCTGTGAAATCGCTCCTTCGGTACAACCCTATTGCATTAGCGATTATACTATACTAAAAAATAGTCGATTCAGGGGTGTGTTATGCATGACGTTCATAAGGACGTTAAATGTTTATGGAGTCACTAGAGCGCTGTACGGCCAATCTCATAAAAGTTTGGCATTTAGCGTCGTGTACCTTTAACCCAAGATGTTGAGCAAAAGAAAGGAGCTAAGCAGTCCAAATAAAGTGTTTTAATAACTTGAATATATTGTTAATAAAGTGCACCTGTCTGTTTGTTCTGTTCTGTGTGTTGGAAATAAACTTTTAGTCAGGAACACGCCCAGACACCCCGAAAACGGCATGTCGCCAAGTACAAATTTAAGCATTTAACCTTTCGAATAAGAAGAAAAGACCACTTATTTGATCAGTAGAGCCTTAGATGTAAACTTTTATCATGTATGAAAAAGTAAATATAATTTTCAACTATTTACATAGTGAAAACTCTTATGTGTATTTCTTTACAAAATGTCCGTAAAATGCGGATTCCTCCGTTACACAAGCTTCTTTAGCAAAATTCTTTTGATTTGAAAAGTCCTTTTTTGCATCTTTTGATTTTAATCTACTGTTTAAATGGTGAAATTATTACAGTTGTCAGGAATTTGAACAAAAATGATACATATTCATACAGCATTCAGTTTGTATTATTAATCAAGAAATGCCAGTATCAAAAGATTCCTCCGTAACAGCATTATATTTGATATTTCTAAATTCCTCTGACCAATAAACACATTATTTTCTATTGGCAGAGAATAAGTAATAAAGTTTTGAAGTTACAATGCAGTGCGCATTTATAATCTATACAGATAACAAATTTAAATTTAAAAAGTTCCTCCGTAACAGATTCCTCCGTTACGGACAAATACTTTTGGACAGTTTTTCACTCTAACACCGATTATTTCTTGTCAGTCACGTGATCAAATAAGTTTAACAGCGGCAATGTTTAAATCATGTAGAGAAAAATGAAGTTTTGACAGGAAAACAGAGAAAACTGCATCTAGTGTCCGGGTACAATTCATGTAAGTATAAAATATTTACGTTTTGCTTCTATTCCATATACTATTTTATAAGTTATTACATAAAATAGAATGAGAAATGACTCCCACTCCAAATATAAACAGTACTGTCCAGCACTAACCGGTGTAAAGCAAAAAAAGACCAGCGAAAATGACGCTGCATTTTGTTACGGAGGAATCCGGTTCCTCCGTTACAGTTGAAAATGTTGACAAAAACTTAACATTATTGTATGATTAAGCTGTAAATGATAATATAAAGACCAAAGTAAGCAAAAACTAAATAAAACAAAGACAACATAAGTTAAATAATGGCAATTTGATTAAAAATCCTTCTTCAATACCAAAAATAATAGTGATTTACAAGTAACACATGTTTAATTTTCTGTAACTTCAGAGTCCTGTGGTACTCATCATGGCCCTAAGTAATGCTGAAAGACAGAGAAAATACAGAGAAAAACAAAAGGAGAAAAATGCAGATGCCTACCTTGCAAAGGAGAGAGAAAGAAAAAAGAAATCGTATGTTCCATCAAAAGAACTCACAACATCAGAGAGAAAAAATAGAAATGCTAAGAAGAAAATATCGAACCAAAGGCATAGAGCAAAAAAATCAGCTTTGAAACAGCAAGAGTCCGTCTTACAAGTAAAATTTCCTGCAAAGGCTAGCGGAAGTAGAACTAGAATTATGAATAGATTGTCTAAAAATAAGGACACTATTAAGAAACTAGAAGAAGAAAATGCAAAATTAGGAAAGAAATACTCATCATTGTTGAGAAAGTGGCAGAGGAAAAGAAAAACTTTTTCAAATTCGCCGATGAGCAGAGCACAACGAGATATAAACCAAATAAAAACCAACAAAAGGAAGGCAGATAAAGTCAGAAGGAAGCTTGCGTTTCATTATGTTTTGACAGATGAGATTAAAGAAGGAAGTTTGAAGTACAAGTTTAAGTCAAAACAGAAGTCATCTATTTATGGAGTTGTAGGAGGAAAAATTCTTCAGAAGTACAGATTGATCAGTCATGCGGCTAAAGAAACTGGTCTAGATAGAAACTACTTGTCTAAACTTACAAACAAAGTTATAAAGGAAAACAAAAGAATAAGAATGAGTAAAGAAGCTGGAAGATACAAAGAAAAGATACAAGAGTTCTACGAGAGAAGTGACAACAGTACTACATTACCGAATAAGAAAGATGTTAAAACATTGGGTAATATAGAAGTATCCAAAAAGATTTTAAATGATTATGTTGATAATCTTTTCGAAAAGTTCTTACTAGAAAATCCAACTATCAAAGTCAGCCGTGCAACTTTTTTCAGGTGTCGTCCAGAACATGTTTTGCCTGTTGCCTTTACGACAAAAAGATCATGCCTTTGCATAAAACACCAGAACGTAGCTTTAATGACGAACAAAGGTTTAGGTCAGAATCTGGGGAAAAGTGATGGCGCCCTTGACAAGTTCTATGATGATCATACAAATGAAGAACTGATTAGTATAATTGAAAGGAATGAAGCTCTTGTTGTAACTTACAGTCAGTGGAAACGAGTTGATATTGGAAATGGAAAAAAGAAAGTCAACTTAGTCAACGTAGAAATGTCAAAAGAAGAATTCAAAAGAGAAGTTATCAAGCAAGCTAATATGTTTCGTGAGCATGTTCAACTGGTAAAGAATCAGTACACGGAAATAAGACGTCTTAAGGAAAACTTGCCTGGTGGTCATGTTGTATTACAAGTCGACTTTTCAGAAAACTATACATGTACATCTTATGAAGAGGTCCAGGCTTCATTCTGGAATAAATGCATGGTAACAATCCACCCAATGGTTGCTTATTATAGACATACAGAGAATCAGTTACTACACAAATCATTTGCCATAATCTCGGATGAACTTTCCCACAATGCATCAGCTGTTCTTGCCTTCATACAGCATATTGTTCCTATTCTGAAAGAACTTATTCCAGATATGACTTTCATTCATTATATCAGTGACAGTCCTACGTCCCAGTACAGAAATAAGTATATGTTCAATGTCATTGCGGAACACCAAAGTAGATTTCAAATAGGAGCCAGCTGGCAATACTTTGAGGCTGGCCATGGTAAAGGTCCCTGCGATGGTGTAGGTGCTGTAGCAAAAAGAATGGCAGACAACGCAGTAAAACGAGGAAAATATGTCATCCAGGATGCAAAAGGTTTTTTTCAGTGGGCTTCAAATTCAGTTTCGTCAATTCAGTATGAATGGGTAGGAAGAGAGAAAATTGCACAGTCTGATGCTGAAATAAAGCAAATGAGTCTACAACCTATAAAAGGAACCATGGGTTTACATGCCATTTTTGCTTTAAGTGACACATTTGTAGCTACTAGGAAAAAGTCATGTTTTTGTCAGCAGTGTTTTGTTGATGGTAAATTTGTTTTAGAAAGTGCATGTGATGGGTGGGAGAAGCATACCATTAAACAAGGTTTAACGATCAATGAGGATCATAATGCTCCAGATGACAACCAACCACAAGAACCTATGGAAGTTGACGAGGAGTACAACAATGATGACTGGGTAGCGGCCCTATACCAAGGTACATGGTATGTCGGCAAAATAGTTGAAGTCGATGCTAATGAAGGAGATTTTAATATTAACTTTTTGACAAAAAATAAATTAAGAGGTTCCTATACATTTAAATACCCTGCAAAGCCTGACTTGATTTGGGTATACAAAGAACACATATTGTGTAAAATAACTGAGCCAATTGCAAGTGGAAAGTCTGGCAGATCATATGTATTACCACATGATGTGTTGGAGAAAATAGAGAAGTCAATTTAGATTCCTCCGTAACGACATTGTGCTGGACCTTATATTTTACATAACTGACTTAAATTGAGTACTTTTGTTTGATTTATCAAATGTTTAAAATGTTTAATGAACAATGAGTTGAAATAAGAACAATTTGCTTCTCTTTTATGAATGCTCTTCCTTACTGATTCCTCCGTAACAAATCAGTTCCTTCACAAAAATGCATTTGATGGAAAACCATACTTTCTAATTATGATTATAAACTACCGTAATGAAAATACAGTTTGCAGACATGCCTATATTGAGCATTTACTAATATTTAAGCATTTATTTGTTCTTATATAAAAGATGACATTCTAAGTTTTTTTTTCGAAATAAATACAACTAGCAATAAGAAATTTGAGGTACCTTTTCACCCGATTAAAATGAAAATGTGATGTTTCATTTGCTCTTCAGTTAATTTATTTTCAAACTCTGATCGGTAGTTAACAACTTCTTACAATTGCAATGTTTCTGTCATTTAATGTATCTAAGGATATGCATTAAAGATAAGGAACTGGATTGTTATGGAGGAATCTGGTCCTAAAAATATAAAATCACCCCCTCCACTTTTAAGCAGCATAACTTTAAAAATATTCTAGATTTGATGTAAATATTTATCGAAAACTCACACAAAGGTATATGAAACATAAAAAAATAGTTTTAACATATTTATAAATACTTTTATTTTTACTCAAATAGAGTAGTTCAAATGCATGACTTAAATGAGATTGGCCGTGTAGCGTCACGCATTACATGCTTGGCGGGGTAGCCGCACGGAGTCTTTTATACTTTTAATATATTAATATATGTAAATCTTAATATGATTAAGGCCCTGCCATTTTAGCCAGCATCGAAAATCTATATACCTTTTAAAAATAAATCCATGTGCTCGACCGGCTAAGTTTAACGTAAAGAGGGCACTTATAGAAAAGGAATTAAAAAGTAGCAAAGTCTGACCCCATCCAACCCAAATCATATGCACTTGAGAAAGTTGTTGTTAAAATATCTGGGATCAATAACTACTTATTAAAAATTCAATCATTTGTGCAAGTAATAAATCCTGTAACATTCTGGGACGACATTAAGCGGGGACGAAATTATCCATTAAATGAATTAAGTGACGGCATTTCCTTGTCATCTAGTATTTCGCGCTTCTACAGCAGACCAAAACAACATTCAGATTCTGTCAGGTTTTTGTGAGATTTTCTGAGTATCAGTGTTTTATTTGAAGCATTGGTAACAGAAGGTACATTAAGAAACCTGGCGGAAAAAACGCTAAAGTAAAAATATCATGCAGGATTGAGGAAAGTGAGTGAAATCCCACAGGATGGGACTCTTCTTTCATTTTCAGGTATTGAATAACCGTAAGAACCTTTTATTTATTAATTTTGAGTAGATTTAATTCCGTAAATTTATGTATTTCTTTATGTTATTCTATCTTACTTAGATTTAACAAAGCTTGGTCAGTATCATGCATTTGGTTACAGTATGACTAGTCAATGGGACGATGTTGCCAAAAGCTAGCTCGGTAATTTCCGGAAAATCGTTTTTCAGCGGAGGGTTGATTGTTTTACTTGCTCCGTGCCTATTATTTTTTTCACTCCGTAAAAGTAAACCTGTTCCGGTTTTATCGTAAGTATATTTCTGGCACATCTCAGATGCTCGCTATTACATCATTAATCAGTTAACTTTTAAAATATAATATTGATAAAAAAATCTGGAGTCGGGATGTTTAATACTTACCACACGGGCCTTGATGTGATCTTTAAAACATTACCCAGTGAAATATCTAATTCTGATATTTCAATTTAGACTTCCAAATTTTTTATTTTCAACTTCCAAGTAATCTGCAAAAACAACTCAGGCGTATAATCGCAAATGGTGATGCCACACGAGAAACAGCATCTAGTTCAAATTAACATTCCAAAGGAATTTCTCAATAAAGAACAGGGTTGAGGCCTAGTTCGTCATCTTAGGTAGGCTGTTCTTGAAATAATCAACTGTTGATGCTGTTACAGCTGCCAGTGGTAAGCTATTTCAAAGTCTGATAATAAAAAGTACAAATGACTGATGGTGACACAGCCGTCTGGAGTAACCATGGCGGATCTGTTTCTCTACTTGGCTACCCGTAAAACCCCACATCTGGTCAGGTCATTATATCCTAACTTTATCCGGGTTTTCTGGATTTCTTTGGATCACTTGTCACGGGTCCTAAACTGATAGAATAATTTATCCGGTAACTCCGGAACTAAGCCCTCTCCCTGTTGAAAACCGTACAAAACAACCGCTTCAGTCATGACAAGATAGGACATTTCTTTATTTTTTACTACTAGCAGCTAAAATAATTCAATGCAAAGTATGACTATTCTAAGGAGAACGGTTATAAGATTTGTCCAGGGTCGGCACTTTTTCAAATTGTTTTTTGTAATTTTCGTGAAAAGCGGACAAACGTGGAGTTTTACGATGGTATTCTGAACTATGTGTCAAAGTATTAAAAAACAACCCCAAAGTGTCAAATTTATGTATTTATAACACAAAAAGGAACAAATACTTGAAATCGGGCTGTTTGTTTATTTACATTGGTGAAAGTTTATTAATTATGACGGTATAAGAAGAAATCTTCTGAGAAATTCTTGATTAAGCCGCTAAGAGTTGGGGAAAGTTATGTATCCAAATTCATGTATAGTTACGTTATTGACAGATGTCGCGAAAGATGAGACTAAGCAAAGGTATCGTGATTCATTCCACTGGCGTCGGCGTTGATAATAGTTTATTTTTTTGAAGAAATACGCCTGTTTTATGTTTATGCGATGAAGTAATGGTGGACCATTAATATTGATATCTGGTATGCAGTTACATTAGCTTAAGTACAGATGAAAAGCAATCTATTTTTATGCTATTGCAGTCACGGTCTACTGGCCTTTCAACCATTTTGCTGATTCGGCCAATGTTAACCTTTTTTTCTTATGTCTGTTAAACATGAAACAGTTATCGGACACCATATATATTTGGTAATAGTATGCATATGCATTTAGCATCATTGCATACCAATTTCTATAAAAACTGACCTTACTCCAACAGTATGTTAACCTATAAGAACCATCCGAAGATGAATCAATTTACCATCACAACTAATGGAATAACTAAATTACTCAAACAAATTAA